>FR990076.1:1205000-1831089 GCA_905404285.2 Erannis defoliaria
GAAATTTATTTTATCTGAGGCAACTGTTGTCACTTTGAAATGGATGGCCGAGATAGATAGATCGTCTTGTGTGAGAGAGTGAAAGAGAACCACACCGGTGCGGCGAGGGCGCTCGCTCTAGCCAATCAACTTGTGCAGCTTATTACGCCGTAAGAGAAATTAGATATTTGTCTCTTTCTAACAACAGGTGTGGCGTATAAAGTCGGTCATATTCTTTCTTTTTCTTCACAAAGTGCATAGTAACATGCGTAAGTATATTTATATAGACAACTTCTAGTCAGTTTTTAAAGCAGTTTTGTTCGACTATAACTACTCTATTTATTTCAACTCACTGATCAAATAAGTATTTTTATTCGATCTTCTCCAGCGATCAACCGTCACTACATAGCAGTTGATATGTGGTAAAACACTAAAACGTGCAATTAATTATATGCGAGTGCAACAGCAGCAGCTGTTACCATAACTATAATGGTTATACATATACAATTGGTTATAGTGTTATAGTGTCCTTAACCCAATGGCTTGTGAGGCGGCCTGTCAACAATATCAAGAAACCAATCAATTTTGTAGATAGAGATTTGTAGAACCAACAATTCGCATAAATTGTAAACTGTTTTCAAGATAGTATCGCTAAACGACTGCATATTATCTTACCACCACGCGACAAATTCACCAAACACTGGCCAAACATTATCGGTGACGTACAATAGGTCGCCAAACCTGTATTTGATAAAAAGCACAACCGACCGACAAGCCAACTCAAACTTTATCCCAAGCTGCTTAAATATCAAAACATCACCTGCCAGATATCTAAAATACTAATATAACGTTAACCTTCAAAAGGTATACGATTAGTTTCGCCGTCAAAATAAACAACCAGTACCTAGAGATACGAGTAACTGGTTAATTAAAAGAGGTAAATCGACAAGTAGGTACGTTCGTAACGAATCTATTTTGAGTGTTAAGATACGGAGTAAAATTTAATTCGAAACATGACGAATTTGCGTCATTCGAGCAAATTCCACGACCTTTACAATCAGTTGTATAGATAGGTCGAATCGAATGCGTTCTATCATAACTCATTACTAATTTCATGACTTCAAATGTGTGTTTGTCGGTCATTGTCGATTTATGGATGGTTATCCTCTTCCATGCTGCTCTCGGTGAGATTATTGCGTAGACAATTAGACATAAATTTTCATGCATTGTGATCCCAATATGATAGATAAGCCACTGCATTATATCAAATTCAAAAGACTGACTGTCTATCTTGTCACCTCATTAGCAAACAATAGTAAGTCTTATGCAAATTAGTATTTTCCAGAGAAATTCCCTTGAACAATTGATTGTAATCATGTATTTATAACGTAGAAAGTCAACACGAAGTTGTCTCGAAGGATCAAATCTTGTATAAAACGAAGAACGTCAAAAATAAATTGGTTCAAATCTCGTAGAATGTCAAAGAGCAAGACTTGTTTACCAATAAGCGGTGCCTGGCATTGCGCAACTCGGATCGTTGGCACTGCACCGGCCGGCGCGCTGCGCATGCGTGTTTCCAGTATTTTCCACCGAGTACGGTGGAAAATACTGGAAACATACGGCAATACACAATGCCCCATTACGTTTCGATCAGCGGAAACATCAAACCTAACACATTACACCAAGCGTTTGGACTATGAATCTATGATACAATTTTGTGTCAGGTGAATATTAGGAATATTTCTGTTTACAATTTTTGGTAGTGCGGACTTTGCTGCAGAGTCCGCCTGGGGAAGTACCACACCTTTGCCAGTTATTCAACCGCCAAGCAGTAGCGTGCAATACTGTATTCCGGTTTGAAGGGCAATGTTACCAGAGAAATTACTGGGTATGAAGAGATTTAACATCTAATATCTCAGGGTGACGAGCGCAGTGCAGTGCAGCGCAGGATTGTGTTCGCATGTTCACAATTCTGGCCATTCACCAGGCAAACGTCTTACTCGTCTCGTCACTTGAAAGTATAAAAAAAAAACAACCCCGCCAAGCCTCCGCTTTGTACCGATATTTATTTAACATCCATCATTTAACAATAAAATAAAACTATTATCTAGGACAATTATCATATTATTGGCCAAGCGCCGAGCGCAAGGAATAGGGTAGATGACTGATGTTTGTATCGTTGAAACCAATAGCTTGGATGAAGAATTTAAGTAAATATAGTATGTTTATTGAAAAAATAATTGAAATCGGTTAGTAATGTTCTGATATATGAGCGTTTAAAGTTATTGTTAGAGACAACTCTGTCCCTTTCTCACAAAACAAAAAATGACGTCACGCCTTACTTGTCAGAACATAATTTATATGGCGGACAGAGAAGTGACGTCACGATTTGCTGTGTCGCCTCTCTGTCTAGCATGATATTAAAATACATATAAGTTGCTTATTTTTGATCAGATTTTAATTGTCTTTTCATTAATCAGCTATATTTATGGGCCACATTTTAATAGGACAATTAAAAAAAACAGTCATCTATCCTATTGTATCAGATTCTACCTAAATAAAACATTTGTAAGTAAGTATTTCTATTTTATGTATTTTACTATACTGTATTTTTGAAAGTAGCGAACAACCGGTGGATGCTAATTATGGCTGGCTGTCGTACAGTGTGGCGGTCCAAAGGGGAGGCCTTCGTTCAGCAGTGGACGTCTTCTGGCTGAAGATGATGTATTTTAATTAATTACTGTTCGGCGATAACTAGCTAACCGATTCGTTCGTTTTTCGTGAAATTTATAAGCCAATCGTTATGCAAATATGTTAAATTTACGATATCTATGTTCAGTAAAGCAGTTAAGAAACTCACGAGGTCACAGTTCGAAGCGACCTACTAGTCTATTCCAAAAAACAAATAACCTACATCAGAACAAGCAGTAAATTCTGGTCTCATCTAGTTAATCTGCCTGCTGAACCAGTTAGATCGGGTTATTAGCGTGAATCTTGCGTTACGCGGCGACATCTTATAGCGTCCTTTGATAAGAAACCAAGGTTACTGGTGATTTCTAACCGTGGCATTATATTTGCTAGCGTGACCACTGCCTAAGTACCCAGACTACACAATAAGAATTCACGAAGTTAGTATATATACTGTGTGGCCAGCCCTGGGGTCAGGGGCCTTATTTTTGAATCGTGCGCCAAGTTGCGCATGCGAAAGAAGCAGACTTTCAAACGATATTGAACCTTATTCCAAACAGCATCGTTCGAAGGTCAGCTTCTTTCGCATGCGCTACGCTTGCGTACGATTCAAAAATAAGCCCCAGAGTTAATGTGCCGCCCGAAGGCTTCTGACATGGCTTGAAGGTTGTTATTATTGCGTATTCCCGATTGAGCACCAGTTTTTTGAGCACCCATGAAATGAACCCCTAGCATATTCCCAAAATAGCACCAATCAACATTTGCTTACTTTTTTTTTGGCTTGGTGCTACTGTGGGAACAAAAAAAACTGAGTTAATACAGAAATATAGAACAAACAACCGGTTCCAACAATTTACGGTAGCGCTGTTTTTTTTTGTGTTGGTTTGCGTTTGACTAGACCCTGCCTGATGGTAAGCAACGGTGCAGTCTAGGATGGAGCACGCTTACCTAGAAGAAACCTATTGACTCTATAGATATAGATAATAATTATATGCCACTCACGGTCACCCATCCGAAGACTGACCGAATCGTCCGTTCCTAACATCGGTGATCTCTTAATTTTGCGAAAGGGACGTTTTGCTTGCAGTAGACATTTTAGGAAAGGGACATTCTGCGACGGAGCCATCTCTTAGAACCACCTTGTCAAGCTACGCTACGAGCTCACGTTTGTGGGTTAGTTGGATTCGATTGATTAAGATTATTTTGATTTGGTTAAGTTCGATTGATTAAGATTATTTTGATTTGGTTAAGTTTTTGTTGATAGAATAGAATATAATTTGATCTGGCTCCAGATTTCGAGAACCAGTTGGATCCGGTTACGAACAAACTCTTAGAAGAATAGAATCTGATCTGGCTTCAGGTTTCCAGAATTAGTTAGATCTGGTTACGAAGGAACTCTAGAAGAATAGAATCTGATTTGGCTCCAAATTTCCAGAATCAGTTAGATCTGGTTACGAACGAACTCTAGAAGAATAGAATCTGCACCCTTATCATGGACGTTCACGATTCCGATTGCGATATCATGCCATCCTGCTCGTACCAACCCACTCGCGCCATGCACCCTCCTGCTCGCGCACGCTCGCAATCAGAATCACGAACGTCCATTATAAGGGTGCTGATCTGGCTCCAGATTTCCAGAACCAGCTAGATCTGGTTACGAACGAACTCTAGAAGAATAGAATCTGATCTGGATCCAGATTTCCAGAACCAGTTCGATCTGGTTACGAACGAACTCTAGAAGAATCTGATCTGGCTCCTGATTTCCAGAATTAGTTAGATCGGGTTACGAACGAACACTAGAAGAAAAGAATCTGATTTGGCTCCAAATTTCCATAACCAGTTAGATCTGGTTACGAACAATAGCGCACACGTTCGCAACTTCCACCCGCGTGTACACCGCAGTTATATAACGCAGAGTACAGACGCGCAAACAAACGATTCGTCACAAGCGACGTAAACACGTGTCGGAGTAAACTTAGTACGAGATGGGTGCACAGTGGCGTCGGTACTTCGGGTGACGCGACCGAAATAGTTCAGCTAACAGCGCTACCAACTAATTTGTTCTGTTGTTTAAATGAAAAAACAAAAAAAAAACAACAGGCATCTGTCACTTTTGTTCTAAAACGACGATGGTGGCTCCCTCGCTCATCTGAAGAGATTAGTTAGTCGGACTATACATTCTTGTGTCAAAATAGGCTGCGAGAGATTTTTCTCCATTGTCATACATGGGCGACTGAAAGAGACTAGTCGCAACGCAATGGGAAGCTATTAGCTTGTGGCGAACTGCGATTTCGCTAGCTCGCTACGTCTACAGTCTACACCTTCACTGCCCTTGTTATATTTGGCTGATAATCGGACTAAAAGTTGGTATTATCTGAACTATTCGCCTACAAAATGTCATAAAATTAGATGAACGGTATCCAAGTTATTCGTTGGTTTTGTTTCAGAAGAATGAGACCTTCACTTCATATGTGAATTTAGTTTCGAGTTCGAATGTACGGGATAATATCTGGAACTACTGAAACGATTCATTTTTATGTTTCACCGACAGGTAGCTTATTCCCGGTAGCTTTTTCTTAGAGGCTATGTTTTGTATAGGTACGACCAACGCCGCGAGCAAAAACGATTGTTGCAACACGTCTCGTGTAAGAAAGTAAGCTTCACACTTATCTTAGTAACAAGAATACTTGAGCAGAAGATGATTCGACGCCAATTCTGAGATAACTTTCCTATTGCAGTAGTTATGGACCAGAATACGGTGCCCGGTGCACTACTAGGTATAAATACAACATTAAAAAAAAAAAAAAAAACTGTGTTTGGCAGGATTAACGTTTCACCACAGCTCACTTGATGTTAATTGTATAGTCGAAGATGGTAAACATTATAAAATAGCTGAGAATAATGTTTACAAAGGTTGAGCAAAACGATAATGTCGACCCATATTTGATCAATGATCATTCATTCACTTAAAATTGGTACTAGGACATTACAGCGATGATTGTTTTACATCGATAAGGCCCTTTAGTTTCCCAGATTTGCGATAAGCACCTATCACTGCAATAAGAAGAAATACACTCATTTATTGGGCAAACAGGAAAAACTTAGTGAATACTGAATGAATCAGAAGCTCGCGGAATTACTTTCCCTTTTTGTGCATCTGTCGCGGAGCACGAATCACGATGCAACGAACATTACGACGAGTTTGGCGAATAACAGACGACCAGACTAAAGGAATCATCATCAGCGGCTTGAGACGGCCACTTCTGAACAAAGACCCCCTTAGACTGCCAAATTAAACGACCAGCATCCACTGTTTGCCCACGACGTTCACAATGTCGTCGGTCCACCTAGTGGGAGGCTTACTTAAGCTGCGCCTTTCGGCTTGGTCTCCACTCAAGAACCTTTCTTCCCCATCGGTTATCAGCGTTCAAAAACTACTAAATTACAAAATTATTTATGTAATTGATTTTTGTAACGGTAGGACTCTATTGCAGAGTCCACCTGGGGAAGCACAACCCTGTTTTTTGCCAGTTATTCAACCGCTAAAAAGTAGTGTGCTGTGGCAAAAATTACTGTGCCGTTGTATAGTCTAGTATGTCTAGCATGAAGAGATTCGAAATCTAATATCTCGGGGTGCCGAGCGCAGTGCAGTGCGGCGCAGGATTTTGATCGCAATTTCACAATTCTGGCACTGCTACTGTTATGGGCAGGCGTGATGTGCCACCAGGCGAACGCCTCATAACATAAAAGGTTAAAATCTGTGCAGACGGACTGGACTTGAGTACGGCACTAGAAGTTTAGAATCCAATGGGAGACAATCTTACGACCAATATTACGACTGCGCATTCGTATCTGTGTGTGCTCTGCTACTGTTATTACCCTGTATCTTTTAAACCGTAATAGCTACATTGTTGTAATTTCCACTGAATAGGTAGGTATGTGCTTACTCTATGGTGCCCAAGAGACGGCAATAGACAAGGACGTCCGTTAAGATGGGATGATGATATTCGACTGACCTTCGGACCATACTAGAGTGGCAGAGACGGACTTTAATGGAGGCTGTCGGAGGAGGTCTATGCCAAACTTCGAACAGTTCGAACATAGGTACTTGTACTTGTATATACAATGTGTAACAAAAAGGTGCAACAATACTGAAGGGTATGTAGCTATGTAGGTACATATACGTAGGACTCATTCATTGGACTCATCATTGTGAACAACTTTTACTATAGGACTAAACCTAAAATCTACCTAAAATCGCGAAATAGAAGATGTTCCATATATTTTGTCCAAGGTCAATGAAGTTCTTGCATGGAACAGTATTTTTTTTTGCGTTTTCATGGTTGGTCTAATACTCAAAGTTGTTTATAATTATGAGTAGGTGCATATGTATGAACTCACCCTTTAGTATTTTCACACCTTTTTGTTACACGTTGTATATTATAATAGTTAAAACTCGTAAGGCGAATAAAAATAAAAAATAAAATTGGGGAGTCCCAACAAAATACAAGATGAACTCAGTCGTACGCAGACTACTGGCGATGAGTAGGTGACTGACGTCATACCGCACGTCATATGGGATGGTACATTATTAAGCAGAGAACGCTACAACGTAATCGATGTAGATTTTCAACCATGTACTAGCCATACTGCCAGCCTTACAGCTCAGTTGGTAGCATGTCTATCTTAAGAGCTGTAGGGCGTGGGTTCGATCCCCACCCAGGGCAATCATTTATGTGACGAACATAGATGTTTGTTCTGTGTCTGGGTGTAGTATGTATTTATGAAAAAAATATGTATATAAGTATTCTATAAGCTATTTGGTTTCCATAATACAAGCTTTGCTTAATATGGGGCTGGATGGCGCTGTGTGTAAAATGTCCCCCAATATTTATTTATAATTATTTATTATACTGAGACACGTGGTCGGAGGTTCAGACATGTACAACCGCCAACAGCGATAGTCTACTTTAGGAACATACTTTTGACTTTTTGCAAACACATTTTCAAGTACTTTCAGACTAATAAAAACAAATTCCTGTTCGTGTGACCGCACACTAAAACAATCATTACCCCGTTTTTTCTCAGGTGACTAATGTAAACAACATTTGGCGGATTCGAAGCAATGACATATCTTAGTTTCTGATAAATGGCTATGATTGGTATTAAATCCGCCATTGTTGTTTACAAATTTAGTCAGGTAAGAAAAAACAAACCTTGGCAACACTGCCAAAAGGTATAATTATGCAGGTGAGCACATAGGTACCTTTTAGAATAGGGGTACCGCTTTGGCTTGCGATACCTCTAACGGTACGTATAATGCTAGAAGGTTCGGAGAATCATATCCTTTGGTATCGTTGCCATTTTCTGAATAATAACGAGTATCTAGAACGCAATGACGCACATGGTTTAAGTGAGAATAAAAGGGGGTCATGGGAGTGTCACTACAGGCAGATTCATTGAACACTCGCGAATAGGACAAATCTATTGTATCGCAGAATACTTGACTTGTATATAATATAAATAAATGTTGCTGATATCTAATCTATGTTATGGCTCAATGACAAGTATGTAGGCAGGCACGGTACGTAGCCATGCCCAACTGGAGTCGGTAAAAGTATTGTATAGGTAACTATTTAGAATAAAAGGAAATATATATGATAGTGATTTTATTTGGCGTTATGTACAATAACAAAAAACAAGCAAAGTACGCAATTTCGTTTATTTGGATGACTTTTTTCCAGTTTTTTTGATTTAACAACCAAACTACTTAATCGATTTGATTAAATTTGTATGGGACCAGTTTGAAAGTATTATATCCTTATAAAATTCTAAAATTCGGTTCATAAATTAAAATTTTCTGTTTGGTTCTGAGGTAACAAACATAAACATAAAAGCAAACATACAACCGAATTGAAAACCTCCTCCTTTTATGAAGTCGGTTAAAAAGATGCGTCAATATGTCACTATGGGTTAGATAGACAGCTTAGGCTTTGTGAAGGGCTCTGACACCCTTCGGTAATCTTAGTAGCACAGAATAAATAATAGTACTACATAGGTATATTATATATAGACCAAAGTGATAATCTAAACACAATTTCCATTTCCAGCCAGGCAGGTATATAATTTAGTAAGTAAACAAACGGTTACTCCACTTGTACAAACTTTGCTAATTAATTACAAACCATAACTGGAGCACTCAAGGTTGGTAAGCAAAAACATACATCTAACGTTTACAAACATTTTTCTTCTGGAAATCTATGTGTAACACAGAATAAATGACAGTACTGGCATATGTGTAACAGCCTCAGAGAAATACTCAGATATGGTTTCTCTGAGGTAACAGCTTTGTTACTATATAATTATCTGTGGTTAGTGAACTAAACACCTGTGGACCATTAATAACTGTCAGTTTCCATAGAATACTACTACACTAAGCACTAAACATGTAAAATGTACATGTAGAGATATGTTTAATTTACCTAGTCTGGTATATATATATAATATATAGTAAAATATTATTTACCTACTGCAACTACTAACTACCAACATAATTTCATAGCTCTGTTAACTAACGAACACTTTATGGATTAGGATATCCAGAATCCAGTCGGAAATAAAGTTTTTTTTTTTACTTTCAATTATTATTGTATATTATTATCAGTTACAGAAAAAATAGAGGTATTAGACATATTAACTAATTACAAAGGTGGGCAGTATGGTAATCGACCAATGTTTATGGATAGTACTTTTATTTCAACTCATTACGAGATTTTAAGCTTTTGTTATATTATATTGTTATGATAGACGATGGAAAATACAAAAATTTATTATATTATACCCAGCAAATCAAAGCCAAAATCGTACTATATCAACCACTTAGATAATAATTATTGATTCAGATATATAGATCTATTTCATTATATAAATACTGACTATTCACATCACATCACATCAACACCCAGATGTCCACTGCTGGACAAAGGCTTCCCCGTTAATAGGGAGGAGTTACCATAATCCTCACGCTTGGCAGGCAGCTTGCGGAATGAGGACATATAGCGAAAGCGACATTGTGCGAAAGGGACGTTTTGCGTGCAGTAGACATTTTAGGAAAAGAACATTCTAGTCTAGTGTGGACAGCTACTAGAAAAGTCTAAGTACTGACTGGAACGTCCAAGGCCGAGGCGTCCACGCCAGACACGTGAGCAATGTCCATGTGACACAAATACCTTTGTGGCCAACAAGGTAGGCTTGCATAGCTTCAGTTAAGATTTTCATTTTTTTTCTTTTCTTTTTTTATTTGGTTTTTTTTTGGACTTCCGCAAAGTAACGCCTGAATCAATCACATATATTTATTTGGCCCAACCTTGAGATTTTCTGTAGCTTTAGAGGTATATCAATAGGGCTGACTTGTTTGTGACCCATATCGGAACGGCTCTTTAATAAATTAAATAAATTTTTGAGAAGGTGGAATAAGACTGTCATTGAGCTTAGATACTACCACTAGTAGTATCTAACCACTACTACATAGTACTATTATTTATTCTGTGATAACTACATAATATTCCGATTTAGGGAGTAGGGACGATTTTTGACTTGAAAGTGGTAGAGAAATAAAAAAATCACTATCTGCTCTAACTGCACTACACTCTTTTAAATAATCTTTTCTTTTAAGGCCGGGTTGTAGCGAGGTAAGTCCAGGCGAGTAAACGATAGGCGCAAGCGAGAGAGAGAAGGCGCGAGCGCTTGAATGCTAATTTTAGTAGGTTTTTATTTGTTTTTAAGAATATAACAAAGAAATACTGTAATCTTAAAAATCAAAAAAACTAAATAATTCTATATATTCTGTCTATTAGTATGAATTTCACGCGTTTTTATCTATTTTCTTTGTTCTAGCTAATCGAAATGACGATTTATTGTCTACTTTGTTTTTTTTTTCTATCGAGCCATATGTTCAATATCGCGTTAATTTTCTAAACAACAAAAAGCTAAAATATATGATCAATTTTAATAAAATTTGTTTTTGGTTTGATATCGGGCATTTTGTATTTTTCTACAAAAATTGCTACAAGTACACCTTAATGTTTTAAGTTATGTCTCATTGAGATTTCAACCCTACTGTAGAATTGCATTGCCTTTAATTAATAGTCTATAGCTGATCATATGGAGGGCCTGAGTCTAGCAGTGGAGTATTAAAAAGGCTCATAATCGGCCTATCATATAGCCCGCCCCTTCAGCTTTTAAACTTCCATTCACTGTCTTATTGTACATCGTCGCTCCGTCGAGTCCTACGCTGCGTTTGCAGCCCCCACTTAAGCCTCCACTCCACTGACCACTACAGACCGATGTTTTTTCAAAATGTTATGCTAAATCCAAAAATTTGCCAATACATTCGCGACATTGTTAGCGTAAAGCAGTAAAACCGGGCCAATCAACCTGTGACTCATCAGCATAGCAAATTGAGAGTTCATGACTTTATGTGCGCGGTAATGGAGCTTTGACTACTGTAGTCAAAGTGTTCTGCTCAATTTGCGAAATGAGTGGGCATGCGGCTTTAAAACCAATTATAGTTCATTTAAAAAGTTTTCATTAACTAGGTAATTGTTTCTAAAAGCATTGGTCCAACTGATTTACTAACACTTTCATTTAAGTTTTAGTTAAGATTAGATTAATTTCCATTTCTATATCGTGTCAAGTATGTAGGATCAATAATATAAAAGTTATGGATGATGATGATGATAATGTCTTTCAAAATTATAATGGCTCACTGGACTGTAGTATACTTGAGAAATAACTGAATAATTCAGAAATACTAGAAATAGAAAATACATACTAATACAAATACGAGTATTATGCCTGCGGGGCTAAAGTGGCTACTTTATCCCCGCTACGCAGAGCGAAAGTAACCACTTCCTCCCCGCAGCGGCACGTAAAATCGTATACACCACGGGAGCAAGTAAAGAAGCCTCACAAAATTGGGCTTGAACCCATTGGCTACTAGTGTTCACTGTATATTACATCACACAGTAAAGTTTATGCCAATATAGTTAAAAAACATGCATGGTATAATAAATGTTTCAGATTTAAAGAGAACTAAAAAAACTATTAATAAATGGTAAAGTACTTTCTTATATATCTATTACCTATACAATATGGTACATAAAGTAGTAATTTGGGACTAATCAATCACATTATGGTGTTTAGAAATAATATTTACTATAATCTATCTATAAATAACACTACGTTTTCCGAATAAAATAAAATAATTATCTAGCAATAGAAAAAACCAGAAAGTAATGGAACTACTTGGGAAAAACTGGTTCCATCAATGGAACAGCCAATGAAATGAAAATATATTTTCTTTTACAAACTTTACCACTATGACTAAGAATGAACAAAAGTTTTCATCCTCAAACAACAGTTCAGGATGAGAAGCATTGTTTCCTAAGCTAGGAGC
The DNA here is from genome assembly GCA_905404285.2 of Erannis defoliaria. Classification (NCBI taxonomy): domain Eukaryota; kingdom Metazoa; phylum Arthropoda; class Insecta; order Lepidoptera; family Geometridae; genus Erannis; species Erannis defoliaria. Next base: position 1,217,125 of record FR990076.1, read on the forward strand.
TAACCTGTGTTATGGTGTAACAATACCCTCCGCCGGATGATTCATAGTATTATTACAAACAAAAAAAATACTAAATTTAGAAACAAAATGGTAACATTACAGGCAAAAAATAAGATAAAAGTACTAAATTTAAAAACGTAATGGTAACATTACAGGCAAACAAAATAAGACACAGTATTAAATTTTGAATCGAGTAATCATACAATGAGTACCAAAGATTAATTCGGTATTTGTATACATCCTAGAATTCCCAGATAAACAACCAATAGAGTTCTATTGGTGAGAACAGGCCAAATTAATACTTCATCATCATCATCATCAGCCCGGAGAGGTCCACTGCTGAATGAAGGCTTCCTTCTTAGACCGCCACACTGTACGACAACCTGCCATTTGCAACCACCGGTAAAACAACCACCGTTACCGGTCACCAAAAAAAAACCGTTACCAGTGTTACCAGTTGTAACTAATACTTATGACTTATATTACTTTACACATTAATAAGAACTTAAGTCTATGATGATGTTTTTTTCACATAGCTGCTGCTTACTGTGAACATGATATGCACTTAACTGATAAATAGATAATCAATCATTGATTTAAACTCTAAATGTCTTACAACTCTTGGGAATGGATTCCCAAGCCGCCTGCCATGTGTGGGGATTATGGCAGCACCTCCCTATTTAGGGAGAGGCCTTAGTCCAATAGTGGACGTCTCAGGGCTGATGATGACTTGTAATACCTAATTGCTCTGTGAATAGTTGAACGGCATAGAATAAATACTTGTAGTAAAACATGCCATTAAGATATCAGCAGATAAACAATGAATAGTTGATTACTACATCCATAGTAGGTCATTGGGGCATTGGCTAGGTAACAGAGGTAAACAACGAAGATCTATCTAGCTGTTAATGTCTAGACAAAAAACGCACATCTGTCTACTCCTATAGAAACCAGAATACAATATGACACAGTCTAATATAAATTCACTAAATATTATTATTTTTAACCGATTTCAAAAAAGGAGGAGGTCCTCGACTTTGTTTAATTTCTGTTATTTACTTGATTACTCCCTCAGTTATGTACCGATTTTGATGATTCTTTTTTTGTTTGCTAGGTCATACTTTAGAGGTGGTCCCATATAAATTTTATCAAAATCAGTTCAGTGATTTGGTTTTTAAATCAAAACTACTGGAAAATATGAAGATGTCATCCAGGTATTCGAAGTTGAAGTCGGTATAGACCTCTCTTCTTACCTATATGCCAATCATCCCGGTCCTGTTTAGTGAAATAAATACATTCAATGTTTTATAGGAACATCACGTCATCCACATGTTATTTTTGGTCTTATTAATGTGGTAATTTTCCTCCATAAGACGTAGTACAAAATATGTGATAAAAAACCATGTTACTAACTGGCATACATAGTGCAAATTCAAATCCTAATTTTACTAGTTTTTCAAGTCATATTAAATAATCAATTTACAGAAGATTACAATTTAGGTACATTTTGATATTTCATAAATAAGTATTAAATTAAGATATTTTTTTTTTATCATTATTTGTACGTTATTAATACTTGACAGCTCAGCTAAACCAGCTCAACGATCACAACATACGAGTTCAAGATTGCATCATCCAACAATGTTTAGTGAACTTTTATCACGTTCAATGTTTTAATTTTACGTAGGTGCCTGATAGTGCTATCTACAGAACAAGCATGCAAACAATTGTGTTTGCAAATTGTTTTGTTTCACATTTGTTTTTGTTTGTTTACAATACACTGATAACAGGCATTGATGATCTTACAGATTGATTAGCAGATCTAAAAGGTTTGTCAAATTATAATTTTACTATATGTGTGGGCGTAACATTATTTGTTCTCTTAAAATAGTTAATTATCCAGTTTCCTCCAACCACATGTGTCAACAGTGTGTTTTGAGAACATTGGAAACTAACATGACTGTTTCAAACATTATTCATAGCAAGTGGGTAGAAGATAAACAAATGACTTTGTTTACAAACAAAAGCGAAATGTAAATAATAGAGTATGGTGCCTTATCTGTGATTAGTTTGGGGTGTGATTGTGTGAGAGCTTACCTTTTGGGCAACAGCATGGCGGCGGAGCCCTTCCGCTGCAGCACGCCATCGACGAGGACGCCGTTCTTGCTGTTACACGTAAGGTAGAACTCCGGCTGGTCGTAGAAGAGTTCGAGGTGGCGCCGCGAGATGAAGCTCGAGTGGCCCATGTTCACGTCCACCTGGCCGCGGCTCGAGTTGCGCCCGATCACGACACGCTTCTGCCGGATCAGGTACTCGAAGTCGCGGCCATCGAGGCGCGCGATCGCCGTCGGGGCCGGCTCCTGGGCCCACTGCACCTTGGACGGCGACGAAGGCGCCGACTTCAGCGAGAGCAGCGCCCACGCGTCGCTCTCGGAGCTCCGCGTGAACTGAGTCTGGGCCATGACAGGCGCGCGTACCGAAATCACCAACGCTGTCCGCACGCGAGCCGCGAGCTCACACGATACCACATCACAGACCTACCCGACGCGACCCGGATATCCGGAACCTGCCGAACCCGTGAAGACACGATTTGAGGTTACTGACGGGACGCACATGCGCAAACTTTGTGCTTGTGCGGTAAACAAGAATTATATAAACCACCACACCACCACGTGATAGAACTGTGTACATATACCGAGTCCGGAACTATCGATCGATACTTTTCCCGAGTGGCTATGTTATCAACGATAGTATAGTTCACCTTTTAACAGTTGCACAACAGAATTTTCGCAATTGAACCGAAATTAGACACTAAAGTAAACACGAGGCGAGAACAAAAATAACCAAAAACGTCAGTTCGGCATACGCAGTTTACAAGTTCGCCGCGCCATCTATGCATCACTGAAACAAATAACAATGAATCCATTTCGTTATACGCAGAATTACTTTTGATAGCATATGTTCATTGTACATTGAAAGTATGGAATCGGAAGCACTACGTAAAACAAAATGTAAAATGTATGTATGTTCGCAAAACATTACACCTGCATTACTCGCTTATACTTTAATATTGAGATAAAATATTTATTTAGTTTTTATACTCTCAAGTATAATATTTTATGATACAGATAAAAGCAAGCATAAACATTCGTAATAGTAATCACTCGGCTAGCAGAGTAGGAAAAAACAACGAATTGTACGTACGTACGTGGAATGGAATTGTTTGATAGTGCTGTGCTGCACAAAAGTTATCGAATCATATTTAAAATTCAGTTATCAATTATTAGCCACAATACCTACTCGGATTCGAAAGCAAAATCCGAACTGAATTTCTGCTCTAGGTACTGTACTTGGTAATACAATATAATTTATGCGCTATTAAGGATGCAATAAAAGTAGAATTATTGAATTTCTTGTTGATACTTTTTATCAAATAAGTACATGAAAACTATAATCGATAAAATTAACTCAGTTCTAATGGTCATAATCATAATAACAACAGAGCTGACGTCACAGCTACTATGGACGTCACCTGGACGTCACACATAGCGTTAGTGTTGTATCACTTACAATGGTGTGCTTCGCTCGTATTCGATGCTGATCTGCCGGTCGAATTGATATGTATAATATTTATTTATATAACTACAGATTTTGTTCCATGCGCATTGCATGGCATGCCCCCAAGGGGGGGGCCTTTCCCCCCCACCGGAAAGTTAAGTAAGGCCGTTATTAATATTTTATTTTCCTTTGAAAGGTGAGTAGATCGAAGATGTTCTTGAACGCACAAAGTGCGAAGCCAAAAATTTAGAAAAAAGTACTTTTGTTATTGTTTAAAATCTCTTTGATCTATCATATCTGACAGACAGCAGAGTTGCCAACTCGGCCCCTTCGAGACCAAATCTAGCCCTTTTTCGACTTGTTCAGCCCCGAAAATAATGGTTTAGCGCCTAGCCCCAAATCTAGTCCCAATTTGACCTAAAGAAAAATATACATTTACATATATTGAAAAAGCCTGCGCCTCATGAGGGCCGGACATCAACGTCTTCAGCATTAATGAAAATAAAGCTTTTCTCTCACATTCGACCACATGAGTCATACAAACCATTTTTTAAGAAATTAGGTATTTTAACGCTGACTTCTATGTACATTTTTGAAATATCTATGTTTACTTTTAAACTTTCGCAATTTAAACACATAATTATGTTTAACACCGGGACATACATATGTAAAAAAAAAAAAATTGTGCGCTATTAAGTCCCGGTGATAAACATAATCTACGACGGGTCTACGACCAGTGTGTGTTGCCAGTGATGACATATGGAACTGAAACGTGGTCTTTAACTGCTGGCCTTTTGGAGAAACTCAGAGTCACGCAACGGGCAATGGAGAGAGCTATGCTCGGAGTTACTTTGCGCGATAGAATCCGGAACGAGGATATTCGCCAAAGAACCAAAGTTACCGACATAGCTCGCAAGGTTTGCAAGTTTAAGTGGCAATGGGCACGCCACATCGCTCGAAGAACTGACAACCGATGGGGAAGAAAGTTTCTTGAGTGGCGACCGCGAACCGGAAGACGCAGCGTAGGAAGGCCTCCCACTAGGTGGACCGACGACATTGTAAAAGTCGCGGGCAACCGGTGGATGCAAGTGGCAGGTTGTGGTACAGTGTGGCGGTCTAAGGGGGAGGCCTTCGTTCAGCAGTGGACGTCTCCGGGCTGATGATGATGATAAACATAATTATATCTGTTTGTTCGTAAACAATCTAACATTTTTCAAAAAGACCAATCCAAGAGTTCAAAGTTGATCCAAGAGTTGCAAAGTATGATAAAAGACTAGTTTTGAACGGCCGCCGAGGTTGGCGTTTTTTGATAAAAACTGCTATGCTAGGTGTATCACCGTATATAACAAATTATCAGTGTCATTAAAGGAACTTCCTTATGGTCAATTTCGCAAGAAATTGAAGATGTGGCTTTCAGAAAAATGATTCTATTGCTTGGACGAGTTTCGTTTGGACGACAATGTAATGTATCTATGCTAATATTTAGATTCATCTGTGACATTTCCACATGCCAATGAACGGCAGAATAGATTGGACTACACCTATCAATACGATCATAATCATTTAACTCTATGTTCGGTGGAATAAATTAATTTCATTTCTAATGAAATACTGTGCGATGAGGTCAACGAAGACTCATTTGATGAAGACACCAACATATACATTGCTTAAATAAACATGTGTTACCAGATTTTTTAAAAACAATTTGGTTGTTAATTTTAGATATGTCAATATATCCAAAATGTTGTATTTTCTTTTTATTCTACACATTAAAATAAAAATTATAATAAAAAACAACTTCTTTTGTTAAATAATTAGCAATTTAGCCCATTTTTTCATATTTTGGGCAAATGTAGCCCATTTTTGAACTTGATCTATCCCTTAATCCTGATACCCAGTTGGCAGCACTGACAGACGGATATGTCATGTCAGTCGGTCAGCTATGGGTCAGCTTTTCTGATTTTTTTCGTTTGTTTATTTTTGAGTAAATAATAATTTATTCTATAATACAAAAAAGTGTTAGCTTTTGATTTAATGTTGGAAGCTTAGGTGCACCTTCTGTGTCTAAAAGAAAAAGGCATTAAGTATCAAGGTATGGCAAAATTATTTATTAACGTCCCGCGAATGTTAAACTATACCAACTTGTTAAGGATTTATTGGAACTTATTTATATATGGATTGGTACCTAATTCAAACCCCAGTTAGAAATACACCAGAAAATATTAAAGTGCTAATAATTTTAAGAATGATAATGAGTTGTCAGTATAATAATCAAACTATTATTTTTTTAATATACTTACCTGCTTATTATTATTAATCCCAACTGCAAAGCTTCTTGTATTGCAGTTGTCTATAGGCGACGGTAACCTCCACCATTAGGAGGCATGCTAGCCAGGTAGTAATACATAACATAAACTGAAATTTAAAATTAAAACGACTGATCAAGCAATAAGTAAATCTTTATTTACCATCATCACATATCGACTAGATTGTGTTGACAAAATATCACAGAAGTTAGTCTATACAAGTTATACAGTTCTGTACTGAAAAAAATTATAAACACTAGACAAATGAATTCAATTGAACCATACAAACATAAAATAATTCTAGGATCTTAGATACACATTTTTAATGTTTAAGAAGTCCACCCCATACTATACTAACTTGAACATAGTCATGAACATATAGTATAAAACCACATATCCTAATAATCCAGCCAATTTGACAAGGTAGCTCTTCTCACTGGCCCCAGCGGGGGTGACGCAGGTACTTGTTCATTATTTAAACATTATGTAATTACATTCAAGCAAGCTGCAACATCTGTGATTTGCTCTGAAGATTGAACTTAATTTTGGAGTAAGAGAGATTTCGCTTCAGATACCATCATAACTAATTTTATTGTCATTGACTTATCATTTAAAATTTCCTTTTTAAATTAGGGGAACAAATGAGTTAAGATAATTCACAAGACAAGTAACAGAAAAACGAATTCAAACTATTATGGGACCACTTTGCGAGTATATCCTTTCAAATTTTTTTTTCAAAATCAATACACAATTGACAGAAAACTTGGTAAAAAAAGTATAGTTGAACATATAAATCTCCTCCTTTTTTAAGTTGGTTAAAAGAGCACAGTGAGATAAAGAGGCTCAAAATACCAGTTCCATGACATCTGAACCTGATGTTAAATATACTGTGTATTACCTATTATATGACACCCAAATTGATGAAATTATATTATAAACTAATCATGTCGAGACTGATCTGGTTAACTGCAACTCTATGCTATCCAAACTTAAGGTTGCAGTTTAGTTTGACTGCCCTACAGTACCAGCAATAGTTGGTGTGGACTTAAAGATTTGGTATTAATCATCAAGCTGTGTCAAACTTGCTACGCCTCTATTAATCCAATGCTTTTGTGGTATATCAGACGACAGTGTTATATACATGACAAAGTTGCTCGAGTGTCCTGTAGTGGCCAGGACTCCTTTCCGTTCACTCGTCTTGTAGATAGGACAGAAGTAGGATGGTAGTGGGTTGAAATTGGCTATCAGAGCGGGTTGGAACCAGATTATGGGGATAGTGTCGAAGAGAATCTTCGGGAAAGACTCGTCTAGTTGCATTGTTGTTCGGTTCCATCTAGCACCTTCTAGAAACAGGCCCTGTAGACAAGATGACTGTATCAGTTTATTGAAGATTATGCATAATATGACAATATTAATGATATGTCATTAATAATAGTGTTTAACATAGACACACAGGTCTAATAGTATAATAATAGGCTAGATGACTGGTTTTTTTTTATTGTCCTATTAAAATGTTGCCCATAAATATAGCTGATTAATGAAAAGAAAACGAAAGTCTGATCAAAAATAAGCAACTTATAAGCATTTTAATATCATATTAGACAGAGAGGCGAAACAGCAAATCGTGACGTCACTTCTCAGTACGCCATATAAATTATATTCTGACAAGTAAGGCGTGACGTCATTTTTTGTTTTGTAGGAAAGGGACAGAGTTGTCTCTAACAAAAACTTTAAAGGCTCATATATCAGAACATTATTAACCGATTTAAATATTTTTTTCAATAAACATACTATATTTACTTAAATGCTTCATCAAAGCTATTGGTTTCAACGATATAAATATCAGTCATCTACCCTATAATATGTAATTATTACAATTTGAATGTTTTTTTTAGTTAATTACAATATGATATAATAATTTGAGCATTATAAAATCTTAATTAAATGTAATAATTTAATATAATATTATCAGCAATAAAGGCCATTCTTATTCTTATGAGAATATTTGATGGAAAGTTTTATTGATTCCAATGTGCTTATATTGGGGTAATAATTCATAAATAAATATTGATAAACACAAAGCGCCATCTAGCCCCAATAAACAAAGCTTGTACTTTAAAAACCAGGTAGCTATTCCATAGAAAAAGTTCATTGACCTTGGACAAAATGCATGGAACAGCTGTTTTTTTTTTTGCGATTTCTAGGTTCGTCATCAGCCATAAAACGTCCACTGCTGGACGAAGGCCTCCCCCTTTATAGAGGGGTGTTGCCATAATCCCCACGCTTGGCAGGCGGCTTGGGGATCGCAAAATGGTCACCACCGTTAACAAAGAGGATGCTGCTGCCCGTCCTCCGGTGGGTCTGGTTGCAGTTTAAGGACATACCCAGGTCCATATCCATCCAGGATTTCTAGGTTGGCCCCATAGTAAAAGTAGTTTGTAATGATGAGTACATACATACCCGTCAGTATTGTTGAACCTTTTTATAACACGTATATGTGCTGGGTGGGAATCGAACCCACTCTCAAAAATGTATCACTGTCCAGTGGTGGACACACGGGTGGTAGATAACGGGAATAATCACTCTGCTCTCAGGTTCAAACTGCGATACATTTTAGATTGTTATTGGTTTTGCTGAATTAACTAGGTCATGTCAATTTGGTCATGCAGTGCTTCTGTAACATTATTTATGGTTTGGTTTACTTTGTCAGGCCGATATATACATATAATATAGGGCTACTCGGAAATAAATTACTGAGGTGATAGGAGATTATTATACTCATCATTGTGAACAACTCTTCCATATCCAAATGTAGTTTTGGATCCGACCCTGAAAGTGTGACAAAATAGCTTGTCGATACATTTTCTCAAAGGGTGAATGTAATTTATTTCTAAAGCAATTTTTTTTGTGTAATTTCAGTGTTTGCCCATAGTAAAAGTAGTTCATAATGATGATTACGATGACCTCCTTTCGGTTTAGTACTGCCGTTCCTCACAACCCCGTAAAAATATTTTAAAATGTTTATGCTTGACCACTATCACACAGTTTTTTTTTTCTTATTCTTTTTCTTTCTGCGATCGGATGTGCCATGAGCAGAAGTGTTGGTCAGTACTATCACACCTGATGTTTATCGTAGATGATTGGGTTTTTTAAATGATGATTTTATTTGTGGTGCATAACAGATGCTGATTTGCTATAGGTACGCTTAGTTGAAAATCTAGACCAAAGGCTTACTACATTTCTACGATTATTTACGGGGTATTTACCATGATTATGTTGTTATCCCATAAATAATCATATAAATGTAATGAACAACCGTGACAGTTTAAAACAGTGTTTCAAGGTTTACTTATAAGTACCTATTATAAAAATATCAACCAAACAAACTCCAGGATGACCAAGATGGAGAAGGAGGGACGAAGTCTCTTACCTGAAAAGTTGTACCCAGGTTGCGCAAAATAAAGTTGAATGGAAAGATAGAAGGCAGGCCTGTGCCCTGTAGTTGGACAGTGTAGTATAATATAATAATATCAACACCTCATAAATCTCATAATTTATACAGTTCATTGAACCTAGGTGATAACAGAGACATGCAAGTACAATGTACATATCTGTTCACTTCGTCGTCGTCGTCAGCCTTAAAACGTCCACTGCTGGACGAAGGCCTCACTCTTAATAGTTAGTGTTGCCATAGTCCCGATTGACGTCATAAACCTAGTATAGTGCCCTCCCTGTCTAACATGAAACTAAAATGTTTATAACTTTGTTATTTGTGCATATATGTGCATTCTCCCCGTCCTCACATACGGTGCACAGACTTGGTCTTTAACGAAAGACCAGAAGACCGCACTCGGGGTTTGCCAGCGAGCGATGGAGCGTAGTATCTTGGGAGTCAAATTAACAGACCGAATAAGGAACACGATACTACGCTCCAAAACCAAGATTGCTGATGTAGGCCACAAAGCCGGACAGCTGAAATGGGACTGGGCAGGACACGTCTGTCGCATGCCGAGCGACCGCTGGGCAATGGTCACCACAGATTGAGTTCCTAAATCCAAACGACCTCAGGGTCGACCCAGACGAAGGTGACGTGACGAGTTGAACTCGCACGACAAGTACTGGGCCACCAAAGCTGAAGACCGAGCAGTCTGGAAGGAGGGAAGGGAGGCCTTTGCCCAGCAGTGGGACAAGACAGGCTAAAAAAAATAAAAAAAATTGTGCATATATTCCAATTTTACTTTCGATGATTTGTTCAGCTTTTTTGTGAGTCAATAAAAAAAACACATGCATATTCCCTATTATGGTGCTATTATAAAATAAAAGTGCCCACACATATACGCTCATGTGACAAATGTGCCCTTTATCCTACACAACACAACTCACCCATATAAACACACTGTGTTCATGCTCCTTATGATCCATTTGATGAGGTTGCTGCTTGCACATTTATAAAATTGATATTACAATACTTATAGACAGATAGAAAATCCAGTTAAAATTAATATACAAAATAAGCCACGAGCCTACCTTACGAGCTAGTGTGGCTTTATCGCTAAAAGCGATCTGTCAAGCCAACCGGATTAGCCACTTATAAGTGGTATGAGAAGATACCTAGTCAAAAGCTCAGGACAGCAGGCCAATCAGCCTACACGAAGCGTTTCCTTACCAGCCTTCTTCTGCTTAAACCAGGAGCCGAGGCCAGAGAATACGGCTTTGATATCCCCTGCATGGTGTAAACAATCCCCCCTACTTTACCTGAACCATTCCTATGTAGTTATGCCTGTAATCTGCCTATCGTTTTGGACTTTCTTGGAGGATTGGGGATTCTGACTTCCTTATCAAAAAGTCTAGGGTAGCCAAGGGTAGAGGGAAGAATGGGAAATGGTTCAAGTATTTCATGGTAGCCAGTTCATCATTTCTTGCCACCACATCGTCTTACTAACCATGTCCAATATCAGACTTAAAGGGACTGGCTACTTAAGAATCTAGAGAAGCAAAAGCAAGTCTTGTTCACCTTGCAATAGACCCCAAAGTCGGGCTCCTCTTCACATTCGGACTCGATGCTTGTAATGACGAACTCGAACTGCACCTGGTCGATAGGGATGTGGTTGTGGCGCGAGTAGTTTTGCAACACGCCCGTCAGGAACGACTGTGTGAAGTAGAAGCCAGAGATCCAGAACACGATCGGTGGACCGTCGTCTACCCAGTCCTGGAGAAATTTTAGCCTGTCGAGAAAACATTCGATCATCGTATCTTTTAATAGGCTATCATATTAAAGAAGTTTAAGCTCATTACCATCACTAAATTTAGGTCATCTTAGGTCAGTGACTCTCTCATGTCTCTGCTGCATAATAAGACGCATATCTGACATGCACGACTGAAACGAGCTTTCAGCATCCAGCATCTTATCATGGTGGGAGTTGAATCAGCACCCTTATCATGGACGTTCGCGATTCTGATTGCGATAGCATGCCATCCCGCTCGTACCAACTTACTCGCGCTATGCGTCCTCCCGCTCGCGCACGGTCGCAATCAGAATCACGAACGTCCATGATAAGGGTGATGGGTGAATGAAGACCGGTCATCTAAGAAAGTCTAGGTCATGGTTGCGTAATGTTCGAAAAGTGGGGATAACGAAAGCCAACGAACTTCTTCGCATTGCTAAGCATAGGAACAATTAAGCAGTGTTTAGAGCCAACCCACTTGTTGGAAAGGTACCCAGTAAGTAGTAGAAGAAAATAATTAATTATTCATTATTTTCTTAATTTTTTGGGCCAGAAGCGCCACTGCATATATACATTATTTTTTACCTGTCAAGAAAGTTACATTGGACAACAAACCTAGGTAGGTAGGTGCTATTGGGTCGATTATTAAACACTGGCTAAAGCCGCGGCCATGGGCCTTGCTGGCTTAGGACGCGGAAACAACGCTTAGCTTTTGGCTTCGCAAATACCCTTTGACAGACTTTTAAAAAATCATGCGTCAACTCTCAATACACACTGATTTTGGTTTTGTATTAATGGAGTGACTGTTAAAAGTCAGTCGATTTATTAATAGGTTTTTAATGTGTTCATAGTTCTAAATGTAGTTATGTATATCGTAATACCAACACCCCTAAATCCGTTAAGCCATCAGCTCAGAACAACAACGTCATAACTTGCAAAACATAACATTATAGTGGAGCATCAAATGATGCGTATACATTTTCATACAACAGTCTAGTTTGCCAGTTTTGGAACGTCTCCAGGTCATAAAACCGTTGAGATAGTTTATGTTCTGCACGCTATTATTACATATGATCTGTTTATTTACTATCTAGAATTATTTGAGGAGTTCCAGTTAATAAGTCCAGTTCTTTAGTAATCAGTAAATCAGTTATTTTTGTTGTAATTTGTTTTACACTAAAATGTGTGTATACATGTCGCAGATTAACAGCCTTACCTAAAATAATCTCGATTCTCTTAGTCACTGCTTAAACTTCTCTGTCTTGTTCTTGCATGTTACACTTCACGTCAGAGAGAAGATGGCAGAGCATCTTAAGCAGTGACTAACAGTTGGAAAGTTTTTTTAAGTAAGGCCGTTATTCTGCTGACATTGCAGCAAACTGCCTCCAGTCTATTTAACGAGGTCTTTTTCATCTTTATTTTCTTTTTTTTTCCAGTATCATCATGACGGAGAAGGTTCTGGACCAAGACACCTGGCCCCTAGAGGCGGAATCCGCCATGAGCGACATCCGCGAACACGTGAAAAACGTCGCCATATCACTCAAGGTGAAGAGCAACAACCAACGTATCTTCATCAACCTCACCACATTAGAAACCAAAGACTACTGCATAGAGATGTCTTCGGGCGGCTTCCGGATCGTGGGCAAGAGGTACGACGACGTATCTCTGTCCCACTTGGATAACATACGGTTTGAAACCCCTTACGCGTTGTTAAACAACATCAGCAAGAAATACAGGGAATCTTTCGGCGGAGAGCTCATGAATAAACTGTTGGATCTCGCTAAAAAGTCTGAAGGCTGATCAGCTTGCGCTTCGCTGCTGTGTCAATTTTAGGCCCATAGGTTTCCAAACCACAGAGTATTAGTGTAATAAGTGCTAATTTTTATGTAATTATGTGATGTTATGTTTGTGTACCTTTACAATATTTTATTAATGATGTTTGGAGTATGCCTTTGCTGTCTTTACATGATCTGAAATTTTGTAAGTGGTTTGAGACTGTGCTATGGCACGCTGCGAAGACTTTTCACTGTTCTAGGTATGTAGTGCTTGGTCAAGGGTGGTTAAAATACTTCTCCTCGATGTGCCATGAGCCGTATCAAGACTTAGAAATAGTACCTGATCGAACCCTATTTAAGAATGATTTTATAGTTTTCATTACCTAATGCTCGCGTAATCATGATTTTACGGTAAATTATACAAAATTTGGTGCATTTATTTTTTGATGTCATTTAAAACTAAAGAAGTGATAAGTATAAAACTAAAAGAAAACATTGCCATTAATTTAAAGCATTTATTTACACCACTCAGTAATTTAACGATGTTGATTATCCGAGTAAGAAGATGTGTTCGTCCTTGATCGCAGCACACATATCAGCTCGGCATTATCTCAAGTCGAGGCGTACAGTAATCTTTCTATGAACATCAACGCATTAGAATCAGAATGATTACGGTATCGCTTCTTCTCGAGACGTATCGCTTCTTCTCGATACGTATCGCTTTTTCTCGAGACGTATCGCTTTTTCTCGAGACGTATCGCTTTTTCTCGAGACGTCGCCGCAGCGATGCTAATCCAGTGCCGCGCCAATACGTGTGTTGCGATCTTTAAGCAGCTAAAAAAAACCTGTTCTTATGTGCTTGCGAGCCAAAAAGCTAAATTATTAGGGTGGCACTAACAAAAAAGACTTGTCTATTCCATTTTATAGGTCAGAAATATACCTTCGGCAACTAACTTGGTGTAGAAGTAAGAGCTTTATAAAGTTAGTTTTTTTTTAATGGCTGATTATGGAGCACCTTTATTTACAAAGTATTGTAGGCAGTTGATTGGACAAGAACTACTATGCGTTCGTTTTATCAGCATACGATAGAGGCACTTCGAAGTTCGATAGAGTTCGTTAGATTTCGCATTTATGTTGGTACAAGTTGTAGACCGAGTACAAACGCGAACCTTTTACCTACTAAGTTTAGTTTATACAATTTTATTTAATGGTTATTGTGAATCGTATGTGTTGTGATACTTTAGTGTAATAAAAGATATATCAAATAAACTGTTTGATTTTAGTGTATACCTAGTGTAGTTTAGTGTGTGTACCTTTTGCCTATAGAATCTAATAACATCAAAATAAAATACAACCTACCTACAAAAACAATCGAGATATCTTTCTCAAAAATCCTTACCTGACTGTTCTTGGTAAGTAATAAGAGCTGAATACTGAGCAATATATCAAGTATATATGTTAGTCAGGGCTTATGTTTGTATAGCCCCCGACTTTAAATTCTACCGTTACTTATATCCACACTAAAGAAATATCCCGAGATCACGATACCTATCACAATTCGATTCGATCTAAAATAAATTCGATCATATGAATATTACGCAGCCAAAAAAATATCAGAAGCATCAAACAAAATAAAATTTCCTCTGCAACATATTTTTATACCTGCCCAACAAAACTATAACCGTTTTACAAAATTACCCGTCTAATAAAATTACCGGTCTGACAAAATTACCTGTCTAACAAAATTACCTGTCCACTAAAATGAACTGTCTAACAAAATTACCTGTCTAACAAAATGAACTGTCTAACAAAATGAACTGTCTAACAAAATTACCTGTCTAACAAAATTACCTGCCTAACAAAATTACCTGTCTAACAAAATTACCTGGATAACAAGTCGGCGACATATGAGCCGAGCGGCTTCATGGACGGGTACGACTTGGACATCCAGGCGGCCGGCACGATGCCCTTGATGAAGGCGTTGTTGCACTGCTCCAGCTCGGCGCTCATGATGGCCAGCCCCTGGGACGCCAAGTGCACCCCGTGCAGGGTGCGCGCGACCACGGCCAGGAGCCGGTTGTACCGGATCAGCTCCTGTGGCCGTTTTATTAATAAGAGATGTGCTATCGTACCTACACAAGTGATCTCATTCAAATGAGACCCAGGCACAGAATAAATAATAGTACTACGTACAGAAAGTTATCACTCCGCAAAGGAAATGAAATAAATAAGGACTCTGGCAATAAAGTAGCAATTCAACTCGCACAGCGCTGGATACCGCTCGCTATATTCACCTAGATATACCGCTCTCTTTCTATCACGTATGTTTAGTTACGTGCGACGAGGCTAGCATGCGGGTGGCCACTGAGCTCAGCCTTGCTTCCTCTCGGAGCGGAGCGGAGTGACCCAGGTCTGTGCAAAGAGAAGTGCGTGTCGTAAAGTCCTATAAGAGTGCACGTGTGTGTGACCTGCTTGAGCACGGTGTTCATGCTGTTGTAGTACTGCACGGGGTACTTGCTGGCGCACTCGAGGATGTCGTACACGGCGGGCAGGCGGCCCATCATGTCGCGCGTGAGCTCCACCACGCCGCCGCCGGCCTCGCCCTCGCCGCCGCCCGCGCCCGCGATGATGGACGTCTGCGTCAGCAGGCACCCGAACAGCAGCTGCAGGGGTGACACATTGGGTACTTCATTCAAGGGGCGGGGTGGGGGGGTGGGGGGGACCTCTAGTATCATATATTTCAGTATTTTAATTATCAGACGTCAGAATCCAGTTTGGAAGACCCAAGGCGCAACCAAGGGCAGATCCAGGGGGAGGGGGGGGGCATGGGGTCATTACCCGCCCCCCTGGGCGTATACCTAAATCTAACCTCTAACCTATCTAAATTAAATCCTAAATATACCTCGACTCGACTATATGCCCCTCCCCCCCCCCCCGACTTAAAAGTTGGATCCGCCCTTGTGGGCATCTGTGCGCACGATTCAAAAAAAATCATGTCCCTAAATCTAAAGAGCAGAATCCGCCTGGGGAAGTACCACACCTTTGCCAGTTATTCAACCACTAAGCAGTAGTGTGCAAACATTACTGTGTTCCAGTTTGAAGGGCAACGTTATCAGAGAAATTACTGGGTATGAAGAGATTTAGCATCTAATATCTCAGGGCGATGAGCGCAGTGCAGTGCGGCGCAGGATTGTGTTCGTAAGTTCACAATTCTGACACTGCTACTGTTAGTGGCAGGCGTGACGCTTACCACCAGGCGAACGTCTTGCTCGTCTCGTCACTCCATTACAAAAAAAAACACGAGATCTTACAGCATTAGCCTCCTTGTTGTCCTTGGTGATGTCTGCGTTGTCGTGGAGGCCGAACACCTCCGGCTTGGCGATCCGGGGCAGCGCCTTGATGTGCTCCAGCACCGAGTTGTAGTCCATGTGCGCCGGCATGCAGTACTCGCCGCTCGGGGAGAACGAGTACCTGACGAATAGGAAGTTTTCCGACAGCTGTCAGAACGTAGTTCTACAGCCAAAGGATAGGCCGCGCTGGCGAGATATGGCACACAATTTTCGCTTTTTCTTGTGAAAAAGCTGTTCACTCGCCTTCACTGCTTCTTTTCACAGTTTGCGTTCGTTGGTGAAGTGCCCGTCCAAGTTTTCTTGTATCATTTTGTTGAAATTCTGATAAATTGTTATTGTTACGTTATTGTTATTATTTTTTGTTGATAGTTATTGTTATTTTTATTGATAGTAATTACTTAATTATTTGGCAAAGCGCACTTAATTATTTGCGTGGAATAACGAAAGCTTAAGAAATACTACGGGCAAATACTTTGTTAGACAAACAATAACCACAAACAACGCGTGACAGATCTAATATAAATAAAATAAAAAAACTTTATATTTTTAGACCTTTTTACTTTGCTTTATTCGTTCAAAATCTTCAGAACCACTGACTAGATAGTGAAACCGTTCAGTCAGGGCCATGTCTCTCCGTCGCTGTCTATCGGATTTTTAGTAACTATAGTTTTTTTTATTGGCTGTCAGAAAATCGCCCATTACACACCTTACAAATTACAAACGCACACTAAGTGGCGCCATCTGCCGATACTTATGTGAAAGTCCCTCTTTACTTTATCCCTTGAATAGTTTTTTTTTTGCCTATCTGTAATATAATATTGCTTTAGAGTAATTTTGGCGCCAACGTGAAAAAAACAAGTCGTGATAGTTTTTTTATAAAAAACTTGTATTTTATGGAGAACCATTCATAATGATGGCGTGTTTAATTAGGTGTATAATATACATTATACACCAGTCTTTTCGTGCTATTACAAAACCATAGAAGCCCCATGTAATGACCCCGCCACTACTACTGGAACTTGTAAAAAAAAAAATTTGCTTTGCTTGACTTCGACTATGACTTGGACGTATATTTAACGAAGCATGATAAGTATTATACACTGTCTCTGGCAATAGCACAATGTGCGTCGCCAAAATCCTCTCGCGAGGAAAATAGAAGCTATAGTTTGACTCTATCAAAGGGGATCGAGGGAGGACCCTACCCCCGCGCCCCCGTACCGCGCGGGCGAGGTCTCTTTTAAACAGTCCGACAATAGTCCCTGTTGTCACTCACTCCATGTTGGTGGTGACCTCCTCGTTGTAGAAGGTGGAGAGTAGAGACAGAATAAGTCGCCTGTCCTTGTCGTCCGTCACCCTCCCGCCGTAGTTGCACTCCCCGGCCAGGTAGTTGAGTGCGTCGAAAGGGGTTTCTGTGTATTCCGTTAGGAACATCTGAAAGTGATTCAATTAACACTTATAGTGGAACCGTTTAAATGAGACATCGCCCGCGCGGTCAAGGGGCGTACGCTGGACCAGCTTGTCGAGACGGATTCATCTAATTAAAAAAATATTTTAAACTAAACTAAAGATGCGTCCGGGGACAATTAAGGTAAGTGTAAACATGGGGAAAAAATTTAAATGTCTTAAAACTGCATCCAGATCCACCGGAGGACGGGCATTCTGCGATCCTCAAGACGCCTGCCAAACGTGGGGATCATGTTCCCCCTCCATTATGGGAGAGGCCTTCGTCCAGGAGATCAGGGGTCTAAAAGCAATTCCCCTAAAAGCAGTTCATCTTATGAATTCTTAGCAGAAGTTGCTCTCGAGTAACTTCTAACGAATATGCATGTTGACTTTATGCAATTCATCTTTCATCTACCATTTTACGAGTTTCTATAGAAAATTGTCAAACTAATGAATTCCGTAATAGAATCATTTGCAAAATGATAGTATGAATTGGCGCATAAGTGACCGTTTAACGATTTGCGAATTGAATCATCATAGGATCATATGCTAAATTGCTAAACGCGACCATTTTAGCCACCCTGGAATCCATCATCAGGAAGATGATGAATGTAATAGTTGTCGTGGGATGGTCTACCTGCAACTGCATGATGCAGATCTTGAGGTCGCTCTCGTTGAACTCGTACTGTATGTTCCACCCGAGCGGGCCGAACGCGCGGCGCTCCTGCACGATGGCGTGGAAGAAGCACAGCGCGAACAGCAGCCGCCGCCACTGCTCCGTGCGCGGGCACGAGATGTAGAACTCGGGGTCGCAGATCGGGTCCGAGATGTACGAGCGGTAGATGTTGTTCTTCAGACCCTTGGGCGCCTCGTTTGTCATCTTAACGCCTGTGGGGGATACATGTGGGTAGAAGTACGTGCCAGGAGAACCATCGGCAACGACTGTCTAGTTCGGACCAAGCTACATAGCCTCCATCATCGTCGAAAAGTAGCTAGCCTATCGGTATTTTATCGGATACATTTCGGAGAGTGTCATTCGGATTTGCATGATCTTATTCCCCCCAGCCCATTCTTCTATCGGACGGCCAGGACCTCGAAAAAGCGACTGAATAATATGTTAATATGTTCACTGTTATCTCAATAAATAAATAAATAAAGCGACACCGTTTTATGGTTGATATACCAAAAACTCGTACGAAACGGTTTGATTCCACTTTCATTATTCGAACTGCTAAACAGTGGGTAACGCTGCCCGAGTGGGTGTTTCCCGATAATTATAATCTGGGTGTCTTCAAGTCGCGAGTGAATCTGTTTCTTATAGGCAAGCGTGCTCCATCGTAGACTGCATCTTCGTTTATCATCAGACCAGATGGCAGTCAAACGCAAGCCAATAAACATATTAAAAAAAAGGTAAGACACATTCTATAAAGTTATTGGGCTTCTCCAAGGCTAGAGTGAATAAATTTCTTCTAGACTGACGTATTCCTCCTAGGTATAGGCCTCCCACTAGGTGGACCGACGACATTTAAAAAGTCGCGGGCAAACGGTGGATGCAAATGGGGGAGGCCTTGGTTCAGCAGTGGACGTCTCCGGGCCGTTGTGTTACCATTCTGCAGCACGGTGACGGGGAACGCCCGGCTCGGGTACGAGGTCAGCCAGCATCTGAAGTTGTGGTGCGTGGCTTGCGGCACGATCACCTCGGCGCAGATCCGCTCCAGCTCGCCCATCCACGAGTCCATCACGTGGCAGTTCTGCAGCACCACCCACCCGCCCGTCTGGATGGCGCACGCTATCATGTTCGCCGCTATCGGACCCTGCATGTTACAAATAACACTCAAATCTGAACCGTACTAGTTTTTATTCGGAAGGGAACGTCTCGTGGGATTTGAGGGCGCTGCTTTGCTGAATGTATGACGCCTCGCTGTACCTTTTTTCAACCGACTTCAAAAAGGAGGTTCTTAATTCGACTATGTTTTTTTTGTATATGTATTATGCGATTACTCCGCCAATTATGAACTGATTTTGATGATTCTTTTTTGTTTGGTAGGAATACTTCAGAGGTGGTCCCATATAAATTTTATCGAAATCGGAAATTACTAGTAAATAGGAAGATGTCATCCAAGTATTCGAAGTTGAAGTCGGTTGTATTTTTTTAAAAAGCGTATTATGTTTAGGACACACACACATCATATCAACAGCCGGAAGACGTCCACTGCTGGACGAAGGCTCCATAATCCCCACGCTTGGCAGGCGGCTTGGGGATCGCAGAATGGTTGCCACCGTTGTTGGTGTTGGTTGTTTAGGACATGTTATACATTTTCCAGAATGAAAGATTAAGAGCTATTAAAAATCGGAACGCTAGGTAAATTTTTGACCACGACAGTTCTCTTCGGTCAGTTCTCTTTCTGTACAAACAATATAACCAAAGCTGCTAACCTATAGTTTTAAGTATTTCTAACCACGCCACGTAGGTATAATTATGTTGAAAGTTCTGAAGGGAAAAACAGAAATGCGGGAGCGAAGATCTTGCAATGATTTTTCTGAATGGGGTACCAAAAGAATGGTATGAGCGGATAGCCGCCAATATAGCAGTAATAACATTTAGGACACTACCGCTCTGGGCAAAGTCTAGCCACTCACCTTACGATACGACATTATTTACTGTAAAAGTATCCAATGTTCTAAAAAACATTTTCTACAGAAAGACGTATAATAAATAATAAGATTCCTGGTTGATATACCAAAAACACGTACAAAACGGACGTATTCCACTTTCATAATTAGAACTGCTAAACAGTGTAATGCGTTGCCCGAGGGGGTGTTTCCCGATAATTATAATCTGGGTGTCTTCAAGTCGAGAGTGAATCGGTTTCTTCTAGGCAAACGTGCTCCATCGTAGACTGCATCTTCGTTTAACAAGTTGGCAGTCAAACGCAAGCCTATTAATAATAATATAAAAAAGACTGTAGGGAAGTGTGAAAAGAGCCTTCAAAAGTAGCAATAATTCAAAAGCACACAATACAGAGCGTAATACAAGAAGAAACTCCACAGCTCACCTGTCCCTGGCCGAGGGATATTGTCTCAAAGCTCACGACCTTCTTTTCCATGGAGAACTTGACCAGCCCCGACATGGGGTCGGAGCCGGCCGACAGTATGAAGATGAGCGGCGAACAACAGTTGCTGTCGTTGTATGACTTCTCCAGGTCGAAGGGCGGAGGCTCGATGTAGATCCGCCCCATTTCCGCGGTCACGTACTGCTGGACCAGGGGGATCAGCTTGTCGGGACGAATGCATCTGTGAGCAATGTTCAATGCTTTATCATCGTCATCATCAGTCCGAAGACGTCCACTGCTAAACGAAGGCCTCCCCCTTAGACCGCCACACTTTACGACAACCTGCCATTTGCATCCACCGGTTGCCCGAAATGCTTTATGGTTCTTTAAAATCCTTTTCGACTAATTTCAAGACGTGCCCGGAGACACTTAAGGTTAGATTAAACTTATTTTATTCATGGAGGAAGAACCTGGGTATGTCCTAAAACTGCATCCAGAACCACTGGAGAATAGGAGCGATTATTCCCGTTGTCCACCACCTGCGTGTCCCCCACTGGTGGACAGCGACACAAGTTTGAAAAGCAGCGTCCTCTCGGTTAACAGTGGTGAGCTTTCTGCGATGCTCCAAGGTGCCAAGCTCTCAAAAATTAAGGGGGAGGCCTTAGTCCAGCAATGTACATCTTAACGCCGATGATGAAATGTCCGGGTTAGCAGATTCAGGCTAAATAATATAATTATGGATATATATCGAATGGTGTGACAGATCTATATGTCACACTCGACACAAATCTAATTTAAGTTGAATTTAAAGCTATATAATAAGGGCACTTCGCCGACCCCTGCCACAAAAATATATTATGCTGTCCAAACTGATTTTTCTTGCTGACTTGCTAGTAACATTGCCCTTCAAACCGAAACCCAGTAATGCTTGCGTAATACTGCTTGGCGAATGAATAACTGGCAAAGGTGTGGTACTTCCCAAGACAGACTAACTGGCAACTGGTAGTGGTAGGACTCTATTGAGACTACAATAGAGTCCTACCATCATCATCATCATCAGCCCGGAGACGCAAACCTTGCGAGCTATGTCGGTAACTTTGGTTCTCTGGCGAATATCCTAGTTCCGGATTCTATCGCGCAAAGTAACTCCGAGCATAGCTCTCTCCATTGCCCGCTGCGTGACTCTGAGTTTCTCCAAAAGGCCAACAGTTAAAGACCACGTTTCAGTTCCATATGTCATCACTGGCAACACACACTGGTCGTATACCCTTGTCTTCAAACACTGCGGGATTTTGGAGTCCTACCAGTACCAGTTAATTTTTCTGTTGTAATCATCATGACTTTTATCATTTCTTTTGGTGTGTACAATAAAGAGTTAATATCTATCTATCTATCTATCTATCTACCAGCTATACTGACCTGAGCATGATGAGCTTGGCCAGCCCCTGTATGTTATCGTAGGGGCGCGGGAAGCTCGCTTCGTGCGGCGCGGCGAGGTCATAGAACGCCTTCCACTGCCCTATGTTCTTCTCCACGTGCTCTTTGAACCCGTGCAGCCTGGGAACATGTGACACGGTAACAAGTGACTTTAATAACCAGACAAGAGGTCATTGTAATCATCATTCTGAACAACTTTTACTATGGGACCAAACCTGAAATAAAAAACAACCTACGCGAAAAAAAATATCTGCAGTTCCATATGTTTCATCGAGTCGAATTATATTTTTAAATGGGACAGCTGATTCCGCTATTTCTCCTGTGGTGAGCACGCAGGTGGCTGGGGAAACCCAATTTACTTTTAAAGGTCCTACTACAGGGCGCAGATTAACTATCAGCATTTCGGATGTAGGAGTAGGACGGCTTCGGACGTCCGAAGCCGACGCTGTCTTCGTCTTGTATGTACGCACGCACACATCCGCAAATATTACAGCGAGTCTCCTTTATATCATCACATCCACAGCCGGAAGACGTCCACTGCTCGACAAAGGCCTCCCTCTTAATAGGGAGGGGTTGCCATAATCCCCATGCTTGGCAGATTGGGGATGGTTCTGGACATTCAGTTTTAGGACATAACCAGGTCCAGGCGAGTCTCCTTATCTCACCTTATTTGCGGACATCATCATCAGCCAGAAGAACTACAATGCAGGACGAAGGCTCCCCTTAATAGGGAGGGATTTCCATAATCCTCACGCTAAGTAGGCAAAAGCAAGCAAGCGGCTTAGGTATCGCAGAATGTTCAGCACCGTTGACCGAGAGGACGCTGCTGCCCGTCCTGCGGTGGTTTTGGATACAGTTTTAAGACAGAACCAGTTCCTCGATCCCAAGTCGCGGATATGTTCGTTTCTGGAGTGAAGCTGTGCCCGTGAGCGCTCACCCTTTGAGATGGCTGCAGCGCACGACCTCCGACCAGCACTTGTCGGAGAGCCAGGCGGGCGCGGGGTTCTCGTGCGGGTTGTCGAGCGCCACGCCGCCCGTCAGCAGGAACGTCGTCAACTCGTCGTCTATCAAGCCCTGGGGAATAAGGCTATTATAGTGGTAGGACTCTACTGCAGAGTCCGCCTTGGGATTTCCGTTTTCAACCGCCAAGTAGTAGTCAGGAAGCATTACTGTGTTTCGGGTTGAAGGACAATGTTCCCAGAGAAATTACTGCATGGGCTTGAAGAGATTTGACATCTGATATCTCAGGGTGACGAGCGTAGTGCAGGATTTTCTTCGCAAGTTCACAATTCTGGTAATGCTACTGTTATGGGCAGGCGTGGCGCTTACTACCAGGCTATCGTCGCGCTCGTCTCTTCATTCCATTGCATAAAAAAGGCTTCAACTTCTCTGTCGCTGTCGTCGGTCGCGTGTACCAATGTACGAATACGCGCTGCTGGACGACGATTATACCTATAATATAGTCACTCTGGAGAATAGCGCTTACGTTTTCGTAACATGAAAAAAACATGCCGTCGCTCTTAATATTCTCGAAAACTTTAAATAACATTTATTAAAGAACCCATTACAGAACATCTACTGGAAACAGGGGGCTCGGCCTCACCTTAGGTCTCAATAAGCCCAATGTGAGAACAAGCGAGAAGATGAGCTTGTCCTTCTCGAACAGGCTGCGGCAGACGTTCTCGTAGATGCTCTTGGTGAAGTAAGCGTTCAGTCCTTCGAGTCGCACGGTCAAGTCGTCGCTTTTCTCAGAGTTCAGGATCGACTGATTGTACAGGTTTATGAACCTGGAAACGTTGTGATTGTGTCACTGCGCTCAAATTATGAAATTTGTATTTTATTCATTAAACTAATTAAGTAAATTCGTATACCTAGTCATAATGGCCGGCAGTGTCAGAGTTAACATATTGACCGCCACAGTTCATCTATAAGTGACATAAGCACTAGCGGGCCCTGCGCGCCAACGACATCTCTAGATGACAGAAAATATGGCCTATATAAACATTAATTATAGATAACTCATAACAATTTTTTAATAAGTATTTTTTATTGTGCCTTGGCGTCCAGGGCACTGCATTACAATAGGCTAAATGACTGGTTTTTATTATTGTCCTACTAAAATGTGGCCCATAAATATAGCTGATTAATGAAAAGAAAATGAAAATCTGATCAAAAATAAGCAACTTAAAAGCATTTTAATATCATGCTAGACAGAGAGGCGAAACAGCAAATCGTGACGTCACTTCTCTGTACGCCATATAAATTCTATTCTGACAAGTAAGGCGTGGCGTCATTTTTTGTTTTGTGGGAAAGGGACAGAGTTGGCTCTACCAAAAACTTTAAACGCTTATATATCAGAACATTAATAACCGATTTAAATTATTTTTTCATTAAACATACTATACGAGGGCTACACTAAAAGTATCGGGAATGGAATATTTCCACTGTTTCTGTCATATTAAAATCTTTTTAATTGAAAACTCCTTGGTTTTAAAAATCGAATACCATTTATTTATTTAAAAAAATATTCTCGGTCTTGTCACAAGGTTTTGTCAAACTTGTTTAGTCGTTGAGAAAATGGAATTGACTCGAGAAAATTCAAGAGCGATGATTTATTATGACTTTCGAAGTGGTTTAACACAAAAACAGTGTGTTGACCGGATGATTTCTGCATTTGGTGATAAAGCCCCATCCAAAACCACAATTTATCGCTGGTTTGTTGAATTTCAACGTGGACGTGTCAAGCTCAGTGATGATCCCCGTCAAGGTCGTCCAAAAACTGCAGTCACCCAAGAAAACGTTGATGCTGTGCGTAAGCTGATTGAGGAAGATCGACATGTGACATACCGCGAAATTCAGGCAACTTTAGACATTGGTATGAGTCAAATACAAATAATCTTGCATGAAAAATTAGGTGTAAAAAAGTTGTTTTCCCGATGGATACCGCATTCGCTCTGTGAAGAGCAAAAAGCGGCTCGCGTTACTTGGTGCGTCAGAACTCTCGAAAGATTCCACGCAGGATCCTCAAATGCTGTATACAACATCGTATCAGGTGACGAATCCTGGATATACGCGTACGAACCCGAAACAAAAAACCAGTCACGAGTTTGGGTGTTCGAAAATGAGTTAAAGCCAACAAAAATTGTTCGTTCACGGAGTGTTGCAAAAAAAATGGTGGCCACGTTTGTCTCCAAAACCGGTCATGTTACGACTATTCCTCTTGAGGGACAAAGAACGGTTAATGCAGAATGGTATGCTAGCATTTGTTTGCCACAGGTCGTTTCTGAACTCCGTAAAGAGAACTGCAACCGCCGCATCATCCTCCATCACGACAATGCGAGTTCTCACACCGCGCACAGAACAAAAGAGTTTTTAGAGCAAGAAAACATAGAATTATTGGACCATCCGCCGTACAGCCCCGACCTAAGCCCTAATGATTTCTATACTTTCCCTAAAATAAAGAATAAATTGCGTGGACAGAGATTTTCATCACCTGAAGAAGCTGTGGACGCCTACAAAACGGCCATTTTGGAGACCCCAACTTCCGAATGGAATGGTTGCTTCAATGATTGGTTCCATCGTATGGAAAAATGTGTCAAATTTCGCGGAGAATACTTCGAAAAGCAATAAATATATTTTTAAATAGTAATGTTGTGTCACTTCCTTGATTCCCGAAATTTTCAGTGCCGCCCTCGTATTTACTTAAATTCTACATCAAAGCTATTGCTTTCAAGGATTTAAACATCAGTCATCTACCCTATTATTCCGTGACGACAATAGGTTAATATGCCGCCCGAAGGTCTCCAGAAATATATAACAACAATCGGGACAAACGATTTAACGTGTAATCCGACCTACGGTCGCACCACCTCACAAATAAATGCCACTCACGGTCACCCATCTGATGACTGACCGGATGATTCGTTGCTTGCGTCGATGACCAAGACAAGCTACGCTACGAGCTAGCGCTACAATACGATTTTGTTCAATTTCAGCCTGACATATCACTGCTGAATAAAGGCGTCCCTTCCGTCCCATTACCAAATGAAAAAAAACCTATATAGAAGGAATCACAATGAAGAATGATGAATGAAGGATTATGTATAAAAGTATCAGATGGAACATCTTGGTCCACCTGATTGTAAGCAAACCGCTACCTATCATCATCATCATTATCAGCTTATTCGTCCCGATACAGGGCATAAGCCTTCTCCATTTTTTACCAATCTTGTCCAGGTAATAAGCAGGTGACCTTAGGTGATAATGGCAAGCAAACTGCCGCCTGTGGAAAGTTACAACTTTGTCGATGTGTTGCCATCCCAGAGAGACGCCCTTTCTGAAACGCTTCAAGACCTAACTCTGCGTATTCCATATCTTGCAAGTCCGTGAAAGGAATGTGCGCCGGAACCTAACGGAGCCTGATTTCCAAATTAGTATATTATTGTGTTACAAGTAGTGGTTCTTGTCACTACAAGTAGGACCTACAGTAGAGTCCTACAGTAGGACTCCACTGCAGAGTCCGACTGGGGAAGTACCACACCTTTGTCAGTTATTCAATCGCCAAGCAGTAGTGTGCAAGTATTACTGTGTTCCGGTTTGAAGGGCAATGTTACCAGAGAAATTACTGGGTATGATGAGATTTAACATCTAATATCTCAGGGTAACGAGCGCTGTGCAGTGCGGCGCAGGATTGTGTTCGCAAGTTCACAACTCTGGAACTGCTACTGTTAGTTTGATTTGTGTCAAAATAAATAATTTTGTATTTGTATTTTGTTAGTGGCAGGCGTGACGCTTGCCACCAGACGAACGTCTTGCTCGTGTCGTCTCTTGAATGTATAAAAAATAAATGTAAACATTTTCGTGTTCAAGATTTGCGCAGGTAGACCATATATTTTTAAATAACTTACCAGTTTAAGGAATACTGGTACATAGGATCTATGGCAGACAAATCGCTGATACAGAAGAAAAGGACTGCACTATGTTTCGACACGGGGACGTAGCCCAGCCTGGCCTCGTCTATCTCTTTCTCCGTAATAGCTGCGGCCGCCTGCTTAGCGGTTATCTCTATGGAGAGAACCTTGGAAGATGACAGGATCTGGTTGGCGGATTCATCTTCTAGAATGTTCCCAGCTGATGATAGTACCTGGGGTGAAGGAAGACAGAAATAGAACACTAGAGTTTCTATTACAGATAAAAAGTTTTTGTTTCGTTAGGTGGATCATGTGCAATTATCACACCGATCTCTGCCGACGTCGTACTAGCTCAGTCGGATAAGACGCGCCTTACCATCGAGAGGTCGTGGTTTCGATCCCGTACCAATTTGTTTTACGGAATTCATAAGGATTAAAAATACGAGCTAACCTTGGACCTGGGTGTATCCTAAAACTGCAACGAGAATCACCGGAGGACGGGCAGCAGCGTCCTCTCGGTTAAAGTGCGATCCCCAAGCCGCCTGCCAAGCGTGGGGATTGTGGCAACCCCTCCCTATTAAGGGAAGGAAGGGCCTTTATCCAGCAGTGGACGTCTTCTGGCTGATGAAGAAAAACCCAACGAAGGAACAAATCGAGTTAACATTATTAATGTGGAGATCAAACAACTACTTCATCTTCTAGACCTACTTGGAGCTGGGTATGGGTATGTCCTAAAACTGCATCCAGAATCACCGGAGGACGGGCAGCAGCGTCCTTTTAGTTAACGGTGGTGAGCATTCTGCGATCCCCGAGCCGCCTGCCAAGCGTGGGGATTATGGCAACCCCTCCCTATTAAGGGGGAGGCTTTCATCCAGCAGTGGACGTCTTCCGGCTGTTAGTGCAAACAACTACTTCTTAGCACTGTTACTTATCACTGTAAAGCCTCCACGAATTTGAGATAATAGATAGCTTGTACACCCTGGATTAACTGACAGGTAAATTTTATCTAGAAAAATATTTAATTCCCGCAGGATACCGGGTGAAATAGCAAGCGCTGCTTCTGGACTTCCTTTAAGAGTATGAAACGTTATCGAACCTCGAGTATCTGATCCTCGATCTCCTTGAGCGTGCGCTTGTTGTTGGCTCCCTCCACGATGAGCTGGTTCTTCTTGAGCTCCAGCTCGGGCCGGTCCTGCGCCACCACGATGCCGAGCAGCTGGTCCTGCAGCCCTTGCGGCGTTATCATGAAGTTCAGCATCGTCACCTGGAGACGTGGACTCGATGTAGTTAAAAGAAGAATTATTTTTGTATTTGTTTGTTCTAGTTTGTATTAAATTCTGATTGTTTTCGGTGAGGGTACCGTGCCGGAATGGAAGACTAGTGCTGTCTGTTCACAACCAGCATTATGGTAATTTGGAACTGGTTTGTGGCGAAAAACAACGTCGTACCTATCGTAGAACTTTGCATTTGCTTTGTAGATTGTCTTGTGTACAATATTTTTTTATGATTACATTATAATGAGTCTTTAATGCACACCAGAAATATAGAACAACTTACAACTAATCAGGGTATATCGTAGTCAAATCAGTTTGGCAATCCAGTTAAGCCACGAGGAAACACTCGTTTGTTCGGCAGTACAAGGGGAGGCCTTATCACCCTAAACGATTTCTTCCAGCCAACCTTTGGATGGACTGGAGTAAAGGACGCAAAAGCAATTTGGTGTAAATAATAATACATAAAATATAATAAATACGCTTCAAACGTCATATCTACGTCTATGAAATTTCGTCTGCATTGATTTTAACTAAATTTGAATTACAATGTTGAAATATCCAGTGCCATCCACTAAATGGGCATATTGATATATTTTGACAGCCTGTCGTCGTGTTGGACTTACTGGTCATGTAGAGAAGCACATACAGTCAATATTTTTACAACTTCAACCCATTTAGCACTGACCTTGACAGCAATCTCAGGCAGGTAATGCGGGTTGCTGAGCCGGGTGGTGATGTAGAACCGGAAGTTGTGGTTGTACTCCAGGATGTTGTCTCCTATCTTCAGGCAGTCCACGCCGCCAGACCTGGGGACCAAATAAGAGGAGCAATCAACTTGACAATTTTGCTGTGTGAATACTTTCTCTAAAATTATATGCCATCAGAATGTTTGTGTCCCAGTACGTTTATATACCTCATCATCATCATCAACAGCCGACGTCCATTGCTGAACGAAGGCCGGCCTCACTCTTACACCGTAATAAAAAAAAAACCACAAAAACTCTCTTTCTATCTTTCTTTTCATATTGTCCGACAACCTACCATTTGCATCCACCGGTTGCTCACGACTTCATATGCCTATCTGCGAACTGTAAAGTTCGTCAGAGATAACGTAGTGATAGACCTATCACTACGTTCACACACACGTATCACACTTCGCAGAGTCCGCCTGGGGAAGTAACATACTTTTTCCAGTTATTCAATCGCCAAGCAGTAGTTTTCAAGCATTACTGTTTCGGTGTGAAAGGCAATCATACCAGATCAATTGATTTGACATGTAATATCTCAAGGTGACGAGCGCAGTGCAGAGCGGCGCAGGATTTTGTTCGCAAGTTCACAATTTTGGCACTAGCTGTTATGGGAAGACGTGATGCTTACCACCAGGCGAACGTCTCGCATGTCTCGTCATACTATTCCATTAAAAAAATATAGAACATGGCAAATGTAACAATATCAATGGCGTCGAATCAGTGTTTTCTATAGTCGAGTCCTTTCTACATAAAAACATGTCGCTTGTCTTCCATCAAAGCCATGCACGTAAACAGAGGGAAATTAAAAGGTGGCGCTAAATATTGATCTAGTGCGTGGCACTATCTATCTTTTCAGCCCGTGTTCACCCAATGTTGGTTTAGGCCTCCTCTCGTTTTGACGCCATCCTTTTTAGTCCTTTGTGAGCCTCAACGTATGTCCTAAAACTGCATCTAGAACCACCGGAGGACGGGCAGCAGCGTCATTCATTATTCCCAGAACAACGATAGATAAGATTGATAAATTATTAAAAAATAACTGTGTGCGATATTTCAATATTTTACCGACAAGTTTAACTAGTTTAAATGAAATATCTTTCAATGCAACGATTAAAAGAATTTTACTTAAAAAGGCATATTATACTGACTTTGTAAAGGGCAAGGGTGCCATGACATGACATTTTATTTAATACAATTCATCATCAGCCCGGAGACGTCCACTGCTGAACGCAGGCCTCCCCCTTAGACCGCTACACTGTACGACAACCTGCCATTTGCATCCACCGGTTGCCCGCGACTTTTAAAATGTCGTCGGTCCACCTAGTATAAGGGAGGCCGCGTCTACGCTGCGTCTTCCGGTAATACAATTAATTAATTAATTAATACAATTATTCTTGTGTAAATTATTTTTATGTTAAATCTGACGTTCAAAAGCGTACCTAACTGTACCAAATTGAAATAAATGATTGATTTATTGATTGATCATCCACTAGTTTCCGACATGACATTGTATATACACCGCGTCGACAAGTGGTCACACCTGTAAATATTCCTCAGCAGCACGGGCTCCAGCACCGCGTCCAGCTGCTCGCGGATGTTCTCCATCATGACGGGCAGCCCCATCTGTATGGCGTTCTCCAGGACTCGCACGTAGTTCGCGTCCGTCAGCTTTACCACCTTCAGCTGGTTTTCGCGCTCCATGTTCTTCACCCATTTGTTAGCTTGTTCTGTCGACGTGATAAAATGAAAATTTTTAAAAATCTTTATTACTACTGCAAAACAAATAAGTACATAGCTAAACCTATAAAATGTTTTTGTGGTACGATTGAATGCTTTTTATTTAAATTTCGACGATATCTATTGGCTTCCTCACGAATGCAAGTCTGCAGCGCGAGTACCGTTCTATGTCGTTAAATTTAACGTATCAAATAAATTAAAGTATCGGTATAGCAGATTTATTTAGACGAATTTGAGAATATACCGATTTTTGCCCAATTTACCGATTTAAATGTCAAAACTACGATTTAAATGTCAAATATAACGATCGTCAAGAACGGTACTCGAGCTGTTTGATTTTAAAGGAAAGTGGGCGCTGAGGTAACACATTAGCAAAGGCCAGCATAAAAGTTGCAAACAAATAATTAATTATAATGGAAGCTAAAGATAAAATATACTCGATAATTAAGAACTCAACGCCTAGCTAGTACTACATAATAATGTAATTTTAATATAATAATTATTGTATGTATGGACGTAATAAGCAATCAATTGTCTTGTTCAGTCGAGGTAAAGTTCATATTGGACTGGATATATTCAAGACATTAACTAAATAAACGTTAAATATTTGAAAGCAAACCCTGGCTCAAGACAGGATCCACACTGAAAATATAACCGGTAATCCCTTTTTGCCCAGGTACATTACATCACACTAATATTTAAATGCGCAAGTTTGTCGGTGTGTCTGTGTGTATGTTTGAAATAACATATAGGCTACTTTTTATCTTTATCAACACCGTGTGTTCGGTAAGAATCAAATAATAAATACGTTTTTGAATATAGGTTGTATTTCCAAATTTAAAAAAAAAAGAAGATCTTTCATGTGCAGTGTAGTTTAATGAAGTGTGTCAAGTGAATGTATGATTGAATGAATGAGTTATGTGAATGAGTGAGTGGCTGCACAGAAGGCGCGAGCTTTAAACGTATGTATGTTTAGTTGACAATATATGAACTAAGTTGAATCACGAAGTAGGCGCGAACACCGTGATTCATGATAGCACGGGTGAAACCGCGGCTCGCAGATAGTCCTCTATAAAGGCGGGTAATGTACCTTGCGGATCGATCATGAGCGGCCAGCGCCGTGAGCGCGCCACGATGATGCCGTTCTCGATGGAGAAGGCGTCCACGGGCAGCCCGGCGATGTTCCACGCGCGGATTATGACAGGCTCGCCCAGGGTTGCCACCAGGGAAAACGCCTCGGAGCACGGGATATCTATGGCAGAGAGAAACTTTAGTCAAATCCAATATGCCGCCTCGACAGAGAGTTGAATGAATTTGAATACTCTGGGGTCTAGAACTGAATTTGAATACTCCATTTTTTTTGAATATTTTTTGTATGAAGTGATTCCACACTTATGGTATTTTTATGTTTTTTTTAAAGCTTAAACCGGAAGAAAAATTATGACCTCCGGCAGGACTCGAACCTGCATACGAGCAGTCGCTATGGGTTTCCGTCCCAACTGCTTTGCCAACAGGTTCGGAAATTTGGCATCTCAGGCAGAGACTTCTGTAGCTTAATTGGCAAAGCAGTTGGGACGGAAACCCATAGCGACTGCTCGTATGCAGGTTCGAGTCCTGCCGGAGGTCATAATTTTTCTTCCATTTTTAAAAAATATATTGCAAGAAAATTTTACACAGCACCATCTAGCCCCAAACTAAGCAAAGCTTGCACTATGGGAACCACATAGCTGATGGAATACTTATATATATATTTGCTCTGATGATCTCCACCAATCGGATAGGTTCCGATTCGAATACTACGCTCTGTCTCCGTCATCCTGAATGTAAAAGACAGAGACGGTGAATCTAGTTTTCGAACCAAAACCTTTCCGATTGCATTCAGTTTACGTGCGCTTGATGGGGCCGTACTGTGACATGTTAAAACAGTTACGGTTACAGTTCGTGGTGGCTGCGCGACCACGGACCGTATAGCGAGGCGATAAAATTCACAGTCGCACAGCGTCGGCGGCTGAATCTAACAATCGTGGTTTTTAGATGTCATGGTACGGGTTCTGTGCGTACAAAACTTAGAACATGTACCTATGGAGAAACCAATGGCAATCTGCCACTTTTGGCATTGAAACTGCCAAAGCAAAGCTTTTAGTGCGTACGTGGACGCTACCCACTACGTGCGGATGACGCTTTGTTCGCTTTTTCTGGAAGCCCGACAATAGAAGGGGTAAATGTACTGACTGAGGTTCGAGGTCCTCTCGTTCCACATTTGAATGATCTCGCGGCGGTAGTTGACGGTGTAGGGCCCGAGGTAAGCGATGAAACCCGCCGACAGCAGCACGTCACCTGGAGTATCCGTACAGGAGCTGTTAGCTACCCATTCTTCTAACACAAAGCATCACTTGAGTGTTGCTAACGTGAAGCTATCATATCGTCAAAGTTGTTTTTATTTTTAAGAACTTTCGTTTCTTAATTCATCATAATCAGCTAGAAGAATTCCACTGCTGGAAGAAGGCCTCCTTCTTAATAAACCCTCCCGGGTTGCGATACACCCAACGCTTGGCAGGCAGTTTGGGGATGGCAGTATGCTCATTACCGTTAACCGAGAGGACGCTGCTGCCCGTCCTCCGGTGGTTCTGGATGCAGTTTTATGACACACCCAGTCTTAATGTTGAGTATTCATTTGTAATCATGATGGTTTCATCATCATCAGCCAGAAGACGTCCACTGCTGAACAATATCTGAATCGACAATACGACTATATCTGCCATTTGCACCTACTGGTTGCCCGCGACTATCACAATATTGTCGGTGCACTTAGTGGGAGACCTACCTTCGCTGCGTCTTCCGGTTTGTGGTCGCCACTCAAAAACCTTCCTTCTTCTTCTGGATTATGGTGATGTATATCTTATTTAATATTCGATTACATGCACTAGCGTAGAAAAGTGATCGCTATCTCACACAGATGATGTCAAGAATAGGCTAATTGCTAAACAACAAAAAAAATTGCTGTGTCTATCTGTAGCCTAACAGTGTGTTTCGGCTTCACATGAGAGACAGTTTCCATTCCAGGGTAGGTGTGTTTACTATATCGCACCTTAAAACCAGATGAGCTGTAGTCAAAAATTTACTGTCTGCCAAGAATAAAAAAGAAAACTGTCAAATCTTTGTCCCCAAGCCGCCTGCCAAGCATGGGGATTATGGCAGCCCCTCCCTAATAAGGGGGAGGCCGTCGTCCAGCAGTGGACGTTTTCCGGCTGATGACGTGACGTGACGTGTCAAAATCTTCAGTATATGGCGTCGCGTCGTTCACCCTATGATCCATAGCTCTCGAGTACGACGATTGTTCACCAACGAGTGTAATAGTTTCATGCATGCGTATGCTCTGTGGAACAGCGCAGTGGAAGAGCTCATTGGAACAGGTCAGTGGAACAGCTTATTGAAACAGGTCAGAGGAACAGCTTATTGAAACAGGTCAGAGGAACAATTAAATGGAACAAGATACTGGTACAGTTCAGTAAGAAAGATCAAAAGAACAGCTCAATGGAACAGGTCCAGCAGGTTACCGATGATGTTGGAGAGCAAGAGATGCAGGTCGTGCGCCAGCTCAGTCCAGCGCGCCTTCTCCCCGCCCAGGCCGCCGATCAGCTGCTCGGCTCGGCACAGCTTGGTGGAGCACAGCTCGATCTCGTCTTCCAGACCTTTCTTCTTGCGCGTCATCTCGGCGAACTCGTCGTTCAAAGCCTGCAAACCATGGACAGAGTTATAACTGCGTTTAAGTAAGAAACATTAACCAAGTGTTGCAGTTGCGGCAGTGTGTTTTTTATCAACGAGATTTATTAGACTTTTAACCGGACTGAATGACCACAGTCGTTATACTTGACAAGTGATAGTGAGCCCTGAACGCCGTAAATACTTGACACGAAGAACATGGCCTCCGACATTCAAAATACAGACACATGGTTAATTTATAGATATTGATGATTTATAATCATCAATAGCTATAAAAGGCTCTGTCCTGACTGACTGACTGACAGCGCACAGCCCAAACCGCTGGTCGTACAGACTTGAAATTTGGAGGGTGTATTCGTCTCGATGCGTAGGGGTGTACTAAGAAAGGATTTTTCGAAATTCGACCCCTAGGGGGGAGGGGTAAGGGGGGGAAATGTTTGTATGAAAGTCCTTTGTTTTTGTACCCATCAACTTTCTTTTAGCCACGAAAATTTGGATTTGGATAGTTCATTTAAAATAAAAACGGCTGTTTACAATATTATTTGACAGGGACGATTTAAGGGGGGGAAAGGGGGGTGGAATGTTGTATGAAAAGTTCTTTCGTTTTTGAAGTTATAGCGATGAAAAATTGATATTATACTTTTGCCACGAATAAACTATTGTCTATTGTCTATTATATTTGGGTAGTTCATTCAAGGGGGAGGTGGGGGAGGGGTGTGGAGGGGGAGTGAGTTGGGGGGAGTTGGTAGAGTTAGTAGAGTCGGTAGAGTTGGGAGAGTTGGGGGGGGCTAAAAAAATTGCTCGGGATGATTTAAACTGGTGAATTTTGGGAGCGATCCGAATTTCTTCCGTACGCCGACAAAGTCGCGGGCGACCTCTAGTATACTATATTGGAGTCCCTGTTCTATTGTATTTTATGGCTTGACGTATAGGGCACGGCAGTGCATTTTTGCTGTGCCGGTCAAAGTATCAAAAACGTTTATATTGTGATTTATCACTCATACCTGTAACTTGTCGAGGACTCCTTGCAGCTGCGCTCTCTTGGCGTTCAACGTATTCATCTGCATCTGCAGCTCGCCCTCAGCTTCAGCTAGCGCTGCTTTCTTCGGGGCTACCACCTGGGAAACGATGATCCTTACAT
Source organism: Erannis defoliaria (assembly GCA_905404285.2). Taxonomy (NCBI): domain Eukaryota; kingdom Metazoa; phylum Arthropoda; class Insecta; order Lepidoptera; family Geometridae; genus Erannis; species Erannis defoliaria. Next base: position 1,252,803 of record FR990076.1, read on the forward strand.
TCCTTAGGTAGTTACGATATGCTGCGGAACCTGGGTATGTCCTAAATTTGCATCCAGAACCATGAGAGTGGTGCATCAGAGTGGTGATCATTCTGGGATACCCATGCCGCCTGCCAAGCGTGGGGATTGTGGTAACCCCCCTATAGTAAGTAAGAGGCCTTCGTCCAACAGTGAACGTCTTCTGCGTGATAATGTAAATGCAGTGCGCCTGCAGTGAGAAAGTGTTGTTTAATGCCCATGCTAGGCTTGCTAGTTCCAGACCTGGCCTCGGAGTTTTTTTAAATACGGTTTGTCTTCTGTCTTACTCTTTGGAAGATTTTCCTCCATTACAAAAAGAAGTAATGCCTTGGTGGTGCACGTACAGTTTAGTTCACCTCAGCTAACTTACCTTGATGACCCTGTCGTATACGTCCATAGCTCGCACCCAGCGGCACAAGCCCTCGCAGGCCGATGACACCTTCGCTATCACCACCGGATCAAACTCACGGTCCGGGATATATCTGCCGTGAACGAGAGTAACAATTTAGATAAAGCTAGCTGAACTTAGCTCGAAGAACTGATAACCGATGGGGAAGAAAGGTTCTTGAGTCGCGATCACGTACCAGAAGACGCAGGAAGATGTAGGAAGGCCTCCCACTAGGTGGACTGACGACATTGTGAAAGCCGCGGGCAAGCGGTGGATGCATATGTCGTACAGTGTGGCGGTCTAAGGGGGAGGCCTTCGTTCTGCAGTGGACGTCTCCGGGCTGATGATGATAGCTGAACTTAGGGAGTTTAGGGGGGAGGAGTGAGGATTCACGGAAAAAATCACGTCAGTTTTGAATTCCTGAGTATGTTTGAGAAAAACCTACCTGTCTCTTATTTTCTTCATAGTTGCGACAGGAATACTGTCCTTATCATAGCTCTTCAAGCTTTCTAAAAACTTCAGGTCTCCAAGCATCTTCTGCGACGGACCCCAGTAATCTTCGTAAGGTTTGCCTATAAATAAAAATCACCAAATTGTTTACATAGTTGGGGCAATACAATTGTTTCTTTTTAAGTTCAAAATTCACCGAGCCGTAGGATTCGAACCTGTGCAACGATCTGAATATACGTCTCTTGTAAGTTAGTCAAACAGTCTTCAATGATGCTCGGAGAAGACCGGAGAAGATGGCATGAAAAAACCTAAACACAGCAGGGGATGAAGACAGGCTGATATGCCCGACGCTCCGCGCTCCGACGAAGGTTAATAGATGTGGTCAAAACTATAATCAGAGTATTTAAAAAAAACATTTTGATTACCTGGATAACATATTTAGTTCAGTTATTTTGATATAAAAACCAAACTACTGAACCGATTTCGATTTCTAAAATTTATATGGGACCACCCGCGAAGTATGACATACCAAACAAAAAAGAATCATTAAAATCAATTCATAAATGGCGAGGAAAAAGCAATAATCACGAAAAAACAGTCGAATTAAGAACCTCCTTTTTGAAGCCGGTTGAAAATGTTACGTATTGCTAGAGATTGGTACGGGGATCACCCAGCAGTGAAATACGATTAAAGAAGGCTGTATAATTATGATGATAATGAATTTGAGCCGTTGAAAAATTTGATAGATTCTCCTCTCTTTGATGGAACACCCTAAGCACACCTTGCGCATCCATTTTCCTGTCTCCTTTAATGCCCTTCATGACACAAATAGCCTCCATCACCAGCTTGACACCCGCTGGTGGACTCTTCATGGATTTGACGAGGGTGATGTCAGCTGGCTTGAGGGTGTTGAGGGCGTTCAGAGCGGCTTCCAGAGCTGGCACGGCCTCCGCGAGGTCGCTCTCGCAGTCGTCCTTGATGGCCTGAGCTGCTGCAGCCGCCTCGTTCGCCAGAGCTTCGTCCGCACCCACTATCTATGGAAAGAAGACGCAAGATGAATAGTAAAACTCCATCACAGTCGTTACCATCATTTGACAATGGACTTTGTGACCTATATGGACCTCGTGTTGAGGGTTTCCGTTTCTATATCATCCGCATTAGGCCGCCTATCATAGTTTGCTGCTGAACATAGGCTTTTCTCAAGGCTCGCAACTCATCAAGGATCATCGACTATACTCTTCAACCACTGCCAGCTGCTGTCCAGCTTAAACCGTCACTCCATCGACGAATCTTAATCTTACGCTCTGTTTTCTGATTTCTCGTTGAACTTGGTATAACAATGATTTACCGAGAAAAGTCCCAGTGTCTCGAACTAAATGTTTGAACCCTGCACGCGCCGCGCCGAAGACTAATTGGTATTTCCCCGCGCGGGAACATGATAAAGCTAGAATATGGATTTATGTCTGTCTTGTTTTCGCGGGGGAAAAGAGTGGTTAGAGTTTTATCACGGCTCGCGTGCTAGCCTGGGCTGGTTAGGGCTGGTGTTGTTTGTAGGAAACAAAATTACTGAAAATAATATTGCTCGGAAGTAACCTTAACCTAGTTCGTCTCATTCTGATTTGCCAACTATTTGCTAAACAATAACAGAACATCATCCTCGGCAACTGGTTGAGTGGTAAATTTTTCTTTTTAGACACCTAGTTGTATAAAAAGAAAAAGTTCAAAGTTAAATAAAATAAATAAATATCGCAGGACATTTTTTTTTCACACAGCGCCATCTAGCCCCAAACTAAGCAAAGCTTGTAATATGGAAACTAGATAGCTGATAGAATACTTATATTTTTTTTTTGTAAATACATACTTATAATACATACTACACCCAGACACAGAACAAACATTTATGTTCGTCACATAAATGTTTGCCCTTGGTGGGGATCGAACCCACGCCCTACAGCTCTGAAGGCAGACACGCTACCGCTGAGCTATATGGCAGTCAAACCAGTTACCATGGCGACCAGAGTTTCCAGCCACATCCATCAGGAAGATAGGATAGGATATCTGGATATCTGGTACGAGCAATAAAGAATTTATCACGCTAATATTACAAGTTTGTCGGTGTGTGTGCTTATTACCTCTTCACGTCAAAACGGCTGAACGGATTTAAGCCAAACACGGAATAGAGATAGGTATTACATATAGGCTATTTTTTATCATCATTTTCATCACCGCATTCCATCATGACGCGGGTGAAACTGGTAGATGCAGCTCGTCTACTGTATAGTGGGTTACCTCCTTCTGTTTCTCGACGACGACAGTGTCCTGTTCGATCTTGATCATGAGTTTCTCGGTCTTGTCAGAGGTCTCCACGAGCAACGGCTGCAGGTCGCGCAGGTTCTGCTGCATCACGGCCACCTGCCCCGCAGCGAAATCCAGCTGTTCCAGCCCTGTCTCGTATCTGAGGGAATCCTTGTTGTTTAACATCCAGCCAGAAGAGTATATCCACTGCTAGACGAAGGCCTCCCCCTTCATAGGGGATATTATCCCCACGGTTGGCAGACGCTTCTGTCTGTCCTTCGGTGGTTCTTGATACAGTTTTATGACATACTTAGGTCTTGTTAGGTTAACCTTAAGAGTTAAATCGCCCTTCGATTATAAACGATCATCATCATCATCATCAGCCCGGAGACGTCCACTGCTGAACGAAGATCTTCCCCACTGCCACACTGTAGGACAACCTGCCATTTGCATCCACCGGTTGCCCGCGACTTTTACAATGTCGTCGGTCCACCTAGTGGGAGGCCTTTCTACGCTGCGTCTTCCGGTTCGCGGTCACCACTCCAGAACTTTTCTTCTCCATCGGTTGTCAGTTCTTCGAGCGATGTGGCCTGTCCATTGACACTTCAACTTGCAAACCCTGCGAGCTATGTCGGTGACTTTGGTTCTTTGGCGAATATCCTAGTTCCGGATTAATCGCGCAAAGTAACTCGGAGCATAGCTCTCTCCATTGCCCGTTGCATGACTCTAAATTTCTCCTAAAGGCCATCAGTTAAAGACCACGTTTCAGTCCCATATGTCATCACTGGCAACACACACTGGTTAAAGACCATTGTCTTCAGACACTGCGGGATTTTGGACGAGAAGATATAAACGATACAAAACAGAAAAGAGATTGTGTCTTGGATGTTAGGAAGGGTCAGAGAACGGCATAAGATACATGTCATAATCATCAGTGCCACTTCTAGGTCTTTTAGCAACGTGCAGTTCCTGCTGATTTGGACGCAAAAATTAAGATATGACGCAAAATTATATTGACGTGGCTGACCTGTTGCGCGACATGGTGATCTGGTTCACCTTCATCGCGTACAGGCTCTGGAAAGCTTTGATCAGCTCTAGGTAGCTGGTAGGAGTCACGTACACCTTCCTTTTCTGGTCAGCATAGAACCTGAACACCAAGATAGGTATGCAATGTGTAACATAAATAATATGCTTTAAAAAAAAATACAATCGACTTGAACTTCGAATACCTGGATGACATCTTCATATTTTCTAGTCATTATGATTTAAAAAGCAAACTACAAAACCGATTTCGAATAAATTTATATGGGACCACCTCTAAAATATTACCTACCAAACAAAAAAAGAACCATCACAATCAGTTCATAATTGGCGGAGTAATCGCGTAACATACATACAAAAATAAAAACATACTGTTGAATTGAGAACCTCCTTTTTTCAATTCGGTTGAAAAAGGTTCAACAATACTGCAGGGTACGTGTGTACTCATCATTATGATCAACTTTTACTATGGGGCCAACCCTGAAATCACGAATAAAAAATCAGCTGTTCCATACATTTTGTCCAAGGTCAATGAACTTTTTGTATGGAACACCTAATGTTTTTTGCAAATTCAGGGTTGACTTCATAGTAAAAGTTGTTCATAATGATGAGTACATATATACCCTTCAGTATTGTTGAGGCCTTCGGGCGGCACATTAACTTTGACACTAGGGCTGGCCACTCAGCCTATACGAACTTGCTTACTTTGTTGAAACTTTTTGTTACATGTTGTATAATCAAGGCCTTCACCATCAGCCAGAAGACGTCCGCTGCTGAACGAAGGCCTCCTCCTTATTAGGGTGGGGTTGCCATAATCCCAACTGCTACGTCAACTAGTAAACCCTGAGAGCTATGTCGGTGACTTTGGTTCTTTGGCAAATATACCTACTCTTGCGCTTACTTTGGCGCAAAGAAACTCCGAGCTCTCGGGAGATAGCTCTTTCCATTGCCCGTTGTCTGACTCTGAGTTTATCCAAAAGACCAATAGTTAAAGACCACGTTTCAGTTCCGTACGTCATCACTGGCAACACCCACCGGTTAAAGACCCTTGTCTTCAGGCACTGCAGGATTCTGGACGAGAAGATTTAGCACGCAATTTCCCGAACGCTGCCCATCCGGGTTGGATTCTTCGGGCGACCTGTTTGTCAATATTATATAGTGTAGGTAGCTACTTAAATACAGGTATGTGGTGTTGATAGTGACCTGTCACTGAGCGACACGACGCTCACGTGGAACAGCTGGCACACCTCGACGCACGCCGCCGCGAGCTCTCCGTCCACGTTTTGCATTTTGGATATGAACATGGACGCCACGCGCTCCAACGCCTCTGGCGGCCACGCCGTGAACCTAGTGAAACAAATTTTGGTACTTAAAAGTTTCAAACATCTAGCAAAGCCAAACTAAGCAAAGCTTGTACTATATGGGAATAACGTTTTGGCGGAAAAGTGAAAAATCATGTCATGCCTCTGTATTATTTTCAAAAACAAGTGTTTATTCAAATCCAACCTGCTGCGCCCCGGCATTGAGTGCGATAGTTCATTTAAAATGTGTGTAAGCGATCTGCGCTGATTTTTGCAATTCGCTGCGGCGCAGCAAAATGTGCTTCTGCTCGTATCTTAATGTTTGAAGAATTTCACTTGATAATTATTATAACTTGATATTGCATTGGCAGAATGTTCAAAGTGCGATGCCAAAAACAAATAAAAATGTTAAATTGACATTTAACAACCGTCAAAGTCACATCATATCACACAACAATTTGTTTTTATTATCGTTGTTTCTGTTTCTCTATTTACTTCAACTATTTTCCAATAAAAATGTCTTCAAAAAAAGGAAAAGTCCTATCCGCACAGACCAGGGCCATCGTCTTTAGTGTCCTACAGTTCGCACTACGCGAGAAAAAGGCGAAGGCCGTTCTAATGGACATAAACAAAGCAATGGACCGTGTTGCTGCCATGACTGGTATATAATTTAAGTTCTTGCAATAAGTTTACGTTTAGTTTTCATGTGCTTTCCCTGCAATAGAACTCCAATGGTAACACTACACTTATAGGTTTTTTGCCATTTTTAACCATACTGATTTTTACCCTTTTCTTGTGTTTCACTATGTGCCTGGGTATATGTATATTATGAAGATATTATGTATACAAAACAATACATCTGTATTGTACACCAACAGTAAAAGATGTATATGTACTTTCATATTGTACTTTCTTGTGTTTAAATTTATAGGTACCTACTTTTTATAAATTACCACCTGCACTGTATCTGTTTTTTTTTTATAATTTAATGTCAAATAAGAGTGTAAAAATATTACAGGTCTCTGTCGAGATACTTTATCGAAGATAAAAAAGGAAGGCTCTACAAACGGTGGTGCATGGGAAACGCGAGTAAAAAAGAAGCGACAAAAAGTAATAACAAACCCCAATGAAGTCGACAAGATCAACATTATAAACAAAATTGAAGAATTCCACAAGAGAAATGAGGCTATAAGTTTGAGAAAATTACTAAAAGAGTTGAAAAATGATAACAACTTCTCTGGGGGTAAAACTAGTCTCCTAATAGTTCTGAATTCCATGGGGTACAAATGGGAAAAGAATGAAACAAATAAAAAAGTTTTGCAAAAAATATCAGCCGACAGTTCTAATGCAAAACCTCAGAAATTACCAGAAAAAATACCAGCAAAACCTCTAACAGCCGCGTGTAGTGTAAATAATAGTATTGCAGAGCAAAATGTCATAATCCCCCGAGTACCACTACCTCCTGATGGGCCACCTCCAGGACCCTCGCAGCTTCATCCACCAGGACAAGGACCCTTCGTTCAAAGACCACTATTACTCCACACACCACATTACATTTTTAATTTGTAAGGAAACTGGTGCCTTTGAAACGGAGTTTTTCTTTCATGTTAAACCATATAGCTTTGCTAATGGTTCACGTACAAGTCAGTGACTTGCTCATCAAGTCCCTAAGAGTACAAATCTCAATGGATGCAGTGCAATATTGCATTTTCAGAGTTTCACACCAAAAAGAACAGGCATCTTAGATGCTTTAATGAACGAATTGGATCTGATTGTTGAGGTAGAATTTATTAGATTAAATAAACTAACATTAAGTATACTTATCTCTAGTATAAGAGAGACTAGATCTGGCCGCACAATCGTCTGAGTCACAAGAGAGAAAGAAGCTTTTTAGCAGCACAAATAAAATTCGCAAGCCTGGTTATTTCAAAGTGATTAAATAATTATATTTTAAATAGATTTTTATTATGTCTTAAGTGTGATTGCTGCACCGGACCCGCAGCATATGCCATACCGTAAATAAAAATCTTTCGAGACCCTCAATATTACTGTAATGAATGTCACGATTTTCGTTAAAGTGTATGCGCGTATTTGTTCCTACTTACAACAGCTGAGTTACGTTGGCTGAATTTTTTAGATCTTATGCCGTGTCTTAAATTTTTTACCAAACAGAATCATAGGACAGCCGGTTAAACCGCAGGGCGCTGCTAGTAAAATAGAGATAGTAGTCATACTTACCTACATACTATCGCTTTGAAACTGAAATCAATAAATTCCTGATGGTAGAATGGTAGCACTAGCAACTTGAGACAAGTTAAAAATGGCAACAAAGCACGATTCATACAAAAGTCAATAGTTTAAGAATTTTGACAGCAACGTAAAAAAATCTAGTTAAGTCCGGTCTAGGGGCATGATGGATTGGACTTGATTGTGAGAGTTATTGTAATCAAAATCTTTCAAATGCTTAATACCTTCCTTATAATAATTTTTAATACTTGACTCTGGCAGAATGCATAATGTGCGATACCAAAAACGACGAAGAAAAATATCAATATAATTGAAATGTCAATGTCATTGTCAACGTTTTGGTTTGATTTTATTTCGATCACCACGGGCATCGGGCACTATTATTTTATTTACTCAAGTTTGTGGAAAGAATTCATTGCATTTAACTATTTATAATGGCTACAAGTAAATCTAACGATGCGGTACCATCTAAAGACCCAAACAAACAAGTGGTCAACATGTCCAAGTCCAAAAAGGGCCGGGTTTTGCCCGCGTCAACGCGAGCTATAGTGTTCAGCGTCCTGCAGTTCGCCTTGAAAGAAAAGCAGGCGAAATCTCCTATCATGGACATTAGAAAGGCGATGGAACGCACTGCAGCTATGACAGGTTTGTAGAAATTCACAAACACTAAAATTACGTAGATACCTACTCACTTACTAGCTAAAACGAAAGTCCCTGTGTTACAAAAACGACAACAAACTCATCTTGCTATCAAAGCAATCAACCAATTCTCGGTGTTAGCCTGTACCAACTTTGCACTATTGTCTAAGGAATGAAATGTGAAGCCCTACATATATATTTTTTTTATACCGTCAAATGACGAGACAAGCAAGATGTTCGCCTGGTGATAAGCGTCACGCCTGCCACTAATATCAGTAGCAGTGCGAGAATTGTGAACTTGCAAACACAATCCTGCACCGCACTGCACTGTGCTCGTCACCCTGAGATATTAGATGTTAAATCTCTTCATACAGTAATTTCTCTGGAGACAAATGAAGACATACAACCAATGTGAAACAATAGATAACTGACAAACAACAACAACTGAACACCGAACAACTGATGAACAATAGATAATGTTTTCCTTCTATTGAAACTAGTGTATGAGGCTCAGCCCAGAATCCAATTTAAGTTCCAATACTTTCAGTTTTAATATACTCGGTGTATCTTTTTCTATTAATATGTATTTATTTTATTTCGTTTTTTTTAATATAGTAATTACTAAGACTTGTTTACTTTCAGGTTTATCTCGAGATACAGTACTAAAGATAAAGAAGGAAGGCTCGACCAACGGTGGACTATGGGAAACACCTAAAAAGAGACCACGTCCCAAAGTGAAAACGATTCTTAATGATGCAGATAAAGTTGTTGTTTTAAACAAAATTGAAGAATTTGATCGGAGAAACGAAGCAATCAGTCTAAGAAAACTACTCATAGTATTGAAACAGGAAATAAACTTCGCCGGAGGCAAAGACAGCTTGCGTAGAGTGCTGATCGCTATGGGATACAAATGGGAAAAGAATCAGTCAAACAAGAAAGTGTTGCGAAAATCTGACGGACAAAATTCTGGAACAGATAGAACGTCGGATGTATTTCATGCAGATAGTACTTCCCTTGAGTTTTGTGGCATTAACGATGGTAGTTTAGATCAGGGTATGATGCACCGGACTTTGCCGAGTCACGTGATCCCTCAGCACCAGCTACATCAGTCCCAACAAGGCCTGCATCCCCACACCAACCCAGAGGGATCAGGGTTTTCACAACGGCCTCTATTGCTTCATGCGCCGCATTATATTTTTAATTTATAAATGTGTAATGTAGGTAACTCTAGCATGTAATTATGGAACTAAAGCACTTAGTAGAGTGATAATAATATCTTGACAAATGTTGGTTTCAAAGTCTGCTACCTGAATAAGTATATAATAAATAAGTCCTCACAGGGATGTAAAATAAATATAAATGTTATTACATTTGTCTTTAATATTTAAAAAAATATATTAGGTGTTTACATGAAGCCTAAATCCTGAAATCATTGCTTACACATTATACGTTAGTTTGTTAACTATGTTATGCCTCTTTTGGTCAATTATAATTAACTATGAGCGGCCTATGGTTTCACCTGCCATTCCACAAAAACAAATTTTTGTAATTATGGTTTGACACAAAAACAGTCACCACATTCTCAGTAATAGAGTTGTTTACTATTGGAACAGGTTGCCTGAACATATGTTCTCATTGGCTGAATAAATGGAAAAGAACAGACATACAAAATTTCAACACTGCTTGTCTATGAAAAAAAATATATTTATTATTTGACTATCAGTGAAATAAAAACATTGCACATCACTATTGTTTCATATATTATGTTGCAAAATTGCCTATTTTTTTACATACATCATAATTATAATGTAAAAGAGATTATAAAATGTTTATTGTAATAATTATTTTTTAATGATATGCCCTGTATGCCAAGGCACCAAAACTAACGAACACTCGGCACTTAGGTAACGATGAATTTTAATGAAGTTGTGGCACTGAGGGCACAAAAACATCGAACTCCTATAAGTGTTTGTGGCGGTGAAAAGGTTAATATAAAGCAGGGGTCTCCAAACTACGGTCGGCGGGCCAAGACCGGCCCGCGAGCACCACCAAGCCAGCCCGTCGTTGGGGACGTACCTGTTACCCAGCCCACTCTTTTATTTATTTTCATATATGATACAAATAACCAAATGTTTAAAACTGTAATGATATGTTAATGTTTTATAATCCCGAAGTCCTGGGTGGGATAGTTATAGGAGTTTGTCAAAAATCTCTGCACAATACAGACGTGATGATTTGTTATGTTAATCTGATGAGCTAGGTAGATCTTGGAGCTTTCTGGAGCTGTCAGTCTGGCCCATAGGCTAAAAAGTTTGGAGACCCCTGATATAAAGTACTAAACTAGTATGATAAAATCTGACGTTGAGCAATGATCCGCTCTAGAATGAAGGGTATATGTTCCCAATGATCCCGCTGGTGTCAACATTGTTGGTTATGTGTTATAGTGACTTTTTTTTTTTCGTCAACCTCCCCCAATGGATGCTTATCTACACTACTACTACACAAGCTACTGTTCCTATATATTTTTTGTATATAAAGCTTTTACTTTTATTGCAATTATTACATTAGTTATTAAATAAATTTCTGATTTTATTAAAATACTGATTTTATTTTAATTTGAACTAAACTCTTTACACGGATAGTTATAGCTCCCCAGAAAGTTGCAACATGTGGAGGAAAACGAACACCCCTATTATTATTTGAAAGTTTCATGTAATACCCCGGAACTCTAATAACTGAAACTTTTAAACTTTCGCGATTCGAAACACATAATTAACGATAACATCGAGGTAAATAAATTATCATTTATAGTTATACTAGTGCGGTAAGTTGGTTTTTACAAACGAGTAGACGAAGCCTTCAACTCACAGGGACAGGGAGGGCTACGATCTACGAGTGGCGAGGGAAGCGGGCAGCGATGTCACGTGACTCGTCCTGCCGCTCGGCATGCGCCTCGCGTTGCCCTGCGCTTCCTATTTTGTCGGTTTCAAGCGGGAGTCAAAGGAGCGTGACGAGACAGGTAGAGGCACCGTCGCAGAATGTCCCTTTAATAAAATGTCTACTGCACGCAAAACGTCCCTTATGCAATATGTCCCTATTCTCCGGCTGTAGTGTAGTGGAGCCCCTGTGATTTTTCACCCACCTCACCGTATTAGCACCCTTAAAAACCTTTGACACGACCCATGACTAAAATTTAACAAAGAGGGCGGCTCTTAGTGATGAGATAAACGCGAGCGTGTAGTCGTCTAGGAAACGCCGCGCCGCAAACTTTATTACCTAGACCTAGGTAATAAAGTTTGCGGCGCGGCGGCAGGAACTGTGGTAGGTATAGGTCGCGTCATGTAAAAAGAACGCTGGCGGTTAAGCTGCACTTTAGGCGATTTATCGGTCTATTTGGTGGTATATGATGTGGTACCTAGCAATAACCAATATACGAAGCTGCGAGCAAAAGGCTAATTAATAATTATTTAAAACAATAGGCCTAGTACTTTTATGCGCAAACACACCCCCTCTACTCTTTCCAGCGTTATTTTTACATGACACGACCTATATGTGCCAGGAGCACGGTGTGGCGGCGGTGTTGTACTTACCAATCGATGGTGCAGCAGTTGATGAGGGAGGGGAACATGCGCAGGCGCGTGCGGAACGAGTCCCCAATTGGCGACATGGCGAGTACGATGCGCAGGTTGGCTTTCACTCTCTCTACATAGAACCCGAACATGGCTAGCGGGGTAGTTTCGATCTTCTTGCCCTGAGAAGAACGAGTTTGTGAATGACAGAGGGATTTACGTCACACTCTTCAATACTGCGTATTCGTCAAACCTACAAAAAATCAATTGATTACTGTAAATTCGTCAAGTTCCTAGTACGTACCTACGCAGTAGGTTATTATAGCTCTGTGGCGATTGTACGTACGGATTTATATACCACTGGCTTCGGTGAAGGAGAACATTGTGAGGAAACCTGCACACCTACATCCGGTGAAGAAATTCAGTGTCGTATGAGAATAGGTCAACAACTAAGCCAGCATGGTGGACATGGCCTACTCCCTCCGAGAGTAGGTCTGTTTTAGCAGACTTCAAAAGAGGAAGTTTTGTAGTGGTAGGACTGTACTGCAGAGTCCGCATGGGGAAGTACCACACCTTTGCCAGTTATTCAACCGCCAAGCAGTAGTGTGCAAGCATTACTGTGTTTCGGTTTGCAGGGCAATGTTACCAGAGGAATTACTGAATATGATAAGATTTAACATCTAATATCTGAGAGCGAACGAGGGCAGCTTAGAGTAATAGTTCGTTACTCTAAGGAGCGCAGTATAGTGCGACGCAGGATTGTATTCGCAAGCTCACAATTCTAGCACTGCTACTGTAATGGGCAAACGTGACGGTTGCCGTCAGGCGAACGTCTCGCTCGTCCTGTCACTAGATTGAAAAAAAAGGAGTACTTAAGTTCTCAAATCGATTGTGTTTTTTTTTCATGTTTGTTACCTCAGAAATCCATCATTTATGAACCGGTTTTTTTAATGCTGGGGCTTCACTTGCGGGTAATGCCATTATTTAGCGCGGTTTTTTATACAGTACGCAGATATGGCCGGGTATTAGCACGCTAATAGGCTAGTGGCATTATTAACGTTGTTAGACGTTAGCCGATATTCAAAGTCAAATGATAGTGTGCATGGCCACCCATGTAGCGCATTGTTTAGTGCATTATTTATTGCACTTTAATTATTTCGATAACTGGACGTAAATCGTCACGCAGGTGAAGCCCTAGCATAAGGATATACTTCTAGATTGTTCCCATAGAAATTGCACCAAAATCGGTACAGTAGTTTGGTATTTAAAACTGGAAAAAGATAATTATGTTTATCACCGGGACTTAATCGCGCACAAATAAATTTATTTTTATTTACCTCGACGAGAAAGATGTTGTCCAAGTAATTTTGGAGACGGTTTTTTATGTAAAATATTTTATTATCAGATGGATTTGCGTTTGACTGCCATCTCGCATCATGTTAAAGCGAAGATGCAGTCTACGATGTAGCACGCTTGCCTAGAAGAAACGGATTCACTAACGACTTGAAGACACCCAGATCGCTTGCACGGGGTAATGGTATCCACGCAGGTGCTTTTAGGTGTCAAGACAGACGGTAACGGTACTCACAGCCTCCCGCACGGCGGTCTGCATCTTGTCGAGTATCTCGACCTTCTCGTCCATGCCGTACAGGTTGGGGATGTCGCCAGTGTTCAGCAGCATGTTGATGTCTTCTACCATGCCCTCGTACATTATCTGTCGTCATGTACATACTTGTATTACATGTTTTTTGTTTATACTGGGTTATCAGGTTAGGGCGTAGTAAGCAGAAAGGGGGTCATTGTACTCATCATTATAAACATCTTTTTCTATGGAACAGCTGGTTTTTTTCGGGATTCCAGGGTTGGCCCCATTGTAAAACTTGTTCATAATGATGAGTACAAATGCCCCCCTTTCGGCGAAGTACACCCCAAGATTATAATCCTGTATACAATGGAGTGATGAGACGAGTGATGTTTTGGGCAAACGTACTTTATACTTTATGAGGGCAGTAAAGTACGTGATAATACCTGTGAAGATTTTTTTAAATGGACTTCTATTTTTTACGTGTAACGGAACGGACCGGACTGCTTTTTAAATTTAGGGATTGATTGTAAAGATGCCGTATATTTAAGAGTAACAAATATTTATTGGATGTTGCTAGAAGCAACAAAAAATATGTATGGAAGATAAATAGTCTGGTAAATAAATAGTACTTACTTTATTTTCAGATGTTGTACTTGTTTTTAGCCTAGAAAATAAAATATACTCTATTTGCTTAAAAAAAGGTGGCAACCCTATGTGTGACCCACAAGGTTCCTCACCTGGTTGTCAGCGAACAGAAAGACGAGCGGTTTCCCGATGATACCAGCCTTCATCAGCAGCCTGCGGATATCGTCGCGCCATTCATTTTGACCGTAAATTCTTGATATTTCGATCTGATACAAACGAATAGCTAAATCAAAAAAAGCAACATTGTTGTACAGAGCTACGCAGAACGATAGTGCTAAGGAAAGGAGCTCATTGTACTAATAATCTTGAGCAACTGTTATAATGGCGCCAACACTGAAATTTGCGAAATAAATCGGCAGTACCATACAAAAATGACATCATCTTCGACATAGTGTATAGAACATTTTTTTTCGCTAGGTACGTCAGGTTTGGCTCCGTATACATATCATAGACCTCCTTTCGGCGTAGTACCTTCGTTATACGTATGATATCCCTATAGGCAATTCAAAAATGAACTAGCAGGGTTTTGACCATCGAACCTTTGCTCTAACGACTCAGCCTCGGTCATCGATCATTGCCTGCCTACAACGGTCTGTCTTCGTGCTCTGAGCCCAATAGGAATGGTTTGGATTCAATAGTAGATTACTGACCTAGGGAGCAAAAGTAATCAATATCTCAGATCTCATGTACATTGTCTCCCGAAGGCAATTATTGTTTTTTTTACTGTGGACTTATTTTATTAATTGCACGCGGTCGACTATAACGCTGTCATTTTCTCGAGGTAGCCGGTTAAATATATTCCACGACTGTAGATCAACCTATAGGAGACTGTATATCGTTCCTCGGTCGAGAGATATCAACAGAGAATACATAATATAGTATAAGTACGTTGCATTAAGCACCTGAATGACGTTCATCTCCAGAATGCTGGCGGCCAGCTTGACGGCGCTGCTGCGGCCGCTGCCGCCCACGCCGACCAACAGCAGGTTACCTGTTAACGCGATCAACGTGACCGGCAAGGAATAAAGCATAATAAGAAAAAGAAGAAAAAGTCTACGAGTCTGTCTGTAAAAGACCAATTGTTTCTTTAAATCCTTGGATTAAAACATAGGCAACTTTATATCTCAACAATCGCGGGTAAAAGCGCGGGGCGCAGCTAATCAATCACATATATTTAAAAAAAAATGGGGATACCTACGTTAGACGCACTGAGTTAGTGGTTATTGTTTACCGTTGTCCTGCAGCAGCACGCGCGTGCTGCGCGAGATGTGGTCCAGCGCGTAGCGGAACATGACCAGCGCCATGGGCGACGACGACACCACGTTGTACTCGTTCAGGTAGTACTCCATCTTCACCGCCATGTCCTCCATGTCCATCACCTGCCGGCGACAGATTTCCATGTGATAAATATTCTATATTCATTATTCCATTATAATTATTTCATGTAAGCACGCATGGTCAGGAGGTTCCTCTCTCTTCCTCTCTCTTCTCAACACCTTGGCCCCTGCCCTAATTTTAAGTTTTTAAAATAATATTTACATTTCTTTTACAATTAGCTAAATAAAAAGCATAGCATAATCAGCTTTTTTATAGTCCATTGCTGGGCTTAGTCGAAACCTATCCTCGAAGAACGACGTAAGCCATATCCACCACGTTGGCCTATATCAACCATTTTTACTCCTCACAGGAAGATCGCGCAAAGTCTGCGTTGTCCCAAGGACAGGATTCCGTTTCAGCATCCCGGGGTGTACAAAATCAACTGCAGCTGCGGAATTTCGTACATTGGATCACTTCTTGACTCATTCCGCATCAAGGAACACATTAAAACACAATGAAAGATATAAATCTGCCATAGCGGAGCATCTGCTGGATGCAGGCCCTAACCACTGGATTGAACTTTACAACCCGAAAATCCTGTCCACTGAACGCCACTACGTACCCAGGTTGGTGAAGGAAGCCATCGAGATCACGAAATGCAAGAATTTCAATCGAAGTGATGTTTTTCATCTCGCCAGTTCGTGGAATCCAATGTTAGGTTGCCTTAAAAACACTAACTCACGTCCAAAATAATAACATAATTATATAATAATAAAAATCATAGCATAATCAGCCTTCTAATAGTCCATTGCTGGGCTTAGTCGATACCTATCCTCGAAGAGTGATTAAGCTATATCCACCACGTTGGCCTATATCGAACAATTGGCTACGCCATTGGATTTTTTCTCCAGACGTGTGCAGGTACACGACGGCGTATTCCTTCACCGAATAAGACAGTGATATGAAAATCCTAAATAAGTGCTAATTGGTATGGACTGTGGACCCGGGATTTGAACCCGCGACCTCATGATTTCAAGTCGAGCGGTCTCCCAAAAACACTACCACAGTTAATGGAAAGAATACCACGGCTCCTTTCTTGCTGAATTCAGGGTTAGGCCCATTGTAACACTCGTGCACAATCTGGAGTACAAGGACCAAGGACCTTCTTTCGGCCGAGTACGACTGTTCCGCGGCACCCTGTACAATAATGTAGGTGTAGACCTGGGAATATTCTAAAACTGCATCCAGAACCACCGGAGGACGGGCAGCAGCGTCCTCTCGCTTAACGGTGGTGAACATTCTGCGATCCCCAAGCCGCCTTCCAAGCGTGGGGATCATGGCAGCCCCCCCGCCCCTTAAGGGGATTACCCAGATTTCACAGTATTAGCGTCAGTAACGACTGACAAGCAAGCGGACAGCCAATACTGACAAGCCAGTTATAGTGTCCGTCGAAAAGAAATGGATGTGCATTGCTATGTAACTGGTTATATTGAGTAAAACTGCATGCACGGTGTGTATTGAGGAATAGATATTTCGTAATTCTAGGCAATTGATATTGCCGCGTCTTTCTATACATATCGCTGCATATTTAAGTTTGATTGCTTCATCGTTCATCTCTGCTTTTTCATCCCTGCGATTATCTATTTTGTGTTGTAGTTTGTGCGAATTTCCAAAAACATTATGCTTCTTGAATTTATCTACCATGATATTAACATGTTTTTAAACCTTTTTTTGGCATAGGAGATAAAACAACAATAAATGCACGTTTTTCAGCAGTCGACATCATCTGGTGGTCATCTGGCTGATGACGTACCTGGTCGTAGATCTTAGGGTCCGCGTCCGGCTCCATGTAGTTCCCGAAGAAGATGTTGGCGGCGTGCTTGCTGCTCAGCTTCTCGCCCTCGGGGATGAATCCGCTCTCGTTCATCACTTGGTCCATGTGCACGCGGTAGTTGGAGTACACAGCGCGGTACACCAGGTCGAACAGCTTCAGTCTAGACAATACAAACTCTTTTTCTTTTCTTGAAACTACATCGTGAGAAGACGTCCACTGCTGGACAAAGTGTGGGAATTATTGCAACCCCCTAGGGGAAGGCTTATTAGGAAGGGTTGCCATAATCCCCACGCAATCGCAGAATGCTCACCACCGTTAACTGAGAGGACGCTGCTGCCCGTCCTCCGGTGGTTCTGGATGCAGTTTTAGGACATACCCAGGCCCAGGTGTCCAGGTCAGGTTATCTTTTCTTGAAAACCTTTTTAATTTTTATAATAATTTTGTCATAGGTACGCAAAATTACTGAGAAATGACTGGGTATGAAGAGATTTAACATCTAATATCTCAGGGTGACGAGCGCAGTGCAGGGCGGCGCAGGATTGTGTTCGCAAGTTCACAATTCTGACACTGCTACTGTTAGTGGCAGGCGTGACGCTTAGCACCAGGCTAAGCGTCACGCTTAGTCTTGCTCGTATCATCACTTGATTGTTTAAAAAATAAAACTTAGTGGTGAAAATATATTCACATTGACTCTACCGGTAAAAGTGACAGACGTAAAAAAATTATATTACCACTGACAAAGATTTTAGCGCCATATTTTGGCAAAGCTTTAATGGACCATCGCCTTTACATGTGGTGTCACGGTAAGTAGTAGGCGAGTTTTAGTTTTTCAACCTATCTTTTTATACAGGGTTAGTTCAAATCAGTTCATCATTTTAAAGTAATATTCTGTGCATCAAAACGAACAACTTTTACTATGGGGCCAACATTGAAATAGCGAAAAAAAAATCAGCTATGGAATAGCTGATTTTTTTCAAAAATTTCATCGTTCTGGGGAATCAGTGTTAAAAATTAAATTAAATTGTATTTATTGAGATTAAACACAATCAGGCCAATTACATTAGAATCTCACAAAAATAATTATAAACAATAAAGTAAAATAACAATAATAAGGGAATACATTCAATACAAAAACAGTTCAATCAATAATAATTATTAAAGTAAGAAATTCAAATTAAAAATAAACATGTCAACATTCATTTAAATGACCAGAAACACAAAACAAACTGAACGTCATCAGAGTCAGAGTTAATCTTATTACATCGATCCCACTGGTCAGTTAAACTTTCACAATATGTCTGGAAGGATAAAATAAGTCTTCCAGTTGTCAAATACAATGTCAAGTTCAGTTTCATGTGTGGAACAGTTGCTTTTTTCGCGATTTCAATGTTGGCTCCATAGTAAAAGTTGTTTGTTTTGATGTACAGAATACGCCCTAGAACTAACCCTGTATAGTCAGAATTGTTTTCTTCAATTCAACAAACAAACGATACAAGTCAGTCCTATCCTCTAAGCTATAATCACCACAAACCCTCTCACCTATCTGTGTCATCAATGAGCCTGTCGTAGAAGACTCGGTAGGTCTCGTGGACCCACAGCAGCACCAGCTTGTTGACGTCCTTCATGTGCGTGGCAGGCACGAGCAGGATGCCCTTGATGACGCGCGCGAAGTCCCGCAAGTTGAACAGGTAGTGGCACTTGCTCGGCGTGGGCAGGAAGCCCAGGGTGACCGCCTTGTACACCTCCATCGTAGCTCCAACCACCGCCTGGAACAAGCTCAACATTTTAAGGTACTAGTCGTAAATATATGCAACATCCAGGCACAGAACAAACAAAAATGTTCGTCACATAAATATTTGTCCTGGGATTAGCAGCGCCAGAATCGTTAAATGCGAACAAAATCCTGCGCCGCGCTGCATTGCGCTCGTCACTCTGAGATATTTGATAACACATTCTTCATACCCAGTAATGTATCTGGTAACATTGCCCTCCTGACCAAAACACAGTAACGCCACAGAATAAATAATAGTACTACGTACAGAAAGTTCACTCTCCGCAAAGGAATTGAAATAAATAAGGATCTACTAGGCAATAAAGTAGTAATTTAACTCGCACGGCGCTGGATACCGCTCGCTATATTCACCTAGATATACCGCTCTCTCTCTATCACGTATGCTTAGTTACGATTGACGAGGCTAGCGTGCGGGCGGCCACTGACTTCTGCCTTGCATTGTGCACCCGGACGGAGCGCCGGCCGAACATACCTAAACTGCGGAGTAACGCTTGGCGTTTGAATAACTGGCAAATAGCTGGTGCTATACGTAGTAGTACGTATTAACTCACCTTGGTCTGGCGCATGAGTGCCTCGGAGAACCGCTTCGAGAAGTGCCAGTCCATGATGGTGCCGAAGATCTTGTTGAGCGTGTTGTCCTCGAAGGAGTCCAGCGTGACCAGCACCATGTGCCGCGTGAGCCGCGACGAGATCAGGTTGGAGCCGCCGCCCGGCGGCAGCATGGCCGACACGAACAGCTGCCAGAACACATGAACCATCAGCCAGAACACATGAACCATCACCCAGAACACATGAACCATCACCCAGAACACATGAACCATCACCCAGAACACATGAACCATCACCCAGAACACATGAACCATCACCCAGAACACATGAACCATTAGCCAGAACACATGAACCATCAGCCAGAACACATGAACCATCACCCAGAACACATGAACCATCAGCCAGAACACATGAACCACCACCCAGAACACATGAACCATCACCCAGAACAAGTTTAATGCTGGACGAAGGTTTCCCTTTTATATTTTCTTTTGCGAAATTCAGATTTGGCCCACAGTAGTAAGTAGTTCAGATTTGTCGCAGCATGTCGCGTGATTAAAAGAAATACTCGCTCAACGGTGATCGCTTGGGAATGAAAAACTCGCCCAAACTCTCGCTTGGTAAATACGTATACCAGCAAGCAAAGGCGTCGCAAGCCGTTGGTCCAGGAGGGGCAAGTTGATAATATGGGGGGGAATGAATGGTCCCGATAACAGCGTATAGTGCTTTCGAAAGAGAAAATGCGAGATCAGTAGATTTGTCCTCTAAAATCGGTAGATTAGTACTTTTTTGTTCCTCACTCGTCTTATGACGTCTCATCCTTCGTATTATTTCGAGACTAGCGAGATGTTCGCTTCGTGGTAAACATCACGCCTGCCCATAACAATAGCAGTGCCAAAATTGTGAACTTGCGAACAAAATCCTGCGCCGCACTGCACTCCGCTCGGTCTATTCGGTATATCGGTATGACAGCCACAAAATCAGTAGATAAACGTTTTCTTATCCGAAAAAATTGGTAAGTTCGAGACCACTGACAGCAGCGGCTCCCGGTTTTTGGATGATTTTTCCCCTCAGATACGTGTATCTTACAGGAATATAAGCGTAGTTTTATTAAAAGTGTCTCTCCAGGGAAAGTGAGAAGGGAAAGAAGAGAAGGGGAAGGAAAGGGAGAATTCTGTCGCACACTCGCTTATAGCCCAGCGACAAAAGTATTAGAACGACAAGCTCACTGGACTCGCCATCTCGCTTCTAGTAGCTAGCTTATCGCTTGCCGCCGGCGGACACTTAGCCTGATCCTTGAGGGCCTGACTGCGAGGGAAAACTGAAATGAGAGACAGGGAGAAAAGGCACGTACCACGTCGACTACCTCCTGGCGAACCATTTCCTTGAGGTCGTACCAGTGGCCGTGGTCGATCCACTGCCGGATCAGCTCCAGGGGAGGCTGAGCGCCGTACGTCTCCTTCTGGGGCATGCTCAGGTCGTCCACGAACAGCACGCACTGGAAAGAGAACGTTTGTATACAGGGATGAGAGTTCAAATTTACTAAATACTAGAAAGGTAATGCTCATCGCCCCTTAGCAATAGGCTAGATGATTGGTTTTTTTTATTGTCGTATTAAAATGTGGCCCATAAATATAGCTGATTAATGAAAAGAAAATGATAATCTGATCAAAAATAAGCAACTTATAAGCATTTAATATCATGCTAGACAGAGAGGCGAAAGAGCATATCGTGATTTCACTTCTCTGTACGCCATATAAATTCATTCTGACTAGTAAGGCGTGACGTAATTTTTTGTTTTGTGGGAAAGGGACAGAGTTGGGTCTACCAAAAACTTTAAACGCTTATATATTAGAACATTAATAACTGATTTATATATATTTTTTCAATAAACATACTATATTTACTTAAATTCTTCATCAGCTATTGGTTTCAACGATATAAACATCAGTCATCTACCCTATTATGCAAAGGGGCGAATAGGAAGTTAGGAGGTAGGAATGGGTAACCTTTTTGCCCATAGACGGCCCGAATACGCCTTTCCGTCGTCTATCCACTTTCGACATTATTATGTCCTGTGTCTGAAACCAAACGAACAAAACCTTAAAATCACCATGTAATAATCACTGTATTGTAAAAATAGTTTTTAAGATCCCGTTGGACCGGTAATTATACTTTTAAGTTATCACCGAGACATATTTCAGAGAATATGGGTAATATTACCCGATTGGCGCTAGTAATAGAAAATAGAATAATTAAACATAATAGAATATTTTCTGATATAGAATTATATCGCCATAATGTGGCTCGCACATTAGAATTGAATTTGAAATAGGGCGCATGAGAGAAAATCGTAACGGTCGCCGTCATTGAAAACGATGACGTATTTTTTTCTTCTTAGTTATAGGCATCGCACGTTGTGCATTTCTGCTTTAAGTTTATTAATTGTCAAGTTTTATTTTACTAAAATCAAGTCAAATATGTCATGAGTCACACGAAATTAGTCATAGTCGAGTCCAAGTCATGCCCTAGTAAAGTTGTGGAGACTTTTCCATGGAGTTTTGTAAACAACACGAAAATACATGTTTCACCAACATTATATCACTTGCCCACACTCGTGCATGTAATTCAACACTAAATGAATAAAACACCAGCATGTTTAATCATTAATTCGCGAAAAAACAGAAGATTAAAATAATAGAATGCAACGTGTTTTTCCGTGTTCGCGCCAAAACTCCGATGAGGAGGATTATACCTGATTGGCGCTAGTTCTGGCAGAGAAGGTGATGGTGTTGGTGATGTATTTCTCCTTGGGCAAGCTCAGCAGGAAGTTGAGCACCAGCGACGACTTGCCCGTGCCGGTGGGGCCCACTATCAGCAGCGGGATACGCGAGCGCACCATCTTGCTGACGAAGTATCGCAGGCACGCGTTCTCGTTCGTCAGGATTATCAAGTCGTTCACCTAGAGTTCACAGGAAAACTAGATAACCATATAAACTATACTAACTATAATAATTAATAATATACTAATCATAATACATATTTATATACAATGTGTAACAAAAAGGTTCAACAATACTGAAGGGTATGTATGTACTCATCATTATGAACAACTTTTACTATGGGGCAAACCCTGATATCGCGAAAAAAATAACAGCTGTTCCATAATTATTTCCAAGGTCAATAAACTTTTTGTATGGAACAGCTGATTTATTTTTCGCGAATTTTTCGGTTGTCCCCATGTAGAAGTTGTTCATAATGATGAGTACATACATATGACATACATACCCTTCAGTATTGTTGAACCCACAGAGTAATAATGGTTGAACCTTTTTGTTACACATTGTATATTAATCATAACTGATCATGATCGTAAGTAAAGACTACACAGTTTAAGCTACATGAAAAACAAGCGCGTCAAATTCTACTATGACAAATCTCTCGAGAGCAATTTAGTACTCGAGTCCTGACAAAATACAAATTTGAGCATTGAGCTAATATATAATAGAGTCACAAACGTGCAAAAAAAATTCTGCGCCAAATCTCTCGACTTTTTGAACGACTTTAACTACGAGACTATAAGACACAAGAGCTGAATGATACATTGAACTCTATACAAGCGACATAACGCCTAAATTCGTACAATTGTGAACTATATAATGCACGTATAGGTATGTACAACGGCACTCGGACGTTTTTTGACTGTTTTCACTTAGAGATTGTGACTCTTTAGATATTAGCTTAATGGGTTTGAGAGCAAAAGATGACACTCGAGGTATGTAGGCATCTTTTTCAGTTTCCAAGATCGCGTCGAAAAATATCCCCCTCAACGAAATGAATGGAACAGCTTAATTTTCCTATGCGATTTCAGTATTAGCCCTATAGTATAAAAAATATATATAATTAACCTTCGCGTTAGCTGGCACCGGCAGCTCTTTCTCCAGTTCCATCCAGGGGATCCAAGTGCCGTTGTTCCTCTTATCGTACACGTAATCGAAGACCGTGTCCTTCTCGCCGAACAGCTGGCTCTTGCTCAGCTTGAACGACTTCGGCTTGCCGTAGGCCGGGTTGTTGCCTTCGAGAAGCTTGCGGAAGAACGTGTCGAAGACTTTGCGACTGTCGCCTGGAGTTAATCATATTTGAAATTTACTATGTACTGTGCAGTTTTAGGATATAC
The DNA here is from genome assembly GCA_905404285.2 of Erannis defoliaria. Classification (NCBI taxonomy): domain Eukaryota; kingdom Metazoa; phylum Arthropoda; class Insecta; order Lepidoptera; family Geometridae; genus Erannis; species Erannis defoliaria. The sequence continues at coordinate 1,276,650 of FR990076.1, forward strand.
CCAGGCCTGAGCACCAGAACCACCGGAGGATACGCCGCAGCGTCCTATCTATTAAGGGTGGTGAGAATTCTGCCATCCCCAAGCCGCCTGCCAAGTGTGGAGATTATGGCAAAACCCCTCCCCTGTTAAGGGGCAGGCTTTCGTCCAACAGTGGACGTTTTCTGGCTGTTGATGGTGTCGTATTTATCGGATGGTGTTGCTAGAGATAAGCTCGTACCCAGCGTTTGTATAACGTAGTCCTTTGGATGACTTTGGACGCCTGACTACGATGCAAGCGGGCGACGCGCAACAGATCTACGGGCAAGCTTGCTCTAGAGCAAAGGTGATAATGATAATGCTGTATCTTAAAACTCATAGTGTATCGTGTTAGTCACAACTTTTTAAATTTATTTAGAAGCTTGGTTGACTTTGATATTCAGCGATATCCAACGGGCTGACGGTCTGGCCACGAAGGTAGGTGGTATTCAACGGTGGAATTTAAGTAATAGGGAATATGCATGTGTTTTTTTATTGACTCAAAAAAATGCTTACTGGCAACAAAACAAATCATCGAAAGTAATATATGAATATATGTGCATAAATAACGAAGTTATAAACATTTTAGTTTCATGTTAGACAGGGAGGGCACTATACTAGGTTAATGACGTCAAAGTTCACGATTCCAAACAAATTCTATACTATGCACGTGTTTTGCTAGAAAGGGACAGATGACTCTCTTTCCCAGATACTTTGAACGCTAATATTTCAGAACTTTACCAACCTATTTAAATTTGTTTTCGACGTAAGCATCAGATTCAGGTTATCTCTCCATTTATCCTATTGTTTTTAATAATTGAAACACATGCATATTCCCTATTGTAGAATTATAACAGACAGTGTTAATAACCCTTTTCAAAAGTTGAATCATTCGACGATGGCTGTCCAAACTTGTTAGATTGATTGTAATATTCTATCGTAACAAAAGAAAGCTATACCGTTAATGGTAGCGCACAGTCCCCACAGCAGCGTGAAGACAAAAGTATTCTGCAACCACAGCGTACTGAACTGCGATTCACTCTCCAGCAAGCACGTGAATAGACGCGTGAATGACTGCAAACAATCGACAAAATAAATAACAGCATCAACACCCCCCTGCTGATGTTAAGCGAAGATGCGGTCTACGGTTTGGCGGTTCTGGCACACCACACAATATTTCTGTTTCTTTTACACTCATATACATCTCTATATAATACGCTTTAAAAAAATTAAAAACAACCGACTTTAATTTCGACTACCATCCCCCTTAGCACACGCCGAGGACTAATTGGTATTTCCCCGCGCGGGAACGTGATAAAGCTAGAATATGGATACGTCTGTCTCGTTTTCGCGGGGAAAAATGTGTGGATTGACTTTTATCAGGGCTCGCATGCTAGGCGGGCTGGATGACATCTTCATATTTCCAGTTATTTTGATTTAAAAACCAAACTACGAAACCAATTTCGATAAAATTTATATAGGACCACATCTGAAAATATCACCTACCAAACAAAAAAAAAGAATCATCAAAATCAATTCATAATTGGCGGAATCGTCATTTACCCTGATAGTCCTTCTGATACGGAGCCGTTGAAAATGGTAGGAGAAGGTGACAGACAATAACATCTATAAACATAAAAGAGTAGCTTCCCTAGGCTTGACTGCACCAGCCTTCATATCAGCATGCAGCCAGTCGATCAGCTCCTGGATCAGCGGGAGCTGCTCCGGATCCTTCTAGAAGCGTTCACTCACGTGGAACTGGTGTATCTCCCCGACGTCCACGAAGTGCTTGCATCGCAGCAGCATGAACTCGAAGATGGCCGGCACCAGCCAGTCGATCAGCTCCTGGATCAGTTCAAATTGCTCGGGGATCAGCTTCTTGCAGAGATGGACGTTGTATGAAGCGAGGAAAGCACGCCACCCTGAGAATCAGTTTGTTGTTACTAGATTTACTATTACTAGAGTAGCTGTAAGAGCTGTCGGTGAGATTTGAGTTTCTCACTCGAGAGCTAGTTCCCTTTCCAGGATAGTATGGAGAAGGTATTATACCATAATTATTCATCCACAATATCCCTTGGTTCCAGATGAGCTGTGGTCAAACCGTTGACGTATACTAGACAAGCTCTTAGCGTATACAATAGCTAGACTTGATACACATTTTTCAAGTTACAACATTCTTAAGTAATTTGACTGAAATAGATTATAAATCGACGCCAATTCAGAGGGCAGTTTGGATTAAATTGGGCTTCAGATTTGGCCACACAAACCACGCATTCAGATTTCAGATAATCAATAGGTCAAACAGCTAACCAGTTGGTATTAAAAAAAAATTAGAGCGCAGTTTTGTTTTTTAATGGAAAACCACTATAATAATAATAATAAATTTTTATTTCAGACCAATTACATCCATATACACAAATTACACATAAAACAAAAAATACAAATTGGAAAAGATTTAAAATTCGGTGGTGTCAATGTCAATCAATAAATAATCAATAGTCGAAAAAATTTAATTATAATTAAAACTATTATAAATCAAATAATTAAATGTCAAAATAAAAATAAAAATGTCAAATAATAATAGCAAGGCGATTTTGAGAAACTGGTTTTAAAAAGGAAGGAATAAGTTACTAATTAAAAATTGTAAAGTTCTCTTTCAGCACAAGCTATCTTCAAACCAGGGGGTTGTCACTCCGCAGTTTAGGTATGTTCGGGCGGCGGCGCTCCGTCCGGGTGGACAATGCAAGGCTGAAGTCAGTGGCCGCCCGCACGCTAGCCTCGTCAAACGTAACTAAGTATACGTGATGGAAAGAGAGCGGTATATCTAGGTGAATATAGCGAGCTGTATCCAGCGCTGTGCGAGTTGAATTGCTACTTTATTGCTTAGTAGATAGAGTCCTTATTTATTTCAATTCCTTTGCGGAGTTATCTTTCTGTACCGAGTACTATTATTTATTCTGTGCTTCAAACATTTATTGAGGCGCTTCAGAAACCCAGGGAGTTAAAATTCTACACACAATTTTTGTATGGAAACAGACTGTTTATAAAACATTACCCAATTGTTCGGGCTCCATGTAGATCATGCCGCAACGAGACACGGTGGCCGGCGACGCGAACTCGAGGTCCGCCGGCTCGAAGATCAGGTTCATCTTGTTGGTCATCTGACAATAGTGGCAACGGTCATACGCTGTTCGTTCATTTGATTTGTTGTCGCTTATTTTATGGATGCGTCTACAGAAAAGCAAAAGCCCTACTTCTTAAGTAGAACGGCTGTCAAAACAATGTTGTAAAGCAATAGGCTAGATCGTCGTAGTTTCTATGCAAATTTGTGTGAAACTGGCGACAGCGGTTTTCCATACAATAGGGTAGATGGCTGATGTTTATATCGTTGAAACCAATAGCTTTGATGAAGAATTTAAGTAAATATAATATGTTTATTGAAAAAATAATTTAAATCGGTTAATAATGTTCTGATATATGAGCGTTTAAAGTTTTTGTTAGAGACAACTCTGTCCCTTTCCCACAAAACAAAAAATGACGTCACGCCTTACTTGTCAGAACATAATTTATATGGCGGACAGAGAAGTGACGTCACGATTTGCTGTTTCGCCTCTCTGTCTAGCATGATATTAAAATCCTTATAAGTTACTTATTTTTGATCAGATTTTCATTTTCTTTTCATTAATCAGCTATATTTCTGAGCCACATTTTAATAGGATAATTTAAAAAAACCAGTCATCTAGCCAGTACAACAATATTAAGTATTATGTACGTGATTGTCCCAAATTTTCCCGCGAGACCCTCCGCCTGTACCTACTCTCCTTGTGATTGTGACTATACATGGTGAGGTACCTGTATGATCTCTCCGCTCATGAGGCACAGTTTCTTGTTGTCGTCCAGCACGGTGTTCATGTTCTCGATCCAAACTGCGTCTACGGGTCCATCGAATAAAATCCACTTTCGGTCGCGCGTGATCGACATTGCATACTCGCGGAACGCTATAGCGAGGACGCCGTCCGACCTACGAGATGTTCGTTTTTTTAAATGTAAACCAAACAATTTTGTGAAAGGTATTATTTGTAAATATCTTTTACATAAGACTTGGACCAGCGACAGTGATAATTGAATGGACGGGCCCAGCGCTCGCAAATCGTTCAAAATTAACAAGACAACACAATCAAGCATACCTAGCTAAAAGTATGCATATGACATTTGCCAGAAAATAGAGATAGCGAATCTAATTACTGCATGACAAAAAGAGAACACATGAACATGTATAAAAAGTTTGTATTGTTGTATCGTACGGCTCGCATGTCGCAAAGACAGAGTATAACTAAAGCGAGAGGAGAGCCGGCGCTCAACATATAGGCTTCAAAATCCGTGCGCTCATTTCCCGTCCATTTATTTTATCATTGTCGCTGACTTGGACAATATGTGAAGGAAATTGCCCTCTATAATGGACCACTGAAGAGACGGTCATCGTGTTTGTGTAGGAATACTAGAAGAATAGAAATTATGGCATTAAAATCTACAACACACAGTTGGGTGGCGCATTTTTTGCATTGATTGGCGAATTTCCAATGCGGAGTTGTTTTTTTTTCGTCAATTCGTTGAGCCGATGATCCATATTACATTTATTAAGAGTATTTATCTACATATCGTGGCAGCATGTGAGTGAATTTGAGAGAGAGTGTAAATCTTGGATCTCTTGGAAGTCAGTCTTTTTTTGTAGTGCAACTCCGCCTGGGGTTGAACTTTATCCGGTTGCTTGTACACTTTTGTCAATTATTCAACCGCAGTAGTGGGCAAGAATTACTGTGTCTCGGTTTGAAGGTCAATGTTACCAGAGAAATTACTAGGCATGACGAGATTTGACATCTAATATCTCAGAAGGACGAGCGCAGTGCAGTGCGGCGCAGTATTTTGTTCGCAAGTTCAGAATTCTAGCACTGCTAATGTTATGGGCAGGCACAGGGTGGCTCACAAGCCCGGGGCCCGGGAGGGATAATGTCAGAATGGATACTATTGGAAAATAATTACATTACAATAACACTTTATTGACACCATGGAAAGCTCGGAGGAACTAGCTGGCTGGGTATATAATCAAAGATGGAAAGGACATTTTAACAAATTGGCCAAATTTAAATAATAGCTTATCAATTTCAAATGTCTTGTATACACTTCAAAATCGACGCCGTGCAGAGCTTCGTGGATGGCCTCTGCTTAGAGTCAAATACTTTTCGAATTTTTCTGTTTTATTTCTCTCTAAGTATGTACGAACAATCTCTACTCTACATGTAGGTCGCAAGAGTACCGTACCTACCGCCTACCATACCTACTAACCTAACCTAACCTACCACCCTACCGTACCTACCGCCTGGCTTACGGCAAGCCTCGTAAGCTAGGCCTGAGTGGGCCCGTGCAGGCTAGGGCCCGGCTGGTAAACGCCACCTCGACTGTATGGCCAGTCCGACGCTGGGCAGGCGTGCTTACCACGAACGTCCCACTCGTCTCGTCACTCCATAGCATAATAGTAGATTGTTTACCAAGGGAGGAAACAACTATTTTTAAGGCGAGAGTGTATCTTTGAATCCAGAGAGTAGCGAAGGATTCAAATTACTCAGCTTAAAAATAGTGTTGATCCCGAGGTGGACACTCCGCTTTTTATCACCCTCTATGAGAAATTAAGTAAGTGCAGCTTATGTATAAGGATAGTAGCTACGTTTATTTCATTCTCACTACTCACTCTCACTTCTCACTTTTTATTGAGGAAGATACACTGAGTTAAAATAAAACAAAGTAAAATCCGAATATGAGTAAACAATTACGAACGAAGGCGGAATGCATTTCGCGCGTTTTTGTTTTTCTCACAAACTTATTATTTTAATTTTTTCGCGCGCCTTCCTTTTATAACACGCTGTTACTTGTTCATACAATGTCGGTGGTTGATCTCTTTGGATTGGAACTTTTACTAACAATATCCACATTCCAAATTCAAATCGGAAAAGAGCTAATTTCTGCCCTGTTTGCGAGGAACAAAGTAGGGCTGTTTGAATAGATGTGATAAAAAAAAATTGGTGAGCTTACCACTCGTGCGAAGCCGGGTCGAAGCAGCCGTACAGCTGTCCCATGGTGATGGCCTTCGGGTTGATGATCCTGTAGATGGCGCCGAACTCCTTGTGGCGCGGCGGCGGCTTCATGAGCTGCAGCGCGCGCAGGGACTCCGCCAGCGACTGGTAGGCCTGCGTCTTGCCGCCCATGGGCGGGCCCACCACCATGAACCCGTGCCGCACCAGCATCATCTCGTAGATCTGAACACCGACGAACAATCATTTTTCGGGGAGACTTAAAGAAACTACACGTGAACAAAATGCTGGACTTAATTAGAAATATAGGTGCGCCGCGAGGATTAGCCGCGTTACGATGAAAAACGGTAATGACGATCATCGTCTTTACCGTTTTTCATTTTTTTTGTTTTTAATAATACGCTTTAAAAAAAAAACGACTTTAACTTCGAATACCTGGATGACATCTTCATATTTTCTAGTAATTTTGATTTAAAAACCAAATAATGTACCGACTGCGATAAAATTTATATGGGGCCACCTCTGAAGTATTACCTACCTAACAAAAAGAATCATCAAAATTAGTTCATAATTGACGGCGTAACCGCGTAATATACATACAAAAAAAAATTCAAAAATGTGAACCTCTTTATTTGAAGTCGGTCGAAAAGTATTATAATGTTATTTCGGGAAATAAGCTATCTCCATTCAGAGTTTCATCCAAATCCGTTCAGCCGTGTTGACGCGAAAAGGTAACAAACATACCGACAATATTTCGCATTTATAATAATAGTTTGATTAATTGCCGAGCGTTAGTCTCGCAAAGGCTCGACCAATTTTATTTTTTTGTTTTGTTCGCATATGTCATCATACCATCATCAGTCTTAAGACGTCCACTGCTGGACGAAGCCATAATCCCCACGCTTGGCAGGTGGCTTGGGGATCGCAGAATATTCACCACCATTAACCGAGAGGACGCTGCTGCCCGTCCTCCGGTGGGTCTGGATGCAGTTTTAGGACATACCCAGGTCCAGGGTACACACATCTTGAGAATAAGTTCAAGTATAGTATGATACCTGTATGATCTTCTCGAGGTACCACTCTGTGGGCTGCAGGTTGCGTTTGTCCAGCTCCTTCTTAATGCACTTGAGGAGTTCCGCGCGGTCCGGCTGCGGGATCTCCACGCCGGGGAACAGGTCCGAGTAGATTCCCATGAATAGCGGCACATCCTGGTCACACCGGAAAATAACTAAATATTTTTAATTTTTACACCGGATATGATCGAAACTATGGTCGGAATATCCGACTTAATTATAAACGTGAGTAATCCAGTAAACCTAGACGCTGTGGACCTGGGTATGTCCTAAAACTGCATCCAGAACCACCGGTGGACAGGCAACAGCGTCATCTCGGTTAACAGTGGAGAGTATTCTGGGATCCCGATCCCCAAGCTGCCTGCCAAGCGCGGGGATTACGGCTGACGTTGACTCCCGTATAAATAAAACCAAAATATGTCAAACCCACGTCAGTTTTCATAGTTAAATTGGGAAATAATTGCTGAATCAGTCTTCAACATCTCACTGTTGCGCTACACCGCCAGGCAAACCCGGTGCGGGTTACCTGATACAACGCCATACAAACTAAACACATCTGAAAACGTACGGTTTTGAAGCTCATTATTATAGCGCAAAAAAAACATTTTTCATCGTCTTGCAAAATGTTTTTCAACATAAAGTAACAGCGGTGTAGATGCACCATAACAAAAAAAAAACAAATAATGGTGAAGCAAGAATGTACCTGCGACAGGAACTTGGGCATGTTGACGTCAATAATAGCTCTCAGCACCAGCTGCGCCTCGTCCTTCTCCGGGTAGTTCTTCTTCAGCGCGCCTGAAGCCAGCAACACGGACTTGACGGCTCGCATGCCGTAGTCGTAGTGATTCTGCGAGGACAGCTGTTCCGAACACAGCTTGTACGCCTGCACGATCTTACGCGACAGCCTAAGGACGAAGGCAACGGCTGTTAAAGGACCATAAGACATATTGCCTAGAACCAGTTTTTTCACCACCGTAAAAGTTCGCGGTTCCATTACCTGGCCGTAGGGATCAGAAACGTAGCGCCAAGAGGAGTGGTGCGTATTCTAGGGAAATCCAAAATGGTGGTACTGGGTCGTTTTTCTAACTCAAAGTTGACTACTAGGTCACGTCAGTTACGTACGTAAGGAAAACACCCTATGCAATTAGTGATTCTGCGTCAGCAGTGGCGATATATGATCGAAAATATAGTCAAGAGTATTTGACTGAAATAAACGTGAGTATTATAATCTCGTATAAATCCTGCCCTAAGCAGATGCAGCCTGTTAAAATCTCGGCTGGGACGGCGGGACGACCGGTTGTGATGGTATCCTAAAATCACTGCCTATAGTAGCGGACAAATTAGCATTAACCAGCGCGGCTACTGCCACCTGCCCCAAACCGCGTCAATGTGAGAAAACCGTGCTAATTTTCATGGTAAAATTATGTTTGTCTACATCATAATGTGCAGCTCACCAGGCCGAATACTTTTGACGCTCCTTACGTCTTTTGCCAATCTCCTCTGTTTTGTGCCAGGCGTTACCGTAGAACTTTCCGATATTATCACACCATAGCTATACTGGCCTTTCAGAGCTTCGTTACATCACATTTTATTTTATTTTATATGTTACAGGCTTGCGTTTGACTGCCATCTCGTCTGATTATAAACGAAGATGCAGTCTACGATGGAGCACGCTTGCCTATAAGAAACAGATTCACTCGCGACTTGAAGACACCCAGATTATAATTATCGGGAAACACCCACTCGGGCAGCGTTACCCACTGTTTAGCAGTTCGAATAAAGAAAGTGGAATCAAACCGTTTCGTACGAGTTTTTGGTATATCAACCATAAAACGGTGGCCACTAGTTTATCAGAGACCTATTACACCGACTAAACGCAACTTTCCAAGTGGTAACACATCTTACCAAGTGTTATAACGCAACTTGCCTTACAGGCCAGTCAAAATCGACACAACAAATGGCAAACATCGCAAAAGCGCACATATCTACGATTTTTTGGTATGTTGTTAAGACCCCTGAGAGTAGTTTATACCCAAGTTTGCAAACCTGCGAACCATGTGCTACTCCCGTGATGAAAACTTGGGTATGAACTACCCTCGAAAGTCCTAACAATATATCAAAAAATCGTAGATATATGCTCGTTTGCGGTGTTAGATGTAGGTATTTTATTTACTGGCTTATATTATATTTATATATTATTTGCATGTCTGCCTTATGAGCTAGCAGTCCCGGGTTCTTCTCCGATCGTTAAGATGTTTGAACGATTAATTTTGATCTATGCCTTTAGTCAAGGCGCAGTTATCTTGTCTGTATCGTTGTGCATCTCAGGGAATCCTAGTGGACTTCATCCAAAGCAAGACCACGTAGCATTATAAATGCGAAAGTTTGTCGGTGTGTGTGTATGTTTGTTACTCCTTGAAGTTAAACGACTGAACAGATTTGGATGAAATTCGTTATACGAGGTAGCTTATATCTTGGATTAAAACATAGGCTACTTTTTATCCCAATGATAGCGGGTAAAACCGCGGAGCGCAGCTAGTTATTTATATATATATATAACGAATAGGAACGACGATTGTAGTATATCGTCGTTGTTAATATAGAACATCAAATAGTGTTGATTAATTAAATTTCTCAACTTAGTAGACATTCATAAAATCGATCATAGGTTGTTTTTAATTATAATTCCATTGACGTCAATTAACGCACACACTTTTGATCGTAATCGTAGTATTCAACGTATTTATAACGCTACATAGCAAGCAAATGTTATAATCTTATACAATTGCTGTGATACGATAACGCAACGTCAATTATGAATTTAAAATGTAATTAATGAGTTGCCATCCCGGATGTTTTTACTTTAAATTGGTGTATTATTCAGCAATTTGCTATCGTTGAAGGACGCAGATTGCTCCTTGATTGATTGGCTATTTGAAGCGTTTGTCTGCGTCAGACTGGATGATATTTTTTTTAATGATTAATAGGCTTGTGCTTGACTGCCATCTCGTCTGATGATAAACGAAGATGCAGTCTACGATGGAGCACGCTTGCCTAGAAGAAACCGATTCACTCGCGACTTGAAGACACCCAGATTATAATGATCGGGAAACACCCACTCGGGCAGCGCTACCCACTGTTTAGCAGTTCGAATAATGAAAGTGGAATCAAACCGTTTCGTACGAGTTTTTGGTATTCCAACTATGAAACGATGTCGAGGCCCTGGCCGTCCGATAGAAGAATGGACTCAACCGTAAATCGTCGTCAGCCATAAAACGTCCACTGCTGGACGAAGGCCTCCCCCTTTATAGAGGGGTGTTGCCATAATCCCCACGCTCGGCAGGCGGCTTGGGGATCGCAGAATGCTCACCACCGTTAACCAAGAGAACGCTGCTGCCCGTCCTCCGGTGGGTCTGGTTGCAGTTTAAGGACCCAGGTCCACAACCGTACATAGGGTTGATGGTTTTATTATCTAAGTGTAATTTTAATAATGGTTGTGCTATTTGTATATACTTATTATTCTTCTCCAATGCCCTAAGTCCGTCGTAAGCGATCTAGCACGTGAGATGTACTCACGGTCCAGCGCACACGAAGCCGTTGGAGTAGAGCGTGATCTCGCCGATCATGGCGTAGTCCGGCACCATCATGGCCACGGTGCGGAACAGCACCTTCAAGTTGTCCGGCAGCTCGGTACGGCCCGCGTACCTGGACAAAGATATCGGATAGCATTATTAGATGAAGAAAACAAGTCATAAGGCTGAGGCATTGATTATCCAACGGACTGTAGTGGGAGGACTCTCCTGCAGATTACATCTGGGGAAGTACCACACCGTTGACAGTTGTGCAACCGCCAAGTATTATTGTTTTTTAGTTTGAAGAGCATTGTTACCTGATAAATTACTTGACTTGAAGATATTATGATCATCGTTCACCGAAACACTCTCTATAATGCAACTAACCCAGGGTTCATGGTGATGAAGACGGAGCAGGTGGGGTTGAGGCTGATCTCGGTGCCCTCGAAGACGAACCGCTTCTCGCGGCGCAGGATCGCGAGCTGGATGGAGAGGATCTGCTGCGCCACCACCGACAGCACCTCCAGCTCGATGCGGTTGAACTCGTCGAAGCACGCCCACGCGCCCGACTGGGCCAGACCCTGGGGAGCAGGACGCTTTAAGAGAACTGGTAAAAAAACTTGCAGACTGTTGCAGAATTGTGCGCCTAGATACGTATATCTCCCATTGGTAGTTTCAACTGACTTCAAAAAAGGAGGTTCTCAATTAAACTGTATGTTTGTTTTTTGTATGTATGTTATATACGCGATTACTCCGCCAATGTTGATGCTTTTTTTTGTTGGTGATATACTTCAGATATGGTCCCATGTACATTTTATCTAAATCGGTTAAGTAGTTTGGTATTTAAATCAAAAATCGAAATAACTGGAAAATATGAACATGTCATCCAGGTAGATGAAAATGAAGTAGTTTTTTTTAAAAGCGTATTATCTAGACGCGTAACTTCACGGCTACAAATTAAGCTTTATTGATAGCTAGAAATACAGATTACTATCTGTATTTCTAATAAATAATACGATAAACATAAAAGCATTATCTTTGCACCAGCAAATCACAAGTTACCTTGAAGAATTTTCCAAGTGCCTTGTAATCCAGCCCGTCCGAGCAGTTGAAGACGACGCACTTCTTGGCGACCGCCTTGGCCAGATCCTTGGTTGTCTCCGTCTTGCCGGTGCCGGCCGGCCCTTCTGGGGCACCTCCCAGGTTGAGCTTCAGGGCACTCATTAGGGTTCTAGGGAAATAAGGGGATAAACGGACAATGTGGATAATTTCTTAAAATAATTAAATAAATATTGGAGGACATTTTACACACAGCGCCATCTAGCCCCATACTAAGCAAAGCTTGTCTTATGGAAACCAGATAGCTGATACAATACTTATAATATACATATTTTTTTTCGTAAATACATACTTATTTAAACATACTACATCCAGACACAGAACAAACATCTATGTTCGTCACATAATTTTTTGTCCTGGGTGGGGATCGAACCTAGTAATTTTCAAAGATGAATTTAGACATTTTGAAGGTTGGAGTGAAGTATCTTTTAAATCTGAGTACTTCGTCTTTGATCTCATCGTCGCTTACCAACGGGCGAATTGGTGTTCAAAGGCAGTCTTAACTGCGCAAATAAAACGTGTTTTCCCATAAGTAACAAACGGATTCTAGAATAAACCGGTTCTTACTACCAAAGCGTGCTATATTCTAGACCACATACTTTCATAATATCAGGTAGGATATGGTTAAACGCAACCCTAATACAAAATATTCAAACATTCGTTTGTACGAAATGTTAAAGCTCCGTACTTCACCCGTTGCTTTGAAATGTTGACACAACGTTGCATTTGAGTTTGCACCTATTTTTATATCTCCTTTTGTGACCACCAATAGCAACGCATGGCCGGGTACATCATCATCATAATCTGCCCGGAGACGTCCACTGCCGAACAAAGGCCACCCCCTTTAGACTACTACACCACACCTAGGGTTGCCACCTTTGTTTTTAAGCAAATAGAGTATATTTAATCATCTAGGCTAAAAAAAAGTAACAACATCTGTAAATAGAGTACTATTTATTTAGCAGACTATTTCTCTTCCATATATATTTTTTGTTGCTCTAGCAACATCCAACAAATATTTGTTACTCCTAAATATATTTAACGGCATATTTACAATCAATCCCTAAATTTAAAAAGCAGTCCGGTCCGTTCCGTTACACGTAAAAAATAGAAGTCCATTTAAAAAAATCTTCTCAAGTAATAATAAAGTATTTTCACGTACTTTACTGCCCTCATAAAGTAGGTATAAAGTACGTTTGGCCAAAATAGAGTACAATAATTTATTATAAAGTACGGGTGGCAACCCTAACCACACCGTATGACAAGCTGCCATCGGTATCCACCGGTTGCCCGCGACTTTTACAATGTCATCTTTCCACCTAGCGGGAGGCCTACCTACGCTGCGTCTTCCGTTTCGAGGTCTCCACTCAAGAACCTTTCTTCCCCATCGGTGTCAGTTCTTCGAGCGATGTGGCTGGGTACAGCTAGTTCAGAATAAAAGAAGTGAGAAGAAAAAAGCATACCTAAAGCAGCGGTCTGTGAGCGGCGTGGCGACCAGCCGGCCGATGTTCCCCAGGTACTCGAACCCGTAGTCCACGTCCGTGGTGATCATGGAGCAGGTCATGCGCTCCCCGCGCAGGTAGTACCGCAGCTGCGAGATCCAGTTGAAGTCCGTTATCTCCATCACTTTGCGCTCCACCATCTCTTCAAGGATCGACCGGCCTGCGCGCGATAGAACGGATAATAACGCTAGCATTTTAAAAAGAGTGGATATGTCCCGAACTTCCCCACTGAGGTCCCTATTTTCCGGTGACAATACTTTGGCGAGACTAGGGGCTGTACCATGAGCGCTTATTCCGGGACCGAATACGCTCAGCTGCCGACGCTGCGCGACTGTGAATTTTATCTCCTCGCAATAAGGTTCGCGATCGCGCAGTGTCGGCAGCTGAACCTATTCGGTCCTGCTATAAGCAGTTCACGGTACGGCCCCAGGGCGTAGATACCATTATCATCATCGTCAGCCTGGAGATGCCCAATGCTGAACAAAAACAAACAAAAAAACAAAGACAAAGACCTTACTCTTAGACCGCCAAAGATAATGTCAAATGTCGTCGGTCCACCTAGTGGGTACCTACGCTGTGGGTGAGTACCTACGCTGCGCCTTTCGGTTCGTAGATACCATTATCATTGTATGGCAACAAGCCAGTGAGCACTGAGCATAGCTCGTAAAAATGAAGCCGTCAAGTGCAAGTCGGGCCTGTGACTCGGACAACGAGGGTTCTGTACTACCATACGTACTATTTTCTAGGTAATCCACCATAGTAACGAATATTCTGTGAAAATTGCAACCGGCTACCTATTACAGTTCATCAGTAAATATCGGATAAACAGACGGACAGACAGGCAGACAGACAGTCCGTCGGGCAACTAAGTGATCCATTAAGGGTTCTTTTTTACACGACTGCCCATAAAAAGGATTGTAATGTTTTCAGGGAATGTGAGTTTCTTTATTCCACCATAATTTCTAAATGCGTGAACAAATTTGAATGTATGGGGTATCGTTAGAAACCTTACATCGTACCGAGTGACAAATTGAAGTACAACTAGGTACCGTGGACATCAAGCACGATGAGCGCTTCGACAGTGACCCTGTTCCCAGGGTCCAGCTCTCCTTGCACCAGGTACACCAGCCCCGTGATCTGCTCCGTGGACAGCACCACCATTTCCGGCAGGGTGTTGGACTGGATCGCCTCTATCACCTGGACACCAACGCCACAAGAGTTTTAGAGGGAATACTCCGTAACTTGTGTCTGGTGGACCTGGGTATGTCCTAAAACTGCATCCAGAACCACTGGACGGAGGATGGGCAGCAGCGTCCTCTCGGCTGACGGTGGTAAGCATTCTGCGACCCCCAAGCCGCCTGCCAAGCGTGGGAATTATAGATACCCCTCCCTATAAAGGGGGGACTTCGTCCAGCAGTGGGCGTCTTCTGGCTTAGAGTATTCCGGAACTTTCAATAACTTGTGTTTTTCGAGTAGGTAAGTTCGTATAGGCTAAGTGGCTAGCCCTAGTGTCAGAGTTAATGTATCGCCCTGAAGGCCACTGGCATGGCTTGACGGTTGTTGTTACAGAAATATAGTACAAAGAACCGGGACCATCAGCGTGTCATCCGACCTACGGTAGCGCTCAGAAAAATGCCACTCACGCCCATCCAAAGCCTGACAGGATCATCCGTTGCTTAACATCGGTGATCATTCAGAACCACCTAGTCAAGCTACGCCAAGAGCGCTTTCGATTATATCATTCACTAGCTGCGCCTCGCGATTCTACCCGCGATTATTGGGATAAAAATTGCCTGTGTTTTATTCCAAGGTATAAGCTATCTCTACCATATTTCATCCCAATCCAGCCGTTTTAGCGTGAAGGACTAACAAACACATATGGATGTGTGTTTGACAGACTTTTTTTTCTCATTTATAATATTAGTAGGAATCATTCATCCATCCAAAAAATAAAGAAGCAACCTCAGCGGTGTACTGCACGCAGGAGCCGGCCTGCACGATCTGCCCGGGCCAGGCCAGCACCCAGCTCTCGCGCACCGCGCTGGGGTACGAGGCGCAGGCCTCCGCCGCCACGTCCCGCAGCGACACGATCATCTGGTGCTCCAGCTGCTGCAGCCAGCGCTCCACCATGCCCTGCCCGACACCGACTGTTACTCACTCAACTCACATTATTGGACCAAAGGCCATGGTCATACGTAGGAGGCTTAGTGCTTCAAGCATAGGTATAGTAATCTGCCCACACTGTTACAAAAACAATGCAAATGCAAACTAAAGTGCATGAAACTACCTACAATCTATGAAAATAGCTAGAAGCTAGAAGCCCAGAAGGATATAATAACCGTGTCTATAATAATAAAATCTAGTCTATTGTCTAATACAGTGTTTTTCAATCTATTTGATTTCTCGACCCCTTTACAGGTTGAAAAATTCTGGCGACCCCCTTACAATGTACAAATAAATAATTAAATTAGAACACTTTATTATGCGTTAAAGATTTTACATGTTTTGATACATTTATTCATTATTAGGACCTTACACTTTGCAAGAAGCCGCGAGTTTTGAAAGAAAGTACGAGGTAAGTTGGTCATGATTACCCGCGACTTTGCTTTGGATGCCTTTTTCTTATTACCCGCGACCCCCCGATGAAGGCTTTGCGATGCTTTGGGGTCGCGACCCACAGATTGAAAAACACTGGTCTAATGTAATACACATTTAGTACCTTATTTTATGCTTTATACCCATCTATTGAGTCACAAACATGCAAAAAAAAAAGTCCGAGCCAAAACTCGAAAACGAAAACGAAACGAGTATATGAAATGAAATGAATGAATTTATTCCACCAAAAATAGAGTTAAATTATTATGATCGTATTGATAGGTGTAGTCCAATCTATTCTGCCGTTCATTGGCATGTGGAAATGTCACAGATAAATATGAACGACTTGAATTATGATAAGACAAGCGCTCAAGCATACATTGAACACTATATTCACTAAGAGATTGTGACTCTTTAGATATTAGCTCAATGACCAAATAGTTTTGAAGTGCTAATTTTAATTAACACCAAGATAAACTACGCCCCCACATAAAACTACGCAAAACACCTCATCATAAAACACCTTATTGCCCAATTTACAAGGTTTGTGTTACCTTGGCATCAGCGGGCTGTATGCTGCTAGACAGTTTGACGATTTCTCCCTCAGCAGAGGTCATGCCCACGATCTCTTTGTTGACGTTAAACTCGAGCGTGTAGATGCCTTCGAAGCACTTCTTGAGGTGGGGCTGCACCCGCATCGGGTCCTTGGTCTCCGACAGGATCTCCAGAAGCTCATCATTAGAGAGGAAGAAGAATCTGGAAATATTTATTTATTTAACTCTTCATTGCACACATACTTATAATATGTAAAAAAGGACGAAATAATGCTAAAACCTTTTCTACCAGCTATCTCCGTGGTAAAGAGATAGGGTTGTGGGTGTACAAAATAAATTATAGTCTAGATCTAGATTAACTTGGGGGGTCCTTAACGCTCCGTCCCGGGTGGAGAATGCAAGGTAAAAGTCAGTCGCCGCCCGCACGCTAGCCTCGTCGCACGTAACTAAGCATACGTGATAGAAAGAGAGCGGTATATCTAGGTGAATATAGCGACCGGTACCCAGCGCTGCGCGAGTTGAATTACTACTTTATTGTCTAGTAGATAGAGACCTTATTTATTTCAATTCCTTTGCCGAGTTAATTTTCTGTACGTAGTACTATTATTTATTCTGTGCTTGAACTTAAAAATATCATCATCATCAGCCTACATCGGCTAATTCCTGAGTATAGGGCTCCTGTCACTTGCGTCATTGTTCCCTGTCTCGGACCAATTGCTCATTGCTATAGACATCGATCAAAGAAGTAGAGGATGTCGCATGCCGTACGTGCAATGAGCAAATGGTCCTAAACACTGGCACAGTGTGTCACTTCAACAGTGGCATATTTTAGCTATTCAAACAAATGGCAACTCTAAACTAAGAGGTTAAAGCTACAGACGCAAATTAAGTGACTGTTTGTCAAGATCCGAACGTGGCAGACTTGGCAAGCTGCTTCACTGGCACGTCTTGGTAGAGTTGTATATTAGACGCGGTCAGATGGATATCTTCCGTTTCTATGATCGCTAAAATGTGTTATTCACTCTAAAACATGACTACCCTGTACGACTTAACTTAGCTTTGGTTCCCTAGCGAATTTGCGGCGTAACGAAGAAGATCTTTTAAAGAAAGGCTTATCACAGCTCTATCTATTGATTTCTAAGCGCCGAACGACTCTCAAACACGTATATGTGATTGATTCAGGCGTTACTTTGCGGAAGTCGGTAGTCTAAAGGATTA
The DNA here is from genome assembly GCA_905404285.2 of Erannis defoliaria. Classification (NCBI taxonomy): domain Eukaryota; kingdom Metazoa; phylum Arthropoda; class Insecta; order Lepidoptera; family Geometridae; genus Erannis; species Erannis defoliaria. The sequence goes on from FR990076.1 coordinate 1,294,384, forward strand.
AGGGTGATATTTTTTTTTTGTTTTATTACTTATTGATCATATTATTTTTGTATGTTAATAATTATTATCAATTTACAGGTTGATCATCATTATTTTGTTTCAGGAAAAATTTTCATTGAAATAGCTTAAAATCATTACTTGTTTTCAGAATTTATTAATAAATTGCTTTCAGGTTTAATTAATTTTTTGTTTCAGGTTAGGTTCAATTTCAATTAAAGTTGATAGTTACAGTAGATTTTAGTGTGTCCCTTCATCCTATAAGTACTCGAAACGATATTACAGCAGAAAAACACTAGAAATTAAAACAAATTTTGGTCTCAAACACGTCACAAAATGTGTCAATCCGCGCAATGTGATCTTACTTTAGTATGAACAGCCGCTTCTTCTCGAGATAATCATTCAGTCCCCTCTATATATTTCAGTCTGCTAAGCGGCGAGCTACTCCCAAACCCATCACAAAATATGTCAATCCGCTCCCCAATCTTACCTAGGGAAGAACAGCCGCTTCTTCTCGAGATAATCATTCAGTCCCCTCTATATATTTCAGTCTAGACTCCCAAACCCATCACAAAATATGTCAATCCGCTCCCCAATCTTACCTAGGGAAGAACAGTCGCTTCTTCTCGAGATAATCATTCAGTCCCCTCTATATATTTCAGTCTGCTAAGCGGCGAGCGACTCCCAAACCCATCACAAAATATGTCAATCCGCTTCCCAATCTTACCTAGGGAAGAACAGCCGCTTCTTCTCGAGATAATCATTCAGTCCCCTCTGAATATCTTCGAGCAGAGAGTTGCTATACTTGAGCTTTTTCAGCAGGCCGGGGAAGTCCGTCGCCGGGAGGACGTTGGGCTCCTTGATGGTGGCCCCCATGATGGTGCGCCACTCCTTGTCCACGTCGCGGAAGTTCCGTGCCTCGGTGGGCATCTGGCGCATGATGTCTTCCGAGGAGAATATGGGCTCCAGGTACATCCAGGTGGCTTGACACTAGACAAGATAATATAAAGAACTTCGAGCACTTGATACATACCACTTGGGAAACTTGGGCCAGCATTTACGATAAACAAGTTATGATAAAAGAGCGATGGGCACATATCGAGCAGGATTAGCAGGATTATTACTGAGCTAGGAATACTAACTGACTGACTAATGAATGGCAAACTGCAAATTACTCATACACGTATAAGAAAATGTACCATCACACATCTAATCAGTAGCTTCGATTTCTGTCCCCGGGGTTAATTTTCAATTTCGCTGCCCACCTCTATTTTTATAATACTGCCCAAATTAACACTAATGTGAAGGTTAGGAAATTTTCTTCCTAGCCTTCACACCAGTATGACAGAGCAGTGTTAAGGTTAGTTGCCGCGCAAAAACTGAGTGTAATATTTTCAGGGTTCATGTATGTATGTATGCGAATGCTGATGGATGTGTGGAGTGACAAGGATGGGCAAGATTAGAAACTCGTATGCAAGGAAGGAGAAGTCTGAAAGTAGCACCAGATTAGTAGCAAATTTAAGGAGCGGAAGGCTAGCGTGGTATGTAAAAGTCATTAGAAAAGATGAGAGCCATATAACTAAAAGGGCCTTGGAAATGATGGTAAGCGGTAAAACCAGAAAGGGGTGTTCTAAAAAGGAATGGATGAGCAGTGTAGAAGATGATATGTGTGTAAAGGGAGTGAATGCAGATATGATAAATTATGGAGTGAAGTGGAGAAAGGAGACATGGTGTGCCGACCCCACCTAGTGGGATAAAGGCAGGATATTTTTCTATATTTCTATATTCCACCATAACTTCCCTAGGGAAACTGGCTATATATTTCGTTAAATATATATTTGGCGACCGTATGGCGCCATTAACAAATGGAAAAAAAAGTTTACTTTTAATTATTAAAAAGTCGTTAGTTTTTTGTCAGGGCAGCCGTGTTTTTTATTTGCAATTGAAAAAGAAAAATCTCTGCATGCCCAGTAACTCTCCAAACCAAAACACAGTAATACTTGCATACACCATTCAGGGTACGAATGCTAACACACCGTGAGCCACTGGTCCAGTATATCCTGCATGGAGATGAGCTTCTCCTCCCAGCCGACCATGTCAGCCTCGAACGCCTTCACATAGGGAGAGCCGCGCATGGTCTGCGACTTGAGGATGTGGTCGTCTAGCAGCTGCTGGACGTCGTCCAGCCCGGCCAGGATGCCGGTACCGGTATCTCTGGATAGTTGGGGATACGTGTCAGCCGGGGGAGATAGAAGGTTTTTAATTATTCAAAGGATTTGCGTTTGACCACCATCACGCAGGCGTAGATCGCTTGCCTAGAAGAAACCGGTTAACTCGCGATTTGAAGATACCCAGATTATATCTATCGAGAAACACTCACTCGGGAAGCGCATTCTACTGTTATTTAATGGATAACAAGGCGATTGAATTTTTGATTTAATGAGATAATGATTTAGAGCCGAGTTTATTCATTTTCCTTACGGACGTTTACGTTTTTTATTGATACAGTGTGGTCGATTCTGACGATTTTAGTTGACAGTTCTAAACTAACTAAAGTATTGCTGTCCTTAGCTAACATGCCTAGTAAAAAAGTGACTGCAATATTTTAATTAGTTTAGAACTGTCAACTAAACCAGTCAGAATCGACCACATTGTGGTAGCCGATAAGGAAAAAAACGGGGATTTTTACACATTTGAAAAACCTTAAAAAACCTTTAAACCTTAAAAGCCAGGCCATTAGTAACTCTCAGGTAAGTACAGCACACTTGTACATTCTGGAACAACGCTCAGTCATAAGCTTCCGACTTATTACAAGGTTTTTAATCGTAAAACTCTCGATGTGTTAAACCAACCTATAGGGGACAATTTCGAACTTGACTCCGACCCATTCCTCTTTCATCTTGTTGAGCGCCTTCTCGAGCGAGTACTCCTTGGAAGCGTACTGCTCGATCTCCTCGAGCTGCGAAGCGAACACGTGGACGCCTTGCTCCACCATGTCCGCCAGAGAGGTTTCCGGATCGTGGACCACTTCTGATCCGATCAGGTCGCTGATTTTGGCCCAGTGACGGTCGCGCATGCCCTATACATTTATAAACTGGATCATTGACTATTCTTGCACTTTTAGGGGGTTTCTATAATCATCAGGCTGCCGGAATGCACCGTGTGGTGCTTGGCGACGTTAAGCTTAATAGTGCTAGCTAGCCAGCAGAGTACCCTAAAAACTACCCTACCACCATGCATTGCTCTATTTCATGCAAGAAAGAAAACTCGATTGAAATTTTTTCAAGTACATGTGGCTTCGCAAAAAAGAGTAGACATTGATAGAAACGCCACTATCGCAAATAGTTCTATTCTTCTACTAGCAACCCTTTAGTACATCACAGGAAGATGATTGGATGAATTCCGCCAGTTGTCGACGTGATTACTTGTATCAACAGTATTCATCATCATCAGCCCGGAGACGTCCACTGCTGAACGAAGGCCTGCCATTTCCATCCACCGGTTGTCTGCGACTTAAACAATGTCGTCGGTCCACCTAGTGGGAGGCCTACCTACGCTGCGTCTTCCGGTTCGCGGTCGCCACTCAAGAACCTTTCTTCCCCATCGGTTATCAGTTCTTCGATGCGATGTGGCCTGCCCATTGCCACTTCAACTTCAAAACCCTGCGAGCTACAACAGTATTGTTCAAATTGTTGTTTCAAAGTATGTTTTTCTACGCTATTAGCAGAGTCTGTGTGTTACCTTATTGCAAATAGCGCAGAGCACCGGCAGCAGGGCCTTAAACTTCTCCACCTTGTTCCGCACCATGTCCGCGATGCGTTTGGCTCCGGGGAACTCGAACATCTGCTTGCCCAGCTTGTAGAGCAGCTTCCACCACGCTTCCACGTCCTCAGCTATCTGCTCAGCGTCCAGCCCATAGAAGGGACCGTGATACCTACCAAAAAATTGTCATAATATATTATCATTTCAACCTGTATTCGTTCACTGCCGAGCATATGTCTCTCTTCTTGTACGCAAGTCATCACGGTCCTGTGCTAATTTTATCCAAATCGAGATGGTAGGTCTATAACTGCTGGAGGGAAGCCTAGATAGATACCACTGCAGTATTAGATATTCTGTTACCAAGCATCAGTGTGCAACCAGACCCACCGGAGGACGGGCAGCAGCGTCCTCTTGGTTAACGGTGCTGTGCATTCTGCGATCCCCAAGCCGCTTGCCAAGCGTGGGGATTATGGCAACACCCCTCTATTGGGAGGCCTTCGTCCAGCAGTGGGCGTCTTATGGCTGACGACGAAGCATCAATGTGTAAGCATTACTGTTCCAGGTTGAAGGGCTGTCTGTAGCTAGCCACATTAGGTTAAAGCGAGTGGCCACAGAATGTGTCAAAGTAACCAACGTCATTGCAGTGATGTCCTGGACTCTATATGGGAAGGTCATGGAAATGCGTTATTTCTTACTACCAAAAGAGCCTCTCCTTCATCACTAGAACTCATAAGTCATTAATCGATGCACTCGTATCTAAGCCTAATTGTTACCATATTTCATATCCCTCATAGAAGTCGTGCGAAGTATGCCAGAGCTTGTGGAAGGGGTCTATCCCGGCGATCATGGTCTGCAGGCTGAAGTAGACGGACACCTCCTGGTCCAGGAGCTGTTCTTCGTTGATGATTTCGTCTGCTTCCCGCTTGTCAGCCTGCCGGTGGGGTCATGGTCAAATTTGTAAAGTATCTAGCTAGGGAAAAAAGTTAAGTTTAATAGGAACGCCACTATCGTAAATAATTTTAAATACTAGCAACCGTGTAGTACATCAGAAACTTTTTTTTTAAATACAATCAAGTGACGAGACGAGCAAGACTTTCGCCTGATGGTAAGCGTCACGCCTGCCACTAACATAATCAGTGCCAGAATTGTGAACTTGCGAACACAAGCCTGCGCCGCACTGCACTGCGCTCGTCACCCTGAGATATTAGATGTTAAATCTCTTCATACCCAGTAATTTCTCTGGTAACATTGCCCTTCAAACAGGAACACAGTATAGCTTACACAGTACTGCTTGGCGGTTGAATAACTGACAAAGGTGTGGTACTTTCCCAGGCGGACTCTGCAGTAAAGTCCTACCACTGCAAAAAATGGCTGATTGGATTAATTTACCAACTGAAGTGATTTTATTGTTTTAAAATTGTTCATGGCCATGGATACTAGTCCTTCAGCCGAATACACATTTCTTCATCAATCCTTCTTTCTCCAGTTAAATGAGTCGTAGTCACAGTCCAAGTCACACACAGTAAGTCACGGTCAAGTCCAATGATGCCTTAGTAAAGTCGTGGCAAATTTACTAGAAGCTTCTTCGGAGTTTTGGAAACAACACAAAAATACATGTTTCACCACATTATATCATTTGCCCACACTCATGTACGTCAGTCGGCACTTAATGAATAAAACGCCACTATTTTTATGCATTAACACCCGAAAAACACAATTTTTGATGCGGCGACATGATTTTGTTGCGTTCCCGCCAAAACTCCCACTGAAGTGACTATCCACAGTATTGCCAGGAGAAAAAAAGTATCGTTTCAAAACTTTTTTAAACATTAGTGTATTCCGATTTGAAGGGTACGTAGCTAGCAACATTACGAATGAGGCTAACCATTACCATCGATTCTCACCAACACTTATCTGGGTTCCGCCGCAATGGTCATGGGCAAGCTTACCATAAGTAACTAGTTGACTCTTCACACCTCCTCTCTAACATAAACTTGCACGTCCCTAGAATACTCGCAAGACATCCTAAATGCTTACACATCCCTCAGTGTGTGACTAATTATAGACAGAACTCCTTCTTTCTACGAGCATCTAACTATATAAATAAACTGGAAGACTATCCCGAATTTGACTTATTTCATTCATCCGCGAACTCGATAAAACTCAATATTACCAAAAACTGGTTTGGTGTGTCTCCTTGACTTATACTTAGTATACCTACATATTATTTATTTAATTTCATTTAAGTAATTGCAGACAAGTGTCTAATTAGTCTCAATATGCGGAAACTCTTAAATGGCGCATAGTTTCTATATGTTTGGTAATTATGTTTTTTTGTCGCTGTTAGTTTCCCGAATAAAATAAAATAAATAAATAACAATAAAATTAGAAACCACAATAATGGGCATTGCAAAAGGAATACATTAATGGTGGCGGTGACCAGGTCTTACTGGTACGTACGTACCAATGTTTACCAATGTGTACGTACGTATACGTACTAATGTTTGATCACTAAAATGAGCTTAAATGATAGAAAAAAATTATTATCGTACCATCAAACTGTGATAAATCTCGTCAACTTTCTGGACGACTTCTTTGAGAAGGTCCAGGTTGAGCAGCGGCGGGTCGAACCTTCGGAACGTCTCCAGTTCCTTCTCGTGCTTCTTTAGCTTCTCCTCGAAGATGGCCTTGCGGCTGCGGAGCTTGTCTTCCGCCATGGTCTTCTTGGTGCTGAGGGTCTTGACGGTCAGGTCGATGGTGTCTTCCATGTCCAGGGGCCAAAGGAACACGCGCGTGTTCAGGTTTATGTCCTCGACTGAGGATGGAGTATTTTAAATCTTTATTAAGAGTATGGTAAGAGAACTTTTTTGGGATTTGAGAACGCTGATGGGCTAAAAGCATAGGACACTATGGCCGTACGTACTACGTAAAAGTATGTAAGAGAAAATTTCAGCAATAGACCACGTGCGCATGGGAAATGTCCTAAGCCATAACCTTAGCTCAGGTAGCAACAACAAATAGCAAAGCAATTTTGTCATAACAGCTGTCTGACATTTGCCAGACTAAGGAATCAGACCTATGTCGACCGACCTATCATTCGTTGCCATCCGGGTCTATCATGACCCAACAGTAAGGTGATCGGATCAAAATGATTCAATCGTTTGATCGATCGTTCGCATGTCGGCCACATATCTGTCTCTCTTCTATCTTAATGATTGGCGCCAAAATGAGGCAGCGCGGGTGGCGATTATAAATGTCCATTTATTATGTTTTATTATTTAATTAGTCACGTACGTTTTGTGATTTGCGATCGAATCAAAGGCAATCTATCGTTTGTGATAGTCACAGGTCTGGGAGGTATAGGTTGCTGTTTAAAAACATATATTTTTTGACTGGAGTGACGAGACGAGCAAGACGGTAGCCTGGTGGTAAGCGTCACGCCTGCCTATAACAGTAGCAGTGCCAGAATTGTGACATTGCGAATACAATCCTGTGCCGCACTACACTGCGCTCGTCACCCTGAGATATATTAGCTGTGAAATATCTTTATGCCAAGTAATTTATGGACCTAGGTATGTCCTAAAACTGCATCCAGAACCACCGGAGGACGGGCAGCAACGTCCTCTCAGTAAACGATGGTAACCATTCTGCGATCCCCAAGCCGCCTGTCAAGCGTGGGGATTATGGCAACACCTCCCTTTAAGGGAGAGGCCTTCGTCCAGCAGTGGACGTCTTCCGGCTGTTGATTATGATAATGCCTACAAGTTACAACGTCGGGGGTACTGACAGCCGAGGTGCGCGTGCTGCATGAGGAAGAGCACGTGCTCGGCCGTGGTGCGCGATTTCTCGCGCAGGTCGAACATGGCGCAGTCGCGGCAGTCGCTGATGTACTGGATCAGCTCCACCAGCTGCGCCGTCGTGTCCGGCGTCTCGGACGCGCGCGCCGCCATCTCCTCGTACACGTTGCAGATGCTGCAACCTCATAGCTTAAGGCTTAAGACCCAGAATACTGAGCTTGCGCATTTCAATATTTTTGAATACTTATATCAAATCATTGCAAATCGTTATGAAAAATCGCAATCGGTGAAATTACTGAGAATAACATTACGAAGGTTCAGTATCATTCAATATTTTGGATCAAGCAAGTTTTTATTCATAAACTTGGGAAAACCCTAAAATCCCTCAAACTTGTTTCATATTTTTGCTGAACCGGTGTAATGTTATTCGGAGCGATTTCACCGACTGCGATTTTTCAACCGACTTCAAAAAAGGAGGTTCTCAATTCGACTGTATGTTTTTTTCATAATCATAATCATTTATTGTTGAACTGTGTGGTACAAGATCTTATAAATACATAGGTTAAGTTTCAACAGCTTCGCCCATTAAGGACATACAATATTTTCAAAATTGCGAGATTCCATTACATCAGGTATTAAAATAATATTTAATAATTAATCAATTAGTATTAATAAATGTCAAATCCATAAAAATAATAAGCTAACAAAAAAATACCTATTTTACTAATACATTGTTCAATTTGTCATTAAAATATTCTTCTATTGTGTAGTAAACCTTTATTGTCAATAAATTAAATAATTTTCGCCTAAATTCAGCCACGCTTACCGATCCCAACACTGATATAGGCAAATGATTGTATACTTTTGGACCCATTCCTAACACACTCTTGTTAAATAGAGCGGTGCTGTGGCGAGGCATGCTAATTTTATTAACATGGCGTTTAGATGACAAACACTGAAATTGATGTAAATTATTTCTCACAAATAATGCTATTTCATATATGTACAGGCACGGAAAGGTCAATATTTTGAATTTTTTGAAGTACTCCTTGCAGGAATCTCTGGTTTTTAAATGACACACTGATCGTAAACATTTCTTTTGAGCTTTAAATATTGTTTCTCTTTCCGTACAATTGCCCCAGAATATAATCCCGTACCTTAATGTAGAAGTTACGTACGCATGGTATGACGTGAGGACAGTTGGTTGATTTACGACTTTTCCCAGCATGTATAAGGCATAAGAGTAGCTGCCTAGTTTGGCGCAGACAGATTCTGCTTGCTTTTCCCAATTTAAATCTGAATCTAAATAAAGGCCTAAAAAATTTCGTTACTGAGACCTCTTGAATTGTATTATTAAGATAATTTATTTGTGATGTCAATTTCTTATATTTATTAAATGTCATTATACAAGTTTTGTCAAGATTTATTAAAAGATTATTACATGTCAACCATTCAATTATGTTATTTAAAGCTAAATTAATTTCTAAGTCAATGGACTGGTCATTTTTACCCACAAAAATAGCTGTACTATCGTCGGCAAATAGAACCATTGGATGATCAATAGCTTTTGGTAAGTCGTTTATGTAACAAATAAAACACAATGGTCCAACTATGCTTCCTTGTGGGACGCCGAATTTTACTAACCTAGCCGAAGACAGATACGTTTTTTCTACACTTGAAGTTGGACATACTTGCACTATTTGAGTCTGTTGAAAACGATTAGAGAGGTACGACTTATATAAATTCAGGGCGTTTCCTCTTACCCCATACGCTTCTAGCTTATTTACTAGAATGTCATGATCGACGTAATCAAATGCCTTTGTCAAGTCCATAAACATAGCAAATACGGAAGCTTTCTATCGCGCGCTGTGATTACTGTTTTTAATAAGTTGTAGATAGCAATGTTAATGGATTTATTTTTACGAAAACCAACTTGTTCGTCAATAAGGATATTGTATTTTTCCATATACGAATTTAGACTAGCGTGAATAGATTTTTCAAAATTTTTTGAGAATACTGGTACCAATGCAACTGGTCTATAATTGTTAATTACTTCACGATCAAGTTTTTTGAATAGTGGCTTCACAATCGTTATCTTTAATTTATCTGGGTAGGTACCACAATCTATGCATAGGTTATTTATGTAACTCAGTACTGGTGATATAATTGTTGCTACATACTTAATTACTTTAGTCGTTATTTCATCGTATCCCGTACTAGGAGTATTCTTCAGCGACGTAATAATTTTAATAATATCTCCTGCCGCAGAAGGCGGCATGAACATTGAATTTGCATTATTCCAATTTATGGGTTTGGTAACGTTATTGTTCGGCTTAGTTTGTTTAACTTGATTTATATAAAATTCATTAAAAGCTTCCGCAACATCCTGCGGATTTGTCAATAATTTATCACCGTACTTTACTTGTTTAATATCAACCTTTGGGGGCTTACTAAATGTATTATTATTTATTATATTCCAAGTTGCTTTTGATTTATTAGTAGCCATGTTTATCGCATAGCTATTCCTAGATTTTTTGGTAAGTTTCATAATAGATTTTAATCGCTTTGCATACGTTCTAAATGATTTACGATTCTCGGCGCATGGGTTATTTCTATATTTCCATAACAACACTCTTTTTCTTTTGGTGCAAATTCGTATGCCTTTCGATATCCATGGGGGTTTTTTATGTACTGAATGTTTGCGCTTCACTAAAGGAAAGCAGAGGTCATATAATAATTTGAAAATGTCATGGAAGCGATTAAAAGCTTCATTTGGGCAAAGGCTATCAAAGACTTCTCTAAAACTTAGTCTACTCAGATTATCTCTAAATTTAATCAAATTTTCTTGACAGTAATCACGGCTGAAAGAATACCAAAATTTTGATTGAAAAAAATCCTTTACTGGACATTTAAAATACTGTGCTGTATGGTCCGACAGAACTAATTGTATTATATCACAAGATGAACCCTTAACGTTATGTAGAAAGTTATCGATACAAGTCTTACGTTTACGTTTTTTTTATGTATGTTACGCGATTACTCCGACAATTATGAACTGATTTTGATGATTCTTTTTTTGTTTGGTAGGTTAGAATACTTCAGATGTGGTTTCATATAAATTTTATCGAAATCGTTTCAGTAGTTTGGTTTTAAAATCAAAATTACTAGAAAATAGGTATTCGAAGTTGAAGTCGGTTGCATATTTTTTTTAAAAGCGTATTATTTTAAAAGTGTATTATAAGTTTTTGTTTCCTACTCACGCTCTGTTCCACTTCCTGTTGACGAGGATGTAGTGGTCAACAATGAATGACCTCAGTCCGTTAACTATATCCCACATGGTGTCGTTGATGGGCGCGCAGTCCAACATGATCATGTTCAAAGGAATGTCTCGGCGGAGGAACAGGATCTCGTCTCGAAGCTCCTCGTACTCGTATATACGAGCTGAGAAGTCCTTAAAACAAATGTTACTAGTCTAAAGTTTATACCGTGAGCCGGACGTTAAGGTCAGTTAGTAATAGTAAGTTCCAGTATTTGCTCCCAGTACAACGGTTTTAATGCTACTGGTTTCCATAGTCAGCGGCAGCTTGTTTACCACGAAATAAAACATCAGCTCGTTTGCCGTTGAATCTACATTTAGCCAAGCTATATTAACTCTTACCAACCTTGAGATAAGGCGGCGGTTCCAACGCAAAGAAAACCTTGAGATCTCGATCAGCGGTCCCGTCCAATACATAGTAGTACTCCTCATAAGTGCTCAGAAAGGAGACTGGGCCGTGGCGGTTGGCGGAGAGGTGCCGGGTCGACGCTACTATCAAGTTAACCATGTACTGCTCGTCGGGGTATACACCCATTAGATAGGGCCGAGCACGAATTGTGTCTGTTGAGGGTAAGAATTAGGGCAGTCAGCTAGCACAAAATCCGGGGCAATAGAAGACGGCATCAATATATTTATTAAGAGGTCACTAAAAGATGCTAATTAAAGAAGAAAGTAAAGTAAAAAGAGAATAGAGGGAGGGGGGGGGGGGAGAGGAGTGAGTGAAGTTTAGAATGGTCGGAGTTTTCTGACCCTTGGATTTTCAGAACCAGGACCCGCCTGGCGTCGTATTAGCTATTCGCTGTACAGCAAGATTATAAACAGGACCTGTCTGACCTAAAACTCCATCCAGAACCACCGGCAGCTGCATCTTCTCTATTAACGGTGGCGAGCATTCTGCGATCCCGAAGCCGCCTGCCAAACGTGGGGTGGAGTTTATGGGGTTCATTCGCACTAGTTCCATTGAAAAGTTCCATTATGGAACAAACGCGATCTTTTTTGGCACACCCGTCCCCTACAAGAGGGGGGGGGGGGGGGGCTTCTGGCTGATGACGATGCTCTTTAAGCGGCACAGACTAGATTCTTACGAGGGTACATAACGGCGTCGATGCTCGGCAGCTGGTAGTTGACGTTGATGATGGCGTGGAACCAGCGAGCCACCTGTACCATGGTGGCTTCCAGCGGCGGGTCGAACGTGATTTTAGTGGTGCCGGGATGGCCGACCACCTTGATGCGGAGCAGTGGATTCTTTATGAACGTGTAATCGCAGTATGGACCCTCGTATCTATTGCCTTCCTGAAATTAAAACAACCCTTTTGAACGCCACAGTACAACTGCGTCATCAACGTCCAACGTCCTGTCCAACACCAAGCTACTAACAACTACCACTCCTATCAAGTAAGGAGGTTGGTTGATAAACTAAACCTCGACACTTCTTTACACAACGCCAAGTAGCTATATCGAAAAAACAAAGAAAAGAAACAAATAATTTTAAGCCTTTTTTAACAACAAACACGATATGATTGGTTTGGTTACAAAACCCATTTTGGATTGTTTGCCACCATGTTAGATTGACTGTGATATCATCTATAACTATAAAAGGCTTTGTCCTGACTGACTGACTGACTGACATATAGACAACGTACAGCCCAAACCGCTAAACGTAGAGACTTGAAATTTGGAGGGTATGTTTTTGGAGAGGTGTAAACGCCCACTAAGAAAGGATTTTTCGAAAATCAACCCCGAAGGGGGTTAAATGGGGTGTTAAAGTTTGTATGAAACTTTTTATTCTCTGGTTCGATTGATACAAAACTTGGTATACGTATTCTACTATAAAAATAAGAAGATACGGGTGTCACAGTTTTTTCAAAATCAGCTCCCGTTAGTATAAAAAAAAAACTAAGTTTTAGTGATAGTACGTTTGTTTCTCCTTAACTTTGTAACGGCTGTACATATTAAAATGAAATTTGGTATAGGGATGGGGATAGATGTGGGGATGGGGATGGGGGTGGGGGTGGGGGTGAGGGTGGAGGTGGCGATGATACTGGGAACGGAGACGGGACGGAGATAGGCATGTGAATATTAAGATTACAATTGGTATCGGGATGGGGATGGGGATGGGGTGGGGATGGGGTGGGGGTGGGTTGGGATGGGGTGGGGGTGGGTGGGGATGGGGTGGGGGTGGGGATGGGGTGGGGTTGGGGTGGGGATTTGGTGGGGACAGGTGGGGATGGGATGTGGATGTGGATGAGGCTGGGAACGGGGATGGGCGTGTCCATATTAAGATGAAAGTTGAAATCGGGATGGGGATGGGGATGGGATGGGGTTCGGGATGGGGATGAGGGAGGGAACGGGGATGTGGACGGGGATGGGCGTGTTTATATTAATCTATAACTATAAAAGGCTATGTCCTGACTGACTGACTGACATATAAACACCGTACAGCCCAAACCGCTAAACGTAGAGACTTGAAATTTGGAGGGTATGTTTTTGGAGAGGTGTAAACGCCCACTAAGAAAGGATTTTTCGAAAATCAACCCCGAAGGGGGTTAAATGGGGTGTTAAAGTTTGTATGAAACTTTTTATTCTCTGGTTCGATTGATACAAAACTTGGTATACATATTCTACTATTAAAATAAGAAGATACGGGTGTCACAGTTTTTTCAAAATCAGCTCCCGTTAGTATAAAAAAAAACTAAGTTTTAGTGATAGTACGTTTGTTTCTCCTTAACTTTGTAACGGCTGTACATATTAAAATGAATTTTGGTATACGGATGGGGATAGATGTGGGGATGGGGGTGGGGGTGGGGATGATACTGGGAACGGAGACGGGACGGAGATCGGCATGTTAATATTAAGATTACAATTGGTATCGGGATGGGGATGGGGATGGGGTGGGGATGGGTGGGGTTTTGGTGGGGACAGGTGGGGATGGGATGCGGATGTGGATGAAGCTGGGAACGGGGATGGCCGTGTCCATATTAAGATGAAAGTTGAAATCGGGATGGGGGTGGGGATGGGATGGGGTTCGGGATGGGGATGAGAGAGAGAACGGGGATGTGGACGGGGATGGGCGTGTTCATATTAAAATGACATTTGGTATCGGGATGGGGATGGGGAAGGGGGCGCTTATAGGGATGAGGCTGGGAATGGGGACGGGGATGGGCGTATTTATTGGTCGGCTGAACAGATGGAGCTGCATTTTTGGATAGGTAGTTATAGCAAGGTTCGGAAACGGACATAGGCTATTTTTTTGTAGGTCCACGCAGACGACTGTTTGACGGACATAATTATTATAGATACTGTACGAGTACAGCCTAAGCTGCTAAATTAATATTTAATATTAAATTAACTTACTTTTAAATGCCTAAACTAAATTTTGAGTGGTGAAAACTTACACTCAGCTCAAGCTGTGGTAGCTTCAGTGAGATCAAGCTCGACTCACATTCTTGGGGTCGCGGGTTCGAACCCGGGCGAGCCCGTTACAATTAGTTCTTTGAAACTTACGCATGGATAATACCACTGGCTTTTCGGTGAAGGAAAACATCATGAGGAAACCTTCATATTTCAGGAGAAGAAATACGATAGTGTATGTGAATCCGCCAACCTGCACTGGGCCAGCGTAGTGAATATGGCCCAATCAGGGTAGGCCGATATACCATTAGTGTTAAGGGCTTATGCAGAGAAACGCACACTCAGCAACGATTTTGAAAAATTCGCAAGGGGTTCAATGTATCATTAAAATACCATTTTGCCGAAACCATTCATTTAAGGCTGTTAAGTTTTTTGACTTAAGAGATAAGATAAAATAAACATAAACATGTTTCAGAATTTTCAAACAATTTCAAAACAGGGGGCCTACCATATGGTGTACAAGTAATGTTCAGGCTGACGCGAGTACGAACAAATTGAATTTTTGTAAGGAATTTGTGTCGCAAATAATGGCGGCCTGCAGGCGGGGTGGGACGGGGGTAGATCCATCCGCCCTTCATCGGTCATCAGTTCATTCGCTCATTCCCAGTCATTCGCCGTTCTTTGTCCGTTTGTTTATTTTCTTTTTTGCTTTCGAGTTTAATTACATTTTTAATAGTTACCCGAACTATCTAATAGCTTGATATTGTTAACTAAGAGTGTAGGTAAGCTTGGAGTGATATGCCGTCAAGACCGCGGAGTGTTACGTGCGAAATTTGCGGGTTTAGAACCTGCCGCATTGGAATTAATAAAAGGTTTTTTATGGCCAAGTTTCCTTTGGATGAGACCCGGTAAGCATCAAATTACATTCTGTAGCCGCATACGGCAGTAAACGTTCATATAAATTAGAACTAAAAAGATTGCTTACATTAAATAAACAAAGATAGTGATGTACCAAAATTATCGATAACTTAGAAACCGATAATTTAGTGATTATTATGTATGGTTAAACGCAAGCATACTTTTTATAGAAAAGGAGTTTTGTTTTATTTATACGGGCTTACTCACGTTTTCAAAGTAATAATAGAGCTATGAAAATAAATTTACTATATAATTATGTCAGTTCTGAATATCAATTGAAACGGCAGAGAATACGAAATAACTCAAAACGGAGTACAATTAGTTTAATCGGCGGTGGAATATGAACAGGGCATGAAATAACAGCTAGCCTACTTATGTAATAACGCTTCCCCTCCAAAGTATTGACGGGCTTGCATGACGGAAGGAGGCGTGGCTTGGACTGCTTTGGCGCGCTCGTGGAGAGGCCGCCGTCACGTTGGTAACAAAATCGTATAAAAAGAACAGAATCACCACCCCATAATATGATTGTTTTTGTTTCTTTCAGGGCGTATGCTGAAGATAGCGCGCTAGCATGGTCGCGATTCGGTATTGAAAAATTGTATAAGCGGCGCAAAATGGCGCGGGTGCGTGCCTTCGGATTTCACACGCGTGACTGGCTACTATATTTTGTATTTTAATGTTACCTAGATAAATAGTTTGAATATAAAATTGCGTTTCATTTTGCCTACATCTAATTTCAACGTTACTGTAATATGGATTATCCGGTAAAATATAAAAAAGGGTTTTTTAGCCTGTGCATTAGCCGGTACATTTTATCGATAAAAGCTGGACTGTCACAACCCTATTCGTTTGTTTGGTTGGTACCCATGTGGTGCGAATGAAGTACTTACTTGTTATATTGGCTACAAGATGCGACACAAATTTGTAAAAAAAAATGAATTATTGACTCGATTAAATTGACTCGATGTATGGAAGTCCCGTCTCTTCTAGTTAAATGCTCAATGGTAATGTTATTTTAAGCTTACTTGCCGATTTCGTACCATAGACTCTAAAATATATTATTACTTTAACATTGATATCGCCTGGAAGTTTTGATGACGTCAGACAATTTCGTTCATTCAAATTAGATGAATTATATGATCTGTGGCTAAGAGTGACAAGTTATGTCATAGTCTTTTTTTTCCTTAGTTTTTGGCTTCGCACTTTGTGCATTCAGCCAGTGTCAAGTTTTATGCATTTTTATTTTTTTTACAGCATTAAGTCAAATATGTAATGACATAAAGTATCACACTTAGTCACAGTCAAGTAACTAAAGTACTAAGTAGTAAAGTTGTGGGGACTTTACTATGGGCTTTTACGGAGTATTGAAAACAACACGAAAGACATGTTTCACCCCATTATATCACTTGCCCACACTCGTGCTTGTAATTCAACACACACTGAATAAAACACCACCATTTTTTATCATGAATTCACGAAAAAACACAGGGATGAGAAAATTATAAGGTCACTAGGAATAATGGTGTTTTATAATTTGCTCTTGGCCATGGATACTAGGCCTTCACCCGAATAAATATTTCTTCATCGATCCTTCTTATTCCCACTAAATGAGTTTTAGCCTAGCCTCAGTCCAAGTCACACACAGTAAGTCACGGTCAAGTCCAGTCATGTCCTAATAATGTCGTGGCAAGTTTACTACAAGCTTCTTCGGAGTTATGGAAACAACAAGAAAGACATATTACACCATATTATACTAATTTCCCATACTCATGCACGTCAACTGGCACTTAATTAATAAAACGCCACTAATTTAATGCAATAAAACCCGAAAAAACACAAGTTTTGGAAAATAATAGGTACAATGCAGCGACATAATTTTTTGCGTTCCCGCCAAAAACTCCCGGAATAAAGGTGCTTAGGTAAGTTATCTATTTACGCAGTCGCCAACCAAAGAGCTTTAAGCACGTTTTACTGTCAATATTTAATTTTGTTGTCAAAATTTTGTTGTTATTGTTAAGCATCATTTTCCTGTTTTAACCAAAATTCCTAAATTTATCACGTAAACACATGGTATTATGTGAATGAGTTCAATGAGTGTAATCTAATAATAATGAAAAATAATGAAAACGTGTCAAATATGTGGTATTAAATCCGGCCAGTCAAATGACCAAAAGCGAATCTTCCTGGCAAAATTTCCTTTGGATGAAGATAGGTAAGCATCAAAAACTAATTTTGTAAGGCTGTTATAGAATAAGAATTACTTGATTTACAGTTTTAGCTTAAAGAATAAGGAATATTAAGAAAATAAGCCATAAATAGTCTAACAATAGTGTTTGTCCATTTTTTTATCGACTGTCGATGTTTATTATTTACGTTAAAAAAAATACAAAATAGCGCCAGTACGCGCGTGGTGTTCGCGCTCATAGCGCAATAATAATAAAAATAAAAAACAGGCTAGGAAGCAATAATCTAATTTAAGAGGGACTAGAGGAGGCGGAAGCAGCCATATAATATAATAATAACGTCACTTTCCAGGTTATCCGGGGAGCCATGAAAAGACAATATGTATGGCAGCTTGCAGTGCAGAAAGTGGTATTGCGACTCTGCATGAGACTGAGATGGAGCGAACAGCAAGATCGAAACACATGATACCCTCGAATGACTCAATTTTAATCACCGCCAAGTGCGCCAAGATAATGCTTGACCACAAGATCCTTGAGATACAACGTCATCGAAGATGTCACCATCAGTGAATTCTTTCAACAATTCGAAGACAATCAAAAAAAAAACGGCCATCTACACTACTTACTTACTAATATTATTAAGAGAGAAGTGAAAAAGATTAGATTTTTTTGTAAGATTAGATTTATGTTTGTATGTAATGGATAAACTCACTAAATAAAAATAAAACAAAACTGCCAAAAATGAAATGAAATACTTTCATATTTATTTATTTGCAACTACAGAGATCTTAAATTAATATACCCTACATTATCCTACGCCCCCCCCCCCCCCCCCAACCCCCTCAACATTTTTGTAGTAAATTTAACGATAAAAAAATAGGTACATCCCTATTTGAGGTGATTATATTGTCAGGCTGACAATGTCAGCTCTGTCATTACGTCAAAAGTTATTTTTTCAATATTCTTTTATATTTTTTTCATGTTTTTAATTGTTTTTTTATTGGTATTTAAGAAAAAACATTTTGAGTGACTGTTTTTTTCGTTTTACTCTATGGAACACCCGTCTCTTATTACGTTACTTACTCTATGTTTTCATTCACCATAATATAATCATCATGTTTTTGTTGGCTATGGTACGCAAGTTAAAACAAAACGGACGACGCTTTAAGATTGTTCAAATAAATTTTGTAAGGCTTATCATAAAGCACTATAAACAGTGTGGTGCTCTATCTTGGACTTGTTGGACTTGTCTGAACCCGTAGTACTTATACGTACTTATTTTGTCGCACTGTATTTTAATGAGTATTTTTCTTTTCTGTCTTCATGTAATGAAATAATGTCAAGTTTTATTCAATATCGTCAAATAATCAAAGTCAGAGTTAAGAAAAGTACGTCACGAGTCATGCCTAGTCAAGTGGTGGAGTGGAGGCTTTACTAGAAGCTTCTACGGAGTTTTGGTAACAAGATGAAAATTAATTTTTCACCTCGATACATCACTTGAGCACTCTCTAGCACGTTCATCAACGTCTAATAAGCTACCATTATTACAAAATGAGAGTCGCATTTACACAAATTTAAGAAAATACAATAGGTACAGCGGATATGCTTTTTCTTATGCTATTGAAATTCTATAGAAAAAACCAGTGCCTCTTCGCTAGGCATCGGGCGCCACTTTCGCAATATTTAAAGATAATGCTCATGCGCAGTAGTGGCGTTTGATTGTCGGAGGCCTAGAAGTTCTGATACTAGGGTTGGCACTATCTCACTATCTAGTCTACTAGATATTCTAGCGATATAACTATATATTCGTCGGAGGCCTTCGAGTGGCCTTAAGTTCTAACACTAAGGTTACCAATACAGCCAATATTTTCATGCCACCTACATATTATAGTAATTAAAACACATTTTTGTAGGAGGCCTTCAGGAGGCCTAATGATTCTGACACTAAGGTGGCCAATTCAGCCTGTATTATCTTGCTTATTATATATTCTAGAGAATGACATACGTATTTTTCGGAGGCCTTCAGGAGGCCTAATAGTTCTGACACTAGGGTTGATCATTCAACCTTTATTATCTTGTATACTACATATTCAAGTGATATAACTATATATTCGTCGGAGGCCTTCCGAGTGGCCTAAAGTTTTAATACTAAGGTTACTTATACCGCCAATATTTTCATGCCTCCTACATATTTTGATGATAAATACACATTTTTGTTGGAGGTCTTTAGGAGGCCTAACGATTCTGACATAAGGGTTGCCAATTCAGTCTGTATTATCTTAGATCTAATGAGAGAAAACTAGACATACGTATTTATCGGAGGCCTTCAGGAGGCCTTATAGCTCTGACTCTAGGCTTGGCAATTCGGCCTATGCTTTGCTTATTTATTCATATTATATATATATTGGCTTATTTTTCTAGTGATTGGAACACATACTTGTCGGAGGCCTCCCGGCGGCCTAAAAACTGCAGTTGGATCGACCGCTTAGTCTTTATGAACTTAGCTTCTGATTTAAATAATGTAAGAGGCCTTTGGGAGGCATAAAGCTATTTTAATTTCAATGCAATAGTAAAAAAGTTGGTCTTGACTAACTTTTTCATTATCGCTAGAATGGAGCCCAATTGAATCAATAATAATATTGTTTACGTTGTTAAAATCGGCTATGGTAGGGTTTAAATTCAAAACTTTTATATTACGGAAAAACGGAACGAAGTCTAACGAACTAAGGCCGAGTGTGCGAGTGAGAACTCTATATTACCGTAGAGCATTGTCTCGTGCTTTCCTAACAAGGCGGCAATGTTTTTACGGCTATGGTACGGTCCAAAGTAAGAATGTTTTGCGCTCGGATTACGATGTTCACGCAGCAATATTGTTTTGTGTAACGGCTATGGTAGGGCCCGAAGGCCACGGGTCAGTTTTTTATTTGAATTTTTTTTTTATATTTATAGATTAGCTAATCGAGTGTTTATGCGTAAGAAGATAAATATTTTAAACACATGTACTTGATCCGGTGCACGCACCAAGCACAGCGCTTTCGAAACGTCCATCCCGCGTCGGCTCAGATACGTTAAAACCCGAGTATGACGCGCTGTACCTCGAGCGCGCCCCACTCCAACCCACACCGAGTCTACCTAAGCGATCAGTGCAGCACTGTATTTTATCGAAGTTTCGTAATTCTTGCGATATTTTGGTAATCTTTTTACGTTCTTTGTTATCATACTTTTTCTGCTTAAGCTTATTTCATTTCATTGACTCTGTTGATACGGTATGCAATAATGATGATGCTGTAAACTATCCAGTTGAGTTTTTACATTCATTAAGACCAGCGGGGCTACCATATCAGAGGCTTATCCTGAAGAAAGGTACACCCGTCATGCTCCTTCGGAATTTAAGACCACCCAAATTGTGTAATGGAACCAGGTTACAAGTAAAAATGCTGCATCGTAATCTGGTTGAGGCCATCATTTTGACTGGGTGTGCCCATGGCGAAACAGTGTTTGTGCCGCGTATTCCCATGATTCCCAGTGACTTACCTTGTGACTCCAAAAGGCTTCAATTTCCTCTAAAAGTTTGTTTTACCATGACCATCAATAAGGCTCAGGGTCAAACTTTAAAATACGCTGGTATTGATTTAAGGCAGGACTGTTTTTCGCATGGTCAGTTCTATGTGGCTTGCTCGCGAGTTAGCTCCCCTGAAAGCCTGGCTATTTTAGCACCTTCCAACATAAAAATCAAAAACGTTGTCTACAAAGAAATATTGTAATCTTTCGGGTCAAAGGCCCCGGCAACTATAGCGTCATTAGCAGACATTTTTAAGGTTCCGTAGTACTACGAGGAATTCTTATAAGTTTGTCATGTCCATCTGTCTGTCTGTTTAAAATTCAACAAGACGGCTTTGTTTTGAAGTAAGTATTGCAAACGCGACATGCCAAATTTGGTCATCCTCAAGAAAACTTAAAGACTTGCAAGCGGCTTGGAAAAAATGCAATAATATACGTATTTTAATGATTCAATTGAGTTGGGCCCCGATTTAACCGAATTCCAGTATTCAACATTACTACGCGGGCAAAGCCGCGGGCAAAAGCTAGTAATATATATATCCTTATGATGATTGAATAATAACATCTTGAGGAAATCGTGGTAGTGGTGTTCGCCTGGCTATCTACCAACCTCAAGTTGAAACCCAGATTCTATCCCGGACTCACCTAGTCTGGAACAGAATATGTGTTTATCATATTAGATCACAAGATCAGCCAAGATGTCATCAACATCATCAATCATGACATCAAAAACAAGATTATAAAAAATCCGTTCAGTCGTGAGTAAAAATTAAAAACCACATAGGTACTTAGTTACTCCTTACCTTATAGTATTCAAAATACTCTGCGAAATGTCTGATACTTCTCTCTACAAGGTCCCGAACTTGTTTGGACATCAGTCCGTGGATACATCTGCCAACGAGTTGAAACTACGTTGAAGATAGAATTTAATGTTTAAATGTATTTATAGAGGTGTCTACTGTCTACGGCTTTATATTTTACATTTTCTTAGGGACTAACGGCCTTACTTAAAAACGCCGCTTAAACTTAGTCACTGCTTAAACATGTGTCTTGTTTTTGCACGTGACACTTCATGCCAGAGAGAAGTTGACAGAGCATCTTAAGCAGAGACTGTTAGGGTCTTTTTTGATCCGTAGTTAAGCCAACTAATAGTTAAAAACGGTAACAAATTGTTAAAATCCAAATAATTCGGTTTTTTGATTCATAGTTAGCATCACCAGTGGTCAAAAATGTAACTAATGGTTAGCTAGTTAACTATAGTCAGTTTAACAAATGGTTATGTCGATTTAGACCACGGATCAAAAAACCGGCCCTAAGTCTCCAATGTGGAGCACCCAGCTCCAATTTAGATCAATGTTACAGAAATCAAAAAGTACTGTCGTCCCTCGTATCGTCGAACCAATAGTTCCGAGGCAATGGCATACAATGGGACCTGGGTTTTGGCTAAAACTGCATCCAGAACCACCGGAGGAGGGTAGCAGCGTCCTCTCGGTTAAAGGTGGTGAGCAATCTGCGATCCCCAAGCCGCCTGCGTGTGGAATATGGCAAACGATTAAGGAAAGGCCTTCGTCTAGCAGTAAACATCTTGTGGCTGATGATGATGCTTGTGCTTACCTGAAAAACTCTTCAACTTGGAACGTGCTCTCCCGCTTTTTCTTGGAAACGTAAACAGACCAATGTTTGCGCATCTTGACCATGGTGTCCGCTACGTCGATGATCCAGTTGTCTATCAGTTCCGACCTGGTTTCAGCGCAGAGCTTGTTGAGGCGCTCCGTGAACTCGCCCGGGTAGTGGGGGAACGGGACCTCTGCTTGCATCTTGTTCATGTCGCAGATCAACATGGTTTGATATCTGACGACCAAAAACTTATCAACTATATCTCGGGATGACGAGCAGTGCAGCGGTAAAAAAACGAGATTGTACTAGACCACCTGCTTTCGGCAGTATTCTCATTTTATTGTACACACCAAAAAAATATCACATACAACAGAAATGTGAATTTATAACTAGTGAAATATCTGGCAGCTTTATCGCTTTTAATCTTCCAGGCAAGCTTAGGATGGAAAAGATCGAGCTAGTAAATAGAACAAAAAAAAATTGTTGTGCTAATAATTGCTTTATAAAAAACGAGACGATTGGACACAATGATGGCTTTAAATAAAATCTACATACAGCAAAATCTCAAGACGTATATGAAGCCGGTTTTCAGCAGCATCCTCTCGGTTAAGGGTGCTGAGCGTTCTTCGATTCCCGAGCCGCCTGTCAAGCGTGTTTTATTTTATTTGGACAACCAACAAACTTCTTACGGAGAAAGATTAAACAGTATAATGAGTAAATCTAAGGTTATCACCAATGGGCAGACATTATGGTACCTAATGCCCCAAGGGGGAAGCCTTCGTTCAGCAGTGGACGTGTTCTGGCTAATGATAATATAGGTGACTAACCTCTCATCCCACATCCGCCTGAGCTCTACAAGCACGGGGTTGCCCTCGTAGTATCTGTACATGATGGACTGGCGCGCCAGCGACATGGGTGTGTGCCACGAGACGGGCGCGCGGACCGTGTGCGACGGCCACAGCGGCGGGAGGAACGCTATGTGCAGGCGTTTGCGTTCCGCCGGGTCTTCTAGAATGTACTGCAGGATGCACCTGGCAACATGGTAGTCGATTCGTTTCATCATTGTTTGCCAATTGGTTTCACTTGGCGGTATATCTCCTTGCAAATATTTTCTAGGTCAAAGTGAATAGGTATCTGCCAAGTTTGCGTGTTTCATCTTCGACCGCATATTCGCTTACTAAGGCGAGTTGGTGGTCAAACGCTGACTACCATAGGACCTTGCGCCTAGGATGTGAGTCTTTTGTGCTTGGTACTATTATTCTTTTGTAACCCAAGTAGCAGTATGTAAACATAACCGTGTGTAGTAGTAGTGTCTAAGCAAAATTATAAGGTAAATGAGAAACCATAAAATGTCACAAAGAGCACCAATGCTGTAGTGCCCTGGGGCCGTACCATGAACGCTTATTGCGGGACCGAATAGGCTAAGCTGCTAACGCAGCGCGACCGCGAACCGTATTGCGGGACGATAAAATTCACAGTAGCGCAGCGTCGGCAGCTGAGCCTATTCGGTCCCGCAATAAGCGGTTCTCGGTACGACTCCTGGTATTATTACGGTATTATGGGCAGTACGGCATGGGCGGCGTTAACTCTTACCACAAAGAGAGCGTCTTGCTCGTTTCGTTACTTATTACCATAAAACAGACCAGCAAGTTGTAGGTAAAATAAGCTAAAATCTATACGATGGTTCTGGATGGTGATACCTACTATATGGTTTCTTATTTACTGCGCAAATCGCTAGACAGGAGAATGCAGTGCCCAGTAGGAGGTTGTGAAGTGAAAAATAAATTATTGTTATCCTCATGGGTCACATTTATTGCTTGCTAAGGTTTTCTAGCAGTTTTCTGCAATAGTTTGTCTAAATAAAATAAATCCTGAAGAGAATCAAGCAGGACATCAGTTGTTCATCAGTCTATTGCTGAGCCACGCGGGTCAAAAAGGAATATACTATTTTGATATCTTATTAGTTCCCTGGAGGGAAGGTTGGCTCACCGTTTCATGGCCATTGCGAAGAAGTCCTTAATGTCCTGCTCACTCTGCCTCACGCAGGCTTGGTACGAGAGAGACAGCAGCCGCCGCTTGATGGCTATGGTCTGCTTGTCTACTTGGACCTTGGCACGCTTGTACAAATCTCCTGGGAAGTCGGGCATGTGCTTCGCGGATAACGACTGCGGACAAAAAATATTACCGTCACTTCATTGTTTTACAACTCACTGCTTGATTTAACCAACCGACGAAAACCAACATCCAACCACCAACCAACCAACAAATAAACCAACCAACCCAACCAGTCAACCACCAACGACGAAAGGAAATTGGGCCACATTTCGCCATGCAGACTCAGTTTAGAGGATTCACAGATGCCATTGAATTTCTTCTTCGGATATATGCAAGTTTCCTCACAATGTTTTCGCTACTTATCCTGTAGCAAACTTACCTACGTTCAACCCGCGAGTTACATCGTCGAAACATACCATCGGCCTTTTAATAGTCCACTGCAGCTGGACACAGGCCTACCCTCGAAGGGCGATTGGGCCGTATCCAGGCCTATACGGATCGGTGGAATCACATAAGCCATAGAACTCCTTCTTCGAACGTACGCAGGTTTCCGCATGAATTTTTCCTTTACCAAAAAGTAAGTGGTACGAAAATCCCTACATAAACTCCAAAGAGCTCATTGGTTCGAGTCCGGGTTTGAACGACTTCACGATTCAGAATTAACCGGTCTTCCACTACCACAGCTTCTAGACTACCAGAGCAGAAATATATTTTAGTAAATCTTAATACTCACAGTGGTCAAATAATACTGGATCCGCTCCAGGTCTTTCGGGTGTATGTATCTGTAGTGCTCTTCTTCTGTGATTTTTATCATCTCCAGTTTCTGCTGGTCGGGATCTCGCGGCTCTTCGAATTGTAGCTTGGCGAGATGCCTGTGACACAGAATAACACGTGGTAGTCTGCGTTTGACCACAAACTTGCAGCGATGCGGTGAAAGAAGAAGCTCGCAGACTTGGAAGATACCTATTCACTCTAACCTTGAAAAGATCCATTGGTTACATTTATTATTTTAGCGATGCCAGCTGAATTGCTGGCGCGTTAGTCGCCATAAAAAGCTTAAGGTGTGGTTACCAAACCACACCGTCGCTTAACATAAGGTGAGTTGTTGTCACACACCTAGCTTGTCGAGCATAAAAAAGATAGTGGTGATATCGTGAGGAAACCACATAACACGGTGATAAAGTACTTTCTAGGACCTACTCTACTGGCTAGCTACTATATTCAAGGTAGTCTATCGTCAATCACCTAACGGTTCATACACTTGAGGGCCAGTTTCCAATTGAGGCTATAGTTATGTTTATCGTCTACATTAAAGCTGAAAGCTTGTGTAGGTTGGATAGCCAGATGCTCTAAAGGAATTCTACGTGCGTCAAAATATTCAAGTGCACGATAAATAAATATCGGTGGACATTTCACAGCGCCATCTAGCCCCAAACTAAGCAAAGCTTGTACTTTGGACTCCAGATAGCTGATATAATACAAATACTTATACATATATCACCCAGAAACAGAACAAACATGAATGTCTGTGTCATATATTTTTTTCTTGGGTGGGGATCGAACCCACTCCCTACAGCTGTAGGCTGACAGAGACAGGCATGCTACCAACTGAGCTATACGGCAGTACGATGGTGGGGTTATATACGGAAATTCTGTGGAAGTACCTGTATAAATTGGCGCTAAGCAGACATAGAAGATAGGCGAAAGAAGAGGCTATATATACCCTGCAGTGCTATAAGCTGCCAATGACGATGAGAGTATGAGAGTACCTAGCCAAAGCCTGCCTGGCAGCCTCTTCAGCAGCCGCCTTCTCTTGTCTTTTCTTCTCTATCCGTTTACGCTTGGCTTCGGCTTCTGCCGCCTTTCTTCTTTCATATGCACCGGACACTAGATCCTCTAGAAGAACCAACCCTGAAGACAGAATGTTTGTTAGCAACAAACTGATAGATGGTAGACTTAGGAACTGCAGTTTGCCGTTTTTAACCTACTGGAATGACATATCGATTTAAAAATCGATGATTTGATTGGACCTGGGGCCGTACCGTGAACTGCTTATAGCGGGACCGAATACGCTCAGCTGCCGACGCCGCGCGACTTTAAATTTTATCGCCTCGCAATAAGGTTCGCGGTCGGCAGCTGAACCTATTCGGTCCCGCTATAAGCAGTTCACGGTACGGCCCCTGGCTATTTCCTTAAGCATCCAGAACCACCGGAGGACAAGGAGCAGCATCCGCTCGGGTAACGGTGGTGAGTACTGACCATTCTGTGATCCTCAAGCTGCCTGCCTGCTTTTTAAAAAGGGAATTATCACCCACTAGAGGTCCCCTGCGACTTCGTCCGCGTGCGGAAGAAATTCGGACCGCTACCAAAATTCTGCACTTTAAATCATTCCGAGCAAACTCTACCAACTCTACCGACTCTACCAAGTCGTGCCCCCCCCCCCCCCCCCCCCAACTTCCCCCCTTTGAATGAACTACCCAAATATCAATTTCCATACAACATTCCACCCCCCTTTCTCCCCCCTTAAATGGTCCCTGTCAAAAAAAATTAAAACATTTTTTTTTATTTTAAATTAACTATCCAAATCCAAATTTTCGTGAATAAAATTCCAAAAAGAAAGGACTTTCATACAAACTTCCACCCCCTGGTCGTATTTCGAAAAATCCTTTCTTAGTACACCCCTCCGCATCGAGACGAATACACCCTCCAAAATTCAAGTCTGTACGACCAGCGGTTTGGGCTGTGCGTTGTCTGTCAGTCAGTCAATCAGTCAGGACAGAGCCTTTTATTATATTAGATTAAAGGAGAGGCCTTCGTCCAACAGTCTTCGTCTTCTGGCTGATGATGTCAAGTGAGGTGATCATATACGGGATACGTGAAACGGTATTACGAAATCTAAAATAATAATAAATGCTGATTACAAGCAAACCACCTTGGACCTGGGCATGTCCTAAAACTGCATCCAGAACCACCGGAGGACGGGCAGCAGCGTCCTCTTAGTTAACGGTGGTAACATTCTGCGATCCCCAAGCCACCTGCCAAGCGTGGGGATTATGGCAACACCTCCCTATTAAGGGAGAGACTTTCGTCCAGTAGTGCAGGTCTCCTGGCTGATGACTGACAAGGAAACCAGGACCTGTATCACAGCTCTGTAGGAGTTACATTTACCTAACTGTTAGAGCAATAATCACTTGAATCAGTAAAAAAAAACTGTAGAACAAGGTTTATCTATAGAGAGAATTTCACTTTATCGTGTTTTCCTATCGAACAATACCAGATTATACGAGGCAAAATAATATAATCCGATTTCTAATGTTTAATGTGGTAGGTACATAATAGTACATTATGATACAAGTGTGCTATATTGGTCATTACACTAGAGGCGGAATTATGCGCGCGAGCCGCAGGCGAGCGCGATAAGGAAGCCGAGAGTGTATTGAAACATAGCATAAGAGTTTCATTCGACTGTTTTCGTCACACTTGCGAGGAAAAAAACAATATGTTTTTGATAATAATCAACCACACAGTGAAAACGTCAACAAACATTTGCGGAAAATGGCACCCAAATCAGTAATGCGCGCGTAGGGTGACATTTACTTCAGCGGCATAAGAACTCTTTGTTGGTACTACAAAAAAACTGTAAGTATTACCCGGCTATATTAAGAGTGCTTCGTATACGTACGTCTAATTGCAGTCACGTACAAACTTGACTTTACCGGGTTATACCTATTATAGCACCATGTGCCGTAAAGTAAAGTAAAAAGCACGCGTGCGTAATAGCTTGGATTATGAGCCTAAAACCGATAACTCATTAACGATAGAGACATAGTTCACTCCGAGAATTACATACGAAACTAAGCAGCATAACAACTATATAGTGTAACAACTATACACGTTGCTATTTAATCGGCTAGGGACCATTTGTGAGGATGTTGTATACAAGCAAGATAACAAGCTTATGTTGAATGTTTTAGAAAACTCACGATAAAAAAATCTGCTATTCCATACATTTTATCACTAGTTCCATGAACATTTTGAATGGAACAGCTGTTTTTTTTGTGAATTTTCAAAAGTCGTAGAATAAAAGTCGTTTGTTATCTTGTAAACAACATGCTCAAGACCGCTTCCTAGCCAATTAAATAGCACCGTGTATAGTGCAATAACTATATTATAGTGTAACAAACTATATAATGTAACAACTATATAGTGTAACAACTATATATAATAACAACTATATAACAAGAACTGTGTAACAAGTGGCGGATTTCTAATGACATCTCTTTCAAGCAACCGTAGAATGGAGAGGATTAATAAGATTTATGGATAAAACGTGTATTTGAAACAGCACATTATTCAACGTAAGCTCTTACTCTTGAGATACCTTTTGGTAGTTTTTGCATCTGCTTTTCTCTCTCGATGGCCTTCAAGCGTTCCTTTTCCCTCACGGACCAGGGCTTCAGAGGCGGGAACTGCAGTTCTCCGTTGGGACCGAGTGGTCCGTACAGTTTTGGCGGATCGCGTCTTTTTGGAGGCATGTTCACCACTCGCATAGCCTTAGATGAGGTCGTGTAGCAGTTTCCTAAACGGAGTAAAAAGTAACGAAGTTCGTATAGGCTGAGGCCCAGGCCTGTCAGACCAGTATCAGAGCTGTGCTTCCGGCAGGCTTGTGTCATGGCTTGACAGTTGTTGTTAGAGAAACATAGAACAAACAACCGGGACAAACAATTTACCGTGTCATTTGACCCACGGTCGCTCACATGTAAAACTCTTCGGATGGGTGACCGTGAGTGGAGTCACCCATCCGAAGTCTGACCGGATCGTCTGTTGCTTAACATCAATGATCTTTCAGAACCACAAAGTCAAGCTACGTTACGAGCGCTACGAGATGAAAGGAGCTTAAAAGAATTATTACTATTATGAATAGTAAAAAGATACTTTATATACAGCAGTATACCTGCAGAGTCAGCCGGCTTGGCATGATTGAAGCCGTCTCTGTACGGCACACCTCTCGTCCAGGACTTGGACAGCATCAGCGGTGGAAACTCGCTGCAACCACCTTCACTTTCACCTGGAAACAACAGCCAGACTAGCAGTCCACTGCTAGTCAAATGCCTTGGCAAAGGCACAGAATAAATAATAGCTTAGCAGGCGGCTTGGGGATCGCAGAATGCTCACCACCGTTAACAGAGAGGACGTTGCTCCTTCCGTAGTTCTGGATGCAGTTTTAGGACATACCCAGGTCACCTGGAACATCGGAGACTGTATGTACGTGGTTCTAGATGACTATTCTACTCACTGAAGAGAGAAACACCACCACCGGAACGTGACGGAAACCCCCGTCACATTTCAACGGAAATGTGACGGGCCGCGCTAGCCGGCATAAAGTCTATTTAGACTTAATGACACAATTGAGAATACTGAAAAAGACAATTTAAATAGACGCGTAGGAAACCAAACCACATTGCATCGTAATTAGAATAATTTTAATCTGTTTCTAAATGGCATTTCGAGCGTTTTACTTCAAATGCGCGACCAATGATTGGCATTTTTTCGTCGTAGTTTCTATGCAATTTTGTGTGAAACTGGCGACAGTTTTCATACAATTGCTTTACAACATTGTTTTGACAGCCGATCTACCTAAGAACTATAGGGCTTTCGCTTTTCTGTGATCCTACTATACAAGGCTACGTGGAATGGTATTACTAAACCGAAATGAGGTTATTGTACTCCTAATTTTGAACAACGTTCATTATGGAGCGCGGAAAAATCAGCTATTCCGTAGATTTGTCAAGGCTAAATGTTTCTTTCTGTGTAGCCGTTTTTTCGCGCTTTTAGGTTTGACCTCATAGTTAAAAGTATTCTAGTCGAGATTAGGCCATGGATTGGGTGAATTATGGTCGTACGAATCGACGATCAAACATATTGATGTCGAATTTGGTGTCCTAATAGACTTTTTAGTCGCGCGATGAATGTTAATTGATCAGAACATCCAAAATTCGCGCGAACTAGCAATAGTCGTGTAATCGCGATACGTTATATAAGAGGACGCCTCAGTTTGAGAGAAACGAGCGCACTACATACAATTTACAGAGTAAAGAGTACCTAAGTCTCGAGAAGAACTCTACGAGGATATACCACAGAAGGCGGCATCCTGGGGCATACCCCTCTAAAAAAAGGTGTATGGTCAGTAACTAACCCTTTGTATGCGTTGGTAGTTTGTTTCTTCATTCAATAGAATAAAATTTAGTTTTATTGGTGTGAAAACTTACTTAAAAGTGTGCCATCCCCGCAAAAACAGAAAATCATAGAAGGCAGTTTATCGCCATTGGCATCTCTAATCAATTTCTCGAAGGTGGCACTAGACTGTAATCCACAACCGTGACGTTTACCATCAAGAAATGTGCCGTCTCATTTTCACAAAAAATCCTCAGCACACCCAAATTACCTACAAGCTAATTGTAAAATACTGCTACTCATTAATTGTCTAATTAGCCTCCATCAATCATATAATCCTACTTACATTTAATGAGATCTTATCTTCCGACCTAAGCTAAGTATACATTGAACGTCATAAGCAGAGGATTATTCAAGTTGTAAATACCGACTTATTGCTTACTCAATTGCTTATTGTCAAGTCGACGACTTCAATACTTGTTGTAGACATGATTACTTGTTGTATAAGGAGCTAATTACTTATTAATTACCTTAATAAGTACAAGATTTACGGTGGCTACCAATTAAACGTTTGCAGCATGAAGCAGTGTTTCCACTTTCAATTTTTGTTTTTCCCTAGTTTGTTTTCGAATGATCCCTAAAATACCCTAAAAGAAAATCTAAATTCCTTGGTTTAGGGAGCATGACCATAATAAAGAAGATAGCCCCTAATTTGAAGCCGAAGCACTATTTTTAGTTTTTCGCAGCACTTAAGATTGGATAGGTAATCACCACTCTCACTCAACAAATAATAAAATATTTTGTCGCTATTGTTCTGCAATGCAGAATGTAAACAAGTAACTTTTTCAAAAAAAAAACAATTGGCTTCAAATTAATATGGGACCACTTTGTGAGTATACCCTTTCAAATAAAAAAAATTATTTCAAGTTCGATCCACAACTGCCGGAGAAATCGGTGAACATACCCAAAAAATAAAATAAAACATACATGCCATAGAACATAGAACCTCCTCCTTTTTTGAAGTCGGTTAAAAAAACAACTGTTGGTATAATATAATACGACTTGGTTTCCTATGTCGTCTGTAACTACGGTCATAGCACACATAGCATAGGTCATAGCATACGGTCATGTGGTCATGGCCAATAGGGTTACACTCTTTACGAGATTTAAGAGTTTGAGACCTAAACGAAAGGATTACCACATTAAGTTCGATTTTTACCCATTTTGTATTGGCGGGAACGCGAACTACAGAAACAAACAAAATAACCATTTCAGTTTTGGCTTGAGAAATGACGATATATCTACAAATTATCAATTTTCAGATTTTTCCCGTAATTACTGTTATGTGACCTTGCTTCTTGTCAAATTTCATGAGTCTATAGGTCAACGGGAAGTAGCCTATGAATTTCCATTTAGTTCACTCTAAAAAAATGGCCGTATTTTTTTATAGTGTTGACTCACATGCTTCATTTTTTTACAGCTCCAAGGGACCGTGGACTTACGTATTTGATATTAATTTAACCTTGATATCTCCACGCGTTCCAGAGAAAAAGGGTCTTGACAGACAGACAGACAGACGGACAACGGAGTGATCCTATAAGGGTTCCTTTTTTCCTATTAAGGTAAGGAACCCTAAAAAATAAAAGGCGGTTGAAAATACTTGACACTGGTAAATGCACAAAGTGTGACAAAGAAGAACGATTCCTTTCATATTTCTCTTTATTAAAACTAACTCAATGTTCATAAAAAGGATTGGTCCAAACTAGAAAGGTGTGGACTCTACATGTACTCGTAGAGTTTGCAGACGATTACTGAACTTAAAATACGTATTCATAAAAGGTACAAGATGTTTATCTGCCCCATCGAACGTGGCTGAACAGAGAATTCAAAATCATTACAACATGAGTTTCAAGTGACCTTTCTTTCACCTTTAAAGCCGTATTATTTTGGCCTAGTTGATTGAAGGTGTGGTTTGCGCCGTTAGGTCGCATGCATCTGGGATATGTCCTAAGCCTAATCAAAGCTAGTTTTTTTATTTCTAATCACAACAAAAATGTGCCTAATTATTTTAATCATAAAATGACGTCAAGTGACGACGGAAATAACTTGTGTGCTATCGAAACAACGGTTTTCTTTTATACGTACTTATACATATGAAAGTAGGTACTTAATATAATATTAGTTTGAAGTGCAAAATCCTTGTATTTTATTTTATCGTCTTTGTATGTACCATAATGATGTATGTATGTATTTCAAGGAGCTGGGTATCCTCACGTTACCTGGCATATTAATATATCAAGTGGTATACGCGAGCGTGATATACATATATACGCAGAGCGTGGTTCCAGGCACAGGTACCCCACCCGCAACAGGCACAAACTATTGACCGTACCGCACTCCCTCGAGAAGTCCTCCAAGTTAACGCGCGTCATGGGTCCGACCGTCTATAATAACTTGCCGGAAGATATAACTAGAGCTACTAGTCTACAGTCCTTTAAAAATAGGTTGAAAAAATGGCTCATCATGAAATCGCTCTACAAGTTTGCCGAATTTTATAAATTTAACATATGAATTTAATAATTGGTATTATTATTATTTTAATTTAATTTATCATTGTATGAATAATTATTTTATTATATTCCCGTATGAGGGTAAACCCTATTCAAATAGGTTTAAATAATTGACATGTAAATTGACAATTTATCAATAAATGACTTATGACTTATGATGGATGGAGGAAAGCGCTGGTCGAGTAGGGACTTTCCTGCATTCCTGGATTTGTCAATATGCCGTATAGACCGTGACCTAGGGGCGGCAGCGTCCTACGGGCAGCAGATTTCAGAGGACGCTGCCGCCCCTATTATTTTAGAAAGGTACATGGGACGGCGGAAATAAAGTGGCCTACACAATTGTTTTTTTTTTTTTCATAAGTATACATAATAGTTTGGACAATAATTTTGATTAATAAAAAATATAAATCCTGCACTGCTTTCCTGACATATACAATCTGGGTTTTAAAAGGCGCGAAAGGAGCGATTGCTTCTATGCACGTTTGCTCCATCGTAGACCGCATCATCGGTTAACATCGGGCGAGATCAGCACAAGTAAAATACAAATTTTAAAAAACATGAGCTGAGCAAAATAACAACCTATTTCTCCCCGATCTGCCTGTGCTGAAAGAGTGTTGTGACAAGCCTTGGTAGTCCAGTGGACGACCGCTCGACTTGAAATCGTGAAATCGACGGTTCAATCTCGGGCCCGTACTAGTGAGGCGTTTGGAATTTACGGTAGCTAAAAGAACGGGTTTTCATACCAGGCTTTTCGATGAAGGAAAAAAGCGTGAGGAAATTTTAACTGACTTCAAAAAAGGTGGTTCTGTGGTACTTACGTCGATCTACGATCTACCGATTTGTATGTCAACATCGATACTTAGTGTCCGAGTGTGTGCTATATACTCAAGCTTACGTAACACCGACTCGGTTCCTACTGTGGCAGGCCAAGAGTAAAAGAAACAAAAATATGTCAGCTCTACTTGCGAGAACGAAACAGACGTTACGTATCTACAAACTAACCTTCAGGATAATAGTTTTTCGCCGCTCGGAGCATCGTGCTGTCTTTCTCTATGTCCTCATCGTACCCAGCACGGGGCATCCAGGGCAGGCCGGGCTGCGTCCGCGCGGGGGTGACGAAGCGCGCGGGGCATTTCGCCCCTTTTAGCGGCTTCTTGGGGGCGTTAGCGGGCCGCTTGCGGTCCCCGCTTGCCATTGTTTTTCCTTTAAAGTCAATTAAGAAAAGATTATTCTCATTTTGTGATTCTGTCTTATTTACAATTTTCGTTATAAGGTTTCCTAGTTTCTGGTTCTCCTTCGAGTATTACCATTAGAGGTGGCAAGCCAAGGCGTACTCTTCTGCCAAAAGCTACCCTTTGCGTTTTCCGACTTTCTATTAGTGTGCGTTCATACGAGCAGGATTTTATTTTATTAGTGTGAAAGTTTACCTGAAACGTGTTTACCTCGTCCCCCGCAAAAAGTGGCAGAAAATGATGTAGGCAGATTATCGCCATTATACATATAGCATCTCCAATGGTAAATGCTTGAAGTGATCTACCCTTCCCATTCTACTATCTATTGGCGACTAGGACTTTAAAAAAAAATTATACAATAAATTATTTAAAAAAAAACGATTTCTAGACTATAAGTACCTATATTATGTACAAACTTGAAACTAAAAAGTAGAAAAAAATATTTTAATTACAAAATCAAATCATTTATTTGCCGGTTAATGGGTACAAAAGATATTAGCAAATTGAATTAAGAAGCCATGCCATTAACATAATCAGGTGTGCAAAATCGTAACAATATTATTGTTAATATTAATTGAACACAAACATACATTACATTTATTATTACAAATTGTCCATCATTATAGAACAAATCATAAAGCAAAGTCAAAATTTAATCAAATAAGTAAATGTCATAGGTATACACATTCATAATATCAAATTAATTAACACGTATTATTAAATTAAGGAGTCAAATTGATTAATTGTATTAACAAGCCCATCCGTAAACATGTAAACGACACGACATTTTATTAAAAAATCCTCTACTTCATAAAAACACTCCTTCACCAACCACTTTTTCAACTGTGCACAGAATCGTCTGTAGGGTAGGTCTATTAGATCTTCCGGAAGGGAATTAAAAATCAGAGCAGCCATGTGAACACAGTTATTCCTAAACAGCTCAAGCCTTTGTGGTAGTTTTAGACGAACTCGATGCGCAGACCTTTTGTTGATATTGTCATAAATCTCAAATAATGTGGGGTTATTTAGTACAAATTTCGCCATCTCAAATATATATAGACAAGGAACTGTTAAAAGATTATTAGATTTAAATAATGGTTTGCACGAGTCATCCCATTTCATTCCCTAAATTGCTCGAATATATTTCTATTG
Organism: Erannis defoliaria; assembly: GCA_905404285.2. NCBI lineage: Eukaryota > Metazoa > Arthropoda > Insecta > Lepidoptera > Geometridae > Erannis > Erannis defoliaria. The sequence goes on from FR990076.1 coordinate 1,330,069, forward strand.
ACCAACAAAAACCTTATTGATATCACAAGAATTACCCCATATAATTATTTCATAACGTAGAATGGAACAAATATAGGCATGATATACTGTTAGAACAGTTGTCTGAGAAGTACACTGTCTCAACTTCTTTAAAGCATAAACAAAACTATTTAATCGATTTCGTAATGCAATAATGTGATCTTTCCAGGTTAAGTGTGCATCAATAGTAATTCCTAAAAAATGTGTGCTAGTTACCTGTTCAATACTGTCATTACTGTAGGTGATATTTAGGAGTGGTACTTTCTTTTGATGAGTTTTAAACTGCATTACTTCAAAGCAAAGAACATTAAAGGATAATCAACCAAATTATTGATAGTATGAACGAAATATTACATTTATGCATTTTTATTCCTGTGTAACATTATGTGAACATACAGTTACATTGCCCAGTGTAACAATTTTGTTATAAGGCCAATAAAGCATTCTATTCTTAAAAAAAACAGTTAAACTACCTAAATAAAACTAAACTAATATTTAAAAAAATTATAATCGATATATGAGACCGTTTAAACTATCTATAGGTACCACCTATAGATGGTCTACCTATAGATACTTTAAACGGTCTCATATATCGATTATTACAAGTAAAGTAAGTAAGTTTAAAGTATCTATAGGTAGCAAACCTATAGATAGTTTAAACGGTCTCTAATTTCGGGTAATGTGCCCAAAATGCTGGCCACGTTGCCCCGCTGGATTGCGAGGCTAATTTTCTGGCCCAAATAAAGGCCAGCATTTTGATACTTAGGTATATTCTTTTCAAATATTTTGCATGCCATGGTGCTAGAGCATGGCGATCTCAATGTTGTACTAGTCTCCGCAAATAAATATTTTGAATTAGAATTTGAACAATTTTTAATCGGGTATTTTTGGAGTCTGTGCCAGCCAAACCACTGCGCGGTTCGAAAGTTTGTTGCAAAGGCAGGATTAAACTGTACTTCTTGGCTGGCACCAGTGAGTACAAATAAAGGATAGCTTTCTATTAGTGCAAGGTTTATGTAAAAAGATCTCGACTTTCCAAACCTTTCAAACTCTCAAACAATCAAAAAAACCTTGTTATACTACCTTGTTAGTGTAGTTTTATTTTTATTTTTATACGAGATGACGAGACGAGCAAGACGTGCTCCTGGTGGTAAGCGTAAAGCCTGCCTATAACAGTAGCAGTGCCAGTGAATAACTGGCAAAGGTGTGGTACTACCCCAGGCGGACACTGCAGTAGAGTCCTACCACTACAATATAAATGTAACAAAATAAACTCTCTGAATGTTGTTTGTTAAGACAAAACTGGTGAACCGATTAATATTTAAAGGAACCGTTTTAAATTTCAACTACTTGGATGACATCTTTATATATATATATTTATAAGTTTATAGGCTTGCGTTTGACTGCCATCTCGTCTGGTGATAAACGAAGATTCCAGTATATATGTATATATATGTAGTTCGATATTTTTCAGTTATTTTCATTTAAAAATCAAAATACTGAACCGATTTCGATAAAATGTATATCATCAAAATCAATTCATAATTGGCGGAGTAATAGCGTAAAATATACAGTCGAATTGAGTACCTTCTTTTTTGAAGTCGGTTGATAATGAACCCCAGGTTAAAGCATTGCGCAAACGCAACCAGTGACAAAACGCCCAATAGGGAAACCCCTTACGGTGACAAGTTAGTAAGGATATGAACAATTGAACAACACTATCGCAATGGAAAGATAATAATAAGAAAAGTAAAAAAATAAATATAGTTTCAATAGTTTTTTGTGCAAAACGCAAAAATTGCAATATATTTGTGGAGGACTCCAATCTATCTACCTGGATTATTTCAACAAAAACATCGGCTGCAGAAGCAACCTATTCGAACGACTTACATTGACAGGTATCTATAATTAATATCTATCTACTTACATTATCAAAATTATCACAAATTGCAGTAGCAATCAATCACATTTAAGGATTTCGATTATCCTGTTATCGTTAAATTGTTTAAAAATGTATGCTGTTTTTCAATACCTACGTACGAAAGATCGGCAGATAAATTTTTTTTATTGATTATGCGAACAGTCCGATTATAGACATAGGTAAAATTAGCATGTTTTTATCATAGAATGTGCCTATTTTTTGTCTAGTTCGTGGAGGGTAAGATAACCAATTCAGCTATCGTCTATTTCTCAGGTGATAGTGTTCATTGATACATATGTTTTGTGAGACTATAATAGCAACTACGGATTTGACTTATCATGGTTTATATCACCAGTACTCTACTAATGTATGTATGGCAGGGTACTTTCTAGTACTGTACCACCAGTATACTAATGTATGGCAGGGTACTCTCTAGTACTGTACCACCAGTACTCTACTAATGTATGGCAGGGTACTTTCTAGTACTGTACCACGAGTATACTAATGTATGGCAGGGTACTCTCTAGTACTGTACCACCAGTATACTAATGTATGGCAGGGTACTTTCTAGTACTGTACCACCAGTATACTAATGTATGGCAGGGTACTCTCTAGTACTGTACCACCAGTATACTAATGTATGCCAGGGTACTTTCTAGTACTGTACCACCAGTATACTAATGTATGGCAGGGTACTCTCTAGTACTGTACCACCAGTATACTAATGTATGGCAGGGTACTTTCTAGTACTGTACCACCAGTATACTAATGTATGGCAGGGTACTTTCTAGTACTGTACCACCAGTACTTTACTAATGGCTGGCAGGATACTTTCTAGTAAGTATACCTTATGATAGATAGATAGATAGAAACTCTTAATTGTGCACACCAAAAAAAATACAATAGAGAAAGATACACCTTATGAGCTAGTGCCACAATTGGCGGCCTTATCGTTCAAAGCGATCTCTGCCAGGCAACCATAAGGAAGAATATACACATGAATAAAGACGGGAGATGCTACAAACACTTTTAAATTATTAAAATATAAATATAATCTACATATTTATATACACATATACACATTTACTTATATATATATACATTTACTTATATATATATATATACATTTACTTATATATATATATATTATTTGTATATATATATATATATATATTCTTGGAAATTCAGCCTGAACTTATTTTTTTTGAAAGAAAACACAAAAATCACACCATTTGTTATTAATTTTAAACACTCATTTGAAAATCAAAATTGAACTATAATTGGACAGCGATTCGACAACAACAATATTCATAGAAAAATATCGGACGATGTTTCCTCGACGATGGTTCGCGACAAAGTGGGCCCGGCTGTGCGTTCGCACCGCCTTTTATACTCTGCCTCGTTTCTCGACCAACACGGCCTTTCCTGACAGGAGGCCGTCCTCGGGCTCCCTTAATTGTGAAGGTCAGTCTCTAGTATCGGTACCGACATTCCTGCGTCCGACTGGTGCTCAGATGTGTCAAGACTGGAGGGCTCATAGGTTCCACTGGTATCTGATGTACTGGATAACCGCCCGGCAAGTCTCTGGGGCCTGGATGTACTTGGCTGTTGTTCATCGCTTGAAGACCAACTTGATTCTTTCGGTAAAAGGGTCTTCAACCTGTTGCTCAAGTCCAGCTGCGTTAGGATTGGGCTCTTCTTCTCCCGTGTCTCCATCTGTTCAGAACACACAATAAAAAAATAAAGCACTACTCACTCATAAAGAAAACAATAGTCAGGCTCGACGCAGAGCGTTAACTCTCTCAAAAATAAAAGCCAAAGCGTATATTAAGCGTCACACGTATCATAAACTCAAAACCGTCACACGCACATACATAGGACAGAGGCACGACGTGAAGCTTATCCTGGCCGAGGGAGAGCAAGAAGCACGACGTGAAGCGTAACTCACCCAAAGGGAAAGAGGCACAACGTGAAGCTTATCCCAAACACATAAGAAATAGTAAGAGGCACGACGTGACGCAATACTATTTGAAATCACATTACAAAAAGTGAGGATAGAGGCGCGACGTGAAGCATATCCCACACACATGGCAGTATGAGGCACAATGTGAAGCGTTACTCACCCAAAGGGAAAGAGGCACAACGTGAACCATATCCCACACACATGGCAGTATGAGGCACAATGTGAAGCTTTACTCACCCAAAGGGAAAGAGGCACAACGTGAAGCTTATCCCAAACGCATAAGAAATAGTAAGAGGCACGACGTGACGCAATACTATTTCAAACCACATTACAAAAAGTGAGGATAGAGGCGCGACGTGAAGCATATCCCACACACATGGCAGTAAGAGGCACAATGTGAAGCGTTACTCGCCCAAAGGGAAAGAGGCACAACGTGAAGCATATCCCACACCCATGGCAGTATGAGGCACAATGTGAAGCTTCACTCACCCAAAGGGAAAGAGGCACAACGTGAAGCTTATCCCAAACACATAAGAAATAGTTAGGGGCACGACGTGACGCAATACTATTTCAAACCAACGTATAAGAATGTGAGGGTAGAGGCCCAACGTGAAGCATATCCCACAACACACCATAAAAATACGCAGCACACACTTCAGGAGTCCATTCTCCGTGCCATGGGATGATATATTCAGCAGCTGCCTGCGTCGATTTCCCATATGTGCCAGCAAGGAGTTGAAGCTCGTATCGGCCCTGCGGCAGGATCTTTACCACACGGTATGGACCACGCATCCCAGAGTCTAGCTTGCCAGTCGACTGCGCTTGTTTTCTTACGAACACCAGCGAGTTGAGCTCGAATGACCATGGAGGCTTCCTCCCTTGATTTACATAATCGTCCTGAACCTGTTGATTCCGGCGCAAACGCTCCGATGCTCTTTGTCTGCTCATCTCACGTAGAACTTCTCTATCTGGAGCGTCGTCTTGGAGCGCCACATCACGTATCAGGCTTCGGATAAGGGGCGTCGCCGCATCAATACCGACGAGTAAATTAAGGGCAGAGTATTTGGTCGTCCGGTGTTTTGTGATATTCAATACCAACTGAATCTTCCACATCACGTTTGGCCATTCCTGCTGACGATGATTAGCTTCGATGCGGACCATGTTTAGAACTGTCCGCCAATAACGCTCCACCTGTCCATTTGATTGGTGCATTTCCGGTGTGATAAGATATACGTCACAACCCATGCCCTGAACCCAGTTCATAAAATCGGAACTTTGGAACATACGGCCACAATCAACCTTGGGGTTCCGAATAACGAAATTAAGTTCGTGAAGTGACGCTCGAGTTCGCTCGAGTCTTGCCTGTACATAGGGTACAGTAGGCAGAATTTTGAATACGCGTCAACAGCAATCAAGATGTGACGGAAACCACCTTATTCCGGAAGAGGACCCAAAGTGTCCATGTGAATCGTATCAAAAGGTACGTCAGGTTTTTCCCACGAATGTAATGGCTGAAGTGGGGCTCGTGGTGTATTATTTTTTTGCACACTAAACAGTGCGAGATATATTAGTTTTTGCAGAACTCGATTTGACATAGATTGAAAATTCTACCAGGTCATTAGGCAAAAGTTTTGCGTTTGTCGCCGACGCTCGTATCTGTGGATCTGTGATGCCACGTATCACAATCGCCGATATCAACTCATCACTGAGACCTTGTATTATGCGCAGTCGAAGAAGCGAGTGGCGAGCGTAATCCGCATACGTAGGGTACTTATCCGAATTTGTGTTCATAACCTCAACAAGGATATTCGCAAAGTTCGGCGTTTGAGGACTCAACGGTTCAAAGTCTCGTTTTAAATTACTCCACGCGCGTTCGCTCGTCACCCACTCCTTCAAACACATACGAGATTCACCTTTTAAACAAAGGCCTATCCTTGAGAGACATTCATGTTCACTCCAATTATTTAAAGTTTTTGCACGGTCTACTTCGTCACACCAATCATTAATGTTATGCAGGTTAGGATCAAAACTAGAGATGTAAAAATGTTGGTTGGATCTTACCGATGTTCCGATTGCACGAATCGCGTCCACAAGACGATCAGTTACCGTGGGTTGCGCCGACTCAGACGGCCCGTCCGTATTGCCAGCAGCCGACCCCGGCTCCGATTCTGCAACCCGCTCAACTGGTCGCTCGTTTGGTGGTAGTGGCGCGCTGGAAGATTGCAGCGAATGCGCCCGCGGCACGTGTCGCACAGGGGACGGAGAGGCTACACGCCTGGCCGGCAGTGCATGGTCTCCGCGCCGAGACGGCGGTGACGGCTGGCGATGAGCCGTTGGCGATGATCTCCCGCGCCTCACCGGTGATGCACGCTCAGGCGACCGTGCCATGCGTGCCGCCAACTGCTCTTCCAATGATTGCAACCTTGCCATCATTGACTCCATGTTGCGCCTCGAGCCACCTTCCGGAGTACGATCCCGGTATCTGCTACGCCGTCGTGATCGGTTTCTATAGCGACTACCACTACGATGGCGATCATGGTACGACATTTTTCACCAGGCAAAACAACCAAAACAAGAGTGGGCGAGCAAGTGAGATAGAACAACGTGAGAAACGTAGATCCTATCCCACTTCTGATCTTGGAAATTCAGCCTGAACTTATTTTTTTTGAAAGAAAACACAAAAATCACACCATTTGTTATTAATTTGAAACACTCATTTGAAAATCAAAATTGAACTATAATTGGACAGCGATTCGACAACAACAATATTCATAGAAAAATATCGGACGATGTTTCCTCGACGATGGTTCGCGACAAAGTGGGCCCGGCTGTGCGTTCGCACCGCCTTTTATACTCTGCCTCGTTTCTCGACCAACAATATATATATATATATATATATATATATATATTACTACTTAAATAAATAAGTAATACACAATACAAATAGATACATGAAAATATACATAATAACACTACAAATTTATTGCAAACACACATGACAAATGATACAATAACGAACGTAGAGATAGATGTGCCTAATCCTCACTTTAGTTTCTATTCCAAAGTAAATATAGTTATTTGACGGTTGGTTTGGTTTTTAATAAAAAGCTATCTATCTATCCTTTCTACCTATCTACCCCCCTGACCTTCTATCTACCTGATGAAGATAGCGTATAGTGCAAAACGCAAAAAATGTGTGATGAAATGTGTGTGATGTTATTACGTGAATCTACAATGTGTAACAACACGGAAGGGCATGTATGTACTCATCATTATGAACCACTTTTACAATGAGGCCAAACCTGAAATCGCGAAAATTTAATCAGCTGTTCCATACAAAAAGTTCATTGACCTTGGACAAACGTATGGAACAGCTGATTTTATTTTCGTGATTTCAGGGTTGACCCTATTGCAAAAGTTGTTCATAATGATGAGTACATTACGTACATACCCTTCAGTATTGTTGAACCTTTTTTGTTACACATTGTATACAAAACAAAACATATTAAAGTTAATAAACTATAGTAAACAAATTAAATTACTCACCACTAGTCCGTAACTATATCATAAATTACATAAATTTCCAACAAATAACTAACAGTTTCTTTAAAAGACTGCGAAACATAATGTTAAGTAAACAATATTTGACAAGGTTACTAACAAATTCCAATGATAGACGCGTTGCCATGGTAATCGTGGTTGTCAAGGGTTTTTCGCCTATTTTCTTATAGAGTTTTCTATCGATTTTATCTCTGTTTAAAACTCTGAAACAATCGAAGAGGAAACAATATCTTGGATATATATATGGAAAAAGCTATTATGGTTTATCCAGTAGGCTACCACGGCTAATCCGTTACGGATTATAAACTTTGTTCCACGGGTAATAAACTTTTTTCATAGATATAGCACTACAATGTGGCTGTTTGGAGGTAAAAGTTTCATCGTCAGCCTCGAGGCAAAACCCGAGATCCCCCCCCGAGACCCTCACCAGACCGGCTAGCTACACACTACCAGCACGATCATGGGTGCCCTAATCATGACCCTTGCCATTATTCTCTGAAACTCACCAAGACATTTGGTAGGTACAGGCCGATTCAAACTTAATGGCGGCTGTGACATTAGGCGCGAGTCGCTGCGCAGTAGCAAAAATTAAGTGTGCGGTGTGCTTACAATCGCAAAATTGCGATTGCAGCGCACTTCACAGCCGTCATTAAATTTGAATCAGTCTCTATATGGTAAGGTATTCAGCTGCCCAACCAGCAAAACAATCGAATAAGAAATGATCTACTCAATTTCTAGTCGAATAAAAGCTTTTTAAAACACTGAATAATCATATAGAGTAGTGATTATCTCGACTATTTTTACTAAACAATGCTTTAAGCGGGAGTTTTGGCGGGAACACGGAAAAATCATGTCGTTGCATTCTATTATTTTCTTAAACTTGTGTTTTATCACGAATTAATGATTAAAAATGGTGGTGTTTTATTCATTGAGTGTTGAATTACATGTACGAGTGTGGGCAAGTGATATAATGTGGTGAAACATGTATTTTCGTGTTGTTTTCAAAACTTCGTAGAAACTCATAGTAAAGTCGCCACAACTTTACTAGGGTATGACTTGGACTCGACTATGACTAATTTCGTGTGACTTACTGTGATTTCATGACATATTTGACTTGATTTTAATTTTAAAAAACTTGCAGATTCATAAACTTGACACTGGCAGAATGCACAACGTGCGATGCCAACAACTAAGAAAAAAAAAAAAAAATGCTTTAAGCAATAGTAGGCGTCAGGTATTCATGAATACCTGACGACCATACTATTGCATAATTCCATTCGGCGATGCATGATACCAGTCCGTTATCAGCAATTCCACATTTGCGCTTTTTATTGTGATTATCATTAATCACGGCAATCACCTGTGCATTTGTGTGATTATATTTTAATCTAAGTATGAAGTTACTTCCTGCGAGTCTAATTTTATGCAATATTTTTTCGCCTTTGGTAGTAGACTAATTGTTAGCCAGACCTTCATCATTACCAACAGCCCGGACAGTTCCACTGCTGAACGAAGGCCTCCCCCTTAGACAACCTGCCATTTGCAGCCATTTGCCCGCGACTTTCACAATATCGTCGATCCACCTAATGGGAGGCCTTACAAATCTGTGTCTTCCGGTACGTGGTCCCCACTCAAGAACCTTTCTTCCCCATCAGTTATCTGTTCTTCCAGCGATGTGCCCTGCCCATTGCTACTTCAACTTTCAAACCCTGAGCGCTATGTCGATGATTTTGGTTCTTTGCCGAATATCGTTCGGATTTGCTTCTGGTATCGCCCGCGACTTCGTCCGCGTACGGAAGAAATTCGGCCCGCTCCCAAAATTCACCACTTTAAATCTTTTAGCCTTCCCCCCAACTCCCCCAACACTACCGACTCTACCAAATCCCCCAAACCCCCTCAACCCCCTACCCTCCACCACGCCCCCAAAAAATAGAAAATTTCATTTTTTATTTTAAATGAACTATCCTACCCAAATTGTCGTGACTAAAAGTACAAAAACAAAGGACTTTCATACAAACATCCCCCCCTGTTTCCCCCCCTTAGGGGTCGAATTTTGAAAAGTCCTTTCTTAGTACACCCCTCCGCATCGAGACGAATACGCTCCAAATTTCAAGTCTGTACGACCAGCGGTTTGGGCTGTGCGTTCTGTCAGTCATTATGTCAGGACAGAGATTCTTATATTCTCTTTAGATTAAGATTATGTATATTTTACACGAACGGGTATATTGCAGAGATAGCCTACTCTATTCTAGACGTTTGGTGAAAATTCAATGTAAACTTTAAGCGGAAAAACTGCTGCGGCATTGAAGTCGGTTGCTTTTCAAGTTTTAACTTAGTACAATTATCCCATCATACCAATATGCACCCTCTATTAAGGGGTGAAATTTTGCAATATCGTCTTCTGTATGTATCTACGACATAAAAACAAACCACGTGCAAAATATCCCAAATAAATATCCCAATATCTTTGGCAGTTTCTGAGTTTTCGTGTAGAATAGAATAATATTTATTATCATAAAGTTAAATTCACAATTTTAATAATAATATAATAATAATAACTAAAAATATCGTTTAGATAACTTTGCACGCCCACAGATCGCTTCTACGGGTTGATATTGAAAAAATATGAATTAAACTCTATTTTTTCCCTTTCCTTAATATGTATACGAAATTTTATCGCGGTAGCATAGAAAAAAGTTTGTTTTCCCATACAAACTTGCACCCTTCATTTTATTTCCTTATAGACGTGGAATTTAGCAAACTCCGTTCTTAATGAGCATCTACGTCCTAATCCTAACAACAGATCTCATGCAAAATTTCAGAGTCGTGGTTGTTTTTGAGATTTCTTGTCCGAAAGGTTTGGGCTTCACTTTTATAAATATAGATTAATAAGTGTATTTGGCATACTTCTCGCTCTAGACGTCCCTACTAATGTAATGTACTATTTACGCTGGATATCTAAAGAGCGCAAGTACAACCGCGGGACACAGCTGTCGCATATCATAATCGATTAAGTATATGTACCCACCCATTAATTAGACTATCGTTTATCAATTCGTAAAGATCGCTTATCACTCCATTGCTGAATATAAATGCCGGTGCAACCCAGCGGAAGCAAGTTTCTCAAAGGCTTCAGGATGAAGTTGTTCCTCGCACTCTCAGCCGTGGTGCTGTGCGCCCGCGCCCTGCCCACCCATGTCGTGTCAGACATCGACACGGAGATCGATTGGGCAAATGAAGCTGAAATCGCAGCTGCATACGCTGCCAATGCCACCAACCTGATGCGCACTGACCGTTCTGTTGGCTTCGCTTCCTTCGGCGGCGGAACCCGCGGAGGTCAGGGAGGCGCTATCTGGACTGTCTGGGACGCGTGGGCGCTCCGCGATGCCGTCACCGGCAATGCCGCCAGAATAATCTACGTCCGCGGCCGCATCGACCTGACCGCCCTCTTCACCGGCTCCCCGGGTGTCGTCGTCGACGTAGGCTCCTGGAAGACTATCATCGGCGGTGACGCGAATGCTCAAATTACCGGAGGAGGCCTCCGCATCAGGCGCAACCAGCAAGTAATTATCCAAAACATTAAGTTCAATAACGCTTTATCATACGCTCCCGGCGAACAGCCCAACGGTGCAGGCGGAATCGTCTCCCAAGTCGCCGGTGAATTCACCGAGATCGACGCCATCCTCTGCGAGGAAGCCGAATACATATGGATCGACCACAACGAGTTCAGCGACGATCCTTGGATCGCGAACAATATCCCCAACGACCGCATGCGTCACGATGGTCTTGTCGACATTAAGCGAGGCTCCAACTGGGTGACCGTATCCCACAACATCTTCAGGAACCACAACAAGAACATCCTGGTAGGACACAGCGACGGCAACGCTGCTCAAGACGTCGGCAGACTGAAGACTTCCTTCGTCAAGAACTGGTTCATGGGCACTACTCAGCGCAACCCTCGCGTGCGCTTCGGTGAGGTCCACGTCTTGAACAACTTGTACACTGACATTGGAACCTACGGTATCGGCGCTGGAGCGGGCGCTTCAATCTATGCTGAGAGGAACGTCTTCATCAACTCCCGCGCTTGGAGACACCCTGACGGAACACCCAACCCTATGGGCTACCTGCTTCACGTTAATAACCAGTTCCAAAACAGTAACTGGGACGCTGTGCCCAACCAGGTGACCTGGACTCCGGCACAATACTTCTGGTACCAGCCGCAGGCCGTCAACTTTACCGAGGAGGAGGTTAGGAGGATCGCCGGTACTTGGTGATAAGCTGACTCAATAACGACTAAGAAAACAATTCGGAAATACTACTAGTACCTTACACTCAGTTAAATTCTATCGATTATGGTTTTGTAAATAAAAAATATTACGAAACTAGGTTTTTTGTTAACGTCATGTAGGTGTCGCAGCCAATTAGCTTCAATGAACAGCCAAGCCGTTTTAGTATGCGGCGCCGTTCAACTATGTAGCGGCCTGAATGATATTTAGCCCTAGCGTCAGGGCCGGATTTAGAGGTGTGGAGGTCCTGGGGCAACAGAGGAGTCATCATCATCACCAGCCAGAAAATATTTACTGCTGGACAAAGACCTCCTTAAACTTTGCTTTGGCAAGCTTTGGCAGTTAAATAATATTTTATCTTTGCCTTTCAATAATTTATTGCGAGACAAATCAAATCATCGGCCAAATCTTCTCAGCAAACATAATTAACAGGATTTATCAAACTTTTTTAGTATGTACAATAATTTATGCGGCCCTTTCTTGTGGAAACCCCGATGCCCGGGCAGTTTCTCCGATTGCCCTCCCTTAAATCCAGCGTTGCCTAGCGTCTAATACAACATTTAATTAACTGGCTGGCTGATGCTTAGGCCATTCATGTAAAAGGGTGAGCTGGGTGACCATTTGACAAAAAAACATGAAATATCAGTATCAAATAGTTTTTTTTTTTTTTTTATTGAGTGATAAGGCGAGCTTTATAGACGTTCATGTTGTTATCGTCACGCCTGCTCATGCTGCACAGACAGCAGCTTCGAACTTGGAAGGATGCGACTCGGTTCACATGGATATCCAGGGTTGATAATAACCTGGAGTAGTTGATGGTTGGTTTTGCCTTAACATCCGAAATAAGGTATATGAATAATAATTATAACTCAGTCTCTCTAAAAGTCCCTTAGCTATGATGATGATCACTGCTAGCAAACTGGTACTGTAACTAGCAAAGTGTTCAGTTTTCATACAATTTTCTATCGTTATGTTTTTTCAACCGACTACAAAAAAGTTTTGTTTGGTAGGTAATACATCAGAAGTATAAATGTTATACCTCAAAAAATATATATACGATATTATGTTACTTACTTACCCTTTTTGAAAAAAATACATTTTGTCGGGGTGAGTCGATTTAGCTGCACGCGAGTGTAGTATAATAAATCGTCCCGCTCCGCATGACGTTGCCATACCCTTACAGGGTAGTTATAAAGTATCTACCATAAATAATACGTGTTATCTAATATGTACACACATAAGACCTGCATGTAACCTTTATAACTGTAAAACTGCAATAAACATATAGAGTATTGAAATGACGAACCGCCGAATTTACTCTGAATTCTGAATTGAGACGGAAATTATGAACAATTTAACGCGAAGAATAAACTCATAGTAAAAAATATATATGATAAATACAATAATCTCCACAAATAACGGACTAAGAAAATATATTTAACTGTTGGTGTACAATGAAGGCGTATTGTGTTGTATCCTTTTCTTAGTTCTATTCTTACGCGTAACCTTACATTATGGTCGATTTTGATAGTTAAGTTGACAGACCTAAACTAACTAAAGTATTGCTGTCCTTAGCTAACATGTCTAGTAAAAAAAGTGACAGTATTATTTTAGTTTAGAACTGTCAACTAAAATCGGTAAAAGCCTTCAAAATTGGTAACAAAAGCCTCACGTATTTGAAAATAAAAATAATCAATGGTAGCATTCTTATGCTACCAAAACTAAGATAGGTAAAAAATGTGAGCATTAAAAAAACATCAAAATCACAATTATATAAATATTTATTAATAATAGTTTTTTTTTTGATATGGAAGCACAACACTTTGGCACATCATATAAATATGTTCATCACAACACACAGAAAATAAATGTATCATTAAATTGATTAGGTATTAATCAAATAATAGTTTGATAATTACATACAACTCATAGTCATAGCCTTGAAAATAATTAATGATGTAATACAATACCTACTAGAAAAACAACTAAACAACAAAAATATAAATTTAAAAAAACAAGTTATTTAATAAGAATACAGTATACCATGCATCTGTAGTAAAAGCACCATTTTATTACATGGAAGAGATCAATATAAAACAACGTTATATAAGTCATTAATTTCATTATAGATATAAGTGAGCTTGATTTACAAACATTATTTACTTATAGTCTGACCAAATTAAGAATTTACCTTTTTAACCGCCATCTATTGGGCCAGTAGGAAATATTTAGTTTTTTATCGACAGTTCAGACAGTTCCATTTTCCAGGTTAAATTTTTTTTGTAAACAAATTGATTTTTTTTATCGGATTTTTGTTTCAATATTAAGTATTATCTCGGTAAGTGAATAATTGTAATTAATTCTTATGAAGGCATACTGCGTTATAGCACAGAATAAATAATAGTACTGCGTACAGAAAGTTAACTCCGCAAAGGAATTGAAATAAATAAGGACTCTATCTTCTAGGCAATAAAGTAGCAATTCAACTCGCACAGCGCTGGATACCGCTCGCTATATTCATCTAGATATACCGCTCTCTTTCTATCACGTATGCTTAGTTACGTGCGACGACGCTAGCGTGCGGGCGGCCACTGACTTTTGCCTTGCATTGTCTTCCCGGACGGAGCGCCGCCGGAACATACCTAAACTGCGGAGTGACACCCCCCTGGTTATAGGTAGTCAGCGAGCAAACGGAATTAAAATAAAAACTCTTAGTTTGGCCAGATCGTCCTACCCCACTATACACTTAATACAGAACATTTATAGAAAATTGTAAATGCATCAAAATACTGCTATATTGTAAATGCATCAAGATACTGCTAAAAATACGAGACAACCATAAAATTGACTTTAAGTTCATAATCTCAAGATATGAAAATACCACTAAAAAGTACAAAAAAAACATTTCACACAAAGTAGAAAGGTAATGTAAAGTAAATGCATGTAAGGAACCTTATGGAGTAATTTTTATTTTTCGTGTTTCACTGCATCTGTGTTTTTTATGACACACTGTACCCATCCTTGTACTCGGAGATCGGCTTCATTTAGAGTGCACTGGTTTCCAGAAAACGGCATAGGTACTCACGGAAAACCCAGAAGAAGATGGAGGGATTAACTAGAATTTTCTACTTGAAGGATTAGGTCTAAGTTACGCAACATAGAGAAGAATGGAAGGAAGAGAGGCCTTTGCCCTACGACTTTGGATTATTCAAGGCATCAGTTTTACCGTTTTTCTATAATAAGCTAATGCCGAAGCCACACATTGGCTATTTTGCCGAAAGGGATGCACGTATACAGACTACATAGATGCGTCCCTTTTTATTCGGGCAAATATAGCCAATGTGTGGCCTCGGCATAAGAGATATAACAGACCGGGGTCTCTCTGGCCACTTCAGCCATCACACGTTGACGTAGAAGAGTATAATTGCTGTTGTTTTCATTGTAGCTGTGGTTCAGTTTGTAGAGGAGTTATGCAAGTTGTTTCCAGAGCCTTGCCAGCTGAACGAGCTGTCAGTGTCCCCGTCGTTGTTGGACCTTTCTAAGTGGGAGATGGGTCTACCAGACCGGGGCCTCTCGGACCGGCTGAGCCGCGACCCGTCGAAATGGAAGCTGGAATTAAACAAAAAGAAAATTTACACGACTGCACAGCACATGGTCTTATTGACCCTTTTTATTTTCTTATAATATGGATCGTTTTTATCGTGAGTCTTGAAAGTCTAGTCCAAAAGACGCGATCAAACCAGAGCTCGTATTATAAGTATTTAGAAATTGAACAATTTAAATTGTAGAATTTTCGGTGAAAACACCTCGAGAGGAAACCACCTGCATATGTCCGCAGAAGAAATGCAATGGCGAATGAGAATCCGCAAATCTATATTTAAAAATTCTATATGATTACCTTGAGTTTGACGGTTTGCGGACTTCGCGCAAATAGCGAACAGTGTGGCTGTCAGGACCTTCATCCGATGGCTTCGGACTGTACAGCCATTCTGAAAAATGTTATATTTTTGCACCCTCTGTTCCACACGCGGAGAACAAAGAGAGAGAGTCTCTTTCTTCGAGAGAAGTCATGGATAGAGAAGGATAGCGAAGAAAAGATAAGAGAAGGATAGATAATAAAAGGATAGAGAAGAAAAGGAAGATAAAAAATTATGACAAGATAAGGATGAGAAAGAATAGAGAAGAAAAGGATAAGAAAAAAAGGCTGAGAAAGGATAGAGAAGAAAACATGATAAGAAGACAAAGAACGAGAACAAAATGATAGAGAAGACAAGAATAGATAAAAATAGGATTTTAAAAGATAGAGAATAAAAGGTTAGAGAAGGAAATAATACAATAGAAAAAGATAGAGAATAAAAGGTTAGAGAAGAAAATAATACAGTAGAAAAAGATAGAGAATAAAAGGTTAGAGAAGAAAATAATATATTAGAAAAAGATAGAGAATAAAAGGATAGAGAAGAAAATAATACAGTAGAAAAAGATAGAGAATAAAAGGTTAGAGAAGAAAATAATATATTAGAAAAAGATAGAGAATAAAAGGATAGAGAAGAAAATAATACAGTAGAAAAAGATAGAGAATAAAAGGATAGAAAAGAAAAGGATGGCAAATAAAAGACTATATATATCGCTTCCCTTTCGGTACAAGAAATAAAATCAAGAAAAATTGTGTGCGGTGCAAAGCATGCAAATGCGTTTAAGCTTCGATTAAAGGAACAGAGTGTTTAGCGCGTTAGCGAGTTTTGAGATGCGTATCTCACCTAAACTCCGCCTAAACGCGCCGGTGCAGCAGTTTACATGCTGCGGCCACGTTCGACTGGCGTCCGGGTCGTGACGACCAGTTAATGCATTTTTAGCCTTATCCTCTTAGCTCAGAATTACACTTTCTTAAAAAAAAAGTTTTCATTATTTTCGTATTGCATCTACTACGCGCCATATCCTCTGTTCCTTCGAACGCTGGGGTTAAATTCATGCAAATTCTTTGAGGGGCATGCTTGAAAACAATGGGTACTTAACTTTTGGATGTTATTGTAAACATAATTGAAGAAAAGCAATTCCATTCCACACATTCACTATGCCATACGCGTAACACAAAAAAAAAACGTAGCGTAGCTCTCGTGTCGTAACTTGACTAGGTGGTTTAAAAGATGTTAAGAAACGGACGATTCGTTCTTTGGAAAGGTGACCGTGAGTGTCATTTACATCTCAGCGCTGGCTTGGTCGGATGGTTGTTCTGTTTTTATAATGACAACCGTCAAGCCAATGACATCGGGAACCCTACACCATACGGGACATCGGGCGGCATATCAACTCTGACGCTGGAGTGGTCCACTCAGCCTATACGAACTTCTATATTTTTTTAATACGATCAAGTCACGAGACCAGCAAGACGTTCGCCTGGTGGTGCGTCACGCCTGCCACAAACAGTAGACGAAAAAGAGTAAAAATTTATTGGGGCGCCACTATCGCAAATAGTACTACATACTAGCAACCCTGGGGAAGATGATTCGATGAAACTCTCAGCGACGTGTTTTCCACAGTATAGTCTTAGTCACGAGAGTCACGAATTCACGATCTCTCTAACGAGTTCTCATGACGTATTGCAAGCAATTTGGTGAAAAAGTTGAGAAACAGGTTTGCTTTGAAAAGAGTTTAGTTTAGTTACAAATTAATTAAAATAAACCAAATTACGGTAGGGTTAGCGCCTTAGATTATAATGTTAGCGCCAAAAAAATATCTATTACTAAGTCAAAACTTCTTTGAAATTGATTGATGACATTTATTGCCAAAAACATAACAATAAAATGGACATGGAAATATAAGGAAAATAAACATTCGATTTTGTTTGACAAAAGGAATATGCACAGCACCACAGAAAAGCGAAAGCCCTACTTCTTAGGTAGAACGGCTGTCAACACAATGTTTTAAAGCAATTGTATGGAAATCCGCTGTCGCCAGATTCACATTTATTTGTATAGAAACTATACGACGAAAAAATGCCAATCATTGGTCGCGCATATGAAGTAAAACGCTCGAAATGCCATTGAACAGATTAAAATTGATCTAATTACGATGCAATGTGGTTTGGTTTCCTACGCGTCTATTTAAATTGTCTTTTTGAGTATTCTCAGTTTAAAAACATGTATATTGGTAGAATTGACACATAAGCGCATTTACGCTTAATGCCGGCTAGCACGGCCCGTCACATTTCCGTTCTATTCACTTCTCTCTTCAGTGCTCAGCACTATGCAACTCGACCCTTCGGAATCACGCAGGGCCGGTTTTCGGCGTATTCCTTTGCTAAGAAAAAAGATGGCAAGTAAGCAATAGGCGGCAGCGGAGTTAAAAATGTTCAAATGCACTCGGTGACAGAATGAACAAAGTGTCATGCCAAAGTCGAAGAAAGAAGTTGAATCCTAAAACTTATCACTGAACTGACCTCCATTGGAGACTTTGGCGATGGCGGAGAGCAAGAAGTCCTTGTCCTTGGCCTGTAGCACCAGCATGTGGCGGAGTATCTCCACCATGGACTGCTGCGCACGCGCCCGCGCCCGCGCGTAGTACACCAGCACGCTGGAACGTACACGGCACGATAAGATTCTGTGTTCGGTTTGAAGAGCAATGTTACCAGAGAAATTACTGAATATTTTATGTGAAGTGTTTCCATATTTGGGTATTTCTATGTTTATAAATCTTAAACAGTAAGAACAATTATGACCCCGGGCACGACTTAAACCTGCATACGAGACTTCTGTAGCTGGTTGTTTATAACCAGCATCACGCTTAGCTGGGACCGGGTACATGACGAAAATATAGATATACAAGGTCGCGTCATGTAAAAATAACGCTGGCGGTGAAGCTGCGCAGTAGGCGATTTACCGGTCTATTTCGTGGTATGAGGTGGTACCTAGCAATAACCAATATACGAAGCTGCGAGCAAAAGGCTAATTAATAATTATTTAAAACAATAGGCCTAGTACTTTTGTGCGCAAGTGTACACATGCGCAAACACACCCCCTCTACTTTCTTCCAGCGTTATTTTTACATGACGCGACCTATACTAATCTCTTTATTTATTTTTTGTGTATGTAATTTATCTGTGCCTTTTATTATGTGTATCTGTCTTTTTGTTATGAATACATTATTTTGTATTGTATTGTATTATTGTATTTTTAATTGGTAAAGCAGTTGGGACGGAAACCCAGAGATTGCTCTTATTCAGGTTCAAGTCCTGTCAGAGTTCATAATTTTTGTTAATGTTTAAGTTTTAAAAACAGAAATTACTGGGTATGAAGATACCCAGATAATGATATTTAACCTCTAATATCTCAGGGTGACGAAAGCAGTGCAGTGCGGCGCAGGATTGTGTTCGCAAGTTCACAAATCTGGCACTGCTACTACTGTTAGTGGTACTACTGTTAGTGACCACCAGGCGCACGTCTTGCTCGTCTCGTCACTTGAAAGTATTAAAAAAAATACATGGTTCCCACTGGTAACTACATGTTACGAGAGGGTAACGTTGCCCTTCAAACCGGAACACAGTAATGCTTGCACACTACTGCTTGCCGGTAGAATAAGTAGCAAAGGTGTGTCTTCCCAACAGTGGGATACATGCATCGAGCTGCGATACGCAGCGTTAATTTTGTCTAGGCTAAAATAAAATGTTCAAACAGTAACTTCAGTCTGAGGTCGAAGTTAATTACCGCGTGGTTTGTCGTGGCAATCCAGCATCCGTTCGCGGGGCACCCCGTATTGAATTGCAACCCCCAACACAAACGACACCACCACACTATTTTGCCCTAATATCAATCAAGCACTTTTTTGCATACACGCGAACGATTTTAGATTCTAACGCCAGCTCATTCAAAGAAAAAACAACTCGTCTCTCGGGCGCAACCGTGTGTACACTTTTAACTCATTCAATCGTCCAAAAAAGGCAAAATGAGGCTCGGGTCGGGACGACACAAAAAGTGGGGCAGTTCCCCAGGCGGACTCTGCAGTAGAGCCCTATCAGTACAGCCACAGAGTAATAGAAGCAGAGATGTTAATTTGTTATGAGTTTATATTGTCTTGTCTTGTGTACAAAATGTGTTTTTTCTACAAATAAAATATTGTCTATTGTCTATTGTCTATTTGATCAAAGGATTTTTCCTTAGAAAGACGCGTGACTGTGCGGGGAGGGGTAGGTTCGCGGGAGGAGTGGCACATTGTACTGCCATCTAGCGGTTTTCAGAAAAAGTTCTTGAGAATCGAACTAGTGAACTAACACTTAGCTGAATTAACACTTAATTTCTTAATATCACGCTATGATGTCAAGTTTTTAAATTTTATAGAACGGATCACTAAACATAGAAATAATTTTTTTTATGTCAATCATGTCATCTGAATTTTTCCCTCGGTCATTTTTACATAAAGAAACAGAGCAACTTATTTAATTTTTACTGTTAAGGGTAAAAACTTTAAAAATCGTACGTCTAATATGTAAGTTTGAATGACCGTTACGCGTGGCGGACGTTAGCAGACTGAGCAAATAAGTGTGACGTCACACACTCCGTCCGCAAAATAGGATCTGCGGCTGCAAGTCGTTAATCGCTGAAAGTCCTTTTTTTTTTCTTAGTTTTTGGCATCGCACGTTGTGCATTCTGCCAGTGTCAAGTTTATGAATTTTTACGTTTATTTGTTATCATCAAGTCATATAAGTCATGAAATCACAGTAAGTCACATGAAATTAGTCATAGTCGAGTCCAAGTCATACCCCAGTAAAGTTGTGGTGACTTTACTATGAGCTTCTACGGAGTTTTGAAAACAACACGAAAAGACATGTTTCACCACATTATATCACTTGCCCACACTCGTGCATGTAATTCAACACTCAATGAATAAAACACCACCATTTTTAATCATTAATTCGCGAAAAAACACAAGTTTAAGAAAATAATAGAATGCAACATGATTTTTCCGTGTTCCCGCCTAAAAACCCGCAAGTCCTTATCCTCCATGGGTACAGCTGTGTGCGCTCACCACAGTATGAGGCCGGCGAAGGCCAGCACGCCGGGCCGGTGCAGCCAGCGCAGCGCGCGCCGCAGCGCGTCGTGCTCGTGCAGCCGCAGCACGCCCTCGCTCAGCACGCCGAACACGTGCGAGTACCCAACGAACGGGCCGCACTGCTTAGATGACATCCTGTACATAACGACGTATTTTTTTTAAAGATTATTGGCTTACGTTTGCCCGCCACCTCGTCTGATGTTGAGCGAAGATGCCTCGCTCACAGAGCTCACTTGCCCAGAGGAAACATATTCACTCGTGAATTGAAGTAGAAAAATTACTAAAATAACAAAAAAATTTGTCTTTCTGCATTTTAGTCTTTCTGCATTTTAGTTGTTCTGTCCTATTAGTCTTTTTGCTTTGTAGGCATTCTGATCATAAAGAGAAATAGATTTAACTATCGGGAAAGAATCACTAGGACTTCAAGCGACGGTGATAATGGAATGGACGGGCCCAGCGCTTGCGAGTCGTTCAAAATTAACAAGACAACACAATCTAGCATACCTAGCTAAAGTATGCATATTACATTTGCCAGAAAATAGCGATAGCGAATCAACTGCAACAAAAAGAGAACACATGCACATGTATTAGAAGTTTGTATTGTCGTATCGTACGGCTCGCATGTCGCAAAGACAGAGTATGACTGAAGCGAGTGGAGAGCCGGCGCTCAAGATATAGTCTTCAAAATCCGTGCGCTTACTTCCCGACCATTCATTTTATCATTGTCGCTGAGGACATCGCATTTAACTGAATGTGCTGCACAATTAATGTGGAAACAAATCATTTCGTTCGCGTTTTTTGGTATAGTTTGGTATAGATAGATAGATAGTTATATTCATAGATAGATTCACAATAGTCCTAATTAAAGTATTAAGAGTTCATCATACCATACTTCGTCAATGTTACATACTAGTACAATTATTATTATATACTATCTCAGATACATTTAAGAGTAGACAAGTTGGTCACTTCTCCATAGAAACACGGTAGTATTACTACTCCACTATGTAATTTTGTAGGTCCAAGACTAAGTATTATATCGATTAATCTCTTCATTATCTAGGATTGTAAATTATTACGAAAGTAAAAAGTTAATAAACATGAAAGTTATGAGCCAAGAAACATCTTGTATTTTAGTTCAATTTTAACGCCACATTGGACGTAAATAAATAACATAAGGAATACGAAAACTCTAAAATAATGTATCAAGCGGCATAGTTTAGTCCATAAACATTTCAAATAATTTAAGTTGGAATAAATTAACTCAGAGTTTATTCAACCACATAACTGCAGCCAAAGTCGACAAAAAAAAATTGCGCGCTCATTTATCTTTCTTTCTCCCTTTCCCACAGTTTGTTTGATGAAGAGAGCATGCTTTTTAGCCGCGCCCACCGATGAGTTCGAGCCGTCAACTTGTCGATCCTTAATAGGTCTTATTATGCTGTAAAAGGGCAACATTATCAGATCAAATAAAAGGTATGTAAAAGAACCTCCTATGTGATTAAGTGTACTTATTTTCAAGATATTCTTTTATATTATAAATTGTCTTGTCCAGTAAAAGTAGTTAACTTTATTGTTAAATGCTGTGTCATTAGCTGTAACTTGTATCCTCGCTGGAAGTTTGTTATAGAGTTTTTGGCCCATGATCATCGGGGTTTTTTTAGATTAACACAGTCTGCAATAAATTGGCTTTAAACTTTATCAACCATAATGCTATTACTGAATCACAAGCCACAAAAAGTTGATATGATTCATACTGAAGGAATTTACCTGAGAAAGATAGATCCGATGCCGAACAGCGTGATGAAAAGAGACAGAGTGACCAGCATGAATAGCACTGTTTGCGTCTGCGCCGCTCGCCACACCTGCAACAACAAAAAAATTGTCAAGTTTTTTTACATTTTTTCCGTAATGTACATCTACAAATCTCCCCCTAATTTTAAAAGAAAATCCTATAGTACTGGTAAATCCTATTTACAACATTGCGAAAAAATAAGAGGTACAGAAATCAGTTTTGCCACATCCGGACCACCGCTGGTGCCATCTGCGCTAAGTTTTGCTTGTGGATCCTCATTGGCAAACGTTTTAAGGTGGGGATTAAGACTGCATACGGTAAGCAGTAAGCAGCAGTCAGTATTTATACATAACATTTTTTTTTCTTAGTTATTGGCATCGCACTTTGTGCATTCTGCCAGTGGCAAGTTTATGAATTTTCAAGTTTTTATATTAAAATCAAGTCAAATATGTCATGAAATCACAGTTAGTCACACGTAATTAGTCATGCCCTAGTAAAGTTGTGGCGACTTTACTATGAGCTTCTACGGACTTTTGAAAACAACACGAAATGACATGTTTCACCACATTATATCACTTGCCCACACTCGTGCATGTAATCCAACACTCAATGAATAAAACACCACCATTTTTAATCATTAAATCGTGACAAAACAAGTTTATGAAAATAATAGAATGCAACGGCATGATTTTTCCGTGTTCCCGCCAAAACAGATATATAACTTGTGTGCCGCACGTAGATGTGACGTCATCTAATGATAGTTCTCTCTCTGTCTAGAAGAAAAACAAAATGCTGTTTCTTTTGTGCACCTCTGTTGGTTATCTAATCCGTCTACTTTGGCGGACTGTCAATTTTATCCCCATGTCAAAAGAGACTAAAATTGCTTGCACTACCAACTATTTTACCTTTCTAGCGGGCTGGCAGGCCCTCAAAGCGCATTCCCGCTTCACGTAAAACAGGAACAGGAATTTGATCGTAACGACGGCCGCCAATAAAGGCGAGAATAGCATGCCGAACCACAGCAGCGACTGGTTGTAGATGAGGGTTAGAGAGTTGAACGCGATATTGAACTCTGGGGGGTCGCCGGAAGGACGGAATCTGAAACAGAACTGATGGTTTAGCTACGGATAGTATTATATTAAGTAAGTAAGTAAGAAAAGTTATTTATTTCTGAGCGCTACCGTGGATCGGATGACACGTTAAATTGTTGGTCCCGGTTGTTTGTTCTAGTTTCTATAACAACAACCGTCAGCCATGTCAGAGGCCTTCGGGCGGCACATTAACTCTGACACTAGGGCTGGCCACTCAGCCTATACGAACTTACTTACTTACTTAGTATTATATTGTAAGTGGCTAAGCTTATGTTCCCTTAGCCGCTAAGGGAACAAAACAATTGTGTTATGTATAGTTGTAAAATTTATCGATGGTAAATTGAGAATGGCTGATACGAATATTAAGAAGTTCCCAAATCAAATTTATAAAAATATATTTAATACAAAAACTTTGAATTTTGGATATTGGATTAGTTAAATTTGTTTTAAGCCAAAAGTCACTTCTGGTATTCTAAAATACAACTAAAGCAAAATCTGAATACAAAAACTAGTGCAAATACTTTAAAAATATATAAAATAAATAAAAGGAAAATAAACTCACTTATAAACTAAAGCCCTAAATATCTCAATAGCTGGCAACACTATGAGCGAGATCGTCGCGTCTAGCAACATCAGCCGGTACGACTCCTGACCGAAACGCGTCTCCCAGCACTGGCAACACAAAACATAAAAAGAAACACATAAAATCAACATAATGGGTAACGAAATAAAAATCGTGATAAGAATTTTGGGGATAGTGAAATAAAATCATGTCGTCGCTGTGTATACATTTCCAACACTTTTGTTTTATTTTTCTAATATTAATGTATAAAGTGGTTGCATTTTACTTATTTACTATCTATTTGTTTATTCTAATAAATTCATTTCATTGAACTTGCCAACACAATCCTGCGCCGCACTGCGCTACGCTCGCCACCCTGAGATATTAGATGTCAATCATGCCCGGTCATTTCTCTGATAACATAGCTTAAATAGCTTAAGCTTATTCTAAAGGTGCCCCTTGAAAAATCTATGTTATTAATAGTCAAATTACTATATTTCATGGCACGAAATATATATCATGTTACAGACGAACATCCGTCTTAGTAACTTCTATGGTTACACCATTAATTTTAATTTTATTTTCCTCTATAGAAGAAAATACCAAAACAGTGCCTATTATTAAACTGTTTCCAATGATAATGTGCTAATTACTGCACATAGTCACATAAAAAATATGGTTGTATTTTTTTTTTATTTCGATACTTTTCGAGTTATCTTAGAAAAACTTCAAAAATCGAAGCTCGACACGCACGAATCTGCGTAACCGGCATATTTTTGTTCCGCTAAATGTGACCCTACCTGATACAGCTTTAGACTAATGATCGGTCGCATTAAAAAATATGCTTGAAACGTGGAATTTCCTGGCCTTAAAACCGAAACATACTATTGCACAATGCTTGGCGATTGAATAAATAAATATATCGGTGGACATTTTTCACACAGCGCCATCTAGCCCCAAACTAAGCAAAGCTTGTAATATGGAAACGAGATAGCTGATAGAATACTTATATACTTTTTTTTAGTAACATACATACTTATAATGTATGGGTATAAGGGTATGTCCTAAAGGACCTGGGTATGTCCTAAAACTGCATCCAGACCCACCGGAGGACGGGCAGCAGCGTCCTCTCCGTTAACGGTGGTAATATTATGCGATCCCCGAGCCGCCTGCCAAGCGTGGCGATTATGGCAACACCTCCCTTTCAGGGAGAGGCCTTTGTCCAGCAGTGGACGTCTTCCGGCTATTGATGATGATGTGATACTTATAATACATACTACACCCAGACACAGAATAAACATCTATGTTCGTCACATAAATGTTTGCGCTGGGTGGGGCCAAATCGAACCCACGCCCTACAGCTCTGAAGGCAGACATAATGCTACCAACTGAGCTATAAGGCAGTCACTGGCGAACGTGTGGCACTTCCCCAGGCGGAGTCTGCAATAGAGTCCTACCACTACAGCCGGTACTGACCGGTTTGCCGGACTGCGCCCAGAAGATGAAGAGCAGCATCAGCAGCGCCACCTGCAGCAGCCACGTGCGCGCCAGGGCCACGTACAGCGCCACGCGGGAGCTGTACCGCTCCAACCTGGAACGGCGGAACAGTACATCATCATCAGCCCGGACACTCCCCCTTAGACCGCCACACTGTACGACAACCTGCCATATGCATCCACCGGTTGCCCGCGACTTTTACAATGTCGTCGGTTCATCTATATATACACAACGTATAACAAAAAGGTTCAACAATACGAAAGGGTATGTATATACTCATAATTATGAACAACTTTTACAATGGGGCCAACCCTAAAACCGCAAAAAAAGTCAGCTGTTCCATACAAAAAGTTCCTTGAACTTGGACAAAATGTATGGAACAGCTGTTTTTTTTTCGGGATATCAGTGTTGGTTCCATAGTAAAAGTTGTTCATAATGATGAGTGTGTCGGATCTGGCTAGGTACGAACCGCATCAGATAATGGTACTTTGGTGGCGTGAGTTTGGCGGGCGAGGAGAGTAACTTGGGGACAAGGCGTTCCGCTAATAGCCAATGCGACCGCTATCAACGAATACCCCCAATAAAACTTGAGCTCCTCGGAAGGAGCGTGTCCGCGCGCTCCCAGCAGCGCCTCTGTCGGATGGTATGCGAAAAACCCACTACATGCCGATTGGTTGCCATCAACCGGCCAACGACCAATCAACGTCGCACGTTAACTAGCGTAACAGCAGAGATGGCGCCACTTCCATCTCTAGTCCACAGAAACTAAACTAGGTGGCGTGATATTATTAGTCTGAAGGAGGTATTTAAAGCACGCTCCGACAAGTATATACATACCGTATCGTATTGTTGAACCTTTTTGTTACACATTGTATATCTATATATATTGGGAAACCGCGCCTACGCGCTCCTGTTTAAAAATGGCGGCGTTGTATTTATAAGTGCCGCATTACGCGCACGAGTATGGCAAGTGATATTTATTATACATGTATTTTCGTGTTGTTTTCAAACCTCTGTATAAGCTTATAGTAAAGTCGCCACAACTTTGCTAGGGCATGACTTGGACTTGACTGGGACTAATTTTGTGTGACTGACTGTGCATAATTGCCCTGATAATAACAAAACTTGAAAAATGCATTATACTTGACTGGCCAAATGCTCAACGTCCGATGCCAAATATGAAGAAAACATCCTCTATTATTAACTCACCGTCCCGCGAGGTGGAAGACCGCCGGACAGATGGCCACGCAGGCCGCTAGCAGCAGAGACACCCAGATTTCAAAGTCTGAATAGCTTTCTAGAAACTTCCAGATACCGAAAAGAACGGCCCCGATGGAAGTCAGCACCAGTGACGTCACGATGACGTTGGTCGCAGTTCGGCAGAGCTTGGAGCAGAAGGGGAGCGCGGTGGTTTTCTTGTTCTGCTCGTTAAGAAGTTCCTGTAAAAGACGAATATAGCATGTTCTTGCATCTTCTCGTCTATAAGTGCCGAGTTACACGGATCCATTGTATTGTGACGTCCACAGACTGTCTTGAGAATGAATAATACTTGAGATTAACAGGGTATTAGACCCGAGTTTGTCCTAAAACATCCAGTACCACCGCAGGACGGGCAGCAGCGTCCTCTCGGTTAACAGTGCATTCTGCGATCCCATTCCGCACCCCAAACATGGGATCCTCACGCCCCAGCACCAGCCCCTTACTTTATGGGGGAGGCTTTCGTCTAGCAGTGGACGTCTTCTGGCTGATGATGATGACATGGTTTAATTAGTCCTGTGATTGAACGAATCAAAACAATCGAATCGCGCTTTCTGCGTGACCCGGTCGGTCGTCAATCGTTAAAGACCCGAGTCGTGATTGATCGACGCGCGGCCCAAGATCCGCGGCACTTGCCTTCCCATTCATAACGATCTTCCGATCTGCGACCGACCGAGAGACCAAGACCGAATGAATGACCGGCGATAGATACAATACCGACCGGTTTCGTCTCGGTTTTCTTCGATCAATCTCGGTGAAATTGCGTAGCTAATTTCAACTCTATATTAATAGACTTAAGTCTTATTTTTATTTGTAGATTCTCTAGACCGATGACCGACGTTTTGATCGAATCTTTTTGCTCGGTCACTTGGCTCGTCGGTTACGAAAGATTGAGATTTCCGAAAATAACCGCCCGACACAGGACTAGTATTAATAAACTTATTGGAAGACTGTTATTGAGGGACTTACAAGAAGATGACGCTTGGCTTGACAGCTGATTGCATAGATAATAATAGACAATAGCATAGACGAGTTTTGGCGGGAACACGGAAAAATCATGTCGCTGCATTCTATAACTTTCTTAAACTAGCGTTTTTTCGGGAATTAATGATTAACTGCTGGTGTTTTATTCATTGAGTGTTGAATTACATGCACGAGTGTGGGCAAGTGATATAATGTGGTGAAACATGTCTTTTTGTGTTGTTTCCAAAACTCCGGAAAAGCTTATAGTAAAATCGCCACAACTTTACTAGGGCATGACTTGAACTTGACTTTGACTAATTACGTGTGACTAACTGTAATTTCATGACATATTTGACTTGATAATACTACATAAACTTGAACATCAAATATACTTGACTCTGGCATAATGCACAACGTGCGATGCCAAAAACAAAGAAAAATTAAATTGTATAGACTAATAATTATGTTTGGGGTAGACATTATTTAAGCCTAGTTTTGTCGGGATTGTGGTAAAAAAAAACCCGCATTATTTATATTGCAAAATTTGTGTTTTTATGCTTAAACCCCAGCAAATCACACAATTTCGTGAAACATGCCTTTTCGCGTTGTTTTCAAAACTCAATACAGCATATTAGTCTCCTCTCTGAGTCAATAGTATAGTCGGTGGTGTTGGTGTGGGTGTGGCACCTTGAGTTCGTTGTAAGTTGGTGGTGTTGGTGTGGGTGTGGCACCTTGAGTTCGTTGTAAGTTGGTGGTGTCGGTGTGGGTGTGGCACCTTGAGTTCGTTGTAAGTTGGTGGTGTCGGTGTGGGTGTGGCACCTTGAGTTCGTTGTAAGTTGGTGGTGTCGGTGTGGGTGTGGCACCTTGAGTTCGTTGTAAGTTGGTGGTGTCGGTGTGGGTGTGGCACCTTGAGTTCGTTGTAAGTTGGTGGTGTCGGTACGGGTGTGGCACCTTGAGTTCGTTGTAAGTTGGTGGTGTCGGTGTGGGTGTGGCACCTTGAGTTCGTTGTAAGTTGGTGGTGTCGGTGTGGGTGTGGCACCTTGAGTTCGTTGTAAGTTGGTGGTGTCGGTGTGGGTGTGGCACCTTGAGTTCGTTGTAAGTTGGTGGTGTCGGTGTGGGTGTGGAACCTTGAGTTCGTTGTAAGTTGGTGGTGTCGGTGTGGGTGTGGCACCTTGAGTTCGTTGAAAGTTGGTGGTGTCGGTACGGGTGTGGCACCTTGAGTTCGTTGTAAGTTGGTGGTGTCGGTGTGGGTGTGGCACCTTGAGTTCGTTGTAAGTTGGTGGTGTCGGTGTGGGTGTGGCACCTTGAGTTCGTTGTAAGTTGGTGGTGTCGGTGTGGGTGTGGCACCTTGAGTTCGTTGTAAGTTGGTGGTGTCGGTGTGGGTGTGGCACCTTGAGTTCGTTGTAAGTTGGTGGTGTCGGTGTGGGTGTGGCACCTTGAGTTCGTTGTAAGTTGGTGGTGTCGGTACGGGTGTGGCACCTTGAGTTCGTTGTAAGTTGGTGGTGTCGGTGTGGGTGTGGCACCTTGAGTTTGTTGTAAGTTGGTGGTGTCGGTGTGGGTGTGGCACCTTGAGTTTCGTTGTAAGTTGGTGGTGTCGGTGTGGGTGTGGCACCTTGAGTTCGTTGTAAGTTGGTGGTGTCGGTATGGGTGTGGCACCTTGAGTTCGTTGTAAGTTGGTGGTGTCGGTGTGGGTGTGGCACCTTGAGTTCGTTGTAAGTTGGTGGTGTCGGTGTGGGTGTGGCACCATGAGTTCGTTGTAAGTTGGTGGTGTCGGTGTGGGTGTGGCACCTTGAGTTTCGTTGTAAGTTGGTGGTGTCGGTGTGGGTGTGGCACCTTGAGTTCGTTGTAAGTTGGTGGTGTCGGTACGGGTGTGGCACCTTGAGTTCGTTGTAAGTTGGTGGTGTCGGTGTGGGTGTGGCACCTTGAGTTCGTTGTAAGTTGGTGGTGTCGGTGTGGGTGTGGCACCTTGAGTTCGTTGTAAGTTGGTGGTGTCGGTGTGGGTGTGGCACCTTGAGTTTCGTTGTAAGTTGGTGGTGTCGGTGTGGGTGTGGCACCTTGAGTTCGTTGTAAGTTGGTGGTGTCGGTGTGGGTGTGGCACCTTGAGTTCGTTGTAGATGCTGCGCGCGTTGAGGTGCGCGGCGTGCGCGGACACGATGCCGAAGTCCCAGCCGCAGAACACCTTGTTGGCGAACACGTGGCTGAGCGCGCCCGCCGTCTCGATGAAGTTGCGCCGGTACGACTCCGCCGTTCTAACAACACGGGCACATCAACAGCCGGAAGACGTCCACTGCTGGCCGAAGGCCTGCCCCTTAATAGGCAGGGGTTGCCCGCACACACTTAGCTCAAAATCATTATCACATCACACACGTGATGTGATGTGTAATCTTCGTTACCAAGAGAAATATAATTCATCACTATCATCATCAGCCAGAAGACGTCCACTGCTGGAGCAAGGACTCTCCCTTAGTAGGGAGGGGTTGCCATAATCCCCACGCTTGGAAGGCAGCTTGGGGATCGCAGAACGCTCACCACCGTTAACCAAGAGGACGCTGCTCGCGTCCTTCGGTGGTTTTGGATGCAATTTACGTAGGTCCCCAAAAATCATTATCGTAATCTAAAAATACTAAAGACGAGACGACGAGGAATAAAGCGTAAATACACTGACGTAGTGAGTGGAACAAATAACTATTTCTCAAACTGTCACATTGTTCCTCCCAGTTCTACAGTTTTTTACGGTATATTAACCGTGATTGTGCTGTGAAATGAGTTCCCAACACAACATTAACATAATCACGGTGAATGTCCCGTAAATGATCATAGAACTATTTTTTAATTTATCAAAAAATGAGAATCCATATTCGATGCAGCCTCCTGGCAAGATGGCGCGAAGAACTTTAACGTCTTTGACAAATATTGTCAGGAGTCGGCTAATTATTAGCCCGGAGACGTCCACTGATGAACGAAGGCCTCCCCCTTAGACCACATTGTACGACAAGCTGACTTTTGCACCTACTGGTTACCCGCGACTTTTACAGTGTCGTCGGTCCATCTAGTACGTAGCCTACCTACGCTGTGTCGTCCGTTCGCGGTCGCCGCTCAAGAACCTTTCTTCCCCATCGGTTATCAGTTCTTCGAGCGATGTGGCCTGCCCATTGTCACTAAACTTGCAAACTCCGAGTTATTCCGGTGACTTTGGTTCTTCGGCGAATATCCTAGTTCCTCAGGTCAGCTGTATTGTTCCAAACATGGTAAAGTCGACAGGAGGCCTTCGCTCAGCAGTGGGAGTCCACAGCCTAGCATCAAAGTGGTCTCAATGACACTCACCGGTAGCAGAGCACGGCAAAGAACACGAGGTAGAGGCTGAGCATGGTGAAGAAGTAGGCGAAGGGCATGTTGTACCGCGCGGCGCCGATGTCGCCGCTGTGGTAGTGTCCGTAGTACATCACTGTGGACTGCATCCTGCCCTGGAGAATTGGGAATCCGTGTATTTGCGTTATCATTACAATTCTTCATTTTTAATCCATCTGATTAGCACTGAACCATAAGCACTTGGAGATGTCAGCTCTGGTTACTTATTCAAGGTCTTTTGTTTGGGATGCACGTGTTATTTTGTCGACGTGCTAGCGCCTAACATAATAATAACATAATATAATGTTGGAAAACACAAACACGTACACAAGCAAGCGAGTTTATTTATTATTTTATAATTTATTTTTTCAGTGACCACAAAATGTTTTTCGGCGAGGTACAGGGATGTTTCAAAGTCGAATCAGTTTTCCTCGCTTACTTTCCTTTTTCTTGTTGTGTTTTCTAACATGCCATTATCTTATAACATAATATAATGATCATGTTGGCGCTACCGAATCTAATGCTTAAATCCTCAAACAGCACAAGTACGGGTACTGTGCAGAATGTACATGTTTGTGTCGTTTGGGGTCGAGACTTGTCGCCCCGGGGGACCGGCCACCCGTGGCTTATATAGGTTACTTTATAAAGGGACCTGGCGAAACCTTTGGTCGAGGCTCTCATATAATCAAAGTCTTGACGACTTTGATTATATGAGAGAGCTATAGTTCCTCCGAGTGTCAGGAGACCGGAATGCTGGCGTGTATTTTCGCCAAAAACGAAGTATTGCCATCCAACGTGGCAATGCCGTCAGCATTCTCGTCGGTTCCCTCGAGAATGGGGCTTTTAGTTTAGTTTTTGTACATATTACAGGGTTTGTTTTGATTGATTTGTGTTTGATCGATGGACATTCACACAGCGCCGTCTAGCCCCAAACTAAGCAAAGCGTATACTATGGGAACTTGATAACTGATATAATACATAAATACCTTATTTTTGTTAATACACACATATAATATCTGACAACCCCCAGACATAGAACACACATCTATGTTCGTCACACAAATGTTTGTCTTGGATGGGAATCAAACTGTTAGGCGTGGGCCTGACAGCTCTCAAAGCAAACATTTGCCAAATGAACTATAAGGCGGACATATATACATAAAACCACGTGCAATGGATAGCGAAGCGGCATGCCTTAGAAGAGACAGCAGCAGATTTTAATAGACTGATGACCCCATAAAGCCCTCACCTGTCCAGCCGCCCACTCTAAGATATTAACGTTCCAGCTCACTTCGTCATTGAAGGCTGTATCGTTGTCGTCCCGCCTCGCTACACCGTGGTCGTAAAGCGTTTGAGGGATCACTATGAAACAGAGCAGCAGCGCCGTCAGCGCTAGGTCCAGCACAAACAGCCTCCGCACCATGCGGAAGTAGGTCCCGACGGCGGAACCGAACTGCCCTTCGATGTCGCGGATCGCTTCGTACCACAGCTCGATGGAGAACAACGCGTCGCGAATCCGCTCTTTTGCCTGGAAATAAAGTCTGGTTTTTAGTCTTCTGTCTTCGGACGAAGGTCTATTTTTCATAAAAGGTAATTTCATCCTAACCATCTCGTTAGAGTTTTAGAGGAACGCCGAAAAATCATGTTGCCGCGTTGTTTTAATTTGCTCTTTGACCTAAAATAATTACAGCAACAGCCAGAAGACGTCCACTGCTGGACTTAACCTTCCACTTAATAGGGAGAGGTTGCCGTAATCCTCATCTTAGAGTATGCGTTGCCCGAGTGGGTGTTTCCAGATCGTTACAATCGGGGTGTCTTCAAGTCGCGAGTGAGTCGGTTTCTTCCAAGCAAGCGTGCTCGGTCGTAGACTGCATCTTCGCATAACATCAGCCGAGATGGTAACGAAACGCAAGCCTATAAAGCACAAAACAAAAACACTACACACCCGTTTCCAAGCAAAGCTGATCCTATACTTGGTCCGCTTGAGCAGAGATATGGGTCGACGTTTGGAGCGCAGGCTGACCGATACAGACAGCTTGGCGCGGACATTCCGCTTCATTGTCAGACCTTGGGGCAGGTGCCTCAGTGCCTCTCTGCAATAGAAAACCTTAATGAGTTCATTTTAGGCCATGAAACCATGTGGCTTTAAGTGATCTCAGCTATACTTTTAGTACTAGGGCCATAGCACTAGAAGAGCTAGTTCAAAAACAGTTTTTTATAGAAAGAGCGGCAACCTTTCGATTAGCATGATGGTAAGACCACAGCCACCTATGGCCACCAACATCTTCGAGCATATACCATTGGAGGTAACAAGCCAAGGGTAGCCTCTGCCGAAAAGTATCATATACCCTTTGTGTTGCTAGTTGGTTTTGCGCAATAGGGATAAGCGCATGGGCGTATATAAGTGGGATTTTAGGGGGACCGGGCCCCGAAATATTTATATCGTCTTCTTGCTACCGCCTTGCATTGTTCCCGCAAAAACATTTTTTGGAGCCACGGACCTATGTGACAGCTATAGCTACGCGTATGGATAAGCACCACTGTAAGGACTGGGATTTCTAGATTTTGCCAAATGTAGAAGTGAACCTTTTCTGCCTAGTTTTCGTGGAATACAAATAGTGGATAAACTTTTGACACGACTCTCTTGCTAGGCGAGGAGTGGGTACAGGGTAATGACGATGAACGACGTTACCTCCTCAACTCCTCGGAGAGCGGGTTATCATCCATGAGCTGCTGCTGCTGCTCTAGCTCCTTGACAATGTAGTCCGCTCTCTTGTCCTCGACGTCGTGCTCCTCCGTGACCTCCTCATCTTCCGCGCCGTCGGTCTCGTCCAGGAGGCTGTTGTGTTCAGAGGCGTTTCTTCTGTGCCGGAGCGTATCTGGAAATGTTATTACGTAGTCCATTCATTACCATTAACTATGTTCAATACATAATGAAAATAAGTATACACAACATAAAATTAAAAAATAATATTCAATTATTAACAATTATAGATATTAAAACACAGAATGGAAATGGAAATGGACTGGACATCTAGAAGTAAAACAGAAAAATGGGCCAAAGAAGTGACAGAATGGTGCCCTAGATATAAAAAAGAGATGTAAAGGTAGGCAGTATTGTATATGGGAAGATGATATTAAAAAAGTGGCGACAGAAGCAAGAGAAAGATCTTTTGATCACACTTGCTCGTAAAGTGGATCTTATTGCATCGGTTTTAGGCTCATAATCCAAGCTATTACGCACGCGTGCTTTTTACTTTACATTACGACACATGGTGCTATAATAGGTATAACCCGGTAAAGTCAAGTTGGTACCTGATTGCAATTAGACGTACGTATACGAAGCACTCTTAATATAGCTACAGTAATACTTACAGTTTTTTTGTAATACCAACAAAGAGTTCTTATGCCGCTGAAGTAAATGTCAACCTTCGCGCGCATTACTGATTTGGGCGCCATTTTCCGCAAATGTTTGTTGACGTTTTCGCTGTGTGGTTGATTATTATCAAAAAAAAATTGTTTTTTCCTCGCAAGTGTGACGAAAACTGTCGTATGAAACTCTTGTGCTATGTTTCAATACACTCTCGGCTTCCTTATCGCGCTCGCCTGCGGCTCGCCCGCATAATACCGCCTCTAGTATAATGACCAACAAAGCACACTTGTATCATAATGTACTATTATGGAGAACTCTTGGGGAGGCCTACGCTGAAAAGCAAGACAATCAAGAAACCGGTGTCTAATGTGAATATTATTGTTTACATATACCGACAACAATTAGTAGTTATAATTGCTAGGGTGATTAGTAAATAAGATTGTTAATAAAGGCTATTAAAAAAATAGATTGGCATGATCCCCTAATGAGTCTTGGTCTGTATAAGACTGTATAAGACGCTATTCATCGCGTCGTTGTGCAATCTCGCGCCTCTCCGGTCGCTGGAGCTCGCCCAGATCTTTCTCCTCGGAGGGCCGACAGAGGTTCTTCAACTTTTGTTCGTGGCTTCTTCGGTGTTGGCGCAATTTTGCCAATGTCTGGTGTAGGGCCAATAAATAATCTTCTGCAGATTGTCCGTGTGTGAGAGGTGATCTTGGGACGAGCTACCGACCGAAGAACGTTCTGTCGGCCGTCACAACTACCATGTAATATTATATATGCGAAAGTTCGACGCGTTTGTCGTGTTTGTTACCTCTTCACGCCAAAACGGCTGGACGGATTTGTATGAAACTCGGAATAGAGATTTTATTTTCTGAAATATAATATAGGCTACTTTTTGTCATCGTCATCATCACCGTTATTCATAATCATGCGAGTGAAACCGCGGGATGCAGCTAGTGTTTATTTATTTTTTAACAGGCATAAGCCTTTATTAACTACAACAAACTACAATGACTACTTAGCCTAGTGTTTATTATGCGCATCAGCCTCATTTTCTACCACATCGGCCAGTGCGGGTTGGTGGAATCATACGTCGGATACCCATCCGACGTATGATTATGACCGCAAGTAGCATTAAGAAATAATAATTGCCGTTTTAAAACTTCACAGTTTTGCTTTTTGATCATCATAAAAACGGTAATTTGTTAAAGCGTCAAGTTTGGTGCGATCGTCAAGCGTCGTCTACAGTACCAAAGTAAATAAACTACAACAGGCCAAGTGCGAGTCGGGCTCGCACTAAAGATCCCAATTTGATCCAAAAACCTTTTTTCTGGTAAATACGACAAAATTCGTGACGGTACAAAAAGTTCACTTCGCGAATATTAATCTTTCTCTGTTTTTCTGATCAAACTTACTAAATTCGTCCATTTCAATCCCCAATTCTCGCCCCTTCATATTTCCAACAGTAAATCACTATTATTTTTAACTAAAAGCGAACAAGGTAAACGGTACAGTTATGCCACTGGTTGGTACACTACTGGCGTATGAATCATGTTAATTGAAGCTTAGGTAATTATAATTAGAGGTACACTGGCAGTCGGTTGATACTTGTGAAGTACTGGATGTTATACTTTAAATTAAAAACATTATTATTTAAGTTTGTTACGCCGTTTTCTTTGTAAGATTATCAAGTTTATTTTTGCATTTGTGGAACATTTCTATTCTACATGCATTAACAAACAACATGCTGGCTACCTTGTTTCCTGAGAGATATAATCCAAGTCTTTTTGAGGTAGTGTGAACTGAATAGTTGTGTTCTAAGTATGCACGCTTCATCTTCGACCACAACTTCACTGCCCAACAGGTGAGTTAGTCCACTGAAGAGAGAAGTGAATAGAACGGAAATATGACGGGCCGTGCTAGCCGCTAAGATGTTTTTACCTGTAGATGAGTTGTCCCCCCCGCCATATTTACTAGACGAAATCAAGGTAATTGCCGTGATCGCTACCAGTCTTTCACTTCCGAATGTCCGGTAATACGCTGCCGCTAATCGTATGTTTTCTAGCAAAAAGATGGTGATATAATGCCTTTCTGTGTATTTAGACACTGCACAATCTACACAGGCACTTGAGAGATAGAAAAAAATTCATTTCACTGTATTTTTATTGCAATGGGCAAAATGAAATTTATTTTATCTGAGGCAACTGTTGTCACTTTGAAATGGATGGCCGAGATAGATAGATCGTCTTGTGTGAGAGAGTGAAAGAGAGCCACACCGGCGCGGCGAGGGAGCTCGTTCTGGCCAATCAACTTGTGTAGCTTATTACGCCGTAAGATAAATTAGATATTTGTCTCTTTCTAACAACAGGTGTGGCGTATAAAGTCGGTCATATTCTTTCCTTTTCTTCACAAAGTGCATAGTAACATGCGTAAGTATATTTATATAGACAACTTCTAGTCAGTTTTTAAAGCAGTTTTGTTCGACTATAACTACTCTATTTATTTCAACTCACTGGCTAGCCGGCATTAAGTGCAAATGCGCTTGATGACAATAGGGTAGATGACTGATGTTTATATCGTTGAAACCAATAGCTTCAATGAAGAATTTAAGTAAATATAGTTAGTTTATTGAAAAAAATAATTTAAATCGGTTCTTGATGTTCTGATATATGAGCGTTTAAAGTTTTTGTTAGAGACAACTCTGTCCCTTTCCCACAAAACAAAAAATTACGTCATGCCTTACTTGTCAGAATAGAATGTATATGGTGTACTGAGAAGTGACGTCACGATTTGCTGTTTCGCCTCTCTGTCTCTGTCTGTGTCTGTATAAGTTGCTTATTTTTGATCAGACTTTTAATTTTTTTTTCATTTATCAGTTACATTTATAGGCCACATTTTAGAAGGACAATAAAAAAACCAGTCATCTAGCCTATTCTACCAATATACATGTTTTTAAACTGAGAATACTCAACGAACACAGACGATACGAACAGAACAGAACGAACGGACAGAACGTTGTCATTGTGAAGGTGAACTCTAGTTTATTGTGCATTTTGACGCACGGTATTATTGGGCAGTTCTGAACCACGAGTGAACGGAGCGAACGGAGTGAGGCAGAATGCCCAATAATACACTACTTATACCTAATATTAAAAAGTTTTTATTATGAAAACTTACGTTGCTTTTGACACATTTTTGTTTTATTTCTACGAGAATACTCACGTTTAATTAAATCGGATACTCCGACTATAGTTTCGATCACATCCGGTGACCTTTTTCAAAGAGTGAAAACAGAGCACGACGCAGCCGGGGGCGCTTGCACTGCTGTGAGTATTCCCGTATAAATAAAACAAAAATATTAAAAGGCTATTTTTTTCTCGTGAAGCCATGAACATGAACTACTTATCTTTCTTTGTACGAAGCTGGACCGCATGTGGAAGCTATTGTTACGCCCGTGGTTGTCCGTGTGCATGTCAAACGCCGACATATCCACAATAGAAAAGGAATGTATTGTTTACAGGACCCTTAGTATCCCCCGTCCTACCTCCATGAAATGCCTCTTATCCCTTGCCTCTACCCAATGGGGTACCTAATGAGTCAACTGTATATTATGTAAATTTATAAATATTAATAATATTAAGTTGTGAAATGTGATTGTCCCATAAAACTAAGAATATTACTAAGTATATTATTTTATAGCAAAGTAAGTATAATAAGTACTGTATTTTACTAACACGGTGTCTGTTATAAATGTGTTGTATTATGTGTGTTTTAGATTAACCAATCGAGCTTCCGTGGATTCATATAAACCGAACATATTATGATATCGCGATCATATAATATCTACAGTTTACGACACTATCAAGAAACGGACATTGGCAGAATTGTGACACAAGTCGCAGAAGCCATAAACCAAAGAAGTCAAGTCAAGTCAAGTTTACAGGACACTTACTTACCAACATGTGCACAACATAGCCTATACCTACATACATATAGTACTCAAGGATAATGAAGCTACCTACTACTAAAACAAATTTCACAATCAAATCAGTGTTTCCCGAGATTACCTCATTAACAGCAAATTGACTTTTTATCTCTTTGTAATGTGTACAAACTACAAAGTATTGTTGTATATGAATGGCATAGCATAGGTATAACATAGTTTTTACTGAAGAAAATCCGTACACATTCATCTTTACAGCACACCCCGTCTTTTCGTGTTCATAATTTTTCTCCATCCTAAGGTTGCCTGGAAGAGATCGGTTTTAGCGATAAGGCCGCCATATGTGCACTAGTATTTAATTTATTTAATCCTTTGTATGTATGTTTCTTTGGTGTGAGCAATAAATAATTAATCTATCTACACATAACAAAAATTATCAAAGATTACACAAAAATATTATTTTCAATAGAACATTTTGAAAA
This sequence comes from Erannis defoliaria, assembly GCA_905404285.2. Taxonomy (NCBI): domain Eukaryota; kingdom Metazoa; phylum Arthropoda; class Insecta; order Lepidoptera; family Geometridae; genus Erannis; species Erannis defoliaria. The sequence goes on from FR990076.1 coordinate 1,369,171, forward strand.
TATTAGAAGCTCTATGCTAGTTATCAAACTTTTTGTATGAAATACATATCATCACAGCACACTAATCGTACTTCGTACTAATATTATGGTATATTCATATTTAAAAAAAAAGAAGTTTTTTGGGGTATGTGTGTGTGTATGTTTGTTACTCCTTCCCGCTGCAACGGCTGAACAGATTTGGATGAAATTTGGTATAGAGGTAGCTTATACCTTGGAATAAAACATAGTCTACTTTTTATCCCAACAATTGCGGGTGAAGCCGCGGGGCGCAGCTATTTACTAGCTGCTAGTAAATATAATAAATGTAAAAGTTTGTTGATGTGTGTGGGTGTGTGTATGTATGTTACCTTTGCACGCCAAAACGGCTGAACGGATTTGGATGAAACTATGAACGGTGATAGCTTTCCCAGAATAATATATTAGGCCAATATTAATCACCATCACCGTTTTTCATCATCACGCGGGTGAAACTGCGGGGCGCAGGTACTAGTTTAGTAAAGCTTGTACCCCGAACAACACTATTACTGATACTAAACAATGACACTCACTGTAAGGCAGTTGCCTAGACGGCATGAAGTTGACAGCCACCTGACGAGCCTGGTTGCTCCTCGAAGAACTCTGCCTCCGACTTGTTGCAGTCTCCTGATCCGCTGCAGGCTCTGCGCTCGCCACTTCTGTTCCTTCCTCCATTTTATCACAGATTCAAAACTACAGCTTGGTGATATCTGGAATCAGAAATTAAAAACATTAAGGGAGGGGAGTTATTTAGACACCTAATGGCTGAACTAGGAGTATGCTAGGGGGAGCAAAGAAAAAAAACTACATACAGAAGACTTACGCCCATAGAAAACAAGTAAATGCCTACTGAAATGTACCTACAGTCAGCATCAATGATAAGATGAATGGACGGGAAATAAGCACACGGATTTTGAAGACTATATGTTGAGCGCCGGCTCTCCACTCGCTTCAGTCATACTATGCCTTTGCGACATGCAAGCCGTACGATACGACTACAAACTTCTAATACATTTACATTGTACATGTGTTCTCTTTTTATCTACGTCATACGCAATTCTTTTCAGACCATGACAGTCGATGTCTTTCTGAAAATATACAAAACTTATATAAGACCTCTGTTAGAGTATGGCTTCCAAGTTTGGAGTCCATATTTCAGGAAAGATATTGATCTGCTCGAAAGCGTCCAAAGGAAAGCCACCAAAATACCATTTGCTCTTCGTCGCAAATCTTACGAAGACAGATTAAAGGCTCTGCGGCTCACGACTCTGGAAGAAAGACGGCTGCGTGGTGACTTAATTGAGACTTTTAAAATCCTGAACGGGTTCTACAAGTTCCTGACATTCATAGCATCTACTCACTTAAAGACTACACTAGAGAAAGTAGACGCCATAAAATTCTTCTACAGCCAGCTCCATCACAGACCAACACTGCACATCACATCCTCGGCAATAGAGTCGTTTATAATTGGAACAGGTTGCCTGAGGATATAATTTCATCCAAATCCTTAAACGCATTTAAGAACAGCCTGGATAAATGGATAAAAAAGGAGAAGATAGACTTAACAGACAAATACTGAAATTCAACACTGTTTGATATAGGCACATCAGCATAATGCTGCTCGCCTATCACTAAATAAATAAATAAAACACTGTTTTATACTATCACGGTTCTTTTTGTTCTCTTTTTGGCATGCAGTAATTAGATTTGTTATCTCTATTTTCCGGCAAATGTAATATGCATACTTTTAGCTAGGTAGGCTTGATTGTGTTGTCTTGTTAATTTTGATCGATTTGCAAGCGCTGGGCCCGCCCATTCATTGTCACCGTCGCTGCCTACAGGCAACAATTATACATCCCTTATTAAAATAATATTATAAAAGTTAAGGGTATTTTCTATATTGTTTGTTCATCATGTTGTGTATAATTTTGATGTTAATTAGTAAAATAGGCTAATCAACAACAACAGACTTGTATTTTACGAACAAAAAAAATATGTTTTTTTTTGTTTCTCTGGTATAGTTTGAAAAAAACTCATAATTTCGTATGCTCTTACCAAAATTAAAAGTTTAACCTACTTTAAACTAGTTTGCTCAATAATGAACAGCACACAGTAATAAGAAATATTTTATCATGAATTTAATAAAAATTAATTGAGCGCTTGTAGCATATTATCAATAAGTTGATAAACACTGGAATGGTATCTAGATATTTTTATTTCTATAAATAGATAACTTGAAAAATCCATGTTGATTTAGATAATAATACATATTGTTATCATGACGTCAAAAGCATAATATCAAAAACAAAAGATTCTGAAAAAAATTTGATGCAGTTAGTTTATTTGTGTGTCTGATTTCTACTCCCTACCATAGAGAAATCTCCCTACCTGATGTTGAGCAATCATGTCATGATCTAGGATGGAGCACGCTTACTTAGAAGGAACCTAATCTGTTAAGGATCGACAAGTTGACGGCTCGAACTCATCGGTGGGCGCGGCTAAAAAGCATGCTCTCTTCATCAAACAAACTGTGGGAAAGGGAGAAAGAAATGAGCGCGAAACTTTTTTTTGTCGACCTTTGGCTGCAGTAATGTTTTTGAATAAACTCTGAGTTAATTTATTCCAACTTAAGTTATTTGAAATGTTTATAGACTAAACTATGCCGCTTGATAAATTATTTTAGAGTTTTCGTATTCCTTATGTTATTTATTTACGTCCAATGTGGCGTTAAAATTGAGCTAAAATACAAGATGTTTCCTGGCTCATAACTTTCATGTTTATTAACTTTTTACTTTCGTAATAATTTACAATCCTAGATAATGAAGAGATTAATTGATATAATACTTAGTCTTGGACCTACAAAATTACAAAGTGGAGTAGTAATACTACCGCGTTTCTATGGAGAAGTGACCAACTTGTCTACTCTTAAAATTCCATGTTGATTGATTTAGATTATAATACTGTTATCATGACGTCAATAAAGCAAGCATAATAGCAAAAACAAAAGATTCTGAAAAAACATTAATGCAGTTAGTTTATTACACACATAGAGAAATCTCCCTACCTGATGTTGAGCAATCATGTCATGATCTAGGATGGAGCACGCTTACCTAGAAGGAACCTAATCTGTTAAGACGTGAAGAGATATTCAATCTCTGTGATGTGGAGACACCTAAACCATATTTTACTTAGCGGTGATCACAGACCGAGTGAGAGATAGGTCTTTGTTTAAGTTTGAGATATTTACATAAAATACCGATGTATATATGTACCTCCCTATTTATTTTATTACCACAGCTACAAAGCACAGCCATCCTGTCAAGACAATTGATTGAATCCTAACTATGACTCATAGTAATACATAGTAATACTCAAAAAGAAACGAATACTCACCTAAAAAAATTATCCATTGATATCAAAAGAAGATAGGTTAACTTAAAAAATAATTCATTGCTAAAAGAATAGTTATCATATTATGATAACGTTTTGATCAAAATACGATTATGATAAAAAAAAAATACACACCAAATAAAATGTAAACAAAAACAAAACAGCCGCCCCCGCCGGGCAGCCTGGCGAGAGTGCCATAGTGACAGAATGGACAAGACATGTATGAAACGGTCACTAGGAATAATGGTGTTTTATAATTTGTTCTTGGCCATGGATACTAGGCCTTCAGCTGAATAAATATTTCTTCATCGATCCTTCTTATTCCGACTAAATGAGTTTTAGCCTCAGTCCAAGTTACACACAGTAAGTCACCGTCAAGTCCAATCATGTCCTATTAATGTCGTGGCAAGTTTACTACAAGCTTCTTCGGAGTTATGGAAACAACACGAAAGACATATTACACCATATTATACTAATTTCCCATACTCATGCACGTCAACTGGCACTTAATTAATAAAACGCCACTAATTTAATGCAGTAAAACCCGAAAAAACACAAGTTTTGGAAAATAATAGGTACAATGCGGCGACATAATTTTTTGCGTTCCCGCCAAAACTCCCGGAATAAAAGTGCTTAGGTTAGTTATCTATTTACGCAGTCGCCAACCAAAGAGTTTTAAGCACGTTTTACTGTCAATATTTAATTTAGTTGTCAAAATTTTGTTGTTATTGTTAAGCATCATTTTCCTGTTTTAACCAAAATTCCTAAATTTATCACGTAAAAACATGGTATTATGTGAATGAGTTCAATGAGTGTAACCTAATAATAATGAAAAATAATGAAAACGTGTCAAATATGTGGTATTAAATCCGGCCAGTCAAATGACCAAAAGCGAATCTTCCTGGCAAAATTTCCTTTGGATGAAGATAGGTAAGCATCAAAAACTAATTTTGTAAGGCTGTTATAGAATAAGAATTACTTGATTTACAGTTTTAGCTTAAAGAATAAGGAATATTAAGAAAATAAGCCATAAATAGTCTAACAATAGTGTTTGTCCATTTTTTTATCGACTGTCGATGTTTATTATTTACGTTAAAAAAATACAAAATAGCGCCAGTACGCGCGTGGTGTTCGCGCTCATAGCGCAATAATAATAAAAATAAAAAACAGGCTAGGAAGCAATAATCTAATTTAAGAGGGACTAGAGGAGGCGGAAGCAGCCATATAATATAATAATAACGTCACTTTCCAGGTTATCCAGGGAGCCATGAAAAGACAATATTTATGGCAGCTTGCAATGCAGAAAGTGGTATTGCGACTCTGCATGAGACTGAGATGGAGCGAACAGCAAGATCGAAACACATGATACCCTCGAATGACTCAATTTTAATCACCGCCAAGTGCACGAAGATAATGCTTGACCACAAGATCCTTGAGATACAACGTCATCGAAGATGTCACCATCAGTGGATTCTTTCAGCAATTCGAAGACAATCAAAAAAAAACGGCCATTTACACTACTTACTTACTAATATTATAAAGAGAGAAGTGAAAAAGATTAGATTTTTTTGTAAGATTAGATTTATGTTTGTATGTAATGGATAAACTCACTAAATAAAAATAAAACAAAACTGCCAAAAATGAAATGAAATACTTTCATATTTATTTATTTGCAACTAAGTGTACAGAGATCTTAAATTAATATACCCTACATTATCCTACAACCCCCCCCCCCCCCCCGCCCCCACAACCCCCCCTATATTTTTGTAGTAAATTTATCGATACAAAAATATGTACATCCCTATTTGAGGTGATTATATTGTCAGACTGACAATGTCAGCTCTGCCATTACGTCAAAAGTTATTTTTTTCAATATTATTTTATATTTTTTTCATACTTTTAATTGTTTTATTATTGGTATTTAAGAAAAAACATTTTTAGTGACTGTTTTTTTCGTTTTACTCTATGGAACACCCGTCTCTTATTAGGTTTACTTACTCTATGCCGCCGGGTGTCAATAATGTACAACACAGTGAGAGTTTTGGCGGGAACACGGAAAAATCATGTCGTTGCATTCTATTATTTTCTTAAACTTGTGTTTTTTCGCGAATTAATGATTAAAAATGGTGGTGTTTTATTCATTGAGTGTTGAATTACATGCACGAGTGTGGGCAAGTGATATAATGTGGTGAAACATGTCTTTTCGTGTTGTTTTCAAAACTCCGTAGAAGCTCATAGTAAAGTCACCACAACTTTACTGGGGTATGACTTGGACTCGACTAGGACTAATTTCATGTGACTTACTGTGATTTCATGACTTATATGACTTGATGATAACAAATAAATGTAAAAATTCATAAACTTGACACTGGCAGAATGCACAACGTGCGATGCCAAAAACTAAGAAAAAAAAAAACACAGCAAGTGCCATAGTGACAGCATGGACAAGACATGTATGAAAAGTGCACTAGGAATAATGGTGTCATATAATTTGTTTTTGGCCATGGAAGCTAGGCCTTCAGCCGAATAAATATTTCTTCATCGATCCTTCTTATTCCGACTAAATGAGCCACAGTCCAAGTCACACATAGTAAGTCAGGGTCAAGTCCAATCATGTCCTAATAATGTTGTGGCAAGTTTACAAGCTTTTTCGGAGTTTTGGAAACAACACGAAAGACATATTACACTATATTATACCAATTGCCCATACTCATGCACGTCAACTGGTACTTAATTAATAAAAGGCCACTAATTTTATGCAGTATTTACACCCGAAAAAAACACAAGTTTTAGGAAAATAATAGGTACAATGCGGCGACTTAATTTTTTCGCGTTCTTGCCAAAAAGTCCTGCAATAATGGTGCTTAGGTTAGTTATCTATTTACGCAGTCGCCAACCAAAGAGTTTTAACCACTACGATTTACTGTTTTGATTTGGTTGTCAAAAATTATTTGTTATTGTTAAGCATTATTTTCCTGTTTTAACCAAAATTCCTAAATTTATCACGTAAAAACATGGTATTATGTGAATGAGACAATAAGTGTAACCTAATAATAATGAAAACGTGTTAAATATGTGGTATTAGATCCGGCCAGTCAAATGACCAAAGGCGAATCTTCCTGGCAAAATTTCCTTTGGACGAAGATAGGTAAGCATCAAAATCTAATTATATTTATATTAAGGCTGTTATAGAATAAGAATTACTTGATTTACAGTTTGAGCTTAAAGAATAAGGAATATTAAGAAAATAAGCCATAAATAGTCTAACAATAGTGTTTGTCCCTTTTTTTTCGACTGTCGATGTTTATATTTACGTTAAACAAAATGTAAAATAGCGCCAGTACGCGCGTGGTATTCGCGCTCATAGCACAAAAATATTTTTAAAAAAAGACGCTTGGAAGCAATAATCTAATTTAAGAGGGACTAGAGGAGGCTGAAGCAGCCATATAATATAATAATAACGTCAGTTTCCAGGTCATCCGGGGAGCCATGAAAAGACAATATTTATGGCAGCTTGCAGTGCAGAAAGTGGTATTGCGACTCTGCATGAGACTGAGATGGAGCGAACAGCAAGATCGAAACACATGATACCCTCGAATGACTCAATTTTAATCACCGCCAAGTGCGCCAAGATAATGCTTGACCACAAGATCCTTGAGATACAACGTCATCGAAGATGATGCCATCAGTGAGTTCTTTCGGCAATTCGAAGACCATCAAAAGAAAAAGCACAACCTGCATTAAAGACCGGAAAGTGGCCACGATAGACCCCCTGGGCCGGGAGTAAGTCACAAAAATATAAGCAGAAGATGTAGAGATAGAGTCAAAGGAAAGCCACTGGGGAAACACACTATCTCATCTGGAACACTCAGTCTAAAATACGGAACTCTACACTACTGATTGCTTTCATTGAAAAAAACGGCCATCTACACTACTTACTTACTAATATTAAAAAGAGAGAAGAGAAAAAGATTAGATTTTTTTGTAAGATAAGATTTATGTTTGTTTGTAATGGATAAACTCACTAAATAAAAATAAAACAAAATTGCCAAAAATGAAATGATATACTTTCATATTTATTTATTTGCAACTAAGTGTACAGAGATCTTAAATTAATATATCATACATTATCCTCCATGAGTGACTGTTTTTTTCGTTTTTCTCAATGGCACACCCGTCTCTTATTACGTATAGTTCGCGCAAAACTTTATGAGCTCTCGAAACACGCACGCTAGTGGCTGCGCAGTACGCATATTATAGGTACGCGTACTGCGCAGTGTGCGCGGTTACGTACTCGGGCCTAACTTCAGAGGGCTCATAAAGTTTTGCGCGAACTGTAGTATTTACTGACTCTATGGTACAACATGATATTTGCCGACACGATAATGTACGGCATAATAATGCACAGCATGATAATTGGTGTACATGTACATCGAATATCATGCTGTACAATCCATGTCGTACAATACTGGCCGTCCATTATCGGCTCGTGTCTATAAAGTACGGCCCTGTATTGTACAGCCAATAATCCGAGTACATTTCTCAAATTGACATAAAAAAAAACCTGAACCTGTACTTGTAATTCGTGTACTTGTACATCAACGGTCTTACTTAAAAAAACTTTTCTACCTTAGTCACTGCTTAAACTTCTCTGTCCTTTTCTAGCACGTGCAACTTCACGTCAGAGAGAAGATGGCAGACCATCAAAATCACCAATGTACACCACCATTGTGACTTAAGTCACGATCAAGTTCAATTATGCCCTAGTTAGTGACGGGTATATTCAAGGCACACTGTGTTAAGAGCAAAGAAATGTATAGGTTAAGACTTAAGAGTAAACAAGCCGGTCACTTCTCCATAGAAACGGGGAAGTAATATTACTCCACTATGTAATTTTGTAGGTCCAAGACTAATATTATATCGATTTGTCTCTTCATTATCTAGGATTGTAACTTGATAAGAAAGTAAAAAGTTTATAAATATGAAAGTTATGAGCCAGGAAAGTTTTCTGAGGAAACATCTTGTTAGCTCAATTTTAATACCATTTTAGAAGTTTTTTTTTTATACAATCGAGTGACGAGACGGGCAAGGCGTTCGCCTGGTGGTAAGCGTTACACCTGCTACTAACAGTAGCAGTGCCAGAATTGTGAACTTGCGAACACAATCCTGCGCCGCACTGCACTGCGCTCGTCACCCTGAGATATTAGATGTTAAATCCTAAGATGTTTTTACCTGTAGATGAGTTGTCCCCCCCGCCATATTTACTAGACGAAATCAAGGTAATTGCCGTGATCGCTACCAGTCTTTCACTTCCGAATGTCCGGTAATACGCTGCCGCTAATCGTATGTTTTCTAGCAAAAAGATGGTGATATAATGCCTTTCTGTGTATTTAGACACTGCACAATCTACACAGGCACTATGAGAAACAAAAAAAAAACATTTTACGCGTAAGTACTGTATTTTTATTGCAATGAGAAAAAATGAAATTTATTTTATCTAAGGCGACTGTTGCCACTTTGAAATGGATGGCCGAGATAGATAGATCGTCTTGTGTGAGAGAGTGAAAGAGAGCCACACCGGCGCGGCGAGGGCGCTCGCTCTGGCCAATCAACTTGTGTAGCTTATTACGCCGTAAGAGAAATTAGATATTTTTCTCTTTCTAACAACAGGTGTGGCGTATAAAGTCGCCCATATTCTTTCCTTTTTTTCACAAACTGCATACAAACATGCGTAAGTATATTTATATAGGCAACTTCTAGTCAGATTTTAAAGCTGTTTTGTTCGACTATAACTACTCTATTTATTTCAACTCACTGGTTAAATCTCTTCTTACCCAGTAGTTTATCTGGTAGCATTGCCCTTCAAACCGGAACACAGTAATGCGCATTCTATTATTTTAGTAAACTCTTGTTTTTCACGAATTAATGATTAAAAATTGTGGTGTTTTATTCATTGAGTGTTGAATTACATGCACGAGTGTGGTCAAGTAATATGATATTGTAGTGAAACATGTCTTTTCGTGTTGTTTTCAAAACTCCGTAAAAGCCCATAGTAAAATCGCCACAAATTTACTAGGGCATGACTATGACTCAACTGACAACTATGACCAATTTTGTGTGACTAACGTGATTTGACTTAATACTACATAAACTTGAAAATGTATAAAACTTGACACTGGCTGAATGCACAAAGTGCGAAGCCAAAAAGTTTTTTTTTAACTTAAAATATCTGTCAAATCAAATGTCAAAAGCTTGTTAAATACTTAAATAATTGCTAATAAACTATGATTTCTTATTAATACTTGTTATTGAATAAAATAATAAAAGCTTAGTTAATTAAGCGAACTTATGACTAAGACCATTCCGTACACCTACACCTAAACTAGGCAATTATACATATGACATAAAAAATGTATCTTTAATAATTAGTCAAGAGTCAAGACAGTGGGAATCGTATCGGTAAGCCCTTTGTTATTTATTACTATTACATTCAAGGTACTTAATAACTTCTAAATCTCATATCACAAACTATTAAAATTCTGAGGTAAGTAAACTCGGCGATTTTGATAATTCCACCCCTGAAAGGGTTAAAAAAAAAGGATGAAGTTGTGTATGGAAAGTCCTTCATTTTCAAAGTAAAAATCACAATATTTATTATTTAAGCTTAAGGTTAGAAACTAACGCAACGTTTATCGTTGTATTTTTTTTTAATTTATGCCATGAGAGGGGGGTGAAATGTTGTATTTAAGTTGTTCATTCCTAAACTTTGTATTCAAGTACAAATAATAATGAGCATGTGTATCGTGTTATTACTATCTATCCGCCTGTCCAAAGTTACCGACATAGCTCGCAAGGTTTGCAAGTTGAAGTGGCAATGGGCAGGCCACATCGCTCGAAGAACTGATAACCGATGGGGAAGAAAGGTTCTTGTGTAGCGACCGCGAACCGGAAGACGCAGCGTAGGAAGGCCTCCCACTAGGTGGACCGACGACATTGTAAAAGTCGCGGGCAACTGGTGGATGCAAATGGCAGGTTGTCGTACAGTGTGGCGGTCTAAGGGGGAGGCCTTCGTTCAGCAGTGGACGTCTCCGGGCTGATGATGATCGGCCTGTCCACGCAAATATCTCAGCTGTCTGGAAATGGTTGAGGAACTTGTGGATAGATCTCATGGCGAAATTTAAGACAAATAATCCCTATCCCGACACCTATGATAAATAAGTGCTATGTGATGCAAAACTTTAAAAGTGTAGCAAGTCAACGATATTGCAAAAATTGCACACTTTTGAATCATAAGATGTGATATTCACACGTTTCCTTTTGTAATGTATGTTCATACTTTGAGATATTCATATCCTAAATGGATGAAATAATGGGGGTGAGGGGGGAGGGATAAAGAATGTTAAGTTATGGTTTGGAGAGCCTTAGAGATTCTTACATGTCCTAAGAAAGAAAATTAATATAAATGACCAGTCCAAAAACTGTCAGAGCTCTTCAAATGCCCAAGCTCTTCACGAAGGTGCTAGAAGACTTCATCCCCTGAAAGTATGTTTTACGATGAACAAAGGGACAAACAAGACTAAGATCGTAACATGTCACGATATCCGCGTTCGGAAGGGGTGTGGAACGGAAAGTGGGTACCGACCACCAGCTTGCTGGTCGGGTGACATTGTTAAGGTGGCAGGATAGCAGTAAACGAAACTGGACTGGAAGAGATGGCACACTAAAGAAGATAATACATTGAAGTATCAAACTCGGAGTGGTTATAGCATAGCATAATCCACCTTTTTAATATTCCACTACTGACTTAGGCGTACCCTGGAAGGGAAATAATGGAGCCACGCTGGCTCAGTTGCGGGTTGGTGGAATCACGGCCACAGTGAGTGCCGAGAGTTAAAGCCAAGGAGTGGTTATAGACCAAATTATAATGTCTTACCTACTTACCCGTTATAGGAAGGATCAATAAACCTTACATCCCACGCGGTGAAGCCACAGGCAGCAGCTAGTACATAATATTATTTCTCCTACCTACCTACATACTTTCACCAGTAACCAAAAAAGCCTAACACCACAGCTTAAACTAAGTAGTTAAATATCAGATTTCATTTCACAGGTATACAGAATTCTGTTGCGCCCTACAAATGGCCTCTCCCCAAAATATTTCTGTAGACCAAATGCGGCAGATTCTAAGTGAAGTGATCGAAGCATTGGAATCCCCAGACTATGCTGGCAAGCTTGATGAAGCAAAGGAAGCTGCTGGTAATGAAATGTTGAAGATGATGCAGATTGTTTTCCCCATGGTAGTTCAGATAGAAATGGAGACTATTAAGCATCATGGGTTCTGTAATTCTCGAGAAGGTTTGTTAGTGTTTTTTTTATACAAGCAAGTGACGAGACGAGTAAGACGTTTGCCTGGTGGTAAGCGTCACGCCTGCCCATGGCAGGGGGGGGGGGGGGGCCAAATACACCCCCCCCCCCGAAATGCCTTCGCCAACCTACCGTTTTATACCGACCAGACCAGCCCGGGGCCAGAGCTCCCCCCCCCCCCCCCCCCGAAATGAGCAGTAGCAGTGCCAGAATTGTGAAATTGCGAACACAGTCCTGCGCCGCTCTGGCTCTGTGCTCGTCACTGAGATATTAGATGTTAAATCTCTTCATACCCAGTAATTTCTCTGGTAATATTGCCCTTCAAACCAGAACACAGTAATGCTTGCACACTACTGCTTGGTGTATGAATAACTGGCAAAGGTGTGGTACTTCCCCAGGTGGACTCTGCAGTAGAGCCCTACCACTACCGTTAAATCTCGGTTAACGGTGGTGAGCATTATGCAATCCCCAAGCTGCCTGCCAAGCGCGGGGATTATGGCAACACCTTTATTATGGGGGAGGCCTTCGTCCAGCAGTGGACGTTTTATGGCTTTTATGATGATGATGAAAGTAGATAGCGCCCTGCGCCATAGAATAACTTATAGTTGTCGTTAAAAGCAGTTACTGATTGGTTAAATAATACAAAAAGATAGAATGTTTGTAAGTAGTCCGCCCTAAGCTATGGTTTTGATTAGACATTATTTAAAAAAGACAAATTGTTAAGTTTAACAAAAGTGGAGGAAATATACTTTTCTTTTTGCTATAGTAACTACCTAGACTAACAAGACAACCTTGGGATGGTAACAGGTGATGCCTGACAGCAAACATTGCATTATAATTGTAATATAAGTAAAACAACTGCATTCGATTGTGAGTCATACATGTTTTGGACGCATTTCGCATGCATATATCTGATACTGTAGTGGTGTGGTGATAGACATAAGGTTTATTTAAAAATAAAACAATAGGCTAGATGACTGGTTTTTTTATTGTCCTATTACAATGTGGCACATAAATATAGCTGATTAATGAAAAGAAAATGAAAATCTGATCAAAAATAAGCAACTTATAAGCATTTTAATATCATGCTAGACAGAGAGACGAAACAGCAAATCGTGACGTCACTTCTCTGGACGCCATATAAATTATATTCTGACAAGTAAGGCAGACGTCATTTTTTGTTTTTTGAGAAAGGGACAGAGTTGTAACAAAAACTTTAAACGCTCATATATCAGAACACTATTAACCGATTTAAATATTTTTTTCAAAAAGCATACTATATTTACTTAAATTCTTCATCAGCTATTGGCTTCAACGATATAAACATCAGTCGTCTACCCTATTATGCAAAGGGGCGAATAGGAAGTTATCAAACGGTAAACGGTCCGAATACGCCTTTGCGTCGTCTATCCACTTTCGACGTTATTAAGTGATCTACCCTATTGTAACTATGAGTAGCAAAACAACTGCATTCGATTGAGAGTCATACATGTTTTTGATGCATGTCCCATGCATATATCTGATACTGTAGTGGTGTGGTGACAGACATAAGGTTTATTTAAAAATAAAACAATTCCAGGGATCGTCCAGTTCACACAGATGGTGCGAGATATGGAGAACCTGGACAGCGAGGTGGCGCGCCTCCATACTAAGATCCGCAGCTACTACCTGCCTCCGGTGTCCATCAGTTCCTCTGTCGACACTTCATTGTAGACTGGTAAATAAATATATGTACTACATCTACATGAGCCTTTGACATTTCCCGGCTGAGCATAGGCCTAACCGCGACGGATTTGTTGATAATCAGCATGTAAATTCCGCGGAGGTAAATTCCAAAATACATAGTATTTGTATGGGTACGAACCACTGACCTCTATACAAATACAAATAGTTTATTGATAACACCAAAGTTACACGTCAAATTTCATTAAGTATGTCACAATAAAATGAAATAATAATTATAAAAAATATTTTATTATGAAAACTGACGTGGTTTTGAAACATTTTTTTTTATTATTTTTTTAACGTGAGTATTCCCGTATAAATAAAATAAAAATGTATAAAAAATATGTTAATAATCTCTTATTTTAAAATAAGCTTCAATGCCATAAACCGAATTCTCTTGCAACCACGCTCTGAGCTTGGTTTTGAAGCACCCGGTGGAAGGAGCATCCCAAATGGAAGCTGGTATACGGTTGTAGATCGCGGGCCCCAAAATATACACTGACCTCTCCGACTTGACGAGACGGTGCGTCGGGGTTATCAGTTGGTCTTTCTTTTTATTGCTCTGTAAAGCTAACGTGCTGTGAACGCCCCTACGTTGGAACGTTTCTAGGTTTACATGGGTGAACAGGGCTATCTGGTAAATAAACTCACACGGCAAGGGCAGTATCTGAAGTTCCCTAAATAGTAATTAATAATAATAAATTTTAATATAATACAAGTACGCTTGATTCATGTTGTCAATAGCAAATTGAAGCCATTTGATTTTCGCCATTTTGGCGCGGATAGCCAACGGATAGCAGTGTGAGCGTCCATGGAACTAATATTTCGTAATGCTATTATGTCAATTTTAGTACCGGAGACGCTCGGAGGGGCGCTTCAAATCGGCACAAAAAAACTGTCATATCCTAGACAATATTTAGTCCATCATACTTGTATTTTAGAGGTCAGTGGGACGAACCCACGAACTGGCGATTTACTGGGCTAACATGGCTTTGAATTAATATGATGTGACAAGATGAAGTTTGCAGAAGTAAACACTGAAAAGAGATAAAGTTGACTTGTTTATTCATAATACTGCAAACTCTATGGTAAAGGGTTAGTGTCTGTGTGTTCGTAGGTTATTTGTTAATATTAACAAATTTGGGATGGAGATAGCTTAAGATCTGTATTAACAACAATGCAACTTTTTTCCTTAAGAGTAGACAAGTTGGTCACTTCTCCATAGAAACGCGGTAGTATTACTACTCCACTATGTAATTTTGTAGGTCCAAGACTAAGTATTATATCGATTAATCACTTCATTATCTAGGATTGTAAATTATTACGAAAGTAAAAAGTTAATAAACATGAAAGTTATGAGCCAGGAAACATCTTGTATTTTAGCTCAATTTTAACGCCACATTGGACGTAAATAAATAACATAAGGAATACGAAAACTCTAAAATAATTTATCAAGCGGCATAGTTTAGTCCATAAACATTTCAAATAACTTAAGTTGGAATAAATTAACTCAGAGTTTATTCAACCACATTACTGCAGCCAAAGTTCGACAAAAAAAATTGCGCGCTCATTTATCTTTCTTTCTCCCTTTCCCACAGTTTGTTTGATGAAGAGAGCATGCTTTTTAGCCGCGCCCACCGATGAGTTCAAGCCGTCAACTTGTCGATCCTTAATGCCGAAAATAATGCTGTATACTATACTATAAATTCGAATAGAATAGAATATTTTTATTGCCAATGCGAAAGTATGTTAGATCCTTTTTCACGCACTTACAGGCCTACCGTGCATTAGAGAAACGGTAATTTTTAGCAAGGATGTTGGAAAGGTCGGGTTGTCAAAGCTACTTCATATCCTGGAAATATCAACGAGCATGGAAAACATCCTCCTTTTTTGAAGTCTGTTAATAAATAGGGAATCCGCCGCGTCCGCTTATTAGCTAGTTACTTAGATGACGCGTTAGATAGAGTAGTTTGTGAACAAGCTCCTACTCTTTTACTGTGTCCTTATTCTAGCATTTGTGTATATTTTTTTACAATAAAGTTATTTTTATCTTTATCTTAAAAACATCAAAATTAAGCACGACTTTTTTTTTATAACTCTGACTGAGTGGAAAATTTTAGTTTAAACTGGTATTATATAGCCACATGTACTTACACGAAAGTTGTGCAACTGGTACACTGCCATTATCTCTGTCATGATATATGGTTGCGGTTGGCACAGGATATTACGGGGTACAGAATCCTGATAATGGCAGGGGGGTGTCACTCCGCAGTTTAGGTATGTTCGGCCGGCGCTCCGTCCGGGTGGACAATGCAAGGCTGAAGTCAGTGGCCGCCCGCACGCTAGCCTCGTCGCACGTAACTAAGCATATGTGACAGAAAGAGAGCGGTATATCTAGGTGAATATAGCGAGCTGTATCCAGCGCTGTGTGAGTTGAATTGCTACTTTATTGCCTAGTAGATAGAGTCCTTATTTATTTCAATTCCTTTGCGGAGTTAACTTTCTGTACGTAGTACTATTATTTATTCTGTGATAATGGTATAAAGATTCAGTACCATACACAATAGTTAATGTTAATTAGTTAACAATTACTTACAGGTAAAAGTAAAAAAAAAAATTTTAAAAAAAATGTTTTACCCTTTGCCACAAACCGGCCCAACTCGGCATGATGTCGGTTGTGAACAACTGGCTGATCTTCCTTCTGTCTGTACACAGAGCACAGAACACAAGTACTATGTGCAGAAGATTATCTTCGTCTTCTTGATCCTTGAAACGCGCGAACGTTGTTCAATTTGTATTTTACACATAAGACCAAAGTGTACATATGTAGTTTAAAAAAACGAAGTATTTTTTGAGGGTTTTTTTCAATCAATTTCAACAGTGTAAAAGTGTCAGTTACTTTACGCTCAACTGTCCAAAGAGTGTTGTGTTGAGTGGTGTGAGAGTGTTTCTCGGGTGTTCGGGGGTATGTATGTCGTATCTGATTGTATATAATCTCTTTTTAACCCGACCACGCACAACGAGGGTTATATTATTAACCAAACTCTTTAATTTAAAAGATTTAGACAATGTAAGAATTACTCTCAAATATATTTTCATCGCCTGCCCAAAAAATGGTGTAATGTTTTCAGGGTTTATGTATTTGATTGAGTATCTTTATTCTTCCATAATTTCTAAATGCCTGGACGGATTTAAATGTATGGGGTACTTGTCGTTATAATCCTTAGGTACATCGTCCCGAGTGACACTGGAAATACATATTTTGAAGATAAAAAACATACATACAGTCGAACGTATAACCTCCCCCTTTTTTGAAATCGGTAAAAAAAAACTATATGGCGGTTAGTGGCGACTGTATGGCGCCAATTTTCTAATGTGTAAATTGTTTTTTTTTTACAATTATAGTTCTTTTTTTGGCAGGACAGTCGTGTGTTTTTTTTAATGCGATGTCTTGTTTACCATATTACATTTTAAAAGCGCAGATACACAATAATTAGGTTTAAAATCAAGTTTTCGCTTCAGGGTTCTGGACCTCCTACCTCCAGTCAGTCCTCCCCTTTTAATAGCCCATGCTAACTCTTAACCATTTGTTACAGATGTCACTGAAGAATCTCACAATAATCCGAGGCTCAAAGATGGGACGTAAACGGATAAAGTATTTACTCCTCACACTTATTCTCTTATACATTTTGTACTCTATCTTTGGTCTTGGCGACTACGTACACTCCAAGAGCTTCGATGAAAACTTCGACTACCCTCTAAACGTCGACATAAAACCGCTTATAGACGATGTGTTATCTGGAAAGAGATCATCCATCAAGCCAATCAACTATTACCCGTACAGATTTCTAACTAACTCAGGCAAATGCAGCACAGCAGACAAAATAGACTTGTTCATCGTAGTCAAATCGGCAATGGACCACTTTGACCATAGAATGGCCATACGACAGACGTATGGCCAGGAAGATATAACACCGGGACACGTCACAAAAATACTATTCTTCCTTGGGACTAAAGGACGCAAATCGGAAGTCCAAGCGAAAATTGAAGCCGAGATGGTGAAACACAAAGATATAATTCAAATTGATTACATAGACACTTATTACAATAACACGATTAAAACAATGATGTCGTTACGCTGGGTCTTCGAACATTGCTCTACGGCCGATTTCTATCTATTCACAGACGACGACATGTACATTTCCGTCCCGAATCTACTAGAATATGTTGAGACAGCAACAATTAATGGAACGACCATAACTCCTAAAGATCTATTCTACGCTGGGTACATGTTCAAGTCGAGTCCTCACAGAATAATCGGGAGCAAATGGCGAGTCGGTCTTGATGAATATCCGTGGAACAAATGGCCTCCATATATCACCGCTGGCGCGTATGTAGTCTCCAAACAAGCTATGAAAGTGTTGTACGTAGCTAGTTTGTTCGTCAAACATTTTAGATTCGATGATATTTACTTAGGAATAGTGGCGAAGAAAGCTGGGATCGTTCCTGTGCATTGTGATAGGTTTTATTTCCACAAGAAGAGTTATAGCAAGGAAGGGTATAGAGATGTGATAGCGTCGCATGGGTATGGGAACCGCGAGGAGTTGGTTCGTGTGTGGAACCAACAGAGCAGCTTGTAGGATGTATTCTTGTTTAATTAAAGCCGGTCTAGATTTCGTAACTTGTAATGTAATGTTTCGTGAAATGAATCGCAAACAGTGTGGACAAGGACTGGAAGCAGGGTTCGTTAATTTTTTTATAAAACATATCAAAAATCATAAGATCTTCGCGAAGCCAGAAGATAATGTTCCCATTATAGAGTTATGCCTTGGAAAGTACATTTTTAATTAAAATTAATAAATATTAAACCATTGAGAAAAAATAATTTGTTGTTCAATAATTTTCATTATCAGCTAAGCAGGAAGACTGATTACATAAAACAACTAATTTAGATTAATTTTTGAATAAATAAGTAAGTATACTAATAAACTTATCTTATTCAACAGTTGGACCTGGGTATGTCCTAAAACTGCAACCAGTGCCACCGGAGGACGGGCAGAAGCGTCCTCTCCGTTAACGGTGGTGAACATTCTGCGATCCCCAAGCCGCCTGCCAAGCGTGGGGATTATGGCAACACCTCCCTATTAAGGGGGAGGCCTTCGTCCAGCAGTAGACATTTTCTGGCTGTTGGATGGATGGATTCAACAGTTTGAAAACACATTAAGAATGAAATTTGTGAATTCGTGAAAATTACACTAATTTTGCAACGTGGATGATAAATATCGACAAAAATATCAATTTTATTGATGAATGGAAATATAATGTTTTTTGCAATAAATTTGAAATTGTATAAACTTTGCTACAAGTAAATTTGTTAGACATAAATATCATTTGATATATTGTATCGATATAAATATCAATTGATCATGATGATATATATCAGCGAACCCAGACTGCGAGCACCTTTGTGTTCGCTAAAAGCGGACAGCCAATGTATCAGCGCGTGCGCCGGTCCGAGCGATACTGTATTGTTCGTAGTGCCGACCACACGCCGAATTTGCGTTATGTTTCACGATAATTTACATGTTACTTTAATCTGGACACGGCTTAAGGCGCGGGCGGCCTTTACTCAGTACGGTAGGCTTTAATAAGGTAGATGACATATTTAATTTTATTTATGATTACAGGCTCAGGGCAATATATAAGTAAGGTAAGGTAAATGATTAATATATTGGGTTCGATCCCCACCCAGGACAAAAATGTATGTGACGAACTTAGATGTTTGTTCTGTGTCTGGGTGTAGTATGTATTTCCAAAAAATAATAATTAAGTATTCTATCAGCTATCTGGTTTCCATAATGCAAGCTTTGCTTTGTATGGGGCTAGATGGCGCTGTGTTAAATGTCTACCAAAATTTGATATTTTATACAGGTGTTGCGTAATTGTATTACCAACCCGAAACAAGGTCATTGTCTTCATTTTGGGTTGGCCTCATAGTATGGCCAACCCTGAATAAACAAAAAAAAAATGACATAGAAAAATGACATTTATCCTTGCCATAATGGATGGAACAGCTGTTTTGCTATTTCAGGGATCACCACAGGGGTAAACACAAAGGTGTGCACCAATATGTATCTTTCGGATTAGTACTTCCCTTCCGCGTAACCCTGCAGTGATATTAAAAATTTATAAGAAAAATTGGTGGACATTTCACACAGCGCCATCTAGCCTCATACAAAGCAAAGCTTTTGTATTATAAAAACCAGGTTGATACAATACTTGATTTTTTTGTAAATACATACATATTATAATACATAAAACATCCAATATGTATTAAAAGTTGACTTCGTTCAGTTTTTAGCAATTTACTTAAGATGTCTGCTATCATTCGATAGCGAACGGACTATAATGTGTCTCTGGGCAAGTGAGCAATATTCTACGCTCAAGTATAGTTAATATTTTCTATAGGTTTGACTTCATACGATACGACGATATGAGTATTAGAAAATAAGGTAGTATATGGTATAAAAACATATTACAATATACTATTATGTACTTATTAATAGTCCTTATGTATATTGGTAAACTTTTCATCAGAAATAACTTACATTGTTAAATATAATTAACAATAAATACACGCATATCATAGAGTAATAGGACTGAGTGAGACATGGCGATAAACTAAGCAGTATTGTGCAAATACCACTGTTTCAAATTATAGGGCAATGTTTCTTAATTATTGGGCACGGATTTCTCAAGATTGCGCAGGATTTGAAGTAGTTAATGTTTTCATTCTTAGTAGCACTGAACTGTTGCCAAGCATGGCCATGGCCATGGGCATTACCATCAATAAGCAAAGCTTGTCTCCTCGCTCAGGGAAATTAGAGCTAAGGTGTTATGTAAATCATCAGTGCAATAATACAATAACTTGTTGTTAACTTTAACGATTTGTAAACAGTAAATTAGATTTTAGTAAATGAACTCATGTAATTTGATATATCAAGTTGTTTTTTTCAAAAAATTAACCCATTGAGTCACACCACACTAACACACCAGTGTGAGTTACTCGATGGGAAGAAAAATCACAACGAGTCACTGTGACTGGTTTTGGTGACTCGATGGGAACCCACCCAAATAATACGTCGTACTGGTGAGTCCAGAAACGGGTTGACACTTATTGGGCACTTTCTTGAATTAGGCTCATTCCGCTAGTCCGCCTCTTGATCGGCAGGCAACTCTTGCGCATTTTTATACAAAAACGTTCTCATTCAGAGTGGTGTGGCACAATCTGTGCTTTTGTAGGAAACCGAAATAGCGACTCTATATAATTTCGACCACTCGAAAGTGAGTACCTAACTCGTAAAACTCTCGTTTCGCCCCAACTGTCAGTTGATTGATTTATTTTTGAAAATAAAAGTACTCTGTATTATAACAATGTTTTATTTAACGTAAAATTAAATTCCTCTCCTATCTACTAACTAGTAACAATCATCAACGTTACGTAAATATAAATGACTAACCTAATTATTGTCCATTGAATTCTTAAATAAAAAAATCTTAAACTGTATGAATTATACATATCCCATTTATCTTCTATTTATTTTCGGTGCCATGGAGAAATTTAATTTATTATTATGGCCCTAGCCAAATAAAATGTGTACCTTGGCAAAAAGGCCTTGAAACGAAAACTGTTTTTTTCTCTCCTGGCAAGACTGTCAAACAGATGTCAGTGGGAGGATTTCATCCAATCATCTTCCTCAGGATGGCTAGTATTTAGAATGATTTGCAATAGTGGCGCCGCTATTAATTTCTACTCTTTTTTAACAAACTTTTGGAGTGTAGATGGGAGGGGTACTATCTTATGAGGGAGACAAGTAGAAAAAGTGTCGCAGCTCTAAGCAGTAAATAACAGTTCCAAAACTCTCCAGAATGGCGCTTAGCTATGTATAGTTGTGCAGAGTTTGTGCAGAGTACCTAATTTGTGAAAGTTTAAATAGTGCGTTTTACAGATTTTTTGAAAACTTTTTAAAATAATACAACAAAAATGGGCCAAAATTGTGTAGTAAAAAGTGGTGAAAATAAATAA
Source organism: Erannis defoliaria (assembly GCA_905404285.2). Lineage (NCBI taxonomy): Eukaryota > Metazoa > Arthropoda > Insecta > Lepidoptera > Geometridae > Erannis > Erannis defoliaria. The sequence continues at coordinate 1,390,751 of FR990076.1, forward strand.
ACATGCTTTTTAAAAAAAAACTAGCGACTTCAACTTCGAATACCTGGATGAAATCTTCATATTTTCTAGTAATTTTGATTTAAAAACCAAACTACTGAACTGATTTCGATAAAATTTATATGGGACCCACCTCTGAAGCATTACCTTCCAATCAAAAAAGAATCATCAAAATCAGTTCATAATTGGTGGAGTAATCGCGTAACACACATACAAAAAAAAATACATCGCATTGAGAACCTCCTTTTTTGAAGTCGGTTGAATAAGAAGACGCGCCATAACGCAGCGGAAGTTTAAAAATGTACTCTGCTTGTTCCCTAGCGCCGCCACGGACACTTTTTCATATATATTTTTTTATACATTCAAGTGACGAGACGAGCAAGACGTTCGCCTGGTGGTAAGCGTCACGCCTGCCACTAACAGTAGCAGTGCCAGAATTGTGAACTTGCGAACACAATCCTGCGCCGCACTGCACTGCGCTCGTCACCCTGAGATATTAGATGTTAAATCTCATCATACCCAGTAATTTCTCAGGTAACAAAATAATAATATATTTATAGAGACAGTACTCCTTCTATTGTACACTCCAGAGACAAGCTGTACTTCTCAGTTCTCACTATTGGGTTTTTAGGTTCACTAGGGGTGAGATTCCATCGGTGATATGTTTAAGGTAGCCAAGATCGCGAGGCTAGGAAAATATCTACCAATAGTTTATTTTTATAGGCTCGAGATCTTATTGGTGAAATTTTGTCCAGACATACCTTAAACAAAATAGGGTTTTAGATTATATATTATAATATTAGACGGTAAAAGAAAAATAACTATGTACACAGCTAGGTACTTGTGATGCTTATTGCTGTGATCACTGTACTATCATAGCATACACTTTCAACTTACAACAACTCAAACAGAACAAAGTTCAATAACATTTAATAATAATTATTTTTTACATTTAATAATGTTCCCTGATCACCTTGATCACAGCCAATGTATGATCACACGATCAAATATCCTTTGATCGCAGCTGTTCATTTTACTCTATGAGTCTTTCTTCATCCCTAAGATATTCTTAAAAATGCATGTCGACTAATAGCACTAACTAGACTAGACCGCAAGCATTTTGCTCCTAATTTATACATCTCTCATAAGTGGCGGCTCATCCATAAGGCAGGCGAGGCACGTGCCTAGGGGCGCGAGGTTACAAAGGGGTGCGCGCGGAAGTTTTTAAACGAGTAAAAATATGTTATACAGAATGTTAGTTTGAACAACTTTTACTATGGGGCCAACCCTGAAATCACAGCTGTTTTTTTTCGTGATTTTAAGGGTTGGCCCCATAGTAAAAGTTGTTCATAATGATGAGTACAATGATATCCTAGACGGACAACGGTGTCCAAACTAACACCCGGTATATTAGGTAAATCATACGTACCTACATAATTAATTTAAAAAACTTCACATACATAAAGTCACGGTTGTTTTCCTTGTAACATGGCCGCCATACTTCAGAGGGAAACCGGCGATTCTCTATACAAACGTATTCCCCTAATTTTTCCTGGATAATGCCTCTAAAGAAAATATAACCCTCAAAAAAATAAGTAGCAAAATAAATATTTTTTAGCAATAGGCCAGATGACTGGTTTTTTTTTATTGTCCTATTAAAAAGTCGCCCAATATAGCTGATTAATGTAAACAAAATCTGAATCAGATCTGAAAATCTAATCAAAAATAAGCAACTTATAAGCATTTTAATATCATGCCAGACAGAGAGAAGATTATGACGTCACTTCTCTGTACGCCATATAAATTCTATTCTGACAAGTATGGCACACAGAGGCGTGCCGTAATTTTTTTGTTTTGTGGGAAAGTGACAGTTTTCTCTACCAAAAACTTTAAACGCTTATATATCAAAACATTAATAACCGTTTAATATTTTTTTTAATAAACATATTATATTTACTTAAATTCTTCATCAAAGCTATCGGTTTCAACGATATAAACATCAGTCATCTAGCCTATTAATTGCTGAATAAAGAAAATTACAGAGACATGATGTCAACATCACAATCATATACAAAATAAGTTGGTATGGAGAATCGCTGACCGCACTCACTCTTAAGCCGATGAGGTGCTCGCGCCAGCCTCGAGCGCTGTCGACACTTAATCCGCCCCTGTCTCTCATACATGCTATACAGTGGCGTCAAGTTCCTTGAGCACATATGTGATTTTCATGATGGCACACCACAGCTCCTCGTCGCCGATCATTCGGTGCAATGTGAATCGGACCGTTTTGGAATCGAATTCTATAGCCTTCACTATCACGCCCTCGTCGTCGGCAGTCTTGCAATCACCCTGGGGAAAAATAACGAAATATAGTGGACTACATTTTTGTTTTATTTATACGGGAATACTCACGTTTAATTAAATCGGATACTCCGACTATAGTTTCGATCACATCCGGTGACCTTTTTCAAAGAGTGAAAACAGAGCCCGACGCGCGTGCAGCTGCGTCCTGCTTAGCACCCGTATAAATAAAACAAAAATGTGTCAAAACCACGTCAGTTTTCATAATAAAATAGTGGACTACCTTGGGAAGTACCATATCTTTGCTAGTTATTGAACTGTCATGCAGTAGTGCGCAACATTGATTCGGTACGAAGAGCAATGTTACCAAAGAAATAACTGGGCGTAAGAGATTTGACAATCTCAGGGTGACGAACGAAGTGGAGTGCGGCGCAGGGTTTTGTTCGCAAGTTCACAATAGGCTAGATGACTGGTTTTTTTTATTGTCCTATTCAAATGTGGCCCATAAACATAGCTGATTAATGAAAAGAAAATGAAAATCTGATCAAAAATAAGCAACTTATAAGCATTTTAATATCATGCTAGACAGAGAGGCGAAACAGCAAATCGTGACGTCACTTCTCTGTCCGCCATATAAATTCTATTCTGACAAGTAAGGCGTGACGTCATTTTTAGTTTTGTGTGAAAGGGACAGAGTTGTCTCTAACAAAAACCTTAAACGCTCATATATCACAACATTATTAACCGATTTAAATAATGTTTTCAATTACCATACTATATTTACTTAAATTCTTCATTAAAACTATTGGTTTCAACGATTTAAACATCAGTTATCTGGAACTGCTACTGTTATGGGCAGGCGTGATTCTTACCACCAGGCGAAATCTGGCTCGTTTCGTCACTCCATTGAATTAAATAAAAAGGCGACATTTTCCCATGTTTCAAGCAAGCCTAATGCTGTGTCGTTATTACTTTGCTTACTATTACAATTTTTTAATTTACTGTGTTCAATATATATAAATGTTATTTTGTTTATATTTTTTGCCACAATAGGGTAGATGACTGATGTTTATATCGTTGAAACCAATAGCTTTGATGAAGAATTTAAGTAAATATAGTATGTTTATTGAAAAAATAATTTAAATCGGTTATTAATGTTCTAATATATAAGCGCTTAAAGCTATTGGTAGAGACAACTCTGTCCCTTTCCCACAAACAAAACAAAAAATCACGTCACGCCTTACTTGTCAGAATAGAATTTATATGGCGTACAGATGCTGCGTTCTGTAATGCGCTAAAAGTGATAATATCGCGAATCCGACCAAATTTAATAGTCACAAAATATAAGGCTTTGATTTGGTCAAGTAATACTTCTGACTTTGGTCGGATTCGCGATATTATCACTTTTAGCGCATTACGGAACGCAGCAAGAGAAGTGACGTCACGATTTGCTGTTTCGCCTCTCTGTCTAGCATGATATTAAAATGCTTATAAATTGCTTATTTTTGATCAGTTTTTCATTTTCTTTGCATTAATCAGTTATACTTATGGGCCAAATTTGAATAGTACAATAAAAAAAAACCAGTCATCTAGCCTATTAAACGATTGTCTATTACTAAAGTCAAAAGGAGGTCCTTCCGACTCTTTTCGGCAAAAAGTAAGTTCTTATAGGCTGAGTGGCCAGCTCTAGTGTTAATGTGCCGCCCGAAGGCCTCTGACATGGCTTGACGGTTGTTGTTACAGAAATATAGAACAAACAACCGGGACCAACAATTTAACGTGTCATCCGACCCACGATAAAATGTAAATGCCACTCACGGTCACCCATCTGAAGAATGCCGGATCGTCCGTAGCTTAACGTATGTGATCGTTTAGAACCAGCCAGCCATGCTGAGCCACGAGCGCGAGCAGCACCGCCCCGTTCCGCGTAGCCCTGCCTAGCGTTACCTGCGTCTCCGCCAAGCAGACCTGCGCCAGCCGCTGCACCACCTGCTCCGCCGACACGGGGCTGTCCTCGGATATGGTGACCAGCACTATGTTGGTCTGAGTGTTGTCCACGTCCACTTTGAACGTTTTCAGGAACAGGCCGTGGATCACTGCCGGATAAAAATAAACGTGTTTACGCGAAACAAAAAACTTGATAAATGCTACTCAATACCTGACACTGGCAAAATGCACAAAGTTTGGAGTCAAAAAAGGAATTCAAGTAATTATTGGCCCACCTCGAGTAAACAACCAAAAAAAAAATCCTTGCTATTTTGGATCATGGGATCGTTCTGTATTTTTCAACATGTTACTGTATTATGCAATTACTTTGATCTGTTGCCTAATAAATAAATAAATAAAAAGTTTTTTTTAAATTGGTCCACAATTGACGGTGAAATTGGTGAAAATGCATAAAAATATATTTATATCTACAGTCGCACATAGAAAGAAAGAATAAACGAAGTATATACAAGAAAGAAAGTAATATAATTTATTTTTTTGGTAACATCAGTAAGGTAATATAACCAACATTAATTAACTACTGCTTGAGCTTACAAGCTGAAGTTTTGCAACCCCACCAAATTCACGGAGGTACACATTCTCATCATTATGAACAACTTTTACTAGGGACCAAGCCCGAAATAAATCATTTTACAATTAAAATAATATAGTAATCCCAACAGGACGCCATTTTTTGCTCTATGGTCTTGAAAATTCTGTGGCTACACGTCATTGGATGAATTCATCCAATCGCCATTCACAATTTTTTTTTATATTTATTCATGGCCATGGATACAAGTTCTTCAGCCGGTCACGCCTTCCTCCAACAATATACTGCATTATTTGCACCCTTTTAATTTTTTTACTGCTTTGCTTTTTAATGCCAGAGGAACATTTTAACTAAAACAGGTTTTCCCTTAATATGTAAAATATTGACACATCGGATATTATAATTTACTTTCGACTTTACTGGGGGCATGATTGGATTTGACCGTGACTTACTGTGTGTAACTTTGACTATGACTGGGACTCATTTGACTAGAAAAAGCAAGATCGAAGATGAAATATATATGCGGCTGAAAGACTTGTATCCATGGCCAGGAATAACTAAAAACCAAATCCTATGATCTAGTGTTGCCCTAGACCCTAGTGTGTTACCCAGGGCGAGCCTGTTGGCGCGCTTGTGGTCGAGGGACAGCAGCGGCACCACCTCGTCGAGCGCCACGAGCGCGGCCGCGGCCAGCACGCCCGCCTGCCGCATGCCGCCGCCCAGCGCCTTGCGCACGCGCCGCGCCCTGCACACGCACGCACACTATACTTAACGGGATGCTCCAATAAGCCAAGTAGCCGACGTAGCCAAGAGATCGCACTAAAATATTTTTTATTAAAAATTATGTTTTTACGTTACTGATTGTGGTCGATTTTGAAGGTTTAAATTCACAGAACTAAACTAACTAAAATACAATTGCTGTCCTTAGTTAACATGTATGATAAAAAAGAGACAGCGATATTTTAATTAGTTTAGATCTGTCAGCCTCTGTCTGTGTCTGGACCTGGGTATGTCGCTGACGGGCAGCAGCGTCCTCTTGGTTAACGGTGGTGAGCATTCTGCGATCCCCAAGCCGCTTGCCAAGCGTGGGGATTATGACAACACCCCTCTATTGGGAGGCCTTCGTCCAGCAGTGGACGTTATCTTATGGCTGACGAGGAGATCTGTCAACTAAAACCTTTAAAATGGACCACATTGTATTGATAGGTGTTAGTGGTACTTTGTAGTGGTAGAAGAGTAGAGCAGAGTGCGCCTGGGGAAGTACCCCATCTTTGCCAGTTATTCAATCGCCAAGCAGTGGTATGCAAGCATTACTGTGTTTCGGAAGAACAATTGTTACCAGATAATTTACTGGGCATGAAGAAATTTGACATATAATATCTTCTATCGCAGGACTTTGTTCGCAAGTTCACACTGGCACTGCTACTGTTACGGGCAGGCGTGATGCTTACCATCGGGCGAACGTCTAGCTCGTGTCGATTGCATAAAAAAATACTTGAATGGCGGTCGGGTAGCTGCGACCTCCAAGCCGTCTGCCAAGCGAGGGGATAATGGCAACACCTCCTTACTACAGGGGAGGCCTTCGTCCAGCACTGGACGTCTTCTGACTAAAAAGTAAGTAAGTAAGTTCGTATAGGCTGAGTGGCCAGCTCTAGTGTCAGAGTTAATGTGCCGCCCGAAGGCCTCTGACATGGCTGACGGTTGTTGTTATAGAAACTAGAACAAACAACCGGGACCAACAATTTAACGACTTAACTTTAACTTTAGTCTTCTGACTGATGGTGTGATTACGCCTTGGGAGGGGCCTGTGTCTAGTAGTACTACTATAGTTGGAGGGACTTACAGGAAAGGTGGCGCTGGTTCTGCTGCTCCTGGTATCCTCATCCAAGGTGGTGGTGGAGAGGGTCGTGATCACACGCGACAGATGGTAAAAGCGCGGCGAATAGGTACCTCTGGCCGACCAGGATCACGACGGTCGCTTATTTTAAATTGCGGAGCGACACGCGACTTTCTTTTGCGGAGGTCGAATGTGAAGTTAATTTGCGAGGCGGGTAGGAGGGGTTGGGAATGAACGGAATTTTGGATTGACAGTTGATTTCATAGATAGTGTAAAGTAACATGAACTAATGTTATGTTTGGCGTAGACAATCCGCCGGCCTAGAGGTTTCCTCTAGCGGAATAATATGCGAAAGCGAGAGAAAAATATGATATTCAATTCAATATTTTAAAATATATAAGAGTATCAATGTATATTCTAAGTAGGTAGTGTTGTTAAGAAACGGAGTATTGTTTTACTAAATAAACTTAATTTTAATGACACTCTATTAAACGTAGTAACCTAAGCTACTGGTTAGGAAGTGGTGCTAACCGAACCACAGGCCTAATGTAGTCTCGCTTTCCTATGCGAACTTTACATGTGCGAACAATAGAATCCTTTCCAGGAAATACTTCTACTACTTTACCAATCGGCCAAGATAACGGATGAGCGTTTTGATCTTTGATGATAACGAGAGTACCTACGTGTATAGGATTATAGGTATTGTGCCATTTATGTCGTTGTTGTAGCGATGTGAGATACTCCTGGCTCCAACGTTGCCAGAATAAATGCGTGAGCTTGCTCACAAGCTCAAAACGGGATAAACGGTTATCTGGGATATTTGTTAAGTCTTCTGCAGGTAAAAACTTGAGTGGAGTTACGTTTAAAAAATGGTTAGGGGTCAGAGCAGCTACTTCTGAAGGGTCGTCGGAATGTAAAGCGCACAGTGGACGACTATTTAATAAGCCTTCTACTTGGATAAGTATAGTGTTAAATTCTTCATATGTTAGCGTACGTAACCCGATCACCTTTGCTAAATGAGTTTTTACGCAGCGCACGCTTGCTTCGGCGGCTCCGTTAAAATGCGGTCCGAATGGCGGACTATGTTTAAACTGGACGCGTTGCTCTAACAAGTGCTGACTTATGTAATTTTCGAAATTAGTGGACTGTATAAAATTGTAAATTTCGTCCAGTTTTGGACGAGCGCCACAGAAGTTCGTACCAAAATCGCTATATATCATAGCCACCGGTCCTCTTCTGCTTATGAAGCGTTTAAAAGCTGCCAAAAACAACTCTGTCGAAAGGTCAGAAACGAGCTCCGCATGCAGTGCTCCAGTTCGGAGACAGTAAAATAAACAGACGTAAGCTTTTTGGCTTTTGACACCACGACGGCGAATATGCGTTATATGGAATGCACCTGTATAATCTACAGAAGTGTGCACGTACGGTTTGGCTTCGGAAACCCTAAAAGCGGGTAGTTCTCCCATTTTAGGGCTCGAGTACCTAGGTTTAAGTCTAAAACAAACGTTGCATGCGTGTACTCTCTGCCTAACTAAATTTCTAGCAGCTAGTATCCAAAATTTATGTCGTAACAATGCCATTACCAATGCAGGCCCGGTGTGTAGGTTAGTAACATGAAAGTGATCAATGATCAGTTGCACAATACGTTCTTTCGCGGGGAGCAAGATGGGATGTTTTTGCCCATAACTTAGCTCAGAATTGTTTAACCTACCACCAGCTCTCAATATACCTTCGTCGTCTACGAACGGGCTTAATTTTATTATGCGTTTGCTACATAATTTGTTGTTTTTAATAGCTTCAATATCAGCGTGAAAGTGTGAAGCTTGTACATATCGCACGACATACTTTTCAGCGTGATCTATGTCCGCGACCGTAATGTTCCCTTTAGTAGTTAAGCGTTTTGAGAAACGCAAAACGTAAACAACGACACGTAATAGCTTCATATACCTTGAGACACGCTCGGCTATACAGGCGATTGGATGAATCACCTCCTGCGCTTGTGTGGGAAGCGAGTTCGTTATCAGCGCTAGAGGTTTAGACTCTTCGATGTTTTCGTTTGCGTTTACTCGGAAAGGGGTAACAGGCCATTGCGCTATAGGGTTACATAGCCATTGCGTACCATGGAACCACAAGTCGCAGTTCAAAAGGGCGCGAGGCGTTACCGGTCTAGAAACTATATCTGCCGGATTTTCCGAGCCCTTTATTTTATACCAGTGACAAGCGGGTAATTTTGAGTTTATTTCAGCGATGCGATTTGCGACAAACGTGTGGAATCTATACGAAGGCGAATGTATCCACGTAAGCGTTACCGTCGAATCAGAAAATGCGTAAATGCCAGCTATTGTGCAGCGTTTATTAATTATTTCACGAACTGCGTCGATTAAATTCGCTAATAGCACGGCAGCACAAAGTTCTAAGCGCGCGAGGGAAGTCTTTTTTAATGGAGCTACTTTCGATTTTGCGACTAATAAATTGACAGTCCCGTCGGAACTCTCGTCAGTCCCGACTCGGATGTAAATGTTTGCTCCGTAACAAGCTTCACTCGCATCTCCAAACCCTACGATAGTTACATGAGATTCAGAGTTAATACCTACATGGCGCGGAATTTTGATATGCGCTAGGTCAGGTAATTCTTGTTTAAACTGTACCCATTTATCATGTATCGTACGTGTTACCGGATCATTCCATCCGAGACCAGCAGCCCAGCATTCCTGTACTAAAAGTTTTAAATACGCGGAAACTGGACTAATCATTCCAATTGGATCAAAAAGCCGGGCGGTTACGGATAAAATGGTACGTTTTGAACACTCCGGGATATCAGCGTTTATTTGAAACTGGAACTTGTCATCAACGGGGTTCCACTGCATACCTATTATTTTTGTAGGAGATGCCGAGGATGACTCATCATCAAAGCTGATAAGTTGCGGATTCTTGCGTGAAGTAGGTATTTTTCTCATGAGTTCAGGGTCGTTGGAAATCCATTTGACTAAATTAAATCCGCCGGACTTGAACATATCTACCATTTCATGATATATTTCTTCAGCTTTTTCTGAACCATCTATCGAGTTAACGTAATCGTCCATGTACATTTGGTTCTCGGCTTCGTATGCCGCGAGTGAGAAGCGATCGCGGTTATCAGCGGCGAGCTGACGTACACATCTCATCGCCAAGTATGGAGAACTAGAAAGTCCAAATGCGATCCTATTAAATTCGAATATGCGTATTTGCGATTCGGAATGGAATCGGTATAAAATGCGTTGAAAAGACTGATGTTCAGATACCAGTTTTACTTGAAAGTACATCTTCTCAATATCTGCGCTTATGGCGGTTGAAAACAAACGTAAGTTTATCAACAAATCGAAAATATTGCTTTGTAAGTTAGTGCCTTTATACAATAAATCGTTAAGGGATTTTCCGCTCGTGGTAGCACAACTTGCATCTAAAACCACTCGCGTTTTAGTGCTTGATTTATCAGGGCGATAGACAGCCCTATGTGGAATGTAATAACTTTCACTATCAGGTTTAAGACCTTGAACCTCAGATAAATATCCCTTATCAATATATTCTTGTATTGTCGTGTTATAATTCGCACGTAACTTGGGACACGCGTCAAGCTTTCTTTCTAAAGTAAACAATCGGCGTTTCGCGGTAATGTAAGAATTGCCTAGTTCTGAAGGTACCTGCTTAAACGGCAGCTGTACTTCGAACCTACCAGAAGTATCGCGTGAATAAGTCGATATAAAATGTTGTTCACAAGCCTCGTCTTCCGGGCTTATGTGCGTTTTAGTAGGAACACTTTCAATTTCCCAAAATCGTTCTGTCATTTTTGCGAGCGTACTATCTGACGTACAAAAGAATGTTTTGTCAGCGCCTTTATCGGAGGCACGCGTTATATTGCACAAGGTCGCGTTCGAAACATAATTCGCTTTACCCATCAGTAGGTAACCAAGAGAACTACCAATCGCTATGATACTAGTGTCGGGTGATGAGATTTTGTCACCTACCAAAATCTCAGGAAACAATGCGCTTCCTATCAGACAATCGATTTTTCCAGGAGTTTCCCAGTGATCATCAGCCATAAATAAATTATCGAAGTGATTTGTTTGCGAGGTGTCTATTACCGCGTTCGGTAATTTGTCTGTAATTGTGTTTAGCACGCGTGCTCGAATCTCATAAGAACAGTTTTTATTAAAACGGGAGTATATCTTAAATTTAGTATAACCTAAGCATGCGCTTTCTATATGACCAATTCCGCGAACTGATGAAGAATCGGCTTCGATTGGAAGTCCGATCCGATCACAACATTCCTTTGAAATAATGTGTGTCATTGACCCTGTATCTAATAAAATTCTCATGTTCGTACGCCTATTGTTTTGCTTATATACGTAAACAACGGCGGTCGGTAGCAATACGGTCTGCTCTTTATCGGCGATAGCGTATGCTCATAATTTCTTTCTACGCGCGGCGTGCGGACGGTAGCGATCGCTGCGCAAACTACATCGCTTCGGTTGCCTATAGGATTCACCTGTTTACCGTCGCGTTCTATGTTCATATGAAGGGAACTATGATGCAATCCCTGACAGCCGCCAATTACACAACGGTTCTGAGATTTACATGATTTAATATCATGAAAACCTAAACAGTTTTTGCAATAGCGATGCTTAGCGACAATTTCATTTCTACGACACGGATCTAGTTTCATAAATTCCGAACATTTAAAAAGCGGGTGGAAATAATTCGAGTTGCACACAACACAACGATATTGTTTTTTCGAACCACCCGACTGGCTTGGAGTAGAATCGTCATTTATGACAAAAGATCGTGACGTTTTGTTTCTTGCGTTATCTTTTACTTGAATATTATTATTCGTTTTATAAAGCGAGTTGTTGCGTAATGATTGAATTTTACTTTGTTCATTGAGAAATTTAGTTAATTGTTCGAACGTGGGTACATCTATGTCCCTATGCGCTTGTTCGAACAAAGTGACTACTTCTTTGCTTAACTTGCTAAGAGCCAAATGCGTTATTATAAAGTCAGCCAAATCCGACACATTTAAACGTTGCAGCGCTTTTTGTGCGGCCACAAACTGCTCGATAAACGAATCTATATTTTGGTTTGCCTTATAATTTAACATTTGATCTACGTACAAAGAAGCTTGTACCCTAGTATCTTGGTACTTTTTTATGAGTGCGTCCCATAATAGAGGGTAGTTTTCTCCCGTAGGTAAAATACCGCTGCAAACGGTTAATGCGGATTTCGATAGTTTGCCTATTAAATACAATGCCTTTTGCGAATCTGTAAGACTGTGATTGGTGTGAATTAAACATTTAAAGTTTTCGTAAAAAACAGGCCACTTACTAGGTGTGCCATCGAATGACACGAGATCAAGTAGCGGTAATTTACGATTATAGTTGAGATCGGCCTGTAATTTATTCGATTTTTGTTCTTTAATCTCCTGCTCTGCGTGTTTAATGTAACAATACAGCTCATCAAATGTATTCAAAACACTGTAATTCGGTTTGTTCATCGGATCATCTTCCAAATAAGCGATAGTTAACTTATCGAGAGTGTCAATAAAATCAGTTCTAGTGTTTTCTAAAGATTGCACTCTTGCCGCGAATTGCGTTTTGTAAACTGGTTCGGATATCTTCATACTTAAATTATACAAAGACTGCACAATTTCAAATAACCGTTCCTTTTTTGCTTCTAATAGCGTTATTTTAATGTTTTGAGGCTCTGCCTCTGCCTTTTTCGGCATTTTGAAATGTAATTATTAGCAAAAAGTAACGTTTAAATTCAAATAACCGACTCGTAACCGTTATTTAAAACCACCGAAATTGTCTACACCAACGAAATATATATAAGAAATAATAAAATATGCGTAATATAGCGAGAATATATGCGTATAATGCGATAAAAATGCAAAATAAGCGATATTTATTGGAAATATGCACTTATTATTGCGTGCGTGAAGGTCAAGCCAATGACAATGGCGTCAACAGTTTTAAAATTATAACGAATTTACGTTACAAAAATGCGATAAAAAGGTGCGAAATTTGAATATATGCGTGTATATATACAAAATATCAAAAAAATATGCGTTTTTGTATATAAGTGTGCGAATGGATTGCGAGGATTCGGCTCGGGATGGACCAAAACTTGGAGGGACTTACAGGAAAGGTGGCGCTGGTTCTGCTGCTCCTGGTATCCTCATCCAAGGTGGTGGTGGAGAGGGTCGTGATCACACGCGACAGATGGTAAAAGCGCGGCGAATAGGTACCTCTGGCCGACCAGGATCACGACGGTCGCTTATTTTAAATTGCGGAGCGACACGCGACTTTCTTTTGCGGAGGTCGAATGTGAAGTTAATTTGCGAGGCGGGTAGGAGGGGTTGGGAATGAACGGAATTTTGGATTGACAGTTGATTTCATAGATAGTGTAAAGTAACATGAACTAATGTTATGTTTGGCGTAGACAATAGTATAAACTTACTGCTGTATGAAATGATAGGAGCCAACGAGCACGGAGCCCACCGGCGCACTCAGCCCCTTGCTGAAGCAGACGGCGACGCTGTCGCAGGCGCCCGCCACGCGCGCGGCGGGCGCCTGCAGGAACACGCACGCGTTGAACAGCCGCGCGCCGTCCATGTGCAGAGGTATGGAGTGCTTCTGGCACACAGCGCTTAACTCCTCCAGGAATTTTAGCGGGAGGACCTGAAATCAGTGCCAGTGAGACGTAGTTTCATACATTTCGTATGAGTTTTTGGTATAACAACCATGATACGACGTCGTTTTATCGAGGTTGTCGTCCGTTAGAAGAATGGACAGGGGGGGTAAAGTCATGCAAATCCAAAGCACATTCTCCTAATTGCAAGCAGGTGTTTAATAGATGAGTATACTACCTTCCCCCCGCACACGTTGTGCGTGTTCTCGACAGCCACCAGGCTGGTGATGGGCTCGTGGATGTCGGACCCTCGGATCTTCCTCTCCAGCACGTCCAGGTCGAAGGTGCCGTCAGGCTTGTTGGGTATCGTCGTCACCATCACGCCGCCGAACTGGGACGCGCCGCCTGGAGATACGGAATAGATGATGTTTTTGACCAGAGAAGACATTAAATAATCGGCCTTACCGGGCCAGTGTCGTGGAGTAGGGCCCTATCGCCTTTCGATGGTAGGCCTTTGCCCAGTCGTGAGATGTTAAATGTTGATGCAGTATAAGAAGCAAAGGACAGTAAGGCAGTAAGAAACGTGCTATTGATTCATTGTCTAAAAACCAAAATACACCTACCTAGTTCAGTTTAATGCATACAAAGCCAAACAAAAAATTTAAAAGGAGCAAATTATCATTTGCAGGTATCTACTTTATACAGTGATAGAGACGATGAGTACACCCAAATTGGCTTCATTCGAGTTGATGTTTTGCCACATGTACAAATTCGACAAAACGCAAAAATATTTTTTTTCTAGGTCATAATTCTTTCCTATTTGGCTATTGTTTCGAAAACACGTTTGCGAATAATTTTCTCGATAGTAAAAAATAACCTCTAAAAATTAATTTTTATTTGTATTTTTGTATGAAGACACATGAATAAAATGAGTAAAGGTTACGAGTAATACTTTAATCTATTTTCCTATTGAACTAGTTTTTTTATGACGTATTAACTTAATTGCAATTAATTATTTTCCAATAAAATACTGTACGAAACGTGGCGCAAGCGCGCCAGCTTCTCTTTTTTACCTATGTAATTAAACAGAGACCACAGATGCGCGGAGGATCAGCTATTGTCAGCCTCAAGAGGACCTAAATCCTCCAAGACCTCCTATACTGTGATGAAGTACCCAAAAGGAGCTAAATCCTCCAAGACTCTATACCTAAAAATCATAAATGCTCTATTGGTAGAATGACTGAAACGAGTCTGCATAGTATAATAGAACGCAGAACGCAAAATGAGGAAGTAGTAGAATGTATCTAATAATAATGAATACTGGGTTCTGAGAAAAGGATATTTTCGAAGGAAATAAAGTATGCGAACTTTAAATTAAAATTTTATTAATTTTTTATAATTTTTTTTTTAAATTTTTTTTAATTTTTTTAATTTTTAAATTTTTAATTAATTTTAATTTTAAATTTAATTTTAAATTTTTTAAATTATATTTTTAATTTTTTATTTAATAATTTTTTATTTTAATTTTTATTTTTTTTTTTTATTAATTTAAATTTTTAATTTTTTTAATTTAATTTTTAAAATAAACAGATTAGAAACTATACCGTGTTCATATGAGATTTATTCAAATATTTCTTTGCGTAACTATATTTTAACCTAACTAGGTATACCTTGTTCATATTTGAAGATGTGCGATTTGTCGCCAACTATCGCTTCTGCGCCGCGTTTGTTGCAGTGCACCATTACTGTAAATAATTAGAATGTCAGATGTGTTGAATTACATTAAGTGCACCGAAGCTCCGATTGATAGATACGGCCGCCAACGCAGTGGTAATTTTTAAAAGCGCAACCGCCCGGCGCCCACAATTTTACCGCCCCTTATTTTTGTCACTCCGGGCATTTGCCCGGCTCGACTCTTCTTAGATCGGGCTCTGGATATCTCGTAAATAACAATAAAACTGTACCGAATACCGTGATAGTTTAATAGACAAATAATAATAAATATCGGTGGTAATTTTTCACACAGCGTCTTCTAGCCCCAAACTAAGCAAAGTTTGTACAAAGGAAACCAGATAGCTGATAGAATAGTTATAAACTATTTTATTTGTAATTAGATACTCATAATAAACACTACACCCAGAGGACCCATATTTTTTGTCCTGGGTGGGGAACGAACCCACGTCCTACAGCTGAAGGCAGACATGCTACCAACTGAGCTATAAGGCAACATCCTCTCGATCTCATTCCTTACTATTTCTATAACCAGTTAAGTTTAAATTATTCAAATGATCATAATTAAGATTAACAATGAGAATATTAACATGTAGGTAATTATAGTTATAAAGTATATTTAGCAATTCAAAACAATAGTTAATCACAAAAAACATGTTTAAATGTTATCTCTTATTTATGTTTTACGTCAGAGCTACAAAATAAAGTGTTAGGTATATATTTTTTTATTTGTTTTATCATTCTTATGCCCAGGCTAATAAAATGTATTTACCTACACAATTTTAGGGCCAGAACAAGCCAGAATTCTGAATATGACTGTTTAGTCGATGGCAGATAAAACAGAAAAATATTTTTTGGGTTCTAAACCCAAAAAACTAGGTATGATTGGCAAAATTTGAAAAAATTAATTGTTTTTTATTTAACCTGTGTTGTGTTGTCCCACTGCTGGGCAAAGGTCTAATGGTGGTGTTTTAAGCATTTATTTCTATTTAGTAGGGATAAGTGGACTAAAGTAAGTAAGTTCGTATAGGCTGAGTGGCCAGCCCTAGTGTCAGAGTTAATGTGCCGCCCGGAGGCCTCTGACTTGGCTGACGGTTGTTGTTATAGAAACTAGAACAAACAACCGGGACCAACAATTTAACGTGTCATCCGATCCACGGTAGCGCTCAGAAATAAATGCCACTCACGGCCACCCATCTGAAGACTGGCCAGACCGTCCGTTGCTTAACATCGGTGATCGTTTAGAATCACCTAGACAAGCTTTCCACTTATCGCTACCGGTAGATCTAAGTGGTTTTTTTTCCACCAATCCCTACCGATAGGTGTACCAGGCCATGTCAGCATGTCACAAAGACCTTTTTACTAAGTTTTATACTTGGACTATCTGCACCCTGCAGGTCCATCCGCGTGATGAAGATTAAAAGTAGCCTGTCTATTATTTCGGGAAATAAGCTATCTCCATTCCGAATTTCATTCAAATCCGTTCAGTCGTTTGGCGTGAAGAGGCAACAAAGATAATGTGCTTCACGCCAGAATCCTCACCACTGGAAACTTCATGAAGATCGGTTTTGAAAATGCAAATATTTAGTCTTTAATTAGTCACCAATGTGAGATAATTAGTAGCATCGTAATTCCGAAGTTATAGGTAGGGTTTGATGAGGATTCCGGTGTGAAGCTCACGCCAGAATCCTCACCTCTCATGTGAGCGATTGGTGAGGGCTAGACGTGGTTTTGATTCCAAAATGTTGTCGTCAATTGGTTGTTACAATATGCCAAATCTCAAAACCAGTGCTACAAGGATTCCAGAGTTATAAAGGTAAGTTTGTGAGGATTCTGGTGTGAACAAATCACACCAGCAGGGCTAGCATGCGCACCGCGAGAAAATTTTCTCGATTCTTAAAAACAGGACAAGGCTACCAATCTGTATAAGTTTGTCTCGTTTTCGCACGACATAAAGACACGACAAAATTTTCTCGTGGTGCACATGCTAGCCCTACAGAATCCTCACCTGATACTCATACAAAGCTTAAGTTATGAAGAACAAAATACGCATTTATAATAATTATTGTCTGCCCTAAATTGAAACATTTTTTTTTATAGATAGCAGCTAGCAATGAGTGTAGCTCTAACCGGCTTTCAAAGTCAGCTAGGCGAAATTTTCATGTTGTTTCAATTCTTAAATTTTTGGTACTTGAAAATATGGATTAAGTACTTTTTTTTTAAATTCTTTGTGTTAGTTCACACCACATACCACAATAACCCAAGAAACTTTTGGTACAAGGAATACCAAGTTTTTCAGGTTGACCACAGAAAAGCGAAAGCCCTACTTCTGGGTTGAGGTCATCGTTTGGACCACCTGTATTTAATAATCGAGCCAGATCGAATAGGTAGTGACAGACAAGCTGGAAGATGATGAGTCTTATCTTACCAGCAATGAGGTTGGCCATAGTCCCGGACGGCGTAAATAGCGCAGCCTGCTTGCCTAAAAGTGATGCAATCTTGTCCTCCAGTGCGATAACAGTAGGATCATCACCGAATACGTCGTCTCCCAGGGCTGAGTTAACCATCGCATGCTTCATAGATTTTGTCGGCTTCGTTACAGTATCGGATCTCAAGTCAACGATGAAAGACATGATAGAAAAATGAGAATTGAACAAACTTAGAGTGAGCCGATTACACAACCGACTACGGCGATGTCCAATTGAAGATAAAAGGATGGAGCAGATCACATCACATCACGGATGTGATGAACGGGCGCAAAGAATAATGTACTCTATTCTACAACGGGCGAGTGCCTTTATCAATCGCAAGCGCAACAATAATCCAACCAATATACCAGCAAATATACCGGTAAATAAATCTCAAGTCGTTGAACTGTGTGTACGTATCAATATAACATTTATTAAATTTCTTTAGGCGTATAAAATCATAAATAAACGGCGTATCTTTATCTTTAATTCTTTATCAAAGACAAAAAATATATACTAAAATGAAATAACTTCCCCGTATTATATTATCAAAGAGATTTTAACACTACGTTGTACGACTTGTACGTTATAAGCAAGCAGCCTGGCGAAAGTGCCATAGTGACATGAATAGACAAAACATATATGAAACGGTCACTAGGAATAATGGTGTTTTATATGTTTCTTGGTCATGGATACTAGGCCTTCACCCGAATAAATATTTCTTCATCGATCCTTCTTATTCCGACTAAATGAGTTTTAGCCTCAGTCCAAGTCACACACAGTAAGTCACGGTCTAGTCCAATCATGTCCTAATAATGTCGTGGCAAGTTTACTACAAGCTTCTTCGGAGTTATGGAAACAACACGAAAGACATATTACACCATATTATACTACTTTCCCATACTCATGCACATCAACTGGCACTTAATTAATAAAACGCCACTAATTTAATGCAGTAAAACCCGAAAAAACACAAGTTTTGGAAAATAATAGGTATAATGCGGCGACATAATTTTTTGCGTTCCCGCCAAAAACTCCCGGAATAAAAGTGCTTAGGTAAGTTATCTATTTACGCAGTCGAGTTTTAAGCACGTTTTACTGTCAATATTTAATTTAGTTGTCAAAATTTTGTTGTTATTGTTAAGCATAATTTTCCTGTTTTAACCAAAATTCCAAAATTTATCACGTAAAAACATGGTATTATGTGAATGAGTTCAATGAGTGTAACCTAATAATAATGAAAATATAATGAAAACGTGTCAAATATGTGTATTAAATCCGGCCAGTCAAATGACCAAAAGCGAATCTTCCTGACAAATTTTCCTTTGGATGAAGATAGGTAAGCATCAAAAACAAATTTTGTAAGGCTGTTATAGAATAAGAATTACTTGATTTACAGTTTTAGCTTAAAGAATAAGGAATATTAAGAAAATAAGCCATAAATAGTCTAACAATAGTGTTTGTCCATTTTTTTATCGAATACCCTCGAATGACTCAATTTTAATCACCGCCAAGTGCGCGAAGATAATGCTTGACCACAAGATCCTTGAGATACAACGTCATCGAAGATGTCACCATCAGTGGATTCTTTCAGCAATTCGAAGACAATAAAAAAAAACGGCCATCTACACTACTTACTTACTAATATTATAAAGAGAGAAGTGAAAAAGATTAGATTTTTTTGTAAGATTAGATTTATGTTTGTATGTAATGGATAAACTCACTAAATAAAAATAAAACAAAACTGCCAAAAATGAAATGAAATACTTTCATATTTATTTATTTGCAACTAAGTGTACAGAGATCTTAAATTAATATACCCTACATTATCCTACGCCCCCCCACAACCCCCCCTACATTTTTGTAGTAAATTTATCGATAAAAAAATATGTACATCCCTATTTGAGGTGATTATATTGTCAGGCTGACAATGTCAGCTCTGCCATTACGTCAAAAGATATTTTTTCAATATTCTTTTATATTTTTTTCATACTTTTAATTGTTTTTTTATTGGTATTTAAGAAAAAACATTTTGAGTGACTTTTTTTTTCGTTTTACTCTATGGAACACCCGTCTCTTATTACGTTACTTACTCTATGGTTATAAGGGACGGGCAAAGAATAATTTTACTAGGAGGGGACGGGTGTTCCATAGAGAAAAACGAAAAAAACAGTCAATCAAGGTGTATTTTTTTTAATACCAATAAAAAAGCAATTAAACGTATGAAAAAAAAAAAAAAAGAATATAAAAAAAATACTTTTGACGTAATGGCAGAGCTGAAATTGTCAGCCTGACAATATAATCACCTCAAATAGGGATGTACATATTTTTTTATCGATAAATTTGCTACATAAATGTAGGGGGGGGGAGCTGTGGGGGGGGGATAATGTAGGGTATATTCATTTAAGATCTCTGTACGCTTAGATGCAAATAAATAAATATGAATAAATATGAAAGTATTTCATTTCATATTGGCAATTTTGTTTCATTTTTATTTAGTGAGTTTATCCATTACAAACAAACATAAATCTAATCATACAAGTAAATCTAATCTTTTTCTCTTCTCTCTTTATAATATTAGTAAGTAAGTAGTGTAGATGGCCGTTTTTTTCCAAGGAAAGCAATCAGTAGTGTAGAGTTCCGTTTTTTAGACTGAGTGTTCCAGATGAGATAGTGTGTTTCCCCAGTGGCTTTCCTTTGACTCTATCTCTACATCTTCTGCTTATATTTTTGTCACTTACTCCCGGCCCTAGACCTCTATCGTAGCCACTTTCCGATCTTTAATGCAGGTTGTACTCTTTGATGGTCTTCGAATTACCGAAAGAATCCTCTGATGGCATCATCTTCGATGTCGTTGTATCCCAAGGATCTTGTGGTCAAGCATTATCTTGGCACACTTGGCGGTGATTAAAATTGAGTCATTCGAGGGTATGATGTGTTTCTACCTTGCTGTTCATCTCAGTCTCATGCAGTCACAATACCACTTTCTGCACTGCAAGCTGCCATAAATATTGTCTTTTCATGGCTCCCCGGATGACCTGGAAAGTGACGTTATTATATTATAGGCTGCTTCCGTCTCCTCTCGTCCCTCTAAAATTAGGTTTTTGCTTCCTGTTTTTTTTTTTTTTTTTTTTTTTTTTAATATTATTATCTCGCTATGAGCGCGAATACTACGCGCGCACTGGCGCTATTTTGTTTTTTTTTTTAAAGTAAATAATAAACATCGACAGTCGATAAAAAAGGGACAAACACCATTGTTAGACTATTTATGGCTTATTTTCTTAATATTACTTATTCTTTAAGCTAAAACTGTAAATCAAGTAATTCTTATTCTATAACAGCCTTACATAATTAGTTTTTGATGCTTACCTATCTTCATCCAAAGGAAATTTTGCCAGGAAGATTCGCTTTTGGTCATTTGACTGGCCGGATCTAATAACACATATTTGACACGTTTTCATTATTTTTCATTATTATCAGGTTACACTCATTGTCTCATTCACATAATACCATCTTTTTACGTGATACATTTAGGAATTTTGGTTATAAAATGGAAAATGATGCTTAACAAAAACAAAAAAAATTTGACAACCAAATCAAAACAGTTAAGCGTAGTGATTAAAACTCTTTGGTAAAATAGATAACTAACCTAAGCACCATTATTCCAGGAGTTTTTGGCAAGAACGCGAAAAAATTATGTCGCCGCATTGTACCTATTATTTTCCAAACCTGTGTTTTTTCGGGTGTTACTGCATAAAATTAGTGGTGTTTTATTAATTGAGTGCCAGTTGACGTGCATGAGTATGGGCAATTGGTAAATATGGTGTAATATGTCTTTCCTGTTGTTTCCAAAACTCCGAAAAAGCTTGTAGTAAACTTGCCACGACATTATTAGGACATGATTGGACTTGACCGTGACTTACTGTTTGTGACTTGGACTGAGGCTAAAACTCATTTAGTCGAAATAAGAAGGATCGATGAAGAAATATTTATTCGGCTGAAGGCCTAGTTTCCATGGCCAAGAACAAATTATAAGACACCATTATTCCTAGTGTACTTTTCATACATGTCTTGTCCATTCTGTCACTATGGCACTTTCGCCAGGCTGAAATTATGATATTACTTACTCTATGGAAATAAAATAACAATAAGTTAGATTCTTTGGTTTGATTTTTTCGTTTTCTTAAATAATTTATAGGCACTTTTTTTTTCTTCTTAGTTATTGGCATCGCACTTTGTGCATTCTACCAGTGTCAAGTTTATGAATTTGCAAGTTTTTATATTAAAATCAAGTCAAATATGTCAAATCACAGTTAGTCACACGAAATTAGTCAAAGTCGAGTCAAAGTCTTGCTCTTGAAAAGTTGTGGCGACTTTACTATGAGCTTCTACGGAGTTTTGAAAACAACACGAAACGACATGTTTCACCACATATATCACTTGCCCACACTCGTGCATGCAATTCAACACTCAATGAATAAAACACCACTTTTATTTTTAGTTTCGCGAAAAAACACAAGTTATTTAGAAAATAATAAAATGCAGCGACATGATTTTGCGTGTTCCCGCAGAAACTCAACGAAGGCTTGTGTCACCCACGTGAACTTTTTCACTCGGGAGTGAAAAGGCAGAGATTTAGGCAGAGAAATTTACTAGTCTTTAGGTATGTTCGGCCGGCGCTCCGTCCAGGTGGACAATGCAAGGCAGAAGTCAGTCGCCGCCCGCACGCTAGCCTTGTCGCACGTAACTAAGCATACGTGATAGAAAGAGAGCGGTATATCTAGGTGAATATAGCGAGCGGTATCCAGCGCTGTGCGAGTTGAATTGTTACTTTATTGCCTAGTGGATAGAGTCCTTATTTATTTCAATTACTTTGCGGAGTGAACTTTCTGTACGCAGTACTAATATTTATTCTGTGACGCCTTTTTAAAATACGAGTTGGCAACGCTGCATCGGGCAGGCTGACGCGAGTACGAACAAATTGAATTTTTGTAAGGACTTTGTGTCGCAAATAATGGCGGCCTGCAGGCGGGGTGGGACGGGGGTAGATCCATCCGCCCGTCATCGGTCATCAGTTCATTCGCTCATTCCCAGTCATTCGCCGTTCTTTGTCCGTTTGTTTATTTTATTTTTTGCTTTCGAGGTTAATTACATTTTTAATAGTTACCCGAACTATCTAATAGCTTGATATTGTTAACTAAGAGTGTAGGTGAGCTTGGAGTGAAATGCCGCCAAAACCGCGGAGTGTTACGTGCGAAATTTGCGGGTTTAGAATCTGCCACATTGGAAACAAAAAATGGATTTTTATGGCCAAGTTTCCTTTGGATGAGGCCCGGTAAGCATCAAATTACATTTTGTAGCCGCATACGGCAGTAAACGTGCATATAAATTAGAACTAAAAATATTGCTTACATTAAATAAACAAAGATAGTGATGTACCAAAATTATCGATAACTTAGAAACCGATAATTTAGTGATTATTATATATGGTTAAACGCAAGCATACTTTTTATAGAAAAGGATTTTTGTTTTATTTATACGGGCTTACTCACGTTTTCAAAGTAATAATAATAATATAATAGTCCTAAATAGTGTTTTTTTTCATTGCATTTCATGAAAGTGAACTGTTAAAACCCCATGAACAATTCGGTCAATAGACATGGCCCGAATCGTATCCAGCGGCAGCGCCCAGCAGCAAAGATTTATATCTCGGATATTAGAGTTAAAAAGTTCTGAATTTTTACTATTGCCCAAACATTTTTTTTTTGCTTAGAGATGTAAATTATATTGTAGGCATTCGATTCAATGTTCACCGAAAATGATCATTAAATAATTAAATAGGGACAACAGCAACAACATACATAATTAACAAACAATAATAATAACTAGCTAGATTTCTACCTAAGCATATTTTTCGTTAGCATAAGCTACAGGATTATTTATTACTACTATTTGGCAATACCGCGCTCCAACAGGTACATAGTACGAAACTTCTGGGTTTCCACATCGACGGTGCGTTGACGTGGGAGTCGCACATAGACGAGCTTTGCGGGAAGCTGAGCCGCTCGTGCTTCGCGCTCCGGCGGCTTGCGAGCACCGCCACCCGCAGCGTGGTGCGCTCCTGCTACTTCGCGACCGTCCACAGTAACATCACGTACGGGTTGGAGCTGTGGGGCCGCGCTGCCGATCGGAACAGAGTCTTTGTAATGCAGAAACGAGCCATACGTGCTATATGCGGGGTTCAGAACGACGTCTCATGCGTAGAGCTATTTAGGGAACTTCAGATACTGCCCTTGCCGTGTGAGTTTATTTACCAGATAGCCCTATTCACCCATGTAAACCTAGAAACGTTCCAACGTAGGGGCGTTCACAGCACTTTAGATTTACGAAGTAATAAAAAGAAAGACCAACTGATCACCCCGTCGCACCGTCTCGTCAAGTCGGAGAGGTCAGTGTATATTCTGGGGCCCGCGATCTACAACCGTATACCAGCTTCCATTCGGGATGCTCCTTCCACCGGGTGCTTCAAATCTAAGCTCAGAGCGTGGTTACAAGAGAATTTGTTTTATGACATTGAAGCTTATTTTAAAATAAGAGATTATTGACGTATTTTTATAATTATTATTTCATTTTATTACCTAAGTAATTATTATTTTTGACTTACTTAATGAAATTTGACGTGTAACTTTGGTGTTATCAATAAATTATTTGTATTTGTATTTCTATTTGTATTACAAGCTTCTTCAGATTTTTGAAAACAAATTGAAATTACATGTTACACCACATTAACAGTTAATCACTTGCCCACCCTCGGGTGCGTAAACAGTGTTGCCAAGTCAGCCCCTTCCGGGCTAGATCTAGCCCTTTTTCGACTTGTTGAGCCCCGAAAATAATAATTTATCCCCTAGCCCCAAATCTAGCCCCAATTTGACCTAAAGAAAATACACATTTATATTGAAAAAGCCTGCGCCTCACATCAACGTCTCCAGCACAAGTGAAATACTGTGCAACGAATTCAACGAAGACTGATGAAGACGCCAACATATATACTGCTTAAAATAAACATTATTTTAGTTTTTTTTGGATTTTTTTAGAGAGGCTGCCGTCACATCCATAACACAATCGTATAAAAAGAACAATCATCATCCCATAATATGTATTGTTTTTGTTTCTTTCAGGGCGTACGCTGAAGATAGCGCGCTAGCATGGTCGCGTGTTGGTATTGAAAAATTGTATAAGCGGCGCAAAATGGCGCGGGTGCGTGCCTTCGGATTTCACACGCGCGACTGGCTATTTTAATGTTAACTAGATAAATAGTTTTTTTAGTTTGAATATAAAATTGCGTTTCATTTTGCTTACATCTAATTCCAACGTTACAGTAATATGGATTATCCGGTAAAATATAAAAAAGGGTTTTTTAGTCTGTGCATTAGCCGGTACATTTTATCGATAAAAGCTGGACTGTTACAACCCTATTAGTTTGTTTGGTTGGTACCCATGTGGTGCGAATGAAGTACTTACTTGTTATATTGGCTATAAGATGCGACACAAACTCTTTAAAAAATATGAAATATTGACTCGATTAAATTGACTCGATGTATGGAAGTCCCGTCTCTTCTAGTTAAATGCTCAATGGCATCGGGCATCGTGCATGACCTTGGCGGGGTGTACAGGTACAGCAGGCACGATGGTGAATACAGTGCGTATCTTCAAACCTCCTTGCAAAATAGGTTTTCTCTGAATGCATCAATATAAAGTTTTTAACTAGGATCAAGTATCTACTTAGTAGTAGATACTTGATCCTAGGTTTTTAATTACTTTTGGTGAACCAAGCTCACTGCTGATTGGTGTTTAAAATTTCTTATAAACTTGACATTTTGTTTAGCCAATAGCGGCGCAGAACTGTCTATGGATTTCTATACAAGCTAATTCTGAACAAACCAGAACAAACCGTTACACATTCCAACCAACCACCAAAGACCGACAAGAAAAAAAAAAAGTGTTTTTGGATTAGTAATGTGTCGTTGCGGTTTTTTCAAACAACGCAACGAAACCGTTGTTCGTTGGCCAACAACGTTTAAATAACTATCTGTTTCTAGCAACTAACTATTTCCAAATTTTTAAATGCGATACGTTACGGTTTAACATAAATGCGTTTACCAAACGATGATCATCCTAAATACATTGGGAATAAGTCACATTTTCGCAATCTCTATATTCAACTCAGCCCAACGTGTATAGCTATCCTACTCGCACGCATGGTAACGCTCCATCTGGCTTATTCGCTCCAACCCGCTATGTCGATAACGTCATTTACGCTATAGTTTGCGCGAATTTAGAGCGTTGTGAAAATAACGTTGGTTTCGTTTCATACTTAACAAGCGATGTTTGTGAAACAACTCGTTATTGAAATAACTAGTTTTGCTATGGTTGGACAACGAGTGATCGTTGTGTAGCGCGATAGATAGTTGTACAACTATCTACGTTGGACAACGCTCACCACTATTTTGGATTGGTTCGACTTCTTGAGACTATTTTGTGTTTTTCAATTTAAATAGTTGTTTCCTGGTGGTTTCCGATAAAATATTGTGTCGGTGATCATGTTGACTGTACATTTAACAATTGAACAATAACTAAGTTTAGTTTTCGGTAACCATCATAAATTACGCACGAATTTCGGCAAAGTACAACGTGAATTCGGGCGTCGACCGGTCCACCCCTCCAGTCGGATTCGTAACCGTCGGCGGTCTGTCACCACCAGCACCAGTCGTCATTTTCTATTCTACGAGTAAGCGCCGTGTGCGGTCACGGCTCGCGAGACAGAAAAACAACGCGGTGCCGCCGGTAAAACTGTGTTGTGAGGTGCAAGTGTCGGTCAGCGTGACCGTTTAATGTGTGTTCCGGTGCCGGTGCCTGGTTATAGCAGCCTGGGCCGCGCGTGATCGGGCGGCGCGATGGTGGACATGGATAGGAATGACCCGGAGCTCCGGTACCTCTCGGTAGATCGGAATAGCTTCAATGACCCGGCAACGCAGGCCGAGTGGTCGCAGAAGCGGCTCGTGTGGGTACCGCACGAGACGCAGGGCTTCGTCGCGGCCGGGATCAAGGGCGAGCGCGGAGATGAAGTGGAAGTCGAAATTGCGGAATCCGGGAAACGGATTCTGGTGCCCATAGATGACATACAAAAGATGAATCCTCCAAAATTTGACAAGGTGGAGGATATGGCTGAGCTGACTTGTTTGAATGAAGCCTCTGTGCTGCATAACATCAAGGACAGATACTACTCCGGACTCATTTATGTAAGTATCTCTAAGTTTTCAAAGATACTGCCGTGTGATAAGATTATTTACAGCTATACATATTTTGTACTGTAACTTATCACTTTCCATCAGGTAATGAACAATGCTTTTATTACTTTTAAAATGAATCATTAGTCTACTTCATTTTTATTCAAATACGTATGTAAAGGAAAATCGGTTAAAAGATTTTATAGGTTACCATCACCAAGTTCATGCTGCAGTAATGACCAGACAGAAGTAATTAGTCCCCCAGGGACCCGTGGAACCTGTGAGTTGAGATAAACATATTGTGTAAAAAAATATATTACATTAATTGTCCATAAGGAAAGATACCGTTTAATGCTTAGCAAACCTCATGAATTTTGCCTAGACTAACAACTTTTGTACAAATCTAGGTGGATTGTTATGCTATTTTAATCAGCAATAAGATTGTACTTTGGACTCACTATGTAACAAAATTCTGATGCTATGCTTACTTAGCAGAAATCTCCCAAGACAAGCATGTTTGTGATGCCTTTGTGCATGAGGTAATAAGTAGCTAGAAATTTGTAATGTAAAGGATTTACTAATATAGAACTATTTTTATAAATGAATAGAACTTTCCCTAAGACCAAGATGCTATGGAACATACAAATACACTGAAAACAAACGACCAGACTTATACATCATCTAAGACTACCGTTGGTGTCGCTCAGACAGATTTTATATGAGTGCCTATAAAAAGGAGTAATGTTTTCAGGGCTCATGTATGTATGTGAGTTTCTTTATCCTACTAATATTATAAATGTAAAAGTTTGACATGTGTGTGTGTATGTCTTACTCCTTCGCGCTGAAACGGCTGAACAGATTTGGATGAAATTTGGTATAGATGTAGCTCATACCTTGGAATAAAACATAGCCAACTATTTACAAAAACCGCAGGTAGAACCGCAGGGTGCAGCTGTTTCATCCATAACTTCTAAAAGCCTGAACATATTTGGATGTATGGTACCTATGTTGTTAGAGTCCTTACATCATCCAAAGTGTCACCGCCCATAAATTCATTGGGAGAAAAGAAATGCCCGCTGTATGATGCCACGTTTTTTATTTACTTTTAGTAATTTTTTTTTGTTGGCTATTCTCTTTCATTCTGCTCTCTGCCTGGTACGGGATTATGAGGAATGGTTGTACTAAATCAAAAGGTCATCATACATACTCATTTTCGTAAACAACTTTCACTGTGGGATCAGACCTGAAATCGCAAAAAAAAACCAGCTGTACTGAGGATCAAATACTTAAAAAAAACCGACTTCAATTTCGATTACCTGCACGACATCTTTTTTCCAGTTATTTTGAATTAAAAACCAAACTACTGAACCAATGTCGATAAAATGTAAATGGGCTACTTTTGAAGTATGAACTACCAAACAAAAAATAACCATCAAAATCAATTCATAATTGGTGGAGTAATCACGTAACAAACATTAAAAGTGTAATTGAGAAACTGTACTGTAAAGTTTTCCCTCATTATTAGTCATAATCGTAGTAATAATCTCCTAAAAACCTGATAAACTTGTACAAATTATGGTTTCTATTTAACAAAGACCGTAAACAAAGGTACAATGCATACTTGTAGTTTACTTGTGTGATAAAGATAGTAATTAAGTTGATATTGATGCTAATTAGTATTGATATTCATATTTCTTCTTCAATAATAGTTCTACTCGTACATACTCGTAGTAAATAGTAATGAATATGAGAGTCGATGTCTGCCTACAAACTGCTATGCAGTTTGGCAGAGTTATAAATTGAGCTATGTAATTAATTCCCTAAGACAAAATAAACAAAAAAAATAATAATACTAGTATGCGTTGGGTAATCGGTTCAAGTAGTTTGGTTTTTAAATCAAAATAACTGGAATAAAGATGTCGTCCAATTGAAGTTATTAATTATAAAAATAAAATAAATAAAAATAGCCTTTATTCTCTGACATTACATATTACAACTATTACGGTATTAGGTAATTATACTAGTTCCTATATAATACTTCTTTTAATATTTGTTTTATTACTAAACTATAACACCAGCACTGGTTTCCCCATCAGGTTGTCCTCCCTGGACATAGGCCTCCTCTAAAAGACGCCACTCCTCTCTATCTCTGGCTATTCTGCGCCACCCTTTTGGTAGGTCATCTTCCCACCTTCTGTGTGGTCGTCCCCTTGATCTCTTCCCATCTCTGGGGTACCAAGATATGACCTCTTTGGTCCATTTTTGTTTTGAAGATCTAACTACATGTCCAAGCCAGCGCCATTTTAATCGTTTGACTTTGCATGAAACATCTGCCACACCTGTGGCCTTCCTAATTCTGGTTAGTCTCCACTTGTCCTTCAGCTTAATGTGCAACATGCTTCTCTCCATCCCTTGTTGGCATACCTTTAGTTTTTGTCTGTGAGCCTTTGTCAGGCTCCAGGTTTGGCACCCATAAGTAAGTATTGGTAGGATACACATGTTGTACACTTTGCGCTTGGCTGGCATTGGGATTTCTTTACTTTTCAGAATTTCTTTCAGTGACCAGTAGCGAGCCCAGGTATTGTTTACTCGTCTTTGCAGTTCTTTGTCCATCTGTGAGTTTGGTGCAATTATTTGTCCTAAATACACATATTCATCCACATATTCTATCTCTTGGTTACTTAATTTAATACTTTGTCTATGTTTATTTGTCATAACCTTTGTTTTGGAGGTGTTCATTGTGAGACCTGCTTTCCTGCTCTCTGTTGCAAGTTCTTTGAGCATTTCTTGTAGAGTGTCAGGATCCTCTGAAAACAGAACCAGGTCATCCGCAAATCTCAGGTGGGATAGCTTACATCCATTTATATTTATTCCTAACTTCTCCCAATCTAGATTTCTGAAGATTTCTTCTAACACTGCCGAAAATAGTTTGGGAGATAGAGGATCCCCTTGCCTGACTCCCATTTGGATGCTAAACTCTTCTCCAACTTTCTCCAGTTGCACCCTTGCTGTACTGCAGCTGTATATTCTTTTTATAACTCTGATGTATTTCTTTTCTATTCCTTGGTTTGATAGGGCTTTATATATGTAGCTGTGAGATAATGAATCAAACGCCTTATTATATATAATTATAATAAACGCTTATAATTATAATATAATATATAATATAATTATAATAATAATAATAATAATAAATAAGTTATTAATTACTATTTGTTAATTACTGGGTAGGGATTTAACATTTAATATCTCAGGGTGATGAGCGCAGTGCAGTGTGGTGCAGGATTGTGTTCGCAAGTTCACAATTCTAGCACTGCTACTGTTAGTGGCAGGGGTGACGCTTACCATCAGGTGAAAGTCTTGCTCGTCTATTCACTAGACTGTATTTAAAAAAAACTGTCTAAAAATTTGCTATAGATGCCGATTGCCCTGTTAATTGGATAATGAAGGCCTAATTAAACACTGCGCTTAAAGTTAAGGCACATTATTTAATATTGCACACTTCAGTTTTGTTTTACTGAGAAGTTTAATGATGTTTGTTAACTTAAAACGAGTATCAGGACAGTACACCAGTTTCAACAGCAATCACATTCAATCTTGCTACATTATACAACTCCTAATATGTCCACGGTATATGACAAGCTGTTACCAAACTTGTAGCCTTTCAGAGATTACAAGTCCCAATTTGAGGCTGTGTATATGGATTTGAATGACTGATTAATATCTACATGTAGCACATGTCTCCTTCAAGGTTTGATGGTCCATTAAATAAGTTTCAAATTTATTTTTTAGGTTCCAAGAGCTATGGAATTACTGAGTTCAAGCAACTTAGTATAGACAAAAACAAAAAAACATTCCAAATATTTTTCTATATAATAATTTTTTATTTTTCATAATAACTAATACCTCTAAGTAATATAGTATGTGGAACCTGGGTGTTCTAAAACTATCCAGAACCACCGAAATACGGGCAGCAGCATCCTCTTACTCTCGGTGGTGAGCATTCTGTGATCCCCAAGCCGCAACATTAAGGGTGAGGCCGGCAGTGGACTTCTTCTGGCTGATGATGATAATATAATAACAATATAATGTAAATAAATAAAATAAAAATAGCCTTTATTCTCTGACATTACATATTACAACTATTACGGTATTAGGTACTAGTTCCTATATAATACATCTTTTAAAATTTGTTTTATTTTTATTTATTTATTTATTTATTATAGCCCTTTCTGCTGTGGCTTGTCAAATTATTGCTATTGAAATTGTTGAATGTCCGATATTTCCTATTTGATTATTTAAATGTCCAATATATTTATATTTTTGACATCGGCTATTCAGCTTTCTCTTGTTTATGTTTTTCCCCAGCTTGCCTTCCGGCATAGGCCTCTTCCTGGGACTTCCATTCCTTCCTTTTTTGTGTCAGTTGTTTCCAATTTGTTCCTGCTTCTTTTTTAATGTCATCCTCCCATCTTGCTTGCTGTCTTCCTTTACTTCTTTTTCCCTCTCTTGGGTACCATTCTAATATGTCCCTATTCCATTTTCCTTGCTTATCCCTTAGCATATGACCAGCCCACCGCCACTTTTGTTGCTTTATTACATATGATACGTTTTTAGTCTTTGTCTTCTCTTTTATTTTCTTTAGGTTGACTTTATCTTGCAATTTTATGTTTAGTATACTTCTTTCCATGTTGTTTTGACATACTTGGATTTTCCCATAATTTTGTTTTGTTAGGGACCATGTGGGGCAGCCGTAGGATAGAACTGGAAGAATGCAGCTGTTAAATATTTTAATTTTGTTTTTGAGAGGAATTGATTTTTCTTTCAGAATCTCCTTCATTGACCAGAACCTGCGCCAAGAGTTTCCAATTCTTTCCTCAATTTCTTTATCCATCTGTTTCTCATTAGATATTATCTGGCCTAAATATTTATACTCATCCACATATTCGATCTGATTGTTTTCTACAATGATTGGTTCCTTTGTTTTATTGGTCATCAATTTAGTTTTGTTGGTATTCATACTCAGTCCAACTTTCCTGCTTTCTATAACTAGTTCTTGCAGCATTATCTGTAACGTTTCTGAATTGTTCGCTAGCAGTATTATATCATCTGCAAACCGTAGATGATTTAGCAAGGACCCATTTATATTTAAACCATATTTTTCCCAATCAAGTCTTCTAAATACACTCTCCAGAACTGCTGAGAATATCTTGGGAGACATTGGGTCTCCTTGACGGACACCTTTCTTTATTCCAAATGTTGTACCACTTCTTTCTAGTTGTATTTTGGATGTGCTGTTTGAGTATATATTTTTTATTATTCGGATATATTTAGTTGGGACACCTTGCTCTTGTAGAGATTCCCATATTAGTTGGTGTTTCAACGAATCAAATGCTTTGTTATAGTCTACAAACGCTAGATAGTAATCTCTGTTGTATTCTCTGTATTTTTCAATTAGTTGCCTTATTACAAATATATGATCTATTGTAGAGTAATTACTTCTGAACCCTGCTTGTTCTCTTGGCTGGTTCATTTCCAAGGTGCCTGACATACGTCTTAATATGACTTTGGAGAAGGTTTTATATAACGTTGATATCAGGCTGATAGGTCTGTAATTGTTAATTTGATCTCTATCTCCTTTCTTATGTAGTAGAACAATTGTAGTTTCGTTCCACTGGTTTGGTATGTCTTCTGAATCTAGAATAGCATTAAAAAGGTCAGTTATTGGCTGTATTATGGCTTCTGATGTAGCTTTGAGAAACTCATTTGATATTTTGTCATCTCCGGGGGCTTTTCTCATTTTCAGTGATGCAATTGCTGTTTCTACTTCGCATTGTAGAATCTTTGCTGTATCTTCTTCTACTGTCTCCCCTGAACTGCATATCACCTGATTTGCTTCATTTACATCATCGTGATCATCATATAAGTTTCGATAAAAGTCTGTGGCTGTTTCCAGTATGTTAAAGCGTTTGGTAATAATATTACTCCTTTTATCTTTAATTGCAGGTATCCAGTTTTTGATTTCAGTTAGTTCTTTTGTAGCTTGTTTCAAACCGCCAGTTTTCTCTATACAGTCATTAATAATGTTTTTCCTAGAGTTTTCTCTAAATTTCCTGATGCTCGTACTTATAGATTTGCTTATTTTTGAAATATTTCTTCTATTATTCTTCCTATCAATTAGCATTTCTCTCCGTTGAGCAATTAATTTCTTTGCATCTGGTCCTATTTTGTCTTTCTTCTTGGTGGTTGGTATCAACTTATTATTAACTTTCTGTAGTTCTTTCTCTATGTGATTGTATTTTTCTTGGACGGTTGGTAATTTGTCCAATTCTTTTAGTGTCAGTTTTAGTTCTTCTATCCATATTTCTGGGAGTACAGGGAAAAAACTTGTTTGCTTTATTATATGTTTCCTTGTTTTTCTTGGATGTTGTGTGTAGATTTCCCCTCTAACAAACCGATGGTCAGTGTTAAAGTTGATGTTATTAAGTACATTAATATCTTTGAATATCCTCGGTCTATTGGTAAGTATAAAATCCCTTTCATCTGTGAAACCATTCGGAGATATCCAGGTCCACTTTTTGCTAACTTTCTTCTTAAAGTAGGTGTTCATTATTCGTAATTGGTGCTTTAGTGCAAACTCTATTAACCTTTCTCCGTTTTTGTTAGTTTTATTTCCCGAGCTGTATTCTCCTATGACCTTCGGGTATTTTTGACTTCCCTTCTCGAATGTACTATTAAAATCTCCCAAAAGTATGATATTTCTGTGGGATATTTCTAGGGCATGATCTAGATCTGAATAGAACTGGTCCTTATCTGAGCATGTGGCGCGTTCTGTTGGTGAATATGCCTGTATAATTGACCATTTTCCTTTATATCCAGGAAGCTGTATGTTTAATATTGCTACTCTTTCCGACAGGCCCAGAAATTCCTCTATAGCACTACTAAGTTCTCTCTTTATCATAAAACCCACACCATATAAGCCTTTTGTCTCCCCTTTGAAGTACATTATATAGGCACCATGATCTTCTATTTTACAATCATTTCTTCTGACCTCGCTCAACCCTATTATGTCCCATTTGATTTTCTCCAAAGCATTTTCAAGTTCTACTAATGATTTATCTTCTCGTAATGTTCTTACATTGTAAGCTCCGATATAGAGAGCTTGTCTGTTATTATTATTTTGGTTTTTACAGGTTGTTTGTATTGTCCCAGGAAGGTAGTGGTCTAATTCCCCTCGATGACCAGTCGGCTTGGGGAATGTTTTCTCTTTTACTTTAATACTTTTGTCTTGCCGGTAGCCGATGTCTTTATTCAGTTTAAATAAGTGTTTTTCTCAGATGCTGCATACGATTTCGCTCTCATGTAAGCAAATGCATCCACCTTAGCAAGCTTATTTGGTGCACTAGCTGTTTTTGTGTCACTCGCATAGCGACCTGGGCTTGGTGTCCGAGGTGACTTTGTCATTGATCTTTTCCTTTTATCATTCCCATTTTCCCTAATAATAAGTTTGTCCTGTCGTAAGTATGCATATTTCCCATTCTCTTGAGCCTCTTTCAACTGTGGTAACAATGACTTCCTTTTTTCTAAGACTTCTTTTGTAAAATCTTCTGTTATGTATATGTGTTCTGGTAGTTTCTTCTTATTTCTTAGTATTTCTATTTTCCTTGAGTAGGTTGTTAGCGCCACTACAACTGGTCTAGGTTTTTGGTTTTGTTGCTTGCGTCCTAGACGTTGAAATCTATCTATCTCACATGCACCTATTTTTACACTGGTCTGGGCAATAACTTCTATTATCATCGCCATTAACTCTTGTGGGTCATGTTCATGTTCTTCTAATCCTTGGATTATTAGATTGTTTCTCTTTTGGTTTGATTCTAAGTTAGTAAATTTTATCTTCAAAGCTTCCACCTCGATTTTGAGTCGTTTGTTTTCGTTTATAACGGGGTCTATTTTTCGGTCCACCAACTCCATGATTTCATTCTTAACTTTTCTTGTTATGACTTCGGTCTGTTTTTCTAACTCTTCTTTGAACTTGTGGAATAATAATTCCATTTGCATAGAAATATTTTCCGACATTTTGATGAAATTTTTGAATTTAAAACAGACTAGATTATAAAGATCGTGTCAATTTTTCAACTGTAATGTAGGCACATCGCACTTCATCTATAACTTCAAAGTTAATGCACTATAAGGCTTAAATTGTCAAATCTGCTTTCGTATTTGTCAATGACAATCACAACAACCGTTAGCCGTTAACACCGCAGGATAACCTCAAAAAATTTCGAATGTATTTCACTGAAAGAAGTTTTTATTTGTTCGTTTTGCACTATAACTACACTGTGTGGACACACATCGGGGTTTTCTCCCACTGTTCGTTAAATTTTCGCACTGGGTCTTAGCTTTAACTATTTTTTTGGCCAATTTTGCGTGAGAGCGCTATGATAACGCTGTTGACATATCGGCGACCGGAAACGGAACCTTTTGTTTTATTACTAAACTATAACACCAGCACTGGTTTCCCCATCAGGTTGTCCTCCCTGGACATAGGCCTCCTCTAAAAGACGCCACTCCTCTCTATCTCTGGCTATTCTGAGCCACCCTTTTGGTAGGTCATCTTCCCACCTTCTGTGTGGTCGTCCCCTTGATCTCTTCCCATCTCTGGGGTACCAAGATATGACCTCTTTGGTCCATTTTTGTTTTGAAGATCTAACTACATGTCCAAGCCAGCGCCATTTTAATCGTTTGACTTTGCATGAAACATCTGTCACGCCTGTGGCCTTCCTAATTCTGGTTAGTCTCCACTTGTCCTTCAGCTTAATGTGCAACATGCTTCTCTCCATCCCTTGTTGGCATACCTTTAGTTTTTGTCTGTGAGCCTTTGTCAGGCTCCAGGTTTGGCACCCATAAGTAAGTATTGGTAGGATACACATGTTGTACACTTTGCGCTTGGCTGGCATTGGGATTTCTTTACTTTTCAGAATTTCTTTCAGTGACCAGTAGCGAGCCCAGGTATTGTTTACTCGTCTTTGCAGTTCTTTGTCCATCTGTGAGTTTGGTGCAATTATTTGTCCTAAATACACATATTCATCCACATATTCTATCTCTTGGTTACTTAATTTAATACTTTGTCTATGTTTATTCGTCATAACCTTTGTTTTGGAGTTGTTCATTGTGAGACCTGCTTTCCTGCTCTCCGTTGCAAGTTCTTTGAGCATTTCTTGTAGAGTGTCAGGATCCTCTGAAAACAGAACCAGGTCAGCAAATCTCAGGTGGGATAGCTTACATCCATTTATATTTATTCCTAACTTCTCCCAATCTAGATTTCTGAAGATTTCTTCTAACACTGCCGAAAATAGTTTGGGAGACAGAGGATCCCCTTGCCTGACTCCCCTTTGGATGCTAAACTCTTCTCCAACTTTCTCCAGTTGCACCCTTGCTGTACTGCAGCTGTATATTCTTTTTATAACTCTGATGTATTTCTTTTCTACTCCTTGGTTTGATAGGGCTTTATATATGTAGCTGTGAGATAATGAATCAAACGCCTTATTATAATCGACAAAGGAAATATAGTATGGTTTCCTGTATTCGTTATACTTTTCCACTATTTGCTTTACCACATGGATGTGGTCTACGGTTGAGAAGTCAGCTCGGAAACCCGCCTGTTCCCTTGGTTGTTCCTCATCTAGTTTTTTAGTACAAAATTTTGTACAAATTTTTTCAAAAATTGTTTTAGGCAGGCTTACTTACTAAAACAATATAATGTACATAATATTTATTTATTGTTTATAAATTTACAAAATTTTGTAGTTTTCCACATTTTTATAAGTTAGATAAAACAATAAAATATGCTAACTCTGCTTAAACCATAATTAAAAAAATAACAACTGGTGCAATGTCTTTGCTAATTTAACACAGCTCTTCACAAGGTAAATCTCCAAAGATATTATAGAGTTGTTGACTATTGCAACCATTTATCTAATCTGATAAAAGTTTAATCATACTGGCCATGATTTGTATGTTTAAATTAAGAACGCTGTCAGTTAAAATACAAGTTTTATACTTAAACATATAAAAGATAGCAAGTTGCAACACTGGGTATTGTATAAAATGTATGAGAAATAGTTTCCCGAATTTGTTTTTTCCTATAAACTTTAGTTACCTATAATATGTAAATGTATAATACAGATATATGTAATTTTAGATACATTTGAATCCATAACTAGTTCAGCTTAGTCTGCAACAACTTTCGTTTCTTTCAGAGATTACTTGTTAGATACATCACATCAACAGCCGGAAGACTTTCACAGCTGAACGAAGGCCTCTCCCTCAATAGGGAGGGGTTGCCATAATCCCCACGCTTGGCAGGCGGCTCGGGGATCGCAGAATGCTCTCACCATTAACTAAGAAGACGCTGCTGCCCGTCCTCTGGCGGTGCTGGATGCAGTTTTAGAACATACCCAGGTCCACTTATTAGATACCTAGGTATAGAATATTTTCAGGATATTTTCCACAAGTAAACCTGTCTCGTCCCATTTTGTGGGGCAGTTTAGTTAGGACATCTTGAGCACTGATCCAAAATACATATTGATATTTTAGATGTATTTACCTACTTACAAACACAACTAACTTATTTGTGGACTATAGTTTTTAAAACTTGATATAAAAAAAAACAGGAATGGCTCAGCCACTCTACTTAGAAATAGCAGATTAGTTCGTATAGGTACTATGATACTAACTTACCACGAAACTGCGGAGAATTGAATCTAACTGGTATGCCATAAATCCAGTTACGGAATGGGAACAAATTGCTTGTTTTAATAATTTTATTTGACTACAAACAGGTTTGTCTATGACCTTGGGTGACCATTCTTTTGAGTTGTGTAACCTGTTTAAGATTTATTTGGATAAGCTGTATGAAAATATTGGTGACCAAAAATGTACGCCAAAGTTTTTGGCGTTCCTAACGTCTTAATCCTGCGTCTCCTTGCTTTAGTCCTTTTTCTCGGTGACACCTCAAATCTGCTATTGACACGGTACTGCGCTATCACTGATACTACTGATGCGTTTTCTTCTCTGTAAAAAGGGGGGGCTGCTTAAAAAAATTAGGTGCAATGCACACATTTGAGATCAAATCGGACTGGCGCATGGCGTTTGTGTAAAACGTAAAGTACCAAATATTTTAACATTAAGCGAGATCTGAACATTAAGCAGTGTAAAGAGTGGACTGGCATGGGATCGAAATAAGTTTTGACTACTGAACTCCAAATTTCAATAATAGGCTAGATGACTGGTTTTTTTTATTGTCCTTTTGAAATGTGGCCCATAAATATAGCTGATTAATCAAAAGAAAATGAAAATCTGATCAAAAATAAGCAACTCATAAGCATTTTAATATCATGCTAGACAGAGAGGCGAAGCAGCAAATCGTGACATCACTTCTCTGTACGCCATATAAATTCTATTCTGACAAGTAAGGCGTGACGTCATTTTTTGTTTTGTGGGAAAGGGACAGAGTTGGCTCTACCAAAAACTTTAAACGCTTATATATCAGAACATTAATAACCAATTAAAATTATTTTTTCAATAAACATACTATATTTACTTAAATTCTTCATCAAAGCTATTGGTTTCAACGATTTAAACATCAGTCATCTACCCTATTGTGAATATGGCAACTAACGATGATGATGTACTCGTATGTCTTTGCTATTAGTTGTCTAGTCCAGTTGTTGTTCTGGAATTTAGAGCGTGCTGTCTCTGTCTGACCATAAAGTCGTAGTAGACTTTATTAGATACGTTTTACGTGATCTATTACTTGTTTCAATTCTATTATCGATTTTTATAGTTATTGGCTTTAAAAATACATCTACCGGTATCTATTAGTAACATTCTAGCTCGATGATTGGTAATAGTCCCCATCAGATCCTTAATATGAGCTCTTTGATTCGAAATAGGGTTGCGTTTAACCTTACACTGCTTGATTTCAACCCATAATGCAGTCTATGATGAACGCAAGAGAAGGAACCGAGTGAACGCCACGTTCCTTACTGAGATTAAGAAAAAGCGTTAGTGCTGGACGGTTCTTTTAGCTTTCTTCTTCAACCTAGGAGTCGCGCCCTGTCCTGCGCCAGACCGGAGTGGCGCACAATCTTTGGCCGGTCGTCAGCCCCACAGATGATCATTGTCATGCAAATGCAAGGATTTCACGGCCCATATACGACTACGTTGATTGACGCGACACTTATGAAACATAACCTCTATGAATGGCGATCACTTTTTTTTATGAAATCGCAGGATGTTACTATTTTAGTACTCAATTAGTTAAAAGCTCGAGAATATAGGACTGATAGCCGCTCTCTGTCAATCTATCCCTCTTGAGATATGGCCTTTACTTACCAATCTTTCCTTCTCTACCAGATGTAACGCCATACTGGTTACATTTATTTTAAAATCGCAAGAGGTCAAAGCTACCGAAGATTCCCATAACAGCGAGCAAAAGGTTAACAACAACGGACCTGATAAATGTGGTTTCGTCGCTCTGAGGTCATCGAGGTCATGGCCTGACGAGTTTTCCTCAAAGATAGCCCTGCGCCTGCCTGCCATTATTTACCCCTTGGCCATGTGACTCACCGCCGGATATTTTGCCACCATGATTTATATTCCAGGTATTTGCAAACGAAGTTTCTTTAAAAGGTAAGATGTAATGGAATAGTAGGTAATCATTACAGCCAAGAAACATGCCGGATTGTTAGAGTCGTAAAAAATGTTTATATTTTTTATGTGTAAGTGAAGACATTAAATCTTCTATGTCTAATTACTAATTCTTGTACCATATCTTTGCTTACCAATAGGCGAGTTGTTGAGTATATCTTAGGTCATTAACGCTTATAATCTCTTCAAAATAACACTATGAAGACAACTTTTTTGTTTCCCAGCTTGTCAAAATGTTCCCTGTGAGATCTGACTCGACCAAAAACTCGAATCTTCACTCGATTTTTAAACAATAATTTAACGGCGCAGTAGCATGAATGACGCATGTCGTATGAATGTAGAGGTGGCCAGTTAGTTGTGTGTAGGTACTCGCAAAACCATATTTTCTAACGAGAGATTGTTGACCCCTCAGACTCTATGAGGGATTAATGTATCACGGTTTGCCTTACACCTCAGTCAGCCTCGCCTCAGCTTGCCACATGGAATGTGAGGCCTTCATGGCGCCGACAGGATTCTTGGGAGATTATAATACCTACCCATCTTAGAACTTCTCATCTTTTATTCAATACGCGATGTTGCGGTTAATAGGTAGACGACGCCTTGCTTGTTAAACGTTGGAAGATGTTGAATCACGATTCACATACCATCCATGAAACAACACTGCTAAAACTTCATTCGTTACTACTGCCTAAAAACTTGCAAAGATCAGTTTTAATTTCAATTTCTTCATTAAAACGGAGTCGAGGTACCAGGCGCCCATAAACCTCCAGCAGATCACGCGCTGCCCCAGTGCGAAGTGCAAAACGGCCGATTCGAGTGGGCGTCTCATACCGCACTAGAGTTAACCATCATCTGATGTTCGAAAGTCGTTCGGGTTAACTCAACGTTTGGCCAAAGCGTCGTGCTCGAGATGAATGTCAAGGTGAGGCGCGCCGCCGCCACCCGGCCGAAACGGCCGCGGCAGTCGTTGACCCCTCCGAGGCAAGGGGGGACGGCCCACGCGAATAATAATTATATTGTACGCTACAACCTCCATCGATGCTCTAACATCCTGGTACTTGTGCCGAACTTGACTGTTAGTCCTTTTCACTCTCGAAAGCATATCGAACTTTTTATCCTGCTATCGAGCTTTTGTTTGATTTTTGTAGAGCATGACGATTTTTTACGTAACTTACTCAATAGCAATAATAACACTTCTTTTCTATCAATGGAACAACCAATAGGACCTTCCTTCCTTGCTTATAATATACGTATACTAAGTACGTCACAATACTTTGTCATTCTGGAAGTTTCTCGTCCTTTCTTGCAAAAAAGTCAAATAAAGAAATCGTCCATAAAAATGACTCATACCTACCTAATACCAAAATTATCATATTATACCCTTTGTCATTAAAATATTCCTCACTTCTCACATTCATTGCGAAAACGACCTTTTAGTATTATTTTATTCGGAAGCATTCACACAGAGATTAGCATAGTGAATTAATTTGCGATATATCTGTCTTCTCTAATGGAATTTATTTTCGTCTAATACCTATATTTGTTTAATTAACTATTAATTGTCGTTACATTTCTGTTACAATCAGTTGCCATGCTGCCGAAATTTCTTTCAAATCATCGTAAACAATCATAACAAGTGAAACATGATGTTATTTACTATAGTTTATTTGAAAAAAAAAACACATTAAGTCTGTCTTACTTTCACGCAGCTATAGTAGCTATTCTCTTTAATCTTCGCAAACAACATTCTGACTATAAATGACTACTGACATGTGACAAATGACACTGAATCGAGACTTCTATTTCGATCAACGACACGGATTAATATAATTAAACCATTCCTCCTTCATTTCACTAGTTCAACGTGCGAAGTTGCAAACTGCGAACCGCGTGGGTCAACGGAAATAGAACTGTGATCTGCTTCGCTTGCTTGATACTAGCTCTAATGAGACGCCTAGTCGTCCAGCCCACCATCAAAAAAACATCGGAGTCTATCAAGACCGTCGCCAGCCAATGGCCCAGGGGGGGCAAGTTGATAACTGGAGGATGGGATAGGAAGATGAAAAGTTTGCATTGAAGAAAGAACTAATAGATAAAAAAAAATAGATTAATAGCAGTGCCAAATGCTAAACTTGGAATGGAATAAGTAAATTCACTCAAATTTCGAAGTCAAGTGAGTGGACTAGAACTTCAGTTGCTTTGCATTTTTTTGAAACTCTATGTGCACGCCCTGGCGACGCACATGGAGCCTATATTGTCACTGGCGGCCACTTTTCATAAGTGGCCGCCAAATTTTCATTAAGTGGCCGCCAAAATTCAAATCGATGCCAACTTTACCCATACCCCTTTGGGTTCCTAGCTCCTACAGTAGGATACCCTGAGTTTGTGGTTGCTTAACTTTGTTGAGATTGCGACTGGCTAGGAGACCTCAGAGCTCTCCATTCACCACTCCGCCACCGGCAGCGCTGCGTCTGCGATTGTTCTTGGCCACAATGGGCGATGTCTCGCTTATCTCCGCTCTTATCGATACTCCGATAACGCGCAGGAATTCCGCTCGAAGATAATAAAATTGCTTGAGGAATAGAATACGTGAACTGGACAGATAGTTCGAAATCAGACATGACGCTCTAAGTGGATGCACAAACGCGCAAATAGAGTCCATGTAATAGCTGTAACTTTTAGAAGTATTTAAAGTATTCTTACTTACTCATAAGAATACGTTACGCTCATAGGCTCACACCTATTATGCATTATTTAATGACGTGTATTTTCGTCATAAAATTAAAAGATAAGGAGAAGAACACAACGATTAGAAAGAAAACAAATATAGAAAGATAGACGCTTTAAAACACTCACAAAAAATGAAGTGGAAATGGGCAGGACATGTAGCAAGGTCACCTGATGAAAAGTGGTCCAAACAAATAGCCATGTGGGCAGGCCCGATAGGCAAACGAAGGCAAGGAAGACCGCAAGAAAGATGGGCTGACGAGATTCCGAAAGTTGCCGGTCATAGGTGGCTTTCGCTTGCAAAGGATAGAGAAAAGTGGATGAAAATGGAGGAGGCCTTTACCTAAACACATGTTTAATAAGGAATAAAAAGGCTTTATTATTATTATTTATTTAATTTTCGTCATATTAAACCTTGCAAAACTAAGTAACATCTGAGACCGTCCACCCGTCGTAATTCAATCATAGAGATGCTCTTTAGAGCACTCGGCAGTCTGGCTGGGCGCTCCCGTTCCGACCCCTCAGGGCTTTGCACAGGGGGATAACGGGGTGCAGATGGGGTAATGAAACTTTCAAGCGGGCAGACAGGATACGGTCGACATATGACTGTAATTTACTAGGCTTTCGCGGGGGATCAATGAAAACCTTTTCGCGTATTGTTGAGATGTTCTTTCACACAAATGATTCTGTTTATAAATATTATTTATGGAATAAGTACTAGCTTCGCCCCGCGGTTTCAACTGCGATTCCAGAGATAAACAGTATCCTATGTACCTATAAGCTACCTCTATACCGAATTTCATCCAAATCCGTTCAGCCATTTCAGCGCGAAGTATATAGTAACAAACACACACACACACCGACAAACATTCTCATTTATAATACTAGTAAGATTATTAGAAAGGATGTTGAAAAAACAATCTTCTCTTCCAATCGTTGTGATGTGTTTGCTGAATTCGTTGACATGTGAAACGTGAAGGAAAAGGAAAAATATGTTTTCGCAGCCAAATAGCGGCGCCAGCTAATGTACAGAAATCCTACACCGATGGTGCCGTCATGCATGCTTTTAAATATTTTTCTTGTTATTTGTGACGACCCTGTATCCATTAACATCTGGACATTCAGCGATCTCTACAAGTTTGGTGTTTTACTTCTGTATCTAATAAGATCTATTATATTAGAACTATTCAGTTATTTCACAAAGACAGAAAATCTTTGAAATTGTCTTACCGTTTATAAATATTGCATTTTACCTTTTAATTGTTTGCAAATAAAAATAAAAATAAACTGAGGAGAAAAAGAAACATTCGTTGCTTTCCTATGTAGTTGTTTGCGAAAAACAATCAACCTTTTTCGTTTCTGTTTGGCAAAGCTGCAATCGATC
Organism: Erannis defoliaria; assembly: GCA_905404285.2. Lineage (NCBI taxonomy): Eukaryota > Metazoa > Arthropoda > Insecta > Lepidoptera > Geometridae > Erannis > Erannis defoliaria. The sequence continues at coordinate 1,434,393 of FR990076.1, forward strand.
TCGTCTCGACTCCCGGTCTTTGTGAAATTTCAAGCCAACTAAATGATTTTTGAGCATGGATGTCGTGTACGTATATTTGTGTCAACGTATAGGCCAACTGCAGTGCGGATGCTGCAGAGTGACGCAGCGCGTTCAAGGATTTAAACTTTGTAATTTGAGTGCGACTGTTTGAACATCCTCTTTAAATGGTGGCTATAGCGACGAGGTCGTTTTCAAACGACTTCAAAAAAGGAGGTTCCTAATTCGACTATGTTTTTTTTTTGTATTTTTGTTACGCGATTACTCCGCCAATTATATATTGATTTTTATGTTTTTTTTTGTTTGGTAGGCATTGAGCTGATATCTAAAGAGTCACAATGTCTAAGTGAAAACACCGCCGTTGTGCGTTGTGCCGTTGTACATACCTATACGCGCATTATATAGTTCACAATTGTTCAACAAGAACGAATTTAGACGTTATGTCGCTTGTATAGTGTTCAATGTATGCTTGGGCGCTTGTGTGTTGTCGCAGTTCAAATCGTTTAAGTGACGGCGCAATGCGTAGCGTGCACCGAGTTTTGACGCGGACATTTTTTTGCACGTTAGTGACTCTTTAGATTTTAGCTCAATGTTGGTAGGCCATACTTCAGAGGTGGTCCCATATAGATTTTATCGAATTCAATAGTATCGATATAGTTTTTTATCGATTCAGTAGTTTGGTTTTTAAAATCAAAATAACAGGAAAATGATGTCGACCAGGTAATCGAAATTGAAGGCGTTTTTTTTAAAGTAAGTGCCTACATGTTTTTCCGAATTTATTATCATTGCCCATCAAAGAGAGATAACATTTACATTGTTTTGTAGGGTTGTTGCTTCACTGGTCTGAAAGGGTACTGCAGTAAAGTGCTGAAGATATGATTTATCGAACGCATACTTCATAATGTTTACAAGCTCGCTTCTGCTAGAGTTTAATAGTAAATATTATATTTAGCTTTATTCAGCTTTTAGCTGTCCCCACTAATTTATGTGTTTGCAATGGTACAGGGTCTATTTCCAGTGCGCTGATGTAACGTTGTTTTTACACAAACAACGCTTGCGTGTGCGAATGTTATATTTGATCGCAGTGACAGGAATAAAATAAATGGACGGGAAATAAGCGCATGGATTTTGAAGACTATTATGTTGAGCGCCAACTCTCCACTCGCGTCAGTCATACTCTGCCTTTGCGACATGCGAGCCGTACGATACGACAATACAAACTTCTAATACATACATGTGTTCTCTTTTTATCATGCAGTAATTAGATTCGCTATCTCTGTTTTCTGGCAAATGTAATATGCATACTTTTAGCTAGGTATGCTTGATTGTGTTGTCTTGTTAATTTTGAACGATTTGCAAGCGCTGGGCCCGTCCATTCCATTATCACTGTCGCTGTTTGAACGTATGACTTATTGTTTGCTTTCTCAATTCGGTGGAATATCACCGGTTGCCAACAAAACGAATAGTTATGAATGAGATGCCACGACCGGGGAATGTTTCAGGAATGCTAGAACTGAACGGTTGTAGAATAGGAATTTACTCTGTGTTTGTGACTTGCGACACTTTTACGCCTTACGCCCACACGAACTCTAAATACTCACTAGAATACTATCGATATTGAAACGTCCGGCTCATTAACGCTCTACGATGCATACAGACAACACGGCTGACATGCTTAATGTTGTTATTACACTATGCTAATCTTGGCTCGGTTCTAAGAACTGAACTTGAGATCGTACCTTTTTGTGAAACCTTTGTGAGACTGGCTGGATCGTGAGCTACGATTACACACACATAAGCACACACACGTGTACAACATTGATATGTATGAATGAAACTGTTGTCTTGTGCCATGGAATATTACAAGCAGCGATGTGTACCGGTATATTCCTATCGAAGATACATTCCACAAGTGGGAATGATATTTTCGATTCAGTCACGTACATAAGTATTACTAGTGTCGCTATACGATTAGGTAGCATTCCAAGTAGTTTGCTAGCGCCTCGCATCTGTAACCGCCCCATAGTTCACAAGAACATATATATATTAAAGTTCATAGGTCCTATAATATTGCCCTGTGGACCCTGTAAACAGAGACAGAATAAGCGGTTCTAATGTATAACAAAGAAATATATGCAAAATCTTACTACGTAATGGATTAGTATTTAGATTAGACCCCGAAGAAAACGCGCCTTTTAATGTTGAAAACGAACTTTACATTTTATTAAATGGAGATATCGTTAATTTTGCAATTTTCAGTTATGACTCGACGAAGACGTTTGCCTGTGTCTTCCCTACATAATATGTGGTAGTACTCATTACTTACTGTCTGGTTACGTTCAAGTTGCAAGTCGTTATTGTTTTGTAGTGTCTAGACGGAAACTCATAAAAACCTAGGCATTAAAAAGGGCGCGGGCCTAAGCTTTCATACTGAGCAATTTTAACATTTCTACTCACACTCGTAGACATAATTCCCTGAGGATAGGGTTCATTTTCAACCGATTTCATAAAAGCAGGTTCTCAATTCGATTGTATGTTTTTTTTGTGCGATTACTTCGCCAATTATGAACTGATTATAATGAGGTAATACTTCAGAGGTGGTGTCCTATATACATTTTATCGAAATCGGTTCAGTAGTTTGGTTTTCAAAATCAAAATAACTAGAAAATATGAAGATGTCATCCAGGTATTCGAAGTTGAAGTCGGTAGTATAAAAAAAAAAGCGTGTTATCATTAGATATACAAGGTGTAACAAAAATGATTGAATACTAAAATGTGTATGTACTCATCATAATAAATAACTTAAATTAGGGGACCAACACTGAAATCTAAAAATAAAACAGTTGTTCCATAGAAAAAGCTCATTGACCATTGGCAAAATTTATGGAACAGTAGATATTTTTCTCTCGATTTCAGTTAAAAGTTGCTAACTTGTAATGATGAGTACATACATACCCTTCAATATTATCCCACCTGTTTGTTACACACTGTACATGACAATACCCTCTGCATTCAGTTTTAAATGTTGCATCTTATTCTAGATTTATGAGGCAAGCGATGCTCACCTTAAAAGAGGTTTAACTCGTTACGCTGTCATACAGCCCATATAGGTATTGAAGGTTTGATGGTAGGTAGACGGAGCATCTGCGTAACTTTTGATGTAGGTCAACAGAATTACCTCTCTTGTGTAACTTTAAGCAATAATTTAAATCGTATTTTAAGTAAGGTAATAAGTAATAACTAATAAATCATTGGTAATGGGAAATAATTACGCTGTTGCCATGTTTGTTGACATTTTAGTTGCACTATAATTTTGCCGTCATGGGCTTACGTTTGATCAAAGCAATTTGTCGTTAGATGTAATTGGAATAAGACTTGAATTAAGTGTTGCTCAATGCTTATGATATTAGTTTCATTAAAGTCATCAGGTAGTATGTCTGCTATATTTTGAATTGGTCACGATTAAATTAACTTCTGATTAGATTGTGGGAGAAATGCAAACCTTGCTTAACATCAAGGCACAAAATGTCACATAAGTCGCGTATATAAATTGTTCCAAGATAGATCCGTCGTCAGCCATAAAACGTCACTGATGGACGAAGGCCTCCCCCTTAATAGACGGGTGTTGCCATAATCCCCACGCTTGGCAGGCGGCTTGGGGATAAGAAAGAAGGGAAGATAGATCCAGTCTCGTCGAACCATGCGGATGCAAATTGCTCTCTTTTGATAGTGGTATGACTCTACTGCAGAGTCCGCATGGGGAAGTACACCTTTGCCAGTTATTCAACCGCCAAGCAGTAGTGTGCAAGCATTACTGTGTTTCGGTTTGAAGGGTAATGTTACCAGAGAAATTATTGGGTATGAAGAGAATTAACATCTAATATCTCAGGGTGACGAGTGTAGTTGCAGTATAGTCCGGCGCAGGATTGTATTCGCGAGTTAACAATTCTGGCACTGCTACTGTTATGGGCAGGTGTGACGCTTACCACCATGCGAACGTTCCGCTCGTCTTGTCACTCGAATGAATAAAAAAAAGAACCGTGATAAAAATAATAATACGAGATCAGTGTCTTTATACCATTTCATTATTGCGAATGGCTTTAATGATTCGACGCGGGAGATGGCTCTTCTCTAAACAAAGCACATGTTTCTACGAGCTCTTATCTCTTGGCCTGAGTAGGGGTGCTTCTAAAAACCAGACAGCATATAAAACTTGGTGTTCAAGTTTGGGAGTCTGTAGATAGTCTGTAGATTGTCACATTTTTTTTTATTGAAACATCAATAACTGTTAAATTAAATAGGAAAGATTGGACTTCGTGATGCGAAATATGGTCTCCCATCTCTAGTAGAAGGAGTTCAAAAACAATTTGTATACGAAACTTCGTCAATTTGAGCAATACACAACCGGACAGTTGAACACAAATTTTGTCAGTCGTATTACATCAAAAAAAATGCTTAAAGATAATATACTGACAACCCTAGCTCTATTATTTGCGATCGTCTTGCGAATAGCGTCCTTATTTCAATTGCAAAACGACCCTGTATTGCTGGTCAATAGACCAGCCAGCTGACTTGTAGAGGTTTCTAATTGTTCTTTGTCATTAGAGTATTGTTGAAAGCCATCTGTTAATTAACTTTATACTTATATGATGATGTGATGCGACTCATCTCTCGTATCTCTTATTTTATAGATCGAGATTGTTTCTTGACTATTGATTGTGTTAGAGCTTGTGTGGCATTTTACCTACAAACCTCTTCTCTTTTCCCCTCTATAAATTTCAAAATGTGTTCATTGCCTTCTGGGTGTTCGGACAGGTAATTGATTCTCTGTTAATAACATCACCTGTCCTGCGCGTGACTTATAAAACATGGACATACGTGTCAGCTCAAAAATCTGCCTTCACAAAGATTACGAAAGATGCGCTATCGCGTAATAAAACGTTTGAAAATGACTCCTGTGCCGTCATGTTTACGAGTTGCGCCGGAGTGCGAAAGAAGATAGCAATTTTATGACAGCAGAAGGGATAGCACGCGTCTCGCTGAGCGCAGACAGGCGAGACAGTTACTGGGGCCGTTTTCACGGTGCCATTTGAGGGCGCGATATGATATATCTCCCTCCTATCTATATATATATATAATATCATTGTGCCTTCAGAATAGTGTAGGTAAATGAATAATGTTTCTCTCACATTTTATGTTACATCGTCCTTAAATAATAGAACACCCATTATCATTAACATCACCAATTCAACACAGTAAAGAAAACTATATCAACTATGTATGTTTTCTGTGCTATGTCAAAATGAGAAGGGTCTAAACCAAACATCACGTCGTTACGCATTTCTCTGAAGGTTGTATCGATTCCCACAATGCATATTAATCAAAATACAATAAAAGAAATCAGCTTTAAAAGCCTGTCGCCGACTGCTAAGATATAATAGCGTGTTCATTAAGAACCAGCGAGCTAATCCACCGTTAGATGGTCTAGATAATCTGGTCACAAGTTATTGATATGAATGGCAGTAAAAAAACAATTCCAAAAGCGACCGCTCTAATACTAAGTCATATTTTATACTGTCAGGTACAGTATGTATTCTATAGTTTCGTGGAAGTGTCAGTTTGAGTCAAGCCATCGGTCCATATGTGCAGATTGTGCAGCCTTATAAGGCGGTGTTTTAGCCGCCATATGCCATTTTGTATGTATCACTGTTGGGAAACTTGCGAGCGCACGACTGCCCATTCCAGATGGCGTTGCATTTGATTAACTGTAAACGGCAACACAGCGCAATCAACGGCCGTATTCAAAAATTTGATCGCGATTATTTTCCTGTACGTTTGTTTGTTAATTCTACTTGACTATTCATATTATTATCACCGGTTGCTGCTCACTCGATTCATCATCAGCCCGGAGACGTCCACTGCTGAACGAAGGCCTCCCCCTTAGACCGCCACACTGTACGACAACCTGCCATTTGCATCCACCGGTTGCCCGCGACTTTTACAATGTCGTCTTCCGGTTCGCGGTCGCAACTCAAGAACCTTTCTTCCCCATCGGTTGTCAGTCACTCGATTCACTGTAGGGCAAATAGCCTCTTTTTTCATCAAGCTTCTTTCAGCGCAACTTGCTTGACTATAATGCTCCCGACGAACTTCTAATTGTCATCGCTATATTTCGCGTATAATGTAAATGTTCACAGTAGCATAAATCATATCCCTCATTAATATAATTTGTCTACTCACTTCACTAGGTACATGCCTACTTATCAGTGACCAGGTTATCAATTATATGCAGGCGAGTTTCAAATTATTTGCAATATCTGCGCTATCGTCAATTAAGTATAAATTGAATTCTTTTATTCTTGTAGTCTCCCTTTTAGTCCTAAGTTTATCTCGTTGCAAATTCTGTAAATCTTCATGCACAGAATTGCGAGCAAGAGCTTGTTACTCTGCAACTTTATATCGACATCATTGACACCACATTAAAAGTTATGTTGTGACATTCCCTCTGTAACCGATATGTATGTTATTACTAATTAATACGAGTGATTAAATGCTAAGTTTGCATGGAGTTATTTCGTACACTTCCCAGCCTAGTTGCCTACAACCATACCATGATCTAAAAATGTTAAATTCGCACGTTTTTTGTATCATACATTTTGGAAATTCTTCTCCGTCTTCAGAATTTTCTTATGTTTGTGCTAATTAAATATGATTTGATTATTAAGATTAATCAATATCTATTAAACAAATATTTTAACATCCCCGTAAAATTTGAGTTTCAAATTCAACTTGTGTCTGTAAAATTTTATGGGAAGGGAATAGGAAGTAACCTAGTAGGTTACTTCTTATTCTATCCTATTTTGTTAATTCATCATATGCTGCTCTGGTACTATAATTTATTCAAATTCATGTAGCCGTTACAGAATAAGCAAAACACATACACGCGCCCTTAGACATAAACTTCCGCACATAATATTAGTGTGCAAAAGTCTGTACCTATACACAAAGTGTGTTTTGTTCTCATTCCCATGTGGAGATCAATTAGATCTAATCGTTTGAATTATCGATTCTTCTCAGACTGCTGTTAATTATTTATGCTGGGGTGCGTTCGTTTTATTAAACTTACATTTATGCAGGTTAGATAGCATCCGCTGAAGGCATATCTGATGGTTTACATGACATATACGATGTTTGTTACGATGATTTTCTCAGAGTACCCAATCTTTAAGAAACCACTTGCCTTTATCTCTATTCTGTAAGAAACGATTGTTGTTTGTAATATTAACATGCTATGTTTGAATGCATGTTTTACTTATTATTAAAAAAAAACATTTGCAGTTGTTTTTAATGTCTTTTATTTTTATCTTTCATATCCATGAGTTTCAACTTTTATTGCGCTGCCCTAATTTCCTTTATCGTACAATCGACACCATTATAATGTCATTTCAGCAAGACTAAGGGCATACCGGCCGCTGCACACTCGTAAATTGTATTTTAAGATGACAGTTATACGAAATCGGACCCAGATCTCGAGCTTATTAAAAATTGCAAGTTCACGTTTCACGTGGAATAAACTTGTAGTATCAGCGAAGAATTGCGTAACCCTGAGGTTCCGTACAAGGCGCGACTGCCGGCCGACTGGACCTTCAATAAGTGGGTCGGCTCCAACGCCATCTGGTCGAACGGGACGGGGTACGATGTAACCACTAGGTGCCGTAATCATTCTGCCAATAACGGTACTTGAGAATGCTGTCCCGGCGTGAAAGAGCACCATTGTCCGGCAATTAAAATTCTGGCTTGAGCCGAAGCCGGCTTACAATATGAATCTTTTGCTTGTTAAAATTGTGACAGGCATTTCTGGTGCCCTTTTCTCGCCTTTGCCCTTGTCTCTACAATCTACATAATATTCACTATGTCTAGTAGCTATTCACTTGTTGCTAAGATTAATTAAGACATAAGTATTTGAACTAAGTCTGAATGGTCAGTCAAGATCGTATCCATTCCACTAACCTAGCATGAAGTTTAAATTACCGATAATACCAATATTACATGTGTAGCATAATGCATAACTAAAAAAAACATTGTGGTGACTATATAATTATTGTTTATTGATTACATTGTTTTTAAAATATAAAGGATGGGAAAAATTCGTTTGCCTTGACTTGACGCTTGAATATCATGTTACGGAAGCTTCTAATTTGCACAGAATTGATCGTTAAATCGGGCACCATGACTCATCGACTACCTTAGAAATATTATTAACTAACTAATGCTTCACTATAGATATCTTATATTAGAAACTTCCAATTGTTTCCTCTTGCCTTAAGATTATGTTTGCCTATTTGATACGCAATCATCTGGTAATCCAAAAATTATAATGATTTAGTCATAATAAAATTGTGCTTATCATATGTACTAATCTACAAAGGTTAATATACTAATACGATATTTCCCTTTATTATAGTCGACCTTCAATTGCTATCGTTTCCTTATGTGTAATGTTTATTGTCTGTGAATGTGTCTTGCTGATAGTTGTTGCTGATAGTGTTACGTGCTTCACTGTCTCCCATGCGTAGAACACATCCTTATTGCAAATCTATTATAATTTATTCACGAGCACTCTCTCTTTCGGCTTCTTCGAAAAGAATTGTAGTTAGTAATTACAATTATTTTGGAAAACAAGGATTATTTAGTTAATGTTGTAATTCTGTTGAAGCCTCCCTTAGGAATCTATTAAATACGAACGAGTATTACTTATCGTGATCAAGACGATTCTAATAAACATTTTCTTTTCCAGGTAAGTTGCTGTTATCAATTCCATGGTAAACGCAGATACAAATCTCGTCAAACCTAGTAAGTTAATCTATATGACTATTAGATGGATATGATTGTTAAGTATTGCATTGATTCGAATGAAATAAATAATTCCATTTTGTATTAAAACAGCCTGTCTCATGCGGTGATCTTATCTGATCACTATCTTCAACTCATATGTCAGGAAGTTACAATACGACGTCAAAATATATTACGTTAAGGTAAGTTACTATTTTAACAGTATAATGTTACAAATTACAATATTTATGCACATTATTGTCCTTACACACAAGTTTTTGTTGAGTTTGTGTCAGATGGTTCTCACTCATCTCCGTAAGAACAGTATAATATTTGGTTCTCGCTTCTGGAGATTAATGTTTTTATCCCAGTGCTATGTTAGCCTATATGATAGCGGTGTAAACCGCGAAACGCGCTTGTGTTACAATATTTTATATCGTTGGAGTTCAATTGCTACGGATCGGTAGGAACCGGTCGCGGTACCGTTGCCCGTGGCATTTGGTTTATGGGTCGGAGGTTCTACATCGGTAGCACTGGTTTTTCTATGGTTATTGGACGTCGAGTGTCTTTGTTCGAATCATCTGTTGGGAATACTTTAAGTTTTTTCATCGTAGTTTTTGAGTAGATAATTCTAAGTAGATTCGTCCTAATGGACATGGAAATTGCATTAACTATGACATGAAGTTTTCGTTTTCTATTTCAATCCTTTGGTTGAATCGAATCAGATAAATTCGCAAATTGCTCAAAATTTGGAGTCTTTCGGCTTCGAGGAGTTTTTTATGCTCTACTTAAGTTTTTTAAGTTTGCAAACGTTTTACTGCTCGCCTTAGTGATTCATGACAGTAATTTGTATATCATCTTTGACCAGTTACCGACTACATCCACTGCTGTCGTGTCCTTAATTACCAGCTACACAAAAGAGTGCTTGATTAATGTCTACTACGTGAAAAAAATGATTGCTTTAAAACGACCGTTTTTGCTTTATTCAAAACGTAACACGTTAACTCAAATGAGTTTAATAAGTGATGTCATATATTGAGACGCTTTGCATGGTTTAGCTTTTACTCACACTATGAATTTACTACACAATCTTTTATCAATTTTCTGCCGGAAAATCCCAGTAGCACATTTACTTAGTATTCATTACATTAGGCATTTACTTTTGGGTATTTAAACCGACTCTACCTTAGTCATGAAAAATAATTCCTTGTACCTACCAAGTCCATTAAGTCTGCCTTGACGTCCGTCACGGAGACATGGCGATGATGTTTCGAAAGCATCAGGTCGTAGGTCGGTCGTCTTTTGTAATCCCCTTCACACTCTTATCCCCTTTTGTTTACGCTTTTTGTGACCGGCTCGTGGTCCTTGTTGTCGTTTCTTAACTGACTATGACGTTGTGTTTTTGTATCTTTGATTGGTGCTTGTGTTTATAGATGTTTGAATTTTATGTTATCTGTTTGATTTGGGATAGTAAGTCTCGTCTTAACATGAAGTTTCAATGAAACTGTGCTTATTTCTTTTTTTGCTTAATACTGTTTGTACTCAAGTATGTAGTTCAATTCTCTAGGTTATTCTTATTAATCTAATAAATAGATTCTAGTGGGCTGCCTTTTAAGTGTAAATCCTTGGCGAAGCCCATTATCAAACAATTGACATATTGTCACAGCTGGTGTACAAATACCATGTTTTAGTACTGTCGTATCAGTCCCACCCATTCTGAATTCTAATGTCTAATAAACTCTACCATTCTAAGCAATTGTAGTCTTTATTTAAGTTACAATAAAGGTAATAGAAAATTTTCTTAGAGCCTATTCTAACTGGAACTGTAGCAAGGTGCGTCAAGGACACCGTTTGTCTGCGGTTGTTTCAACTTTTTTCGACCTGTTCTTGACTTGGACTTAGGGTTGTTGCTCGGATGGATTAGAATTAGAATATTGCTTAAAAAACGTTGCCTGTCTCGTTATTTATTAGGATGACAATCATACCGACCGATATCATTTCTATCGTCTTCTGTTAAAGGTCATCATCATTCATCGGCTTCTTTACCCCACTGCGCACTGCTAGGTACCATAGGGTAGATGGCTGATGTTTATATCGTTAAAACCAATAGCTTTGATGAAGAATTTAAGTAAATATAGTATGTTTATTGAAAAAATAATTTAAATCGGTTAATAATGTTCTGATATATGAGCGTTTAAAGTTTTTGTTAGAGACAACTCTGTCCCTTTCCCACAAAACGAAATATGACGTCACGCCTTACTTGTCAGAATAGAATTTATATGGCGTACAGAGAACTGACGTCACAATTTGCTGTTTCTTCTCCCTGTCTAGCATGATATTAAAATGCTTATAAGTTGCTTATTTTTTATCAGATTTTCATTTTCTTTTCATTAATGAGCTATATTTATGGGCCACATTTTAATAGGACAATTAAAAAAAACCTGTCATCTAGCCTATTCCTCTATGCTTTTACCTGCGTCGGCTCGGTCCTCTGCTAATCAAGAAACATATTAACGATCTATTTTAAGGGCTTTGCCTTCTTCGATTAACTGTTATCGTGACAACCCTTATTTCTAATCTCCTCCTTCCACATTAATGTGTCCTCTCCGAACGAAGGTCGCCGCACGCGCACGCTCTTCGAATTTCGAATAATATTATGGTAGTTTGGTTACCGGATGTCTTGTGCTACATGGCGCGAATAATTTGGCTAATGTGATTTCAGGTAGTTAAGTGCTTCGTCTTTTGATAAAAATAATTCAAAATAATATATATTTGTAGTCATCGGCTTATTCTCATTGAATTCATATCTACATGCAATACAAAAAATGCTCATCCAACTGATTACCGGGGCCTAAGAGTTCTCTTAATGTAGGAATTCCTAAAACATTAATTCCGTATGTGCTTAGTTTCGGGTTGTTCAGAAATCAAGTCTAAAAAAAGAAAAATCTTAATAACAAGACTATGAATTAAATGTTTTCGTTTTCGAGTAAGTAGATAAGCTTGATATTTCAATATATATATTTTACCTGCCGATATATTTAGTCTTAAAATAAAACAATATTGGCACATTATCAGGTCAGTGACTGCTGAGTTCGCTGTCTTATCAGTACTTGAATTCAATGGGAGGTTTTCTGACAGGCATTTTATTAAAAATATTTTTCATAAAAATCTGTTAGATGGCGTTGACGAGACATGGTTCTGAATAGTGGTATCACTACCTAGTAGACTAGCTCCTGGTCTATAGTTCTGAAGATTTTGAAAGTAATGAAGCAAAGTCAAAAGGACAAAAAAAAACAAAAATATACTTATTTCATTTACGTCAGTTCTGTCATGCTTTTTTTCTGGTTATTGTTTTTCTGACAAAGTACTTTCCCATGGTATTTCCCATGCTTTTGTTATTCCGCAACACAAATTAGTGAGTGCGGATTAGTAATTAGTAGTGTGTTTGCTTTTTCATTATACGAAAGCGAAAAAAGAGAACCATGTCTTGTTAGCGCCATCTTTCTTTGGCTGTAGAACTACGTTCCGTCAGCTGTCAGAAAACCTATTGTAATAAGAATAAAATTACCTAAATAGGTAAATATTAGTTTATGTTACGTACAATTAAAATTGATAAACGCTAATTGTTTACTTATGTTAAATTGTGTTAGAGTTCAATAATATTCCAGGATGTTATGACTGAATATTTGTGTAGCTATTTCATGGACATCATTATACCTACCTATTGTTAAATTCATGATTCTGCATCCTATAAGTCTAATTGTTCCTTAGTTATAGCAAAATGATTTTGTAGGATTTTAGTTTAATAAAATTGAGATATATTTGCAAATAGCGACCGAAATTACCATATTATATTATATATATACATAGGTAAAAACTCTTACCGCATAAACAATAATATAGGCTATTACTCGTACTAGTTCGCCTTTTCTGGACATACATACATAAGTTCTTATATGTAAGAAAACTTTCTTTTGATAGCGTAAAAGCATGTTATAGTTTGTTTAAGTCACCTGTAGACGATTAAGATTTTCAAAATATAAAGCACACATAACGCTTAAAAAAAAAGCTTAAAATTACCTTTATTTTTAGCGAAAACATCAGAGGGAAAGTTGCTTAGTAAGCTCAAATCTACTTCGATGACCATATTGTTCTTGATTTGTTCGTTCTCTGTCTATATTTAGAGGATAATTAGCATCGAACTTTCATCTGTTAAATTCCTAGGAGATAATAATACCTCTAGAATCTTTCCAAACATGGTCTGACAGGCACACACGTCGCAGAGCGCCAACATTCATTTAGTTCCAACGGCCCGGCTGAAATGTGCGAATCTCATTGTGTACGAATACGCAGTCATTAGTATCTGTGAGTTCATCTCAACAGTACAGGTACTCACAAGTTTTTAATGTTTTGCCTGCGACCCATGATTTTACAAGCGTTTGTCCAGTATCACGGCGAAAAAGTGTCATATAGTCTTCGGGATACCCACTACCGTGTTGACAAATTTTATCTAAGACAAAAAAGACGGTTCTTTTAGCATTACCTGTTACAATTGTTGGAATTGTTGTTGTCATCATTATATTTCTCTCGTCATCATAATAATATTTGACTAGGAAAATTAGGACGTAATTTATGGTGTTTATTAAAAAAAAAACACAAATTTTCTACTTTATCGGCTCACTTCTATAATCTTCGCGTCTTATTGAGGGTTATGCCTGCCTCATTTGCTCGTTTTCATCGATTTCGTCTTGCTGGTCGTTTTCATTTCTTACCAGTCGTTATCCCTTACCATGTCGTCAGATCCTCTTGTTTCTGAAGGATGTTTTGTTCCATCTGACTTAACAACGTTTTTGTCTTTGTCTTGTTCTTGACATGTCCGAAGCTTATCTACTTCAATACACTGTTATAGACTAACAGGATAATTGCAGAGTTGAGATTTTGAATGAGGCCATTAGGATCATTTAAGCCATAGACTAAGTAGATTGTCGTGCTTGGGAGCTTTTTGTCCAAGCACTATAATGTTATTTGTGGGTGAAACAAATATAACTTTAAATCATTTTATACCTACTTCACGTTCACATCTTGAATTCTATTAAAAAAAAAAACACTTTACATAAATCTTAATTTCATCATAACATAAATAAATATCATTCATTCAATCATATTTGAATGGTGTATATATAAAAATATTTTTTATTGAATTTATGAACAGTACCTACATGTTTCACACATGTGCCACATTTAATACACATAGGGTAAAAGTATATTAAATGTACGGTAATTAATATAATTTTACCCTATGGTCTCTATTATTATACTCGTTAGCAAAACAAAATACAACCAGCATTCTGTAATTATTCAGTTAACATTATTATATTCCAGGAAATTATAAATAAACTGCTTTAAATTTCCTCATAAGTTTTAGTGCTTATTTCCACACGAACAGGAGTCTCTCACGATCTGTAACACTACACCATTAACACTATACATATAATGGTGTATTATCTAGTGTCTGCACATATATAATAGTGTTACGTGACAATACCGCGTGTTTGTCACGAGCTATCACTTGCTGTTTTTATTACAAACACAATGGAACTTCTCTATATGTATGGCGATAGCGTAACATAGGGGAACGTAAATTATAAGAACAGTGTGAATGGAGTGGCATAACTAGCATTAGAATCGGATTTTTTTAACAGTTCATCACGACGTTTTACTAAAGAAAGTCAAAGCTACTTTATATGACGAACCAAGTCATACGTTAGGAGACAAATCGGTCTATTACGTAACACCAGTTTCACGTCTTGCGGCTTTTCCACCCAATGATTAGCTTCCTCATCTATCATTTGTAAAGTATAGATTTCTTTACAACTGTGTTTCGTAACCTTAATGAACAAGTCTGTCATGATGAAGCAGAAGTCTTAAAAGCTTCGAGCTTAGTGGCACCCACATTCTTCCACCGTTAAACTTATCGATCATATATACAACTGACCGTAATGAGTTGAAATGCGTAATCAGACACACCTATGCGATTAAGGTGATCAAAGCGTCAACACCAAAGCAAAGCAAGTAGAATAGGCTAGATGTCTGGTTTTTTTAAATTGTTCTATTGAAATGTGATCCATAAATATAGCTGATTAATGAAAAGAAAATGAAAATCTAATCAAAAATAAGCAACTTATAAGCATTTTAATATCATGCTAGACAGAGAGGCGAAACAGCAAATCGTGACGTCACTTCTTTGTACGCCATATAAATTCTATACTGAAAAGTAAGAGGTGACGTCATTTTTTGTTTTGTGGGAAAGGGATCGAGTTGGCTCTAACAAAAACTTTAAACGCTCATATATCAGAACATTATTAACCGATTTAAATATTTTTTTCAAACATACTATATTTACTTAAATTCTTCATCGAAGCTATTGGTTTCAAAGATATAAACATCAGTCATCTATATACCCTATTGACTATAATAGGTGGATTGAATATAATAGGTTATAGGTGGTGATGGATGCATTCTTCGGTTCTGCTGTTCAAATTAGTTTTGCGGATGTCGGTGCTGAATGTGTTGATTCTCAGCTGAACTTTCTCAGTAAACATGAACTGGGCATTAAAACAATAGCCAGCCGAAGCCGTGACCCCAATCCTTGCGGCCACGCGGTTGGACGTAATTATTACGATTACTAATACCTTTGCGGTCACAGAACATGTATACTTGGAGATGTAATAATATTCTCGGCATATCTTGACTCACTAGTAAAACAAGAATAAATCTGATATGAAAATGCTACTTGAGTAAAACGAGTAAACTATTGTATTTGGAATCTTGGTAAGAAACGCGTCTGTTTGGTAACAGCCAGGCTAATACAGGATTACCCCCTCGACGGCTACCTCTGCCGCTATCGGAGAAAATCCAGATGTCCATAAGAACTTACTTCTTACTTTGACTTGTAACTTTGGTGTTATCAATAAAGTATTTGTATTTGAACGCAACGGTACGATTTGTCTTTTGACAACACTTTCGGACGCTGGGAAAATTTTCCCATTTCCCCTCTGCAACAGCGCACCACTTTGCGTCGTTGCCTTAATTTTACTTACTGTTCAACTTTATCATCTTGGATGGATGTACCCGTACTCGACTAGACGGTTTCTCTGGCACACTGCCAAGTGTCCTGACGGAATATCCTAGCTAAGATTTTAAAGGATTGCCTGTTTATAGACCGTAAACCATGGAAATAGACCAACACCGGTGTTTATAGCTTGCTAAATGGTTGCAATTTACTGTGTTCTTGGGTGTTGTGGCTATTACATTACTGTTTGTACAGCAAAAACTTCGTTGCTATGAGCATAAGCCTACGGAAACTAATCGGTGTATATACGGAAAATAATTTTCTGTGTGTATGTTTGCTTGATAAAATAACTTGTGCACCAATGATTCGATCTGCATAAAATGTTGTAGGCAAGTTGCAGTAAATATGATATTTTATAAGTGATTTAAAATTGATTATGTGAATGAAGAATGTATAGGAAATTAAATGTAATTTGCGAAGAAGATTCTACTACGTCTAAGAAAGGGCGTTAGGTCGTAGTTCGCGATGAACAACTGACATTTTAAAGTCTTACAAATTTGGTCGTGTGTTTAATTAGCCTCCGACAAATCCAAAAGTGGAACCTCAGCGCTAGAACAAAAGGCCTCGCTTCGCTAACGATGAGTCACCGTAACGGTCGGTGTTATCTGTCCGGTTGTACCACTAATAAAACTACTAGACGACATGTGCCAAATGTCGCGAATGAATCACACACATCGTTAGATTTTGAATTTTAGCCGTTTCTTGCTTGCATATAAATTTTGAGACTGCGCAAATGTTCGCAGAATTGCAATACGCATGTATAGATTCTGCTGTAGGAAGTATGGTACACCTCGCTTTATTTATGTACATATTAAGTTCCGTCTATCATTTATCTATGCCTGATTTCATAGCAGAATGCCTACTTTGTGAATCAATTATATTTATTAGATATTTTAAGTCTCCGAATTTATTTGTCTTTCACTTTAGGTTTTTAGTCTTGGCTATTTTGATTTCAGTATTAAAGGTTCTTTGCAATCTTGAATTGTAATTCATTTGTAATGCAAAAATTGTTTTAAATAAAATACAACATGTCAAAGAATATAAATTAAACATCAGGTGATATGCAATTTTATAGGTCCCTTTTTGGTCCTTCTCAAACAAATATTTTACGATTGTTATTTTATCATCGACATGCAAATTGAACACTGTTCAGACTTCAGTGTTAACAATAATAAATGCATAAGTCAACGTCCCCTGTTCTGCACGTTGCACCATCCTGTAGGGTTGCCCATTAAAGATAATGTGCCAGTCAGCAGCCAGTGCGGCGACAATCTTTAATTAATCCAATTTGAGGGTACGAGGTACAAGGGCTTTAGAAATAAAAACACGAGTATAACGTATGCACCCACAGAGATAAATATTGTAGTAATTAGTGCTGGGCTTTATATATATCGTTTTTTTTGAGATTTTGAGCCACCTATTGTTGGAATCCACTCTAATTGTCAAAACTAGAAAGTGGAAAGCTCTGCCTTCAGTTTTCAGTTAGTGAGTTTTGTTCGTCGATCATTTTCTTTTAGACAAGGTGTACTCCATCAGGTCAGACTTTTTTGGCGTCCTATGACGTAAACACAAATATATTGTCTACCTTATTTGATATACCAGGTACTGTAATCATACGTATTACGTTTATATGTACTTTAAAATTGTGCATGGGTGAAAATATCTGCACTCTTACAGACTAAAACAGGTGCTGTATTTTTAAAATTAAACGCCCTCGACTTAAATGTGTCAAGTATACTTGTATGTGCCAATTGTATTGTTTTCTCGAGGATTAATCCAACCGCGTCTATAGCGATATAAACAAACTGCAAGTGTTACTTACGGTCTTGAAAGCTAATTGCAGTCTCGTAAGTTTGTCAGTTGATTGCTGTTGGCAGCCCTAGGGACGTTTCGGCGGTCCCTGCTAGTGTAACAGAAACACTGAACTTGCGTACACGTCGATGGTCAACGTACTCTATGTATGTGTGTGTGTGGCCAAAACAATACAATAAGAGCGTTTGACTAATAACTAAAAGGTAATCGGTACGTATAGGTATCGGTTTCTTCTAGGCAAGCGTGCTCCATCGTAGACTGCATCTTCGTATATCATCAGACGAGATGACAGACAAACGCAAGCCTAAATCATATTTAAAAAAAAATACATTATAATGATCGTTCAGAATTATTTGTTTTATATTAGTCAAATTTTATATAGTAGTTGTAACTGTAAAAACTGTCGATGGTAAATTGGGATATATGAGGTTTGAATTTAAAAGTTTTAGTTTTAATCCCGGTTCTTAAGGCAATAACTATGACACGTTTACGTCTAGTTATATATATATATAACTATATATATATATATATATCTCTTTATATTTATTCGTATTTTCTCTTTCTCTCTCTTCGTCAGATCACATTCTTGTTCTCTCTTAGTTTTTCGTTTCTTCTTTTACTTAATGTCTTGTTATTGTTGTACTTAGCTATATCTTCGACATCGACGTCTGATGGAAGTCACTTCCGCGTACCCTTTTGAACAACTATTTGCTTTCCATCTCGATTTTTCTTTGACTCTCGGTCTGCGATCAGTTTTTCCGCAATCACATAAGCAGTCTTATTTTAATATTACATCGAACGAATTGTTCTCGATCTCTTCCCTTTTAAGAGAATAGGGGGAGAGTCTAACTGAACCTGATATTTACATTGAAGATATAATTGAAATCGGCTGGTAAAGTTTTCTGAATCTGAAATACTTATAAGCTTTAAAAGTTTTTGAAAGGAAATGAACTGTCCCTTTCAAGCACACGTGGAATTTGTTTGGAATCGTGTGTTCTGACGTCATTGTCCACGGAGTGCTCTCTCTGTCTAACATGAAACGAAAATGTTTATAACTTCGTTATTTTTCAAAAAATGTTGTTTTCGAATATTGATTTTGTTGCGAGTCAATAAAAAATGCATATTGCCCATTAGGTAATGTTCTATACAAGATTAGAAGAAATCTTTTTAAGTACAGTACTTTTATTAAAGAAAATAACATTATCAATCGAACTATTTATTCCGGAAAACATCAATCCAGATTTTTCTTCAGAAGAAATACTCAATACCTCTATATTATTTTGTTTTCGCTAAATCTGCAATCTGGCTGGTTACTATGAAATGTTTAAAGGTTTAATCCGATGTGTTTTTCTTGTTTGCACGCAGGCGCAGCCCCAAATGGTCGCAAAGGTGCCCACGTAACCACACTTACAATGAAATGTGATTGGGGTCATGCATGAGTAATGTGTTATTGATGTATTTTATGGAATAGTGACGAATCGATACTTTGGAATATCTTTTTGTGAACACTTTAAATTATGCTTTGAGCCGTTTTGCTTTTTAAACTAGTATTAGCAGTAAAAGAGGCCTCGCGATCCTTATTACTTTTTTAAAATACTTTTTTATTCAAGTGACGAGACGAGCAAGACTTTTAACTGGTTGTAAGCGTCACGCCTGCCACTAACAGTAGCAGTGTCAGAATTGTGAACTAGCGAACACACTCCTGTGCCGCACTGCACTCGTCACCCTGAGATACACTCTTCATACCCAGTAATTTCTCAGGTAACATTGCTCTTCAAACCGGAACACAGTAATGCTTGCACACTACTGCTTGGCGGTTGAATAACTGGCAATGGTGTGGTACTTCCCCATGCGGACTCTGCAGTAGAGTCCTACCACTACAGAAAATAATAATCCCGTTAAGCACCCATTTTTATCATATTATGACGTTTTTATTTGTTTTGCGATCAAATCTAACAATATTTGGGTCAAACAGGATTTTACAATACACAGTACTTGTAATAATTCAACTCTTAGTCTAACATTAAACTATTTATTTACTCATAATGTTTTTTTAAAGAGTATAAAAGAGTAATTGAGTCAGTTGTAAACGAATGAATAAAAGTGTCACCAAAAGTACTTATCGTCCATAAAAATGATAGGTTGCAAGTAAAAATAGTGATGACACTAAGAACTCGATGAGTAAAATAGACGAATCATAGAATCGAGTAAAATAAAATTCGCCTCACAGATATTTGTGAAAATAATAACATAAAGGTTCTACCGCATATTTTGATGAGTCAAAGCAAAGCAGTTTTGTTGACCCAAATGATCCACGGATACCTGATAAGTGAATCACCCAAGTTCGCGCAACGTGATAACGTATTTAAATACAATACATTAAACGGTATATTTGCGCGATTAAACAAATATTGTTACCAGTTCTGCCTGAGGATGGTTAATCTTTGTTTATTTGCTGGATACAAGGCAAGTGGAAGCGAATCGTTCATGATCGTACTTAACGATGTTCCTTATGCAATTTTATTGCAACCACTTAAGCCTTCCACAGAACAAATCACCAGAAACTGTATGTACCACCTGTACAGCAAATTTTACGAGCCGGGCTCGAACGGCTCGGTGCCTGCGCTGTTTAGGTGAATTAGGTGCTGCCTGTCTGCTGTTGATGCTGGCCAACAAATTGCAGCACTGAAACGGCTGGCGTAATTTGCGCTTTCGCCAGCCGTTGTATCACTAGTGTTGCCGTACCGCCATATCACACCTTTCACACCAAGAGGAGAACGCCAGGCGCAAACCGCGCATTAGTTCGCGAGGTGAGAAATACGGCAATCCTCGCAGACCTTGGACTGCCTGCTCCGGGAGAACTTACAAGGGGGTGTCTATCAGCTGCAGTGCGAAAGTAAACAGCAACCATTGTGATACCTGTGCTAGACTTCAGCGCTGGCCCGTTCACGCCTCGTTCTGTTTCTGATCCGGTCGACCCGCGTCAGGTTGGGAAGACTTTAGGTTAAAAATAGCGATAATCATCAGCAACAGCCCGGAGACGTCCACTGCTGAACGAAGGCCTCCCCCTTAGACCGCCACACTATACGACAACCTGCCATTTGCATCCACCGTTTGCCCGCGACTTTTACAATGTCGTCGGTCCAACTAGTGGGAGGCCTTCCTATTTCCTATATACGCTGCGTCTTCCGGTTCGCGGTCGCCACTCAAGAACCTTTCTTCTCCATCGGTTGTCAGTTCTTCGAGCGATGTGGCCTGCCCACTGCCACTTCAACTTGCAAACCTTGCGAGCTATGTCGGTAACTTTGGTTCTTTGGCGAATATCCTCGTTCCGGATTCTATCGCGCAAAGTAACTCCGAGCATAGCTCTCTCCATTGCCCGTTGCGTGACTCTAAGTTTCTCCAAAAGGCCAGCAGTTAAAGACCACGTTTCAGTGAAAAAACAGTGATCAGATCTCGTTAATTATTTATTTATTTACTATGAACCACCAGCATGCTGTACGTCTTTGCATACGAACGGGTATATCTCATTAAACTAGGTAAATCATATTAACAAGCTGCAGAAATGCACGTCTACGAACGGGTATACCTCATTAAACTAGGTAAATCATATTAACAAGCTGCAGAAATGCACGTCTACGAACGGGTATATCTCATTAAACTAGGTAAATCATATTAACAAGCTGCAGAAATGCACGTCATGTCACGCAATCGTATAAATTTGCCTGTATTTAGTCAAATGTCATCTATACCTTGTCCGGATTGGGCGACATTACTGGGATGCTGGTTAGTTAAAGTTCCATCGTCGTAATGGGTTCGATTCGCAGGCATTTGTATTGGCTAGATGCTGTAGGTCAGATGCCGGTAGACATTGTTGCAGTGGCTTTCAGATGGTATCGGCATGGCATGTTAACACAATAAGGCTGGTCACTTAGCCCCGATGATTTTTTAGTTGCAGCGCGTCGGTTGCGGATTAGTCTACTTGTGTGGTCTCTGTTATCTCTGTTTAGTAATATCGCTTGGTGGGCGTGGGCTTCGTTGATCTTACTGATCTCTTGCTGCAGAGGTCAACAGATTCCTATACAAACATTCTTAAAATAATTATGAGCAGTGTGATTATCTGATTATTTAGGTATGCTATCAATGATATATTTAACTTTGCTCACATCGGTTATCCGTGTATGCATTAAACAATAAAACAATTAATTAACCTATTTTCAACAGACTTCAAATAAGGAGGTTCTCAATTCGACTGTTTTTTTTTGTATGTATGTAGATCGCGTAGATTACTCCGCTAATTATGAACTGGTTTTGATGATTCTTTTTTTGTTTGGTAGGTAATAAATACTTCAGAGGTGGTCCCATATACATTTTATCCAAGTCGTTTTGTTTGGAGTTTGGTTTATAAATCAAAATTACTAGAAAATATGAAGATGTCATCCAGGTATTCGAAGTTGAAGTCGGTTGTATTTTTTTTCTAAAAAGCGTATTATTAATAGGCCAACTTGGAATTGAATTAGAAATTACAATTTTAATTTAATTTATTATAATTATGAAAATTGTTTAAAATTCGGATTTCATAATTATTAGAAGTTTTTATCTGAAAGTTGAATATTTATTTCAAATTAGGGATAAAGTGAGGTGGTAGACCACCTATCTTGCCACTTACAAAGATGGCAATGAAGATCGTGTGCTTCACACATTTTATGGTCGTATTTTTACGAGCTCACTTTCGAAATAACAATAATGTCTTCGTAAAGTACGTTGGTAACTTGGTGGCAAGACGCTCTCTTTGATCTTTACAGTGCGAACCGCAAGGCAAATCCCGTTTTCGATTAAGGCTTGTATTTACCAAATTTGCCCCTCGCAAAATCAAATTTATTTAGTCAAATTACTATATTTAAAGCCCAAAAATACAAAATGTTACAGAAGAACATCCGTCTTAGTAACATCTGTGGATGAAAACACGATTGATTCTACTTTCATCGATAGAAAAAAGTTACGAAACAGTGTCTATTTTTAAATCATTTTCAGTTTTATGTCCTAATTGCTGTAATTAGGACATAGTCACATTAAAAAAATATGTATTATAAGTTAATAGTATTTAGTAGAGCATGCTGTGGTTCAAAAGTTATTAATTTCTATACTTTTCAAGGAATACGAGAAAATCTTCAAAAATCTATGTTTGACACGCACGAATCTGCGTAACCGCCATATTTTTGCTCCGCTAAATGTGACTACCTGATACAGCTTTAGAGTAATGATTGATCTCATTAAAAAATATGCTTGAAACGTGGAATAACCCGGTCTTAACAGGGAATCCGGTGAGCGTTTCTCCATACAAACGTATTTCATATTTTCTTCCTGTTATTATTTCTGAGTCTACAATTTTTTCTACTAATTCAACTAATTGCCAAAGAGAAGGAGGCGACGAATTTTATTATGAACCTTAGTATGGACTAGGTCTACACTCAAAGGGCGACTGGACCATATCCACCTCGCTGGCCCAGTTGCGGGTTGGTGGATTCACAAACGTCATTAAATTTGTTCTGTGAACATATGCAGGTTTCCTCATGATGTTTTCCTTCACCGAAAAGCTAGTGGGTATGAAAATCTGTACATAAACTCCAAATAGCTTATTGGTACAGTACAGGCCCAAGATTTAACCCGTGACCTCGCGATTTCAAGACGAACGGTATCCCTATTAGGCTACCACCTTTCTACCTCCCCTAAGCCGCGGTAGTTATTTGTTTAGTTAAAATTATATTATGATATGACTAGGATAAATTTTGAATGTACTGCAACACGTTGGTATGTGGGTTGCAGCTATATAAATAAACGGTTGAAAGATCGCAAAATCGTTACTGCCTACACCCGATAAACTGTTGTGCATCATTCTTTGGTTATTGGAGTCCATTTGGGACAACATTTATATAAGTTTGAGCAAGATTATTTGAGATTGAGCACGCTTGCCACGAATAAACTAATTCCCTTGCAATTTGATCATAAACTGTATTAACAGAAAACACCTTTCAGGCAGCGTATTCCATCGTCTACTCTACAAGTCTACTATATTCCGTTTCCGCTATCTACCGGGTTCGCGTAATTAAAATGGAATCATTTTTGTTTTCGGCCCATTAAACATTGACAGTCTTACTTAAAAAATATTCTCAACCGTTAGTCACTGCTTAAGATGCTCTGCCATCTTCTCTCTGACGTGAAGTGTAACATGCAAGAAAAAGACAGAGAAGTTTAAGCAGTGACTAAGAGAATCGAGATTATTTTAGGTAAGGCTGTCAGTGCATATCTTTTTCGTGCTTCTGCGGTGTCTTCATCGCGACTGAATCTGTTTCTTCTAGGCAAGCGCGCTCTATCGTAACATCTTCGCTAAACATCAGGCACGTTAGTGCTCAAACGCAAGCCTATATAAAGCAGGGCAAAGAATTAGATCAAAACTACAGGCCCATGTACATTCTGAAACATATCCGATAGAACATACCTCAAAATTTGTTCGTATTTCGAAATCCTTCCGTTTTCAGAGGCCCCCTGATTCACAAATGAAACGACTCGTCAAGTGCGTGACGCATCAGCCGGTTTACGAGTACGCAAGGTGGTCTTCCTAACAGCCGCGCAGTTTCGGAGAAACAACTGTTAGTTGTGACGCAAGTGGTGGTTTAACCATAATGCTGTGCAAACGGGCCCTGACGTGGACTGCCCCCTCATTACCATGTTTCCTGATGCTGATAGCAGTTTTAGAAATATTACGCTTTATTTAGCAGAAAAGGCTTCGGTACTGTTTACATAGATCTAATTAGAGCACATTGTATAAATATGCAGATGACAAATACAATTTACGGAAAATTCTACGGTAACCATTATCACTAATGTCGCACTGACTTGCATGACATGTCGCAGTGCAGTGCGACGCAGGCTTCTGTTGTTTGCAAGTACACAATTCTGGCACTGCTACTGTTATGGGCAGGCGTGATGCTTACCACCAAGCAAACGTCTAACTCGTCTAGACGCTCCAATGCAGAATAAAACTGTTTTCGCGAAGGCTCATTTTCCACCAATACAAGAGTTCATCAATTATATCATTTTCATTTCTGTTCATGCTTTCTAGACGTTAAGAAAATACAGCACGTTAGTAGATACGATCACAATAAGCCAATAATAAATAGAAATCCTTGAACTGCACTCCAGGTGATAGATATAATCATAGCCCTTGATATAGAAACAGTACAAAACAGTTCCCAACCATCTCATCACACTTCACCATGATATTATAAATGGGAAAGACTCGGTCTGTATCAAAAGCTCTCTGATTGTTAACTTTTCACGAGTCTATCGCTTCGCTAGACCTAGCTATCCTAGATCTGGATAAAATTTAATAAAGGCTGTAGAGGGCATCTATCTATGTCTAAGCATTGTTTTAAATTATTTTTGTGGTTAGACGGTAGACTTAATATTTTTTGCTATGAAAAAGCGACACTGTTTCATGGCATACCAAAAATCCGAACGAAACGGTTTGATTCCACACCCATTGTTCAGACTGCTAAACAGTCGAATGCGCTGCCCGAGTGGGTGTTTCCCGATAATTATAATGTGGGTGTTTTCAAGTCGCGAGTGAATCGGTTTCTTCTAGGCAAGTGTTCTCCATCGAAGACTGCATCTCCGTTTAACATCAGACGAGAAGGCAGTCAAACGCAAGCCTATAAATATTTTTAAAAAAGGTACTTAAAATCGTGTCTCGCAGCTAGTTTCTTACAAGCCTTGAACTATAATCTAGAAGATTCGCAAAGTGTATAACATAGCCCTTGGTATGCTACCTAGGGGCATTATGACCAGTATACCACCGCAAGGGCGCGCCGGACCGGTTCGGCGACAGACCGGAAAATTGGCACGCGACACCGCGACGCCCGACCTGATGCCTGTAATTGTGTTACACGTTATAGGAAAAAAATGGAGAAAGGTACGTTAAAGCAGGTTGTTAGGTGTCAATCATTGATAAGAAACCATACAAAAGTCAGTTTTCAAAACCTAGTTTCAAACATAATAACGAATATCTAACCAATACCTGTTTCCTCAAATACTTTTATACACATAAATTACTGCCAATAAGCAAATAAGGATCACTATAGAATGGACTAAATTAACAGGGAAATCCAGGCTGCAAAAATAATGATCAGGATAAACACAACCATTCAACCTAAAAACTGATAAACCTAAGCGTTAGCAATTGTTATCCCATTTTAATATTCACAAACCAGAAGCCATCAATAATTACATTTATGTAGATTTTATTGTTCGATATCTAATAAGAACAAGAACGTTACAGTACACGTTATTTCCTCCCGACTGGAGACGACAAAGTCATTCGGAGGTCGACAGGTGGCGCGTTCCCCAACCCCTCCACCCCTCCAGCCAGGTGCAACGTCCCCCAAACCAGAACCGTCTGATCAGAAGATGTGATTACCGATATCGACTTGTGAAAGCTTAGAAAAAACATAAACAAGTTTTTCTACGTCTACGGCTGTCCTTTTTGTAGGTGTGGTGGGCATTGACGCTCCTAGCTTTAGTGCGTGTGATAACAGACAGTAATTTACTGATGGACTTGTAACATTCTATGGTGCAGGTGGGGTCTGTTTTGTTATGTAGTTAAGTGGCAGTCATAGCTCAGTCATTCATGTTCCTTCTAACAAGCAACACGAATGTATCTGCAGTAAAGTTTAGTTACTTTTACTACCGGACGTGTCATAACTAACCCAAAAGTTAACGAGGAGGCCGGTTCGGTCCTAGCTCAAGGCTATGTTTGTACGTCCTCAAAACGTACCAGCTACGAAGATAAGATTAAATCGTTAGATCATCGATGAGCCAACCGTGATTGTGAAACCGTTGACGATGACGTCATTAGCTTGTGTTTTGATTATCGCACGCAAAAGTTTGAATCTATTTACAATTATTCAACGTACGCTGAAATGAAGTAGCAATTGTCTCATTACGAGAATTAGTATGATATCATCTCCAAGTAAGAACGTGTCAAAGAACTCTCTAACGAACTTCAATAAAACGTGCTGTAGATAGGATATTTTATTACGTCCTCCATCTTGGTTCGTAACTAGCTAACCTGCAGTGTTGCTAGTGTACCTGCATACATACTGAAATGATAAAGAGTTCTGAGAAGCCAATACAAGATCGGGTCTCGTCGAGATTAAATCAATCGATCTCGCTGCGAGAGATAAACGCTGGTTTATTTTTACCCTAGGACAGGACACTGATTCATCCCCAGCGGAGACGGGCCTAAAGAACAGAATGCAGTCCGTCGGCTATCTGTACGGATGCCGATACGCGAAACAAGCCTATATTACCGAGTACTTATATTGTACAGAGAATCAACTCCACATCACACATCACATCATCAGCCCAAGATGTCCACTGCTGGGCGAAGGCCTCCGCCTAAATAGGGAGGGGTTGCCATAATCCCTACTCTTGGCAGGTGGCTTGGGGATCGCAGAATACTCACCACCAACGAAAAGTTGCAAAATGCATGTTCCATGCCAGTGATCGCCATCGTCAATCCACTTTAGTTCATCTTCTCTTTCTCCCAATGCACGCTTCTCAGTCGATCTTCGGGTTTTTTGCTTCCAGTCGCCGTCTTCTACGCTGAAAGTGGTGGAAGGATCAACTGGCTGAAAATACATGACTTTGTATCCAAATTAATTTAGTCCACGACACACGAGAAGTTTTGTTCTGACCATGATTCTACCAGTTGATCCAGTTAGTCCACTTGCGAAGGTTTATTCCCTCGTGAGCTGATTCTCTGTAATAGTTTCTTCAGTGCTATTACATATTATATCCTGCGAGCTCGGTTGAACGACCCGCGCACAACGCCACCCATCGCTCTGATAAACAAATTATCGTTCAAATTAAAAATATAAAAGGAGTGCCCTGTTGCAATGCTGATATGCGCTTCCCTCGATAAAAGCTTCGTGCGGCCTCTCTGTCCGACATTGAAACTACATTCCTGTGTTTATACTTATAGTACCTAACTTCCATTGTGACTGTATAACAAATTAGTTTCTAGATACATTTTAAGGAAATAATGTGGACACATCGTAGGATGGCAAATTTAGTATCCGAGCGGAATTCAGAAGTTCACAAGTTTCTGTTTTAAATTATTCTATTAAAAACTAACAGCCTTACCTAAAATAAACTCGAATCTCTTAGTCACTGCTTAAACTTCTGTCCTTTTCTAGCACGTGCAACTTCACTTCAGAGAGAAGGTGGCAGAGCATCTTAAGCAGTGACTAACGGTTGAAAAGTTTTTTAAGTAAGGCCGTAAATTCTTAAAAAGTACCTACAAGTACAAAGTAACACGACAGAAAAGAAGTTTCAAAAGCCATTATGGACTTAAATACATATATTCAGAATTCTCAGATTTGTTCTGTAGTGTAGTTCGGGAGGACTCTACTGCAGTGTCCGCCTGGGGAAGTACCATACACCTTTGCCAGTTATTCAACCGCCAAGCAGTAGTGTGCAAGCTTTACTGTGTTTTAGTTTGAAAGCAATGTTAGCAGAGAAATTACTGGGCATGAAGAGATTTCATTTTATATCTCAGGGTGACGAGCGCAGTGCAATGCGGCGCAGGATTTTGTTCGCAAGATAGCAAGTTCACAATTCTGGCACTGCTACTGTTGTAGCCGGGCGTAGTGCTTACCACCGGGCGAACTACTCGCTTATAGTAAAAACCTTGAGCTTGTAACAATACCAATGTAATGCAGGTCGTCACATGGGCTGCGACTCCCAGTCTTCAAACAGATTTTGCAATAACAATATTGGCTGTCATACTAGACCACCGCCACAATGAAATACGATAAATGGTTATGTAAACCAATGTTCCTGTCAAAGATTACTAACAACACACAGAATAAGTCATGTCGGTTTGTTTGCTTTGCCGATTTGGATATGTGTGGGCGGAGGACTATTGTTTTGTTTCGAATCGCCAAGATAGCATTGTGTATGTTTTCATCCGCGCCTAGTTCATGGTTAGAAATTGGGTGTAAATGTAAATAAAATAGACGCGATGTTCTCCTTTCGTAGAGAGACGATTTATCGTTCGGACCTCGAAACTTTCAAGATAGGATGTACTTCGTTAAAAACAAATGTACATTTTTTAAGAAAACGTGGTGCATTATTGCAGTTCACCAATAAGTTACACTGTCATGTCACATTATCTAAGATCTCGTAATTATGTGACGTAGTCATATCATATTTATAGTGTATTTTCAGACTTAGTTGACTTGTGAATACACGAGAGCCAGAGCTACTTGCCTTAGGCTCAGGAAGGGTTTAAATATGGCACAAGATGTTTCAAGCTTGTGTATAACAAATATAATATGGCACAAGATGTTTCAAGCTTGTGTATAACAAATATAATATGGCACAAGATGTTTCAAGCTTGTGTATAACAAATATAATATGGCACAAGATGTTTCAAGCTTGTGTATAACAAATATAATATGGCACAAGATGTTTCAAGCTTGTGTATAACAAATATAATATGGCACAAGATGTTTCAAGCTTGTGTATAACAAATATAATATGGCACAAGATGTTTCAAGCTTGTGTATAACAAATATAATATGGCACAAGATGTTTCAAGCTTGTGTATAACAAATATAATATGGCACAAGATGTTTCAAGCTTGTGTATAACAAATATAATATGGCACAAGATGTTTCAAGCTTGTGTATAACAAATATAATATGGCACAACATGTTTCAAGTTTGTGTATAACAAATATAAAATGGCACAAGATGTTTTAAGCTTGTGTATAACAAATATTTTAGATGACGCCGCTAACGCTTATATACCTAGTTAGATTAGATTGTAGTGTTAAAAGGTAACTCAGCGGCTAAAGCAATGATGGAGTTTACCCGGATCGTTGCGCAGCGCGGGTTCCAATATAACTACGACCGGTGAATGATAACAATTAAACTAAAAAAATATATGGACTGCCTATGAAATGTCTATAAAATATTCTACTTTCTAATTCAAATGATTTTAATTAATTACTTGTCCATTATCTATGCTCGTTATTAAGTAACCTTTTTAATCAGCACCTTGTCATAAATTTGGTTCTTACCTCACCGCTGCTCTATCTTTTATGATTACTTATAGCGTTATGCTTGTTAGCAATAAGATGAACGTTCAAATAACGTGACCATTCGGGTTTATATCAAAACAGTTAAATTACCAAATATGGCAGCAGTTTACAAGTCACGTATGCGTACTCCGTAAAAGTTCCTATAGCCATAAAGGTGTGTGACTGACTCATACTCCAAGAGAAAACACTTCAATGCAATGTCAACTTTAACCAGACGCGACAGAACAGAATTTGTCACATATGAGAATACGTAGGTTATGTGGGCGATAGATAAGGATTATCTGCTCTGTTCACCTTAATAATGTAATTTTTAATTAATTTCAAATATTTGGTGTGTCTGGCTGTAATGGGATTCGAGTGTTTGGTGGTTTTAGTGAAAGGCATTTGCATGAAGAGGCAATTAATAATGAAAATGGTGTATGCGTCGCAGTAGGCAATGACGCAGTTAAAGTTTCAGCAGACCGTCTCCGACACCTTCAAAGGAATTTATTGCTATCGTAATGGTGTTACTTGGAAACGTAATCGACCGTTCACCAATCAGTTTATGAACTGTGAAACTTTCTCGTTTTATAAAAGGAAGTTGCTCTACCTTTAGGAGACTTTGGAATTCCATTATTTTCCTTCTGAGGTTTTTGGTAATTTGAATGAGATTGCAAAATTAGCATCTTAACATAATAAGCATTTAAAAAAAAATACAACCGACTTCAACTTCGAATGCCTGGATGATATCTTCATATTTTCTAGTAATTTTGATTTAAAAACCAAACTACTTAACCGATATCGATAAAATGTATACATTAAAATTAGTTCATAATTGGCAGAGTAATCGCGTAACATACATACAAAAAAAAGCATACAGTCAAATTGAGAACCTCCTTTTTTGTAGTCGGTTGAGAAGTTGGTTGAAAAAAAATACATGCAATAAATATCAATAGCCGATGAATTTAAAACGTGTTACTATTGATCCAGTTTGTATGGTACTGTATTTATCAAAATTACAGGGCTATTGATATAGAAGTGTCAAAGTAATAATTAATAACTACAATGACGACAATACAAACAACAAACAACAACAATGATGTTCTGGACGTTGCTAATAAAAAATATGATTATCTCTGCCGTAGCCGTGGTAGGCGTTGTCTCTTACCTTCAGGAGAACGTACTCATCTATGGTTAGGGGTTATCTGTTACCCTCTTCTTCTTCTTCATCATCATCATCAGCCAGAAGACGTTCACTGCTGGACGAAGGCCTTTGAGGATTGGTGTGGAAGGGGGTGTCATAATCCCCAAGCTTGGCAGGTGGTTTGAGGATGGCAGAATGTTCACCACCATTCACAGAGAGGATGCAGCAGCGTCCTGTCCTGGTCCTGGTCCTGGTTCAGGGTGTTGTTTTAGGACATACCCAGGTCCAGGTATCATTACTTTACTTGTAACTATACACATATTGAAATGTCCTTTTAAATCTCATAATTATCATACTGTCTCATACCAGCGTTTCAGCTATAACAGTTGCAATAATTAAAAGCCGTCCTCGCGCGGCCTTGCGCACGTTTGCACAGATGCGCGCGCGCAGCCCGCTATCGCCGCGTGACTCATTTTCAAAGGAAATAATATCCGCGCCAACCACGAGCATTAGTATTGGAAGAATACTAATTAATTATGATAATTTGCTAACACTGGGAGTGTTAGTAACGATAAGATGTTCAGAATATACCACGAAAGTAACAACTTACAACTGTCCTAATGTAATAACATTACTTCAAAGTTCTCACAATCTTCAACAATCAAATCCACCCGTTAATACAAATACAATATAATTTGTTGGTCACAAAGAACACTATTACAATCAAATCTACTAAAACTGGGTAAATTGACCTGTATCATAAGAATTAAGAGTAAGTTCCTTCCCCATGATATTGACACAATAAAAACCTTAATTAGAGCTTGTTTATGAAATAATGCCAGTTTTGCTCTTAATATCACCAAGAGGTTTCCATTTCATCTCATAACGCCATTACTAACTGGTCTCCAAGTTTACGGTTACCGTCGCGTGCCCACCATTTCTTAGAGAAATGCTCCTGTCTCTCATTCATCACGACTATTGAAGAATCCTGCAAAAGACTTGCTCACTTTATAGCTCATGTCATTATCAAATCAAATGTATCAAATGTATTTCTCGATGATTTTGTCATCATCGTCTACTATCTACGAGGGCGGCACTGAAAATTTCGGGAATCAAGGAAGTGACACAACATTACTATTTAAAAATATATTTATTGCTTTACGAAGTATTCTCCGCGAAATTTGACACATTTTTCCATACGATGGAACCAATCATTGAAGCAACCATTCCATTCGGAAGTTGGGGTCTCCAAAATGGCCGTTTTGTAGGCGTCCACAGCTTCTTCAGGTGATGAAAATCTCTGTCCACGCAATTTATTCTTTATTTTAGGGAAAGTATAGAAATCATTAGGGCTTAGGTCGGGGCTGTACGGCGGATGGTCCAATAATTCTATGTTTTCTTGCTCTAAAAACTCTTTTGTTCTGTGCGCGGTGTGAGAACTCGCATTGTCGTGATGGAGGATGATGCGGCGGTTGCAGTTCTCTTTACGGAGTTCAGAAACGACCTGTGGCAAACAAATGCTAGCATACCATTCTGCATTAACCGTTCTTTGTCCCTCAAGAGGAATAGTCGTAACATGGCCGGTTTTGGAGACAAACGTGGCCACCATTTTTTTTGCAACACTCCGTGAACGAACAATTTTTGTTGGCGAACACCCAAACTCGTGACTGGTTTTTTGTTTCGGGTTCGTACGCGTATATCCAGGATTCGTCACCTGATACGATGTTGTATACAGCATTTGAGGATCCTGCGTGGAATCTTTCGAGAGTTCTGACGCACCAAGTAACGCGAGCCGCTTTTTGCTCTTCACAGAGCGAATGCGGTATCCATCGGGAAAACAACTTTTTTACACCTAATTTTTCATGCAAGATTATTTGTATTTGACTCATGCCAATGTCTAAAGTTGCCTGAATTTCGCGGTATGTCACATGTCGATCTTCCTCAATCAGCTTACGCACAGCATCAACGTTTTCTTGGGTGACTGCAGTTTTTGGACGACCTTGACGGGGATCATCACTGAGCTTGACACGTCCACGTTGAAATTCAGCAAACCAGCGATAAATTGTGGTTTTGGATGGGGCTTTATCACCAAATGCAGAAATCATCCGGTCAACACACTGTTTTTGTGTTAAACCACTTCGAAAGTCATAATAAATCATCGCTCTTGAATTTTCTCTAGTCAATTCCATTTTCTCAACGACTAAACAAGTTTGACAAAACCTGGTGACAAGACCGAGAATATTTTTTTAAATAAATAAATGGTATTCGATTTTTAAAACCAAGGAGTTTTCAATTAAAAAGATTTTAATATGACAGAAACAGTGGAAATATTCCATTCCCGATACTTTTAGTGTAGCCCTCGTATGTCCTAAATTCCTGATTCCAGTGCTCCATTTCGAAACCACCAGTCGATTCATTGTGGTCCTTCATTTATTGACCTTACATTCATTAGTCAGTTCATCAATCTGCCATCTGTCATCATTGGTGGATACTGCGTGGCCTTGACTGAATTTAAGGAATTGGAATAATATAAGTTAAAGAGTTCTGAGTACGTTTGTTGCTTTTAGAATTCGGTATATTTTTTTACATTATCAGACTATTGACTATATTTCTAGCAGTTATCAATAATAGCGATACAAAAGATTTGATTCATGGTACGGATATGGCTGATCATTTGAGCAAGTAATTGATATTAGATATATTAGTTTGATGATGGATTTTAGTTAGAAATCAAGGCATCATTGGCTATAAACCCACAACGCTATAAACATATCGACCCTGAAGAAAGGGCTAATGCTATCAAAAAAGAAAGTCGCACTTCTGTGAAACGAAGTTATTTCTTTGCAAATTCCGAAAGAGCCACATAAAACCACAGCACGGAATGATGTGGCATGAAACATTGTACAATGTTGCATATTTTTTAGCCCTAAGTTACAAGCTTGAACTCTATAGCTATGCATGGAAGATGCAAATGTACGGAAAAGTGTAAAGGGTATGTTTGCAAATGGCAACATGGTGAGTCATACGCGCGCCGACCGGCGTGTTACATGTGGCACCTTTCCATTGTGTATGCGCTCGGTTTGAAATCAGCCAATGAACGGATTGATGACAAATCGAAGTTTTGGCATGTTTGTTAAACTATTGACATTGAAGGCGTAATAGATCATTATCCTGAATTATTTAAGTAAGAGACAAGCTTGACTCCCACTGCGGCGACTGAACTATAAGAACGAGTGGGAGAAGGGAAGGAAGTCCTTCGTCCTGAAGTAAGACAATTGTGCTAAAAATTAAATTAACGAAACGAATATCGTGCTGATGATCATCTACGTTATTTAATCTTAAATGTCCTTTTCTATTCATCTTGATTTAGGATCTGCGCAAGACCTTTATAAGGTTTTGGCCATATTTTAACTTGAGAATTAAAAGTTGCCTAGAACATTTCATGAAGATCAGGTCAACGGTATTCTCGTAACTCCGGACCGATTATGAAAGCTCTTTCACTCGTGCAAGTAACACTATTTGTGACTCTATGACACTGTGTTCTGTTCATTATTTAGGGAGAATAGCTGGCCGAGCTAGTGAAGGATAAATAAAACGGCGCAAAGGAAGATTAATTGATGCAAATCGAAAACCGCAACAATTCGTCAGAGTGAAATTAAAATTCATGAGTCATTAACATTTCTAACCCGTTTTAAAAATTTGTAATGGCGCGTTTAAACTGTAGTTAGTTCATTACTAAATGTATTAGTTAATTCCTTATAAGGGTGCGAATTGACACGACCAAATAAGGTAGCGCAGCCGTGGAAACTGTGTCGCGGGGTTTTTGCGGCTTTCGGAGCTAGCGGTGTGTGGTTGCGACACTTGGACTCCAATCAGCCACTGCTAGCACCTTGAGTTGTCGTCTGTGGTTGTCGTACTCAATAATGAGTTCACAATTTCGTTATAAGTACCATTTACTCAGATTTTAAAGTTGGCGATTAAAACCAAAATCTATAGATTTTAGATAAATCATTGTAGTACTGCATTCATTTATCGAGTCAGAATGTTTATTTCTATGATAAAGGATTTTTTATCTTAAATTATCCGGCTAGTATAACTATAATATATACTTATCTAAAAAAACTTAAAAATAACCACATAAATATAACTATTTCATAATTATGTAATCTTTTCATTCTTTGGATTCGTTTTTTTACAGTATAAACATAAACAAATACTATAAAAATCTCCAAACCTAGAAGACTGCCATCGTTGGCAGCGTTATTAATTCATACAATCTTAATTCCCTTCAAGAATAAATTACCTACGATATGGTTGGAGTTAATTTTGCCGTAGTACTAGCAGAAAATATTTCACAAAACTGTGACGCCGCGCCGTTGTCGTTAAAAAAATAATTTCCCTCATGTTTTCAAATGAAAGTAGAACACATAAGCAGTCGACAACAATACTCCGATAATGCTATCACCATTGCCACAGTTCACGAAATTATTTGCATGTAAATTATCCTTCATTATGTAGAATGTCTCCGTTACATAAATTAGCACGTTATCGCTTTGTTATTCGTGTACCCTTTCTTCTTTATTATTACACCTATTTTTTTTATAATAGTTTCTACTTTATTGAAATATTGTCACATTTAATCGAATAACCCGCCCCTCACTGTTTCTGGCGCAAAAGTGCCCACAATACTGGCAGCATTACCACGCTGAATGGCAATGGCTATCCTTTGCACCAGAAACGACCTATATAATTAGTTGTCAAGAAACGTTGTTGTTGTTGTTGCTTACATGTTCTGTTGTAGTTACCGTCTATACATTAATAAAATTAATAATATTTTAAGCAAAAATTAAAACAAAAGTTATATTTTCTCCTTACATATAAAATACCCCATACGCCAATTCTTCCCAAGACTGTTTAACCCTACGATAAGGAGTATTCGATTATAGCTAGAACAAAAACGTAGTTTCTAATCAGCATTATTTACATTTATCCGCAAGATGTCAGGTCAAATCGTAAATTGATTCGCGTAATGTCAGCTTATTTCATATTTATTGATACGTTATCTGCGTCTAGTCTCTTTGAAAGCGCCGAAACCATGTATTCGCATGTAAAGTAAGGACAAACATTTTCTTTATTACTTAGATAAATAGTAAGTCTTCATTAGATCTATTTTTTTTAGTTTCGTACCGAATTGAATTGGATGAACTTGCCCGTTTAAAAAAACAAGTTATTCCTTTTGTTTGATAGCAGAGGGCCTAGACAAACCTCAACGAGGTTTAGTAGGTGCTAGTTACCAAAACCTATATTGTATAAATGTATATGAGAAAGATAAAAAAAACAACGTGTAAGATCGTTGAGAGTGAAACCTTCTCCGTCTACGTGTAAAATGAATATTTCGTTCAAGCCAACTGGGAAAATAGTCTGATCTGAAACATTATTCTTACAATTATAACAGCTCTCATTTCTTTCATATTCCAATTGTTCACTTTAACTACCACTGGACCTATCTGATACACGAATTCATTACATTACTCGAGTTTTACTACCAGAGATATCATCTTTATGATATTGCTTACCATATTCCTCCTAACATTCAAATTATTTTTACTAACCGTGACATTTTTATACGCTTTACTATCTGTTTTCTGTATTACACAGGTTTTATTATTAAACCAATTAGTTGTAGTAATAAATTGCGCTGCTAATTAGTTGTTTATTAAGTTTGCACTCAGTCACTTGACCTGGATAATTAAAAACCTGACATGTCCTGTTAGGTGGGACAGGATTGTACGAATGCCTTTTCTGTGACTAGGCTTGCGTTGTTATGCAAGGAATCCGATAAAAAATCTTAATGATTTGTACATTTTAGTTAATAGCTTTTTGCCTGATCTTGGTTGCGACTGCTAAGAGCCCAAGAGGAACCGAGTGTTTACATCTATAAAAAGGTTGAGAAGTAGAGTATTGCAGTAGTTATCTTCGGTGGCAAAATGGCACGCGATAGTAATTAGTATGGTATGCCATTTCGCAAAAAAAAAAGGAGCTGATACAGTAGGTCTGTAAAAATCTCCCTTGCGCTGTAGACCTATAGTAACACGAGAAATAATCAAATTACCAATGAGATAGTAGAGTATTTCATGCGTAAAAGATTTGGCCTGTTATTGGCCTATTGATTTATCGGTAATATCATGTCAACTCTGGTATTAACAATTAAAATCTACGCCGACGGAACAAAACTATGAACAAACAAAGTATAAAAAACTGTATTTTTTTAGCTGATCTAAAATAGATCTGAACTTTTCTGTGCAAAGGAAAACTACCGATGGGACTTATATTTAGGATTTTGTGGCAGAATCTGCTGTTACATCTATGATGAACCATTATGAAATGAATTAAGTTTATTTACTGATAGGGGAAGGGCAAGTCATATTAGGTTTCAAGCAATTTTTATTTTATTTATTTACAAAATCCACAGCTCTTAAAAATAATACAGTGAGAGTAATAGTGAAACTGACAGCCAATAAAGGATTTACATTTTATGAATTTAACTTATACAAAAATAACGACAATAACTACATAAACACCTACACAAAATAATCCAAAAAAGTACTACTAACTTATAAAAATAATACAATTGAACTTATGTTCACTGAGATAATAATTATGGGTATGTGCACGCGAGTGTGAGAGATAAATATAAATAGTTATTATTATATATTGGTAGACATTTCCCACAGCGTCATGTAGCCCTAAACGAAAGGAGGCTTGTACTATGGGAACCAAATAACTGATATAATAGTTATACATACTTTCTTATTTGATACTGCAATATTTTGTGTATGCTTTAGATTTCTACTAAGATTTTTGTTTTATCTCCAAGATAAGACACTGCCTACATAGCGTCAGTTAGTCACGTAAATGAAACAAAGAACGCTCTTCTTCATTGCATAAATTATGTACAGTAAAGCAACATAATCACGGATGTCCTCGATTGGCGCTGATGATTCACATCATTCTTAAATCTCGTCGACACGTCGGAAACTGGTAGCTTTAAGGAAAGGGGCTGTGGTCTGAATCACAGATTATGCAAGTTGTTACGCGACCTGAGTCACATGCAAAAAGTTACAAGGATGTGAAAAGTCATAAGCGCTTCGGGAAATCCAGTCAACTAGTCATTCTGCCCAAACCGTGATCTCGCGATTCCCTATATCTTCGCAACCCCTGGACATATATTGATATGTACTATACTACGCAGGAAGAGAATGAAGTAGTTTCTGATTGAAGTTCGGTTCAAACAACGATTGTAAAACCGGCCTTCCAATCTCCACAAAAAATTACTCGTACGTCGTCGTTATTCATCAGTCCATCTGTGTCATTTGTGAAAGGAACAAATATTTCAAGAAGGATTGGGATGCTTCAATATCTTTTTTTTTCAACGCCCTACTACATCTTTAGACTTTCTTAAATTGTAAGACAAGCTAAAAGATATACCAAATTTCAACTAGTTTTATACCATGCAATGCAACTTTCGACCTCATCTCAATTGAAAACTGATGATTCAGTTTATAACGTTTCACAACATATTCACACTTCACAGATTTGTTTTGCCGTCGTACCCGTGTCGAATTTACGTGCTGTTTGTGTTATTGTTCGAACAACTGATGTCAATGAACTCCTTTTCAACGGTCTATGTATCTTGTAGCCTTTCCTAATAGGATTGCGTAGATCTGTCTATTATGTTTGGCGCGGTTTAATTAGCTTAGATCGGCAACTGCATGACAGATTTCATGACCTTTGATTACCTTGGTCATGCTACTCATGCGTTAGTGGCTGCCTGCCCTATGAAAGGTTTAAGAAATAAGCTGTTGCTAGTAGGATTACATGATCTATTATGATTTAGCCTTGTGATAGCTTGATAAGTATGATCTTTGCTGTCAATGTATTTATGACTTCGGTTATGTTAGAATGGTTTAGATCGGGCCAATACGATTGACGTTGTTTAAATAGCTTATGGGTTAAGTATGTAGGTTTCATTGAGTGTTTCTTTATCTTTGCTGATTTTTTATGGTCTTCGTCATTGCTTTGGATAGGAATCTATCCAATGGGTTGATATTTAGTGTTTTCAGTGAATACGCATTTTATTTACTTCACAGACTTTACTGAGATTATAATATCTTTGATTTTTACATAATTATGTGAAGAGCAAGCTTACTGGCTAAATGATTTTCACCCAATGGGATGGGGTCAACTGATTTACCAGTCTTAACCTCGCACTTTTCTTCATCGGCTTATACATTTATAGAGTTAGCTCCTAACTCAACTTGAATTTTATGA
Organism: Erannis defoliaria; assembly: GCA_905404285.2. Lineage (NCBI taxonomy): Eukaryota > Metazoa > Arthropoda > Insecta > Lepidoptera > Geometridae > Erannis > Erannis defoliaria. The sequence goes on from FR990076.1 coordinate 1,473,807, forward strand.
ATCTCCGCGTAATATTATATGAAGCATCACGGGTAAACTAACTTCTCCTTTATATCTAATAGAACATTGTCTTCTTCCACAGACATACTCCGGCCTTTTCTGCGTGGTGGTGAACCCTTACAAGAAGCTGCCCATCTATACGGAGAAGATCATGGAGAGGTATAAAGGCATCAAGCGGCACGAGGTGCCGCCTCATGTCTTCGCAATCACAGACACAGCCTACCGTTCTATGCTACAAGGTAAATTACACTTTGTGGTGAAGGTACTCTAGGGCGTTATTTACAGTGGAATTCGCACGAGTATTCGGTTGGGAATCGGTTTCTTCTCGGCGTGTTTCACCTGCGTCCTCAAGCTTCCTGAATCCGGTGTCTTAACGAGTGAATTGAATAGGTTTCTTATAAGCAAGCGTGCTACGTTAGACGCCATCTACACTTCAGGAGATGGATGAAAAACTCATTAAAACAAACTTAAACTATGCATTTATAAGAGTCTAATTAATTATATTACGTAGCTTATACTTTTCAAATTCTTATGGGCAATAAAAAAACTAAGCGACTGGCATGCGTACCTGAGTGACTATTCGGCCAAGCGCCACCATCGCACTAGCCTCTGCGCTTTGGTCCCTTTACACAACATAGCTTTCGTTCTGCCAAACAAAACCAAAAACTACCGGCTTTAACTAGAGCTTTAAAATACCAATACGAAAAGTTATCGAACACAATGAAATAGGGTCAAACCGTTTATAAAATACCATGAATAAATAAACAATTAAAGCTATCACGAAAGGCCTTCAGCGTTCGATATGCAACCCAATTTTAACGAATAAATTACAACGAATACGAACGCTATCTTTTAAAACAGAGCTGCAGGCATTATTAATAAAAAAATACTTAAAATTATAGTAATATTGTCTTACTGATATGCAATACTAAGAGAGTAAGCTGTTACTTAATAGATTTAAAACTCAAAATCAAAAAATCTGTGGTGTTCTAATCACAGGACATGTACTCGAACACGGCCCTCTTCAAAACTTGAAATTCTTTGACGACTGTGTTTTTAATGGAAATAGATCTAGTTTTGGGCCACCAACTGCTAATACAACCAAAGCTTGTGCATTTTGTTTCTATTCGAACTAAATAGAGGTTGATCACCGAAGACACCGGTGGAGCAGTGCGACACGAGCAACTCTCATAATTCATTCCCGTATCGGGCGGAGGCCATTAGTGAACAATTAGACAAACGACGCGTTCCTAAACTGGTCGCTTATCTGTCTCCACTCGGAGGTACTGCCGGGCTCCTGCCGACGAACTAAATGGTTTGTTTTGAATTTACTTTTGACTTCACGAATGTTTTCCATGTTCCACATACAATAATGAATAAGGAAGAACACATTAAAAAAAAATTGATTTATAATTTTTTTCTTCATATTAATTGAATAATGTAGGTCTTAGGAGAGACCCTTGACGAACCCCAAAGTAGACTATGGGACATGGACAATGTTGGTGCTGAAAATGGACGAGGTTTAACGCCTGAAGAAAACTGAATGAGCTGCCGATGATAACATTGTCCAAGTGAAATATTCTTAATATGTAAAAAAAACTCTATTGGTTTTCTATCAAAAGTTTAAAAAAATATAACTGTTTTCAAATAGCCAAAGCTAACATATCACTCAGTAACTTGCAGAGATAACGAGATAGCACTAGTTACTCTTGCTATGAAGCGATACTAATGATGATAGTACATTTTTTTGACACTTTATTTATGCATTTAATGAAGTAGCATATACCAGGTGTTGAGTATAGCTACAGAATCCTCAACAGTTACTATGAATCGGCCACAGTTTATGAATAGTCACTTAGCGGCAAACAGGTAACAGGAAACGCCTACGATGTTGTGTTTGCGCCGTTTCGAAACACGGGCCCGTAGTAAACAAAGGCATTTGGAGTAATGAATGGGAATACACGACGGTCCATTATAGGAGTCCAAGTTTGCAAGCTTGGATGGGTTGTTTTCACACGAACAGAATAGATTACTAGACTTCGTTTCTGATGCCCTTGGTGAGCACACAATAAGAACTTAAGCTTTTTCAATTTGAATGACGCTAGAGCAAAAAGCTTTGTAAATACGTGTAAAATAATGTCAAATGTTGTTTCATCAAATATACTTAAAAGAACTGTTTTCTCATACTTCTGCATTAGCCAATCCGCTAAAGATACCTCGTAGACTACGAGCTCTTAGGGTAATGCGAGTCGTAGACAAATTCATGTTTTATAGAGCCTAGAGATCTTGTTTAATTCTTCTCAAGCTGCGATTCTAAATATCCTCAATTATTACGTTTCAGATAGAGAAGACCAGTCGATACTCTGCACGGGAGAATCAGGCGCTGGCAAGACTGAGAACACGAAAAAGGTCATACAGTACTTGGCGTACGTCGCCGCTTCCAAACCCAAAGGATCTGGAGCGGTAAGATCGACCATCCTCAATTTGCCGTAGACTATAGCGTACTTGATAAATCAGGCGAATGTTAGTATATAGTAGTAATATGACAATTTTAGTGGTGTGAATGGACTTTAAAAGCCTATGCAAAAGTATCGTAGCAATTAAAGTCTACTTCTAGATTTCATCAAACCAGAACGAACATTTGTCGCGAGTCGCCGTCAAAAACTGGCGATCCAGAGATAAGTCACTTTTGGTTAGAACTTAGATCTTACTTTGTCGACAGTAGATCAGTAACGAAAACTTATGCTGAAACTCTTTAACGAATCATAGATTCAATGATTTCAGGAATGCCCTGTAGATGAAAAAGTATGATATATGTAGGTACGAAGGCTTTGAAGGTAAATGGAATGTTTGATTGAAGTAGAAACTAGATGCATGAGAGCCGGTTGTATGCTTGGTTTGGTTTGGAAGGTTAAGCCTGGTTTGAAATGCTTTTCAACTACGATATAGTAGACTTTAAGTAGTCAAAGCAATGTTGATTACTCTTTAAAAGGTAAACTGTTAAATAATTGAATATTACTATGCTAAAGCGCGGTAATTACGACTTATGATATTGGGATAAAATAACTTATTCTGATTTAGGATTTAATAACCCACTTGTGCTATAATTATGCCGTTTAAGTCTTGAAGTCATTGCGTTGACAGTATATCGCAGTTTAATAATGATTTTAATGGTGGTCGAGCTTTCTTAGTGTATTTTAGTGTCAATTTGAACATATGGGGAATCACAATTACTCTTTTCAAACCACTGGTCGTAACTTTTATTTATTTCTCACAATGTAAGAAGTTCACCTTATACAGATATTTAGTATCTTAAATAATATTAAGCTAGGGAATAATGAGAATGTACCCTAGATTTCGGACTAGGAAGACCTGTGTCGCGGGATCTAGTGTCTTTCGTTCAAGAATAGGCTAGATGACTGGTTTTTTTTATTGTCCTATTAAAATGTGGCCCATATATATAGCTGATTAATGAAAATCTGATCAAAAATAAGCAACTTATAAGCATTTTAATATTATGCTAGACAGAGAGGTGAAACAGCAAACCGTGACGTCATTTTTTGTTTTGTGGGAAAGGGACAGAGTTGTATCTAACAAAAACTTTAAACGCTCATATATCAGAACATTATTAACCGATTCTAATTATTTTTTCAATAAACATACTATATTTACTTAAATTCTTCATCAAAGCTATTTGTTTCAACGATATAAACATCAGTCATCTACCCTATTATACATTAAAATAGTAATTTAAAGATATAACTTCCCTTTTTTGCTCCTATTGTATGTTGTTTGGTGGAATTTTGCACTAACAAAGTCATGATTATACAGTTACCAATAACAATATACATATGTATGTGAACTGAGTACATTAATAATAATTTTGGTGTATAAAATGCCAACTGAACAGATGATATTTACTATAGACTAGCTTTGGCCGTGGATTCGCTCACGTGTGTATAAATACAACTCAGGCAAAATTTTGTACTTTTGAGTGGCCGCGGTAGCTTAATCGGGGCTAGAAATCGTGAGGTCGCAGGTTCAAACCCAGGCCTGTACCAAGGAGTTCTTAGGGAGTTTAAGTACGGATTTTCAAACCATCGGTTTTTCAGTGAAGGAAAACATCGTAAGGAAACCTGCTTACGTCTGGAGTAGAAATTCAATGGCTTATGTGAATCCACCAACCCGCAACTGGGCCAGCGTGGAGGAAATTCCTCAATGGCCCTTCGATGGTAGGGCTCAGTCCAGCAGTGGACATAAAAAGGCTAATTATCCTTATAGTTGGTTTAGGTTCATAGTTTAGATTTTGTAGTGGTAAGTGGTGCGCCAAGCAGTAGTGTGCAAGCATTACTGTGTTACGGTTTGATGGGCAATGTTACCAGATACATTACTGGGTATGATGAGATTTAACATCTAATATCTCAGGGTGACGAGCGCAGTGCAGTGCGGCGTAGGATTGTGTTCGCTCGTTCACAATTCTAGCACTACTACTGTTAGTGGCAGGCGTGACGCTTATCACCAGGCGAACGTCTTGATCGTCTCGTCACATGGTGGTATAAAAAAAAGGCATGATATTAACTATAAAAAACATAGTGTGTCCTTTTTTTACGCCTTCCTTCTTGTATCTAGTATGTTACAAAAACTTATTAGTTGACAAAAGGTTGCGGTCTAATATATAATTATACTATTTATACTAATATAAGTTTTTTAATTTATATGTTAGTAGGAATACTATATTAGGAGGTTTAGTAAACCTAGGCCTTTGCCACAGTGAGCTTATCGCTCATTCTGTGTAAGTACACCGAGTAAGTTAAATCTCCATTTTTGTTGCGTTAACGTGACAACTCTGCCGATTACTCATCGCGCTTAAACTCCTTTTATGGCGCGCCACATGAAGCGTGTGGTATCGCGGTAACCAGTCGGCTAAATAAATAACGAACCGTTTAAAACATCTGGCGGCTGTTTGTGCAGAAATATTGTGGAACGTAGATTATCTTGGTCTGATTCATGGAGATTTTGAGAAATATTACTTGTTAATAATGCGTAACTGATTAAATGACTTGTAAAATTGATAATAGATTTCCTACGGAAACGCAATGAGTTAAGGAAGGAATCTAACAAAATACCGTCCTCCTTGACGTGTCCGTCAATGGCGAAACTTGCTAGCTCTTGCGAGCACGCAGGTGGCTGGCGAAACCATATTTTCTTTTAATGGTGCCACTTTAAGGCGCACAGTGCAGTTGACCGTCTGCGTTGTAGGTGTAAATGTAGGATAGGAATGCTTCGGTCGGGTCTTAATGATAAGGCGCTTCGCGTCGAGGTCAACATAAAGAGTAGGCCTGTTCCTAAGATAGAGATAGGATCTTCGAGCATAATACTATTGGAGATGCAAATGGCCTACATAATTCTCTACAAGTTTTTTTGCGGGGGGCGAGGTTCGCTCCCATGACATACATTTTGAATTACTTTCACACTAATTAATTAAATCCATGTTCGAAGGAACGCACACTAAAACAAACAAACAACTAAAACAAAGGGTCTGGACACTGCAACCTATACTTTTTAGCAGAGGCGTACGCCTTGCCTCCTCCAAAGGTATATGCTCGAAGGATTGGAATGGCTGATGATACGGATGGTGATAAACTTTTCTTTATATTTATCAGCGCTCGCAAATATATTGGTTCGACTACCGAAACCGGGTAAGAGCTGAGAAAATGAGTGGTGACTTACAATGTAAGCTAAAAAGCTATTGATAGTGTACGCTAGAGATAACGGATGTAGAATTGAAGTGATGTTTGGATACAGAACAGGCATAAGGCGCATATATTTTAAAAGCTTTCGATTCGTGCTTGCGGATATAATAGAACCTATTAGGTTCAAGTAGATACTGTTATTATACAGCAGATAGCACAACACACAGCAGATATTATATTCTTAATGCTAATAATAGGTATCATTCGGTAATTATTTTATAATTATTACCTTCCGAGAAAGATTAGACTAATTTGAAAGTAGATGCTAGGATAAAGCTACGTGTTGGTTTATGCTATATCTTATGAACTTTTAGGAAAGCTAGTGTTAATCTAAGAAGGATGGTTAATTGTATTATTGTATATTGAACGAAGCACACCTGCATGCAATGGAGGTGGCATGCCTTTTATACTGTACAGCACTTTTTTATAACTTTGTAGGTGTTGCTAGACAAAGGTCCTGTGTTTAAATAGTAGTTTTACGCTGGTAATCTAACTACTTTATATATTATGCAAGACAAGACGTCTAACGAAGCAGTGGATGCTGACCACGATGGAACTACGAGAGAAATAAAGAAAACAACATAACTATTCTCTTTTTTTCTCTTACGTTGATCAGACGATTCGGCTGGACCAAATTTACGTCAAAATTCAAAACATGGTCTGAGAGGCAGCCTTTGTTTCCCTAAGGCCCTTCACGCTAAAATTTATTCAAAATTAATACCATTTAGTTTGATGTCGAATTAATTGTTATCTTTTATTAATACATCAGTATAATATTGCTTTCAAAGATTTATTGTTTGTCTCGATACGGGCTTACAATTTTTATGATCGTCCTTATACTTTTGTCTGGCAACATCTGTAAAGAATAATGTCGTCTACCCTGCAATACTCGTGTAACATAATGTTTATTTTTCCTTCTTCCACAACCACCGGCCGCTCCGGACTGCAGGGCCCGACGCCACAATTGATTATAGTAAGTTTCGACGAAAGCCTCCGGCTGGACTATCATTGGGGGCGCGAAATCATTTGTTTATCCATGCCGTGGTACATTATCCTCAGAATAAATTACTTATTAAATACAGAATATTAATCCTTGTTTTAATATTATTTCCTGTAAATTAAATATAATTACATCATTGTTAATTATATTTTGTAAAATGTTGATTATCTCTTACAAAATTTAATGTTGGCTCCTTGATTATAGAAGTAGAAATACTTCAGAACTTTTACCTGGTTTATTTTTTATATTTATTAGTTATTTTCTTTTTGCAATAATAAGAAACAGTTATTAGTCCAACGATTTTGGGAATTTCTTTCTTTTTACATGTTTTTAATGATATACCTACTCGTAGTTGGTGTTCACGAGGATGATTTACCACGTAAAGCCTGAAATTCGTGCGCTTTTCATAATATTTCTTATGTTTTGGTTCTATGGGTTAAAAATTGATTGGCATGTGCATGTGCATGACGCATGGTTTCTTGATATGGCTTCTTATAATTTCTATTTTATGTATTTACTTCCATTTTGTAATTTTTATTGAATTAAAATGTGACATAAGAACTTCTGTATCTATTGAGTATGCTTGGATAAATGTATCCATTTAAAAATATCTATCAATTTAACAAGTAAATACAAAACATCATTTAGAAATCTTTTAAAAAAATTTTTTTCTTGATATTTATTTTTACCACTACTCAGAGTAAGCGAAGCTATTCTATAATAATAGTGATGTCATATTTAAATATCCAGTTGTCAGGATAGCATTTACTAGTATTTTTTGTGGTATAAATTTGTCGGTTATAAAAACGTTTTATAGCTATAAACTTAATTATAATCTCATATTATATTTTTATTTACATTATTCTGGCTATTATGACAGTATAATAACAAGAATTTCTGTCTTATCTCACTCCTATGCTATTTTAATATATGTAAATGTGTTTATTATAATTTCATTTGATAAGATAGGCTCCATTTATCACATATATCTTGGTAGATTACTTCATACATAGATGTCCATTGTGTCATGCGTCATTGCTAATGCTGTTGTCACGAACACATTTGAGAACCATCACAAAAAACTGGGTTCGCTTTTGTAAAATGTCTGCAATTCGTAAATTGATGATTCGAAAACTAAATTCTAACCATTAATTCGAATTTCATTTCGGTGTCTATAATTTGAATTTACATAATGTCGTTTATGGAATTCCCATAATCATGTTTGTGTAATTTACATTTTATAGTTATGTTTTGGTTTAACTTTTTTTAGATTTGATATTTGTTTATTTTTGTTTTTGAATCAGTAACTTCATTTCATTACGTACATTTTTTTTTACAATTTGTACATATTATGTTGTAAAGTTTCACATAGTACTAAAATGAACCTAACCTTTATATTAATAAGCGTACAATGTCCTTTGAGTTGTTACCTCGTCTTTTATCTTTTACTATGGAGCTCAAAATTTTGAAGTGCAAGAAGGATAAAGTACGTTTATTGGTAAAAAGGGATCATAACAGCTATTGCTAATAGACCTTTCCATTCACTAATCAAGTAATCAACCCTTTCATTTCGTATATTAACTGACGAACCTTTTAAATTTCACGCCGCTATCTCCCGCCGCATAGACTAATGGACCCACTTTTGAGGTAACCAGCTATATCTCCTTGGTGTTGCCATATCACAAACTTTGTTAAAAATATTTGGGTTTATTTGGACCTTGTGTAAAATTGACTTTCAAACAACACATCTGAAGCTTTTGACACGAAATAAAAAAAGCTAAATAATGTGCAACGAGAAAAATCTGTCTTGCTATTTTTGCAATGAACATAATTATACTGTAGTGGACTGTACACAAGGTCAAAATCCCATATTCATGTATCATTTTCATCTAAGCCGTTAATATAACATATGTCCAAGCTAGATAAGATTTAAGTCACTGATTAGCTTCTTGTAACTTTGTAAATGTGCAATGAATCAAAAATAACTAAAACATGAGTGTCCTAAATTGTATCTACGTTTTGACATATTAGTGACATGTAATCGTTAAACTTTATGACGTATATGAGCAGATTGACAGTATTGTGTTCCTTATAGGGCGAATTGGAGCAACAGCTGTTACAAGCGAACCCCATTCTAGAGGCCTTCGGTAACGCCAAGACTGTCAAAAACGACAACTCGTCCAGATTTGTAAGTATGCAATGTTTTCGAATAGAGATTTACAGTTATCGAGTTCTTTGTGAGGAAAACGTATTCTATATAATAAGTCGTTACAGGTACTGGTCTAGTCACAGATTGGTCTTATTCCCATCCTTTCTCTATGAAAAAACGTACATAGATGAAGAATATACCGTTATAAAAATTCATTATAGCTAAAGAGGTTTAACTATGGCATAAAACTTTGGGGACAAAAAAACTTGAATAAAGGGGATTCAAAATGGTAAAGGGGGTTTACTAAAAGATTGTCTTGCGCTTGGAAAATAACTAGAAGAGATTTTTCTATAATTTCAGGGTAAATTCATCAGAATTAACTTCGACGCGTCTGGATACATTGCGGGCGCGAATATCGAAACATACTTGCTGGAGAAATCGAGAGCAATCAGACAAGCGAAAGACGAGAGGTCATTCCACATCTTCTACCAGCTTCTATCAGGCGCCACGACGCAGCAGAAGGCCGAGTACATTCTAGAAGATCCCAAGAGCTATCCGTTCTTATCAAATGCGGCATTGCCCGTGCCTGGTATCGACGATGCAGCGGAATTCCAAGCTACGATCAAGTCCATGAACATCATGGGGATGAACAATGAGGACTTTAACTCGATATTCAGGATAGTGTCGGCGGTGCTGCTCTTCGGTTCCATGCAGTTCAAGCAGGAAAGGAACTCTGATCAGGCGACGCTGCCCGACAACACTGTCGCGCAGAAAATAGCACACCTGCTCGGTAAGAATCTTAGCTTTATCAGAACACCAAAAAATTCATTTTGGCTTGGGATTGGGATGGGGATTGTAATGTAAGCATTTTTATTTTCCAGGTTTATCAGTGACGGAAATGACAAAGGCGTTCCTGAAGCCGAGAATCAAAGTGGGCCGCGATTTCGTAACGAAAGCGCAGACTAAGGAACAGGTGGAGTTCTCAGTGGAGGCTATAGGCAAGGCGTGCTACGAGCGCATGTTCAGGTGGCTCGTCAACAGGATCAACCGCTCCCTGGACAGGACGAAAAGACAAGGAGCTTCCTTCATCGGTATCCTCGACATGGCCGGTTTCGAAATCTTTGACCTGAACTCGTTCGAGCAGCTCTGCATTAATTACACGAACGAAAAGCTGCAACAGCTGTTCAACCACACGATGTTCATTCTGGAACAAGAAGAATACCAGCGGGAAGGAATTGAGTGGAAATTCATCGACTTCGGGCTCGATTTGCAGCCGACAATCGACCTCATCGACAAGCCTATGGGCATCATGGCTCTGCTCGACGAGGAGTGCTGGTTCCCTAAAGCAACGGACAAGACATTCGTCGAGAAGTTAGTATCGGCCCATTCCGTCCACCCGAAATTTATGAAGACTGACTTCCGAGGAGTCGCTGACTTCGCAATCATCCACTATGCGGGCAAAGTGGATTATTCAGCCGAAAAGTGGCTGATGAAGAACATGGACCCGCTCAACGAGAACGTTGTCTCGTGTCTGCAGTCGTCACAGGATCCCTTCGTGTGCCACATATGGAAGGATGCTGAGATCGTCGGCATGGCACAACAAGCGATGACAGACACTCAATTCGGTGCCCGAACTCGCAAGGGCATGTTCAGAACCGTCTCGCAGCTGTACAAGGAACAGTTGACGAAATTGATGGCGACGTTACGAAACACCAACCCGAACTTCGTCCGATGCATTATTCCGAACCACGAAAAAAAGGCAGGCAAGATCGAAGCGCCTTTAGTGCTGGATCAGCTAAGGTGTAATGGTGTGCTGGAAGGCATCAGGATTTGCCGGCAGGGCTTCCCCAACCGCATTCCCTTCCAGGAGTTCAGACAGAGATACGAGCTCCTCACTCCGAACATCATTCCTAAAGGCTTCATGGACGGAAAGAAAGCCTGCGAGCAGATGATTAAAGCCCTAGAATTGGACCACAATCTGTTCCGCGTAGGACAATCCAAGATCTTCTTCCGCGCCGGAGTACTGGCTCATTTAGAAGAGGAGCGAGACTACAAGATCACCGACTTGATCGTGAACTTCCAGGCCTTCTGTCGAGGGTACCTCGCTAGAAGGAACTACCAAAAACGACTCCAGCAGTTGAACGCGATAAGGATCATCCAGAGGAACTGCGCCGCTTATCTGAAACTTCGCAACTGGCAATGGTGGCGACTGTACATCAAGGTAAGAAGTATTTTGAAAACATTCCGCTTCCGATTACCACGATATTGTAAATATGGTGTAAAGGGCTGACCTACCGGGCAGTTGTTATAGTCGCGGCTTTCAGAGAAGATACTGTTATGCAATGTAATATGGCAACATGAGACAGTTTACGTTCGCTGTAAGAAAAAACGTGAACAAATTCAAGATGACTTCTATGATCTGGAAGATTCTTAGTAAACACGATTGGGTAGCGCAGCAGATTTTTTTGACGTTTAAAGTACTTGTATCAAAGAAAGGACATATTATTAAAAATATATAATGCAGCTATGCACATTTTGTACACTAACTTTTTTCTTTTCTAATCTCCTTCTTTCAAATATACAGGTGAAGCCACTTCTAGAAGTGACGAAGCAGGAAGAGAAGCTGACGCAGAAGGAAGACGAGTTGAAGCAGACCCGCGACCGGCTCGAGACGCAAGTCAAGCGCTGCCACGAGTACGAACAGAAGTTCCAGCAGGCCAGCGCGGAGAAAACCCAGCTGGCGGAGCAGCTGCAGGTCAGTACTGGCTACATATTTTTAGTTTAAACAGGCACTTCAATATACTTTAGGCCACCAACTCGCCTAGTGGTATATGGTTGCTGGCAAACAGCTTTTCCCCCTGGAACAAAATAGCGGACCAATCTTTTAATGGTCAACCTCGAGAAGTGGAAAATCATCGTCAGGCTGCACATATAAATCCATTAGATACTTTATGACAATGTGAACCTTGGATTCCACATCAGGGCTATGCGCAACTCAATCAAAAAGGTTTCCGTTCGGATCCCCATACTCTTATCATCTATGTCATCCTGAATGTAGATGACTGGGACAGATTGAGTTGTGAATACTCCTGCAGGTGGTGTTGTCGTGAGATCCAGTGCAGTGTATGACTAGATGAGACGCTTCTGTCACAAGGTCTGTTTCCATTCCAGGCGGAGTTGGAGCTGTGCGCGGAGGCGGAGGAGTCCCGCGCGCGCGCCGCGGCTCGCAAGCAGGAGCTGGAGGAGCTGCTGCACGACCTGGAGGGCCGCATCGAGGAGGAGGAGGAGCGCAGCAACGCGCTGCAGCAGGAGAAGAAGCGGCTGCAGCTCAACATACAGGTACAAGGACGTTCCAGGCAGAGTTAGAGCTGAGTGGCCAGCGCTAGTGTCAGTTAATGTGCCGCCCGAAGGCGAGCGTTGTGCGGTGGCTGCTGAACACGTTCCACTTACCGTGCAGAGTTGTCAACGATCTCAAACTCACCGAAGATCTAGAGCAGCTTAGCATGCTAGACTTCGGAGCACTTTGTATTGTATATTCTATCACATCTGCAACAAGGAATGTTCCGATTAATTTTTCGACTCTATGCAGGCTTCACGGTTCTAGTTCCACATAACCGCCATGAATTTTTCAACAGCTAATATAATATCTTCTATTTTTTGCGTCAAACGCTGATAGGTATATAATTCCCTGTCATCACAACATACGTATATCTTAAGTCTGTATTTGAATCGTCAGGATCTAGAAGAACAGCTGGAGGAGGAGGAAGGCGCTCGACAGAAGCTGCAGCTGGAGCGCGTGCAGTGTGACTCCAAGATCAAGAAGCTGGAGGAAGACTTCGCGCTCAGCGAGGACACCAACCAGAAGCTGGTCAAAGAGAAGAAGGTAAGCGCATAGATACACCAACACCTGGAAGAACTGACAACAGCTTGATGATAGGAATAGCTTGATTTGTAAAAAACCCAGCCATCTGCTTTATGTGCCTTAGCACTTCAATATCCGAATGCTGGATAAAAGAATTCTCGTAGAAGCTTTACTCATCATCATCATCATCAGCCCGGAGACGTCCACTGCTGAACGAAGACCTCCCCCTTAGACCGCCACACTGTAGGACAATCTGCCATTTCCGTCCACCGGTTGCCCGCGACTTGTACAATGTCCCCGGTCCACCTATACATATATACATATATATATATATAGTAGGAGGCCTACGCTGCGTAGGACGGTTCGCGGTCGCCACGAGAGAACCTTTCTTCCCCATCGTTTATCAGTTCTTCGAGCGATGTGTCCTGCTCTGCGCCACTACAATTTGCAAACCTTGCGAGCTATGTCGGTGACTTTGGTTCTTTGGAGAAGCCCTAGTGTGTTGTGAATTTGCCTCCTGAAGGCCTCTGGCATGGCAATAACGTAACGTATTAGAATTGAGCCCGCCAGAAGTTTTCGTTAAGTGATTAAGCATATATTTAAGGCAGATTTCTCGATGTTTTAATATTTTTTTATGGAGAACCTATCCCTTTATATTTCCAGATCTTAGAAGAGCGAGCGAACGACCTCTCGCAAGCTTTGGCTGAAGAGGAAGAGAAGGCCAAGCATCTCAGCAAGTTGAAGGCGAAACAGGAGTCTGCTATTGCAGAGTTGGAAGAGAAACTATTGAAGGTAAGTTATTGTAAATTCGATGAAAAACACGTATAACCGTGTTTTGTTCGTATTCTAGATTGTTACTTATTTATTTTCGAAAAAAGTAGGTTAAGAACTAAAGGACAGAAAATATACTACGTATAGAAGATTGAATAGACGTCTAAACTACAGTCATGTCATATTTTGTGCAAGCTAACTTGTAACCTATTTGTATATGACAGTGTGTCGATATTCCACTGTAGCGCTTAATTCGTTGACGTCTAACGGCTGCCAGTCGGCTGTGCCCGCGCCTCAGTACTACAATGGAATGTCGACATACTACACTATACAAATAGGGTACACATTAGCTGGCACTGACTCTGACATGATTGTAGTTACAAGCATGTTATGGATCAACTACGTTAGACGCGTTTTCTATGGGAATGAATATTAAGTACAAAGTACAATATATTTTTTGTGTCTGCAGTATAAAGGTTTTTTTTAATGATTTTTGTTTGTCTTTGAAAAAAAAAATGCAGTGTTTACTACCTATAGGTTCAGTACTGAGAATAAATTTGGCCGAGTATCTTTTTTGATCGTTTTTTTTAACGATAATTATTTTAATAATATTAATCGTGTTTGGTGTGTCCAGGATCATCAAATGCGGCAAGAAGCGGACCGCGCCAAGAGGAAGCTGGAGACTGAGCTGCAGGATGTGAAGGAACAGCTCGTTGAGAGGAGAGCGCAGCTGGAAGAGCTGCAAGTTGTCATGGGTGAGTTTTACTGCATTTACATTATTTGCGAACATCTGAGTGGATAGAGTCATGAGTTATGCCACTGCTAACCTCTAAGCAATACATCTGGGAAAAAAAACCGCTCCGGGGTAGGTTTATTTAGCCACGAGCGCAGATGAACTATGGACGCTACATGAATCATCTCTTGTAGATGGAACGGGCCAATAATTACGATAAAGAGTTACGAGTGGAGCGCTATGCTCTTACATCGTTAAACATAATAGGGAATATGCGTGTGTTTCAATTATTAAAAATAATAGGATAAACGGAGAGTTTAACCGAAATCGGCTGGTAAAGTTCTGAAATATAAGCGCTCACAAGTATTTAGGAGGGAGCTATCTGTCCCTTTCTACTAAAATACGTGCATATTATAGAATTTGTTTGGAATCGGGAAGTTTGACGTCGTAAACCTAGTATAGTGCCCTCCCTGTCTAACATGAAACTAAAATGTTTACAAAAGTTTACTTTCGATGATTTGTTTTGTTGCCATTATATTTCGTTTAACAAACGAAATAAGCGAATTTGAATTAATTAATCTATTCAATTTCAATCAATTTATTTATTGACACTAAGTACATGAATACTTATGAAGCCACTGGTCCCCGAACGAGTGTTACAGTATATTTCGGAGAGCCGAGCCTCCGTGCCTCGAAACATTCGGCAATCGTTCTATATGTGCGTACAGCGAAGCGCGAGGAAGAGCTCGCGGCGGCCATCTCCCGCGCGGACGAGGAGGGCGCGGCCCGCGCGGCGGCGCAGAAGGCGGCGCGCGAGGCCGAGTCCGCGCTGGCCGACGCGCACGAGGACCTGGAGGCCGAGCGCGCCGCCAGGACCAAGGCGGAGAAGCTGAGGCGCGACCTGAACGAGGAGCTGGAGGCGCTGAAGAGCGAACTGCTGGACTCTCTCGATACTACGGCTGGTAAGATTACTTAAAATACCTACTTTGTTAGACAGCTACACAATTTTAAGGTTGTGCAATATACATTATTATTTATCATAAATAGATCTTTGACCTGATCTCGGCAATAGATAAAATAAAACTGCGACATAGTAACAAAGTGAAGTAGATAGATAGATATATAACAACTCTTAATTGTGCACACCAACAAAAAACAATAGAAAAAAGTTGTAACTTTTGAAGAAATAAAAAGTAACTATGTGTTAATCCAGGATAAAAGCTATCCTCATTCCAAATTTCATTCAAACCCGTTGAGCTTGACGAAGTGTACATATAGACAATTTTTCGCATTTATAATATAAGTGTGATCATCGTCCGTGTATTTATTTTCTTTAAAAGAAATAAATACCAATAAATTACTAAAAAAATTATAAAATGTATTATAAAAACGGGGCAGGACTCAGGCTTTCGGTGGTTAAGGCTGTAAAGTGAGGAACCTCCTGACAGCGTGACGTGTCAAGAATCACTGTTCTTAGGATCTTACCCTTGACCCGACCATCTACCGAAAGCCTCTAGACTAGGCTTTTCACTATGAGGCTGTTCACCGTAACGATTATCGGGACAGTGACCGTCAACATGACCTAGAGACCTGGGTATGACCTTAAACTGCATCCAGAACCAGGACGGTCTCGGTTAACGGTGGTGAGCTTTCTGCGATCCCCAAGCCGCTTGCCAAGCGTGGTGACCCCCTTATGAAGGGGGAGGCCCTCGAAAACAGTGGACGTCTTCTAAGCTGATGATGATACTTGTCAACATCTCACATGACAGCTATCTCGTAAGCCAAATCGAAGTACTTGCCGAGTATTACAATGATTAAACTATTTATTATTATTACATCTCATTATTATTTAATCGACAGCCCAGCAAGAGCTCCGATCGAAGCGCGAGCAGGAAGTGGCCGTCCTGAAGAGGAGCCTGGAGGAGGAGGCGTCCTCCCACGAGGGCACGCTGGCGGAGCAGCGCCACAAGCACAGCCAGGAGCTGCAGCAGCTCAACGAGCAGCACGAGCAGATCAAGAAGGCTAAGGCTGGTGAGTGAATTACTTAAATAAACAAATAAAAAATATAAATGTCGGTGGACATTTTGAACACAGCGTCATCCTATCTCCAAGCTTTGCTTGAATACAAATCCGTATGGAAACATCTCGTCGGCTAGGTTAGTTTTAAAAAGATTGATATTATACCAGGCAAATTGTAATGGAGAAAGCTCTCAGACTGCTATCACACTATCGGTTTGCGAGCGTTTTCAAAGCGGAGCGGGCGTGCCGCGAATACGTGGCGGACGCGTAACGAACACACCGCGTATGCGCAACGAATACGTCGCGGTCGCGTAAAGAACACGCCACGCATGCGCAACGAACACGTCGCGGTCGCGCAACGAATACGTCGCGGTCGCGTAACGAACACACCGCGCATGCGCAACGAACACGTCGCGGTCGCGAAACGAACACGTCGCGGTCGCGCAACGAACACGTCGCGGTCGCGCAACGAATACGTCGCGGTCGCGTAACGAACACACCGCGCATGCGCAACGAACACGTCGCGGTCGCGAAACGAACACGTCGCGGTCGCGCAACGAACACGTCGCGGTCGCGCAACGAATACGTTGCGGTCGCGTAACGAACACACCGCGCATGCGCAACGAACACGTCGCGGTCGCGCAACGAACACGTCGCGGTCGCGCAACGAATACGTCGCGGTCGCGTAACGAACACACCGCGCATGCGCAACGAACACGTCGCGGTCGCGCAACAAATACGTCGCGGTCGCGCAACGAACACGCCGCGCATGCGCAACGAACACACCGCGCATGCGCAACGAACACGTCGCGGTTGCGCAACGAATACGTCGCGGTCGCGCAACGAACACGCCGCGCATGCGCAACGAATACACCGCGCATGCGCAACGAACACGTCGCGGTCGCGCAACGAACACGTCGCGGTCGCGCAACGAATACGTCGCGGTCGCGTAACGAACACACCGCGCATGCGCAACGAACACGTCGCGGTCGCGCAACGAATACGTCGCGGTCGCGTAACGAACACACCGCGCATGCGCAACGAACACGTCGCGGTCGCGCAACGAATACGTCGCGGTCGCGTAACGAACACACCGCGCATGCGCAACGAACACGTCGCGGTCGCGCAACGAACACGCCGCGCATGCGCAACGAGCTCGCCGTGAACGGCATTTTGTAGATTCTCGTACAGAACTCTTTCGTGCTTGAATGGTTATGTTCACTGCGTTTTCGTAGTAAAAAAGCCAACAGTTTAGTGTTTCCTCGTCGAAACCCATTCTGTTACTGAGTGTATTACGTCGTGAATTCGCCGCGAACAGGCGACGAAAATGTTGTGTAATCGCCACGTCTTCGCTGTGCAGCCGCGGCGTGTTCGCGACGTATTCGCGACGTGCCCGCTCCGCTTTGAAGACGCGAGCAAACCGCTAGTGTGATAAGGGCCTTATGCGGGTCTACGTTGTTACATGTATATTTTTTCCGTGTGACCTTTATAACCCGTATTGGTTCCTTTTTGTCTTGTATTATATGTAAAATAAAAGAGGTTGAATGCAGTTCACAAACTCATTTTAGAAAACTGGCAGCTGACAAAAAAAAAACACTTTTCCATATCCAAATTAGCATCAGATCAAAAACTTCAAAAACCTTTCTAAACTGTCATCTACAAAAATAACTTTCTGCGAAATTTACGATCGTTTTTAATATGTTTTGTATAATTATTATGTGTTAGTTAAATAAATTATTAATTTAAAAAAATGGCCGCCACACGAAGACAGAAAAACGTGAAGTTCGGACTATCCAAGGATGACAACTTTGAGGTGGAGACTTCGACTTTTCCCGAAGAGGGTAGCTCGTTTAACTCGGCCAAGAATTACTGGCAACACATGTGCAAGAGCGAGAACTCCTCGGATAGGCGAGACGACGTTTCCATGATAGGTATAGTCTGCAAGATTAGAAGTAGCTAGCTGGTGAAGTTGCCCCAAATTATGAAAGAGATTGCTACTGGTAGCGTATCAAGTACCTGTGAATGGAGTGCTGAGTGTACACGACATTTTTTTAATTACCTTTACCTTAAAAGTAAACCAGCCGGTCACTTCTCCATAGAAACGGGGAAGTAATATTACTCCACTATGTAATGCTCTAGGTCCAAGACTTAAGTATTATATCGATTTGTCTCTTCATTATTTAGGATTGTAAATTGATAAGAAAGTAAACAGTTAATAAACATGAAAATTATAAGCCAAAACATCTTGTATTTTAGCTCAATTTTAATGCCACTTTGGACGTAAATAAATAACATGAGCAGTACGAAAACTCTAAAATAATGTATCAATCGGCATATTTTAGTCCATCAAAATTTCAAAGAACTTTAGTTGGAATAAATTAGTTCAATAGTGTATTCATCACAATCCTGCAGCCAAAGGTCGACATGAAAAAATTTGATTCATACTTGGCGGAGCGTACAAAAGAACTTAGTCGAATTGAGAATCTCTTTTTTTGAAGTCGGTTGAAAATTAACGTGACAACGAGTTGACTAATAGGTGTGATGAAATTCTAGCTCTGGAGAAAGCGAAGCAGTCCCTGGAAGCCGAGAACGCGGACCTAGCGACCGAGCTGAAGTCTGCGAGCGCGGCGCGCGCGGATGGCGAGCGCCGGCGCAAGCAGGCCGAGGCGCAGCTCGTGGAGCTGGCCGCCAAGCTGCAGGAGATCGAGCGCGCCAGGTGAGTCTCGACTCACTTCCTACTACCAACTAGCTCGGTAATGGACTTTTTTTGGACAATTTTTTTTAAATGTAATGGTGTGACACTATGTTATTTTAAATTACACTTTATTACTAAACTTATTGAACAAAAAAATATTTTTATATAATATAAATATGCATCAGATATCTCTCGCAATACAGCGGGGGAACGCAGCTAGCCTAATGGGCACGTTTGGGCGAGGGGCAAATTTGACGTAATCTATTTAGATTTAATAATATTTTGACCATTTATTTAATTTGACATGATTTATATTATTGTATTGTTATAATTAATTATTGAGAGCAGATAGATATTCATATTCATATTTATTGGTAAAAAATAATTTGACTAGTCAAATAATATTGTTCGTTATAATTTGCTTACAATGTGTAAAATTGTATATCGTATTGATGATCTTATCATAATATTAAATTAATTAATTAATCTCAATGAAAAAATAAATATTAAGTAATTTAAAAATAAAAATATACATAATATAATTATATAAATTATCTTAGTGATTTTTGGAGGGTTATATTTTCTCTAGCAATAAGTTGCTGAAATAAGGAAATTACAGATACATATGTCTTCACCTTAATATATCAAGATTAGTTAATAGTCAATAGTTATAGTTATTTATTTTAATAGTTCATTGTTTAAAAAAAATACATTTAAAACATACCGAAAGACAACAAAAATTATTATTTTTAAAAAACTACAAACCTAAATAGCATTACTTCAGCGTACCCTGGATACCACACTAGGGTGACCTGTGACTGTGATTGTGTACTGTGTTGATTTAAAAAAAAATGCTCTAGAGGCATTATTTATTATATTATTATTTAATTCTTTATTGCACACATAAATACATTAATGTACAAAGGAGGACTTAATGCTAAAGCATTTTCTACCAGTCATCCCCGCGGTTAAAGAGATGGTAGAGGTAGGCGCACAAAATAAATTATAGTTGAGAGCAAATACAGTAATCCAAGAAGAAAATAGGGGATTACATAAATATGTATGAATAATCGCAGACCATGTTCCCTCTTAATATTTATTGATATGTCACGATCGTAGTATAAATATAAAGAGATTAATATGTTTATAATGTCTGTAGGACGGAGGTGCAAGAGAAGTGTGTGCGGCTACAGAGCGAAGCCGAGGCCGCGGCCGCGCAACTCGAGGCCGCCGAGCTGAAGGCCTCCGCGGCCGTCAAGCAGGCCGCCACCGTCGGCGCGCAGCACGCCGAATTACAGGTACGTTAATGGGGAACGCGGGTGGAATAATAGGCTAGATGACTGGTTTTTTTTTATTGTCCTTTTCAAATGTGGCCCATAAATATAGCCGATTAAAGAAAAGAAAATTAAAATCTGATCAAAAATAAGCAACTTATAAGCATTTTAATATCATGCTAGACAGAGAGGCGAAACAGCAAATCGTGACGTCACTTGTCAGGACGCCATATAAATTCTATTCTGACAAGTAAGGCGTGACGTCATTTTTTGTTTTGTGGGAAAGGGACAGAGTTGTCTCTAACAAAAACTTTAAACGCTTATATATCAGAACATTATTAACCGATTTAAATAATTTTTTCAATAGGCTAGATGACTGATGTTTAAATCGTTGAAACCAATAGCTTTGATGAAGAATTTAAGTGAATATTGTATGGTAATTGTAAACATTATTTAAATCGGTTAATAATGTTCCGAGATATGAGCGTTTAAAGTTTTTGTTAGAGACAACTCTGTCCCTTTCCCACAAAACAAAAAATGACGTCACACCTTACTTGTCAGAATATAATGTATATGGAGTCCTGAGAAGTGACGTCACGATTTGCTGTTCCGCCTCTCTGTCTAGCATGATATTAAAATGCTTATAAGATGCTTATTTTTGATCTGATTTTAATTTTCTTTTCATTAATCAGCTATATTTATGCGCCACATTTGAATAGGACAATAAAAAAAAACCAGTCATCTAGCCTATTACCATACTATATTTACTTAAATTCTTCATCTAAGCTATTGGTTTCAACGATTTAAACATCAGTCATCTAGCCTATTCACTGACAGGGTGGCGACCACGTGACAATAAGCTCCATAATGTCTTTTTTTTAATACAATTAAGTAACGAGACGAGCAAGACGTTCGCCTGGTGCACTGCGCTCGTCACCCTGTGATATTAGATGTTAAATCTCTTCATGCCCAGTGATTTCACTGGTAACTATGTCACTATAGCCACGATAACATACAAGAATTATTTTGTATTACATCTATTCAAAAAGGCCTTCTTCGTTCCTCGCAAACAGCTCTTCTCTGCCTTGTTTTGTATTTATAATGTGGATATTGTTAGTAAAAGTTCCAATCACCAAAGAGATTAACCACGGACATTGTATGAACAAGTAACAGCCTGTTTGAAAAACAAAGGCGCGAAGTCGTCGTTCGTAATTGTTTACTCAAATTCGGATTTTACTTTGTCTTATTTTAACTGAGTGTATCTTCCTCGATAAAAAGTGAGAAGTGAGAGTGAGTAGTGAGAATGAAATAAACATAGGTACTATTCTTATACATAAGATGCACTTACTTAATTTCTCATAGAGGGTGATAAAAAGCGGAGTGTCCACCTCGGGATCAACACTATTTTTAAGCTCGAGTACTTTGAATCCCTCGCTGCGCTCAGGATTCTAAACTAGAATTCTTCGCTACGCTCTGGATTCAAAGAAACACTCTCGCCTTAAAAATTGTTGTTTCCTCCCTTGGTAAACAATCTACTATTAAGTTACGAAAGAGGAAGGGCATGTTATGTCCTGCAGTGGGTTCAATGATGACAGGGAGAAAATATCCTCGTCGAAACCCACATAGACAACTGTGAGTAGGATTTTGGGCTACTTCTGCTAATCTCCAGAGGCCTTCATTTCGGACTCTTTATTCTACGGAGTACAGAGATGGCTGAGGTTGTGTATAAAATGATACCAAGCATTTCATCATCCTTAGCCCGGAGACGTCCACTGCTGACGAAGGCCTCCCCTTTAGACCGCCACACTGTTCGACAACCTGCCATGTGCACCCACCGGTTGCCCGCGACTTGTACAACGTCCCCGGCCCACCTATATATATATATATATATAGTGGGCGGCCGCGCCTACGCTGCGTAGGACGGTTCGCGGTCGCCACGAGAGAACCTTTCTTCTTCCCCATCGGTTGTCAGTTCGTCAAGCTTTGCATAAGCAAAACTGCTGAACTTCTTACATTCTTAATGAAACATAATTATAATAATTCCATTTCTCTTTTTCACTATAAGTACCGTATCTCTTCCCAGGCCCTTCTAGAAGAAGAGACGAAACAGAAGCTGTCTCTACAGACGAAGTTGCGCAACATCGAACAACAGCTGGAGCAGGCGAGGGACGCGCTGGAAGAGGAAGAAGAAGCGAAGAAGAATCTAGAAAAACAGGTCAGTTTGCTGCTATTGCCCGGGGCCTTATTTTTGAATCGTGCGCAAAGCAGCGCATTCGAAAGGAGCCGACTTTCAATCGATATTGAATCTTATTCCAAACAGTATCGTTCGAAGGTCAGCTCCTGTCGTATGCGCTACGCTTGCGTACGATTCAAAAATAAGGCCTCAGGTGAAGTACGTACCGAAACCTAATGTTGGAAATTCTTGCTTTGGTTTGTAAATATTAGATTCAAGTATAATTAAATGAGAGGGTAAACACGTGAATGTCTAATCAGAAAGTGATTGCCTCGCCGATCTGCTTACAATATGGAATATGCATGGTTATTTTTATTGACTCACAAAAGAGCTGTCTCGCAACAAAACAACACATCGAAAATAAATATATGCATGTGTTTATAAAATAAACACATGCATATTCCCTATTACTGATATAACTACATAGACTTTTTTTTGGTAATTTTACATAATTCCATTGGGGCTGGATGGAGATATTGCAGTATTTTTTTAAAAACACGGAACAAAAATTGTGCTTACCCAATCTTAAAATAACACTTTATTTTGGGAGCTATTCTAAAGTCTCCTGGGTGGGGGTAGATAGCGTCCAAACTGATTCTCTGTCCTGTCTTATCTTGAGTTTGGTTTGGTGCTTTAATTTGTGCAACGTTTTATACAAAAAAAAACATTTTCGAAATATATAAATGTCCCCGTCTTAAAAAGTGAACTTTTTATAAATATCTTCTCGTCAATATGTTCCAGGTGGTAGCGCTGACCCAGCAAGTGGTCGACGCCAAGAAGAAGGCGGAAGAAGAAGCAGAGAACGCGGCCGCGCTGGAAGAGCAGCGCAAGAAGCTCAGCAAGGACGTGGAAGCGCTACATCGGCAGATCGACGAGCTGCAACAAGCCAACGACAAACTGGACAAAAGTGAGTATCTTCTATTGAGCTAATATCAATAGAGTCACAAACATGCTAAAAAAAAAACCGCGCCAAAACTCGGCGCAAGCTATGCAGTGCGCCGACTTTTTGAACGACTTAAACTACGATAAGACACAAGCGCTCAAGGATACATTGAACACTATACAGGCGACATAACGTCTAAATTCGAACAATTTCGAACTATATAATGTAGAACGGCACTCGGACGTTTTTTGACTGTTTTCACTTAGAGGTTGTGACTCTTTAGATATTAGCTCAATGGTAATCTTCTATTTTGAACCTTAAAGTATAATTAGAACTCAAGGCAGTGATTAAAGTCGTTTATCAGTATTTTTTTACTTGGCCCGGTGTACTTCGTTCCATCTAAAATTTTAACCAAACCACCGAAGTTTAAGGTTCGCCTTAATACTTGGGTGGCAAACAAAAAAACCCTGGGCCTTGCTATGTCCTAAAACTGCATCCAGAACCATCGGAGTACTGCCAGCAGCGTCCTCTCGGTTAACGGTGGTGAGCATGTGATAACCAAGCCGCCTGATAAGCGTGGGGATTATGGCAATCCCTCTCTGTTACGGGGGAGGCTCTCTTCCAGCAGTGGGCGTTCTCTGGCTAATAATGTAATTTAAAAAAATGCTGTCTATCCATTTTCGAGTTTTTACGAGACTAACGGCGATAGGGTAGATGACTGATGTTTATATCGTTGAAACCAATAGCTTTGATGAAGAATTTAAGTAAATATAGTATGTTTATTGAAATAATAATTTAAATCGGTTAATAATGTTCTGATATATGAGCGTTTAAAGTTTTTGTTAGAACCAACTCTGTTCCTTTCCCACAAAACAAAAAATGACGTCACGCCTTAGTTGTCAGAATAGAATTTATATGGCGGACAGAGACGTGACTTCACGATTTGTTGTTTCGCCTCTCTGTCTAGCGGGATATTAAAATGCTTATAAGTTGCTTATTTTTGATCAGATTTTCATTTTGTTTTCATTAATCCGCTATATTTATGGGCCACATTTTAATAGGACAATAAAAAAAACCAGTCATCGAGCCTTGATTTTTTGATATATTTATTATTGGTAGTTGTGCCTTTCCTACTACAGGGCTGCTCTTCCCTCCTTCTACTTTTCATGGTCAAAAGCTTTTTATAGTCCAGTCGCTGTAGTGGGAGCAAATCTCATTCCGCCATCGTTATTTGGGCCTGACGTCTACCTTTTATTATTTGTATATACCAAAAGTCCTCTTTGTTTTTGACGTTATTCAATAGCATTATTTCGATTTGCTTATCAGTTGCATTTTGTCATTATAAAGAAAATAAGAGACAATTATTTTAGTGCCGCGTTGGAAGAAAAGTGCAAATACTTTTATGACAATAAAATCCTGGCAAATCGCGTTGACTAGACGCTACCAGCCATGCAAATGCCAGACGGACGAACCGCTACATTTTTTATTTTATTTCAGCCCTGATCTGTTCAATGTTTGATTTAGTAAAGAAACATTGTTTGTTTTCCAGGCAAAAAGAAAGTGCAAGCCGAACTGGAAGACACGAACATCGAGCTGGAGGCGCAGCGCTCGAAGGTGCTCGAACTCGAGAAGAAACAGAAGAGCTTTGATAAGGTATGCTTGACAGGCATTACTTACTACTCTCAAAACGTCTCAAATGCCCACTCCTAAAACTGCGTCTATTTAATATAGCCAGTTCTTAACAGGGTTCGAAAATATCCGATATTTATTATATATATCAGATATATTCAAGTTTGATATATATACATTTTGTATGAAAGCCATATTATTATTTTATTGTATTATTTATAAATACTATTTGCATATGTGTTACATAAACTTATTAAAAAAAAATAACTTGCATGTTTTTAATGTTTTATTTATTTAGGTACTTAAAATCAGACAAATGAAACCAAAACATAAAATCTTCTTTTAGATAAGGCAAACATAAAATCTTATATATCTAAAAATCAACTTAATAACCTAAAACCTTATTTATATATGATATATATCCATTGATATTTCTTTCTTTCCTTCTTTCTTTCTTTCTACGAGCATCTAACTATATAAATAAACTGGAAGACTATCCCGAATTTGACTTATTTAATTCATCCGCGAACTCGATAAAACTTAATATTACCAAAAACTGGTTTGGTGTGTCTCCTTGACTTATACTTAGTATACCTACATATTATTTATTTAATTGCATTTAAGTAATTGCAGACAAGTGTCTAATTAGTCTCAATATGCGGAAACTCTTAAATGGCGCATAGTTTCTATATGTTTAGTAATTATGTTTTTTTGTCGCTGTTAGTTTCCCGAATAAAATAAAATAAATCAAATACCAGTTTGATATATATCGGATATATATTCATTTCCATTTATATATATCCTCGAACCCTGCTTCTTAACCCACTTCTTGTTAATGTCCACTTCTCCAGTCACTTCTCATACATTTATGTGATGAACGTAGATGTTTGTATGTCTGGATGTTTTCCGTATTACGAGGGCTACACTAAAAGTATCGGGAATGGAATATTTCCACTGTTTCTGTCATATTAAAATCTTTTTAATTGAAAACTCCTTGGTTTTAAAAATCGAATACCATTTATTTATTTAAAAAAATATTCTCGGTCTTGTCACAAGGTTTTGTCAAACTTGTTTAGTCGTTGAGAAAATGGAATTGACTCGAGAAAATTCAAGAGCGATGATTTATTATGACTTTCGAAGTGGTTTAACACAAAAACAGTGTGTTGACCGGATGATTTCTGCATTTGGTGATAAAGCCCCATCCAAAACCACAATTTATCGCTGGTTTGCTGAATTTCAACGTGGACGTGTCAAGCTCAGTGATGATCCCCGTCAAGGTCGTCCAAAAACTGCAGTCACCCAAGAAAACGTTGATGCTGTGCGTAAGCTGATTGAGGAAGATCGACATGTGACATACCGCGAAATTCAGGCAACTTTAGACATTGGCATGAGTCAAATACAAATAATCTTGCATGAAAAATTAGGTGTAAAAAAGTTGTTTTCCCGATGGATACCGCATTCGCTCTGTGAAGAGCAAAAAGCGGCTCGCGTTACTTGGTGCGTCAGAAGTCTCGAAAGATTCCACGCAGGATCCTCAAATGCTGTATACAACATCGTATCAGGTGACGAATCCTGGATATACGCGTACGAACCCGAAACAAAAAACCAGTCACGAGTTTGGGTGTTCGAAAATGAGTTAAAGCCAACAAAAATTGTTCGTTCACGGAGTGTTGCAAAAAAAATGGTGGCCACGTTTGTCTCCAATACCGGCCATGTTACGACTATTCCTCTTGAGGGACAAAGAACGGTTAATGCAGAATGGTATGCTAGCATTTGTTTGCCACAGGTCGTTTCTGAACTCCGTAAAGAGAACTGCAACCGCCGCATCATCCTCCATCACGACAATGCGAGTTCTCACACCGCGCACAGAACAAAAGAGTTTTTAGAGCAAGAAAACATAGAATTATTGGACCATCCGCCGTACAGCCCCGACCTAAGCCCTAATGATTTCTATACTTTCCCTAAAATAAAGAATAAATTGCGTGGACAGAGATTTTTATCACCTGAAGAAGCTATGGACGCCTACAAAACGGCCATTTTGGAGACCCCAACTTCCGAATGGAATGGTTGCTTCAATGATTGGTTCCATCGTATGGAAAAATGTGTCAAATTTCGCGGAGAATACTTCGAAAAGCAATAAATATATTTTTAAATAGTAATGTTGTGTCACTTCCTTGATTCCCGAAATTTTCAGTGCCGCCCTCGTAAAGGTATAAATTTACAAAAAAAAAGGTACAGGTCAGGTAGGTGGTGTCAGGTGTAAGTTCCCATGGTACAAAGCTTTGCTTAGTTTGGGACTAGATGGCGCTGTGTGAAATGTTCACCAATATTTATTCATTTATTTTCTCATAAAGACTTCTGGGGGGCTAAAATGGCCGCGTTTAGCAATTCTGCATATGATCATATGATGATTCAATTCGCAAATCGTAAAACGGTCACTTAGGCGCCAATTCATACTATCATTTTGCAAATGATTCCTTTACGGAATTCATTAGTTTGACAGTTTTTTATAGAAAGTCGTAAAATGATCGATGAAAGATGAATGATGCATAAAGTCAACTTGCAGATTCGGTAGAAGTTACTCGAGAGCTACTTTTTATAATTCATTCTGCTAAGAATTCATAAGATGAACTGCTTTTAGGGGAATTGCTTAATGCGGCCATTTTAGACCCCCTCTTCTACTTCAAGCGATAGTGTTTCGGGCGACATGTTAAATAATAAACCTCCCAGAACAGATATAGCAAACTGCGAAGCACTGTTCAATGTGGTTTCGTTCAAGCATCGTCATTTTCAGGCCGTAATCGCTGAGCATATGCCTCTCTTGTACGCCACTCATTCCAGTTCTGTACTCTATCTACTCTATTCCAAGTTGGACCCGCAGTTTTCACAATATTGTCGACCTAACGAGTCGGTGGGCGTCCGACCTCATTGTACTAAATATTTGAATTATATATAAAAAACAATATTTTTGTTACTGTAATTCCTGCAAAGAAGGTGTATTTTATGTTGGTTAAATGTAATTTGTGTCGCAGGTCGTGGCGGAGGAGCGCGCCATAGCCGAGAAGTACGCGGCGGAGCGCGACCAGGCCGAGCGGGAGGCGAGGGACAAGGAGACCCGCGTGCTGTCCCTCTCGCGGCAACTCGACGACGCGGCCGAAAAGGTACGCGGCTGTTTAATCATTCACTGAAGATTAGAAAAAAAATAAGAAATATAAAAGTTTTTTGATGAAATTTTGATTAGGAAAAATATAATTAAAAATAATAATTAAATGCAGCGCGGCTAGGTATTCTATAAAACAATTCGAGGTCTACAACAGTCGCTTGGTAGAGCTATTTGTAACGAGAATAACAGTGACTGATTACATGTTGTATCCGAACCGTATTTGAACCAGCCTTGGACAAGTAACTTAAATAAAAAAAACACTTCAAATTAATATGGAGCCACCTAAATCTAAATCGTTCCACGGGTTTTTTTTGCAAAAGTAAGTTATCTATAATCGTGCCCTTTGTCAGGTGGAAGAGCTGGAACGCACGAAGCGCCTCCTGCAGTCGGAGCTGGACGAGCTGGCCAACACGCAGGGCACGGCCGACAAGAACGTGCACGAGCTGGAGAAGGCCAAGCGCAGCCTGGAGTCGCAGCTCGCGGAGCTGAAGGCGCAGAACGAGGAGACGGAGGACGACCTGCAGCTCATCGAGGACGCCAAGCTGCGGCTCGAAGTCAACATGCAAGCCATGCGCGCGCAGTTTGAGAGGGACTTGCAGGTTTGTGCAACTTTTGTTTGTTTGTATTCGAGTATATACTTTTTTTTTTAATGTCTGATGGACCCCTTTGCAGTGATAAGTAACAGTGCTAAGAAGTAGCTGTTTGCACCAACAGCCGGAAGACGTCCACTGCTGGACGAAGGCCACCCCCTTAATAGGGAGGTGTTGCCATAATCCCCACGCTTGGCAGGCGGCTTGGGGATCGCAGAATGCTCACCACCGTTAACCAAGAGAACGCTGCTGCCCGTCCTCCGGTGGGTCTGGTTGCAGTTTAAGGACATACCCAGGTCCAGAAACCAAACTGTTGTATTGTATTGATATATTTGCGAGAAAGTAAGACATGTTGTCCCACTGTTCCAGGCTAAAGAAGAGCAAGGCGAGGAGAAACGTCGCGGCATCGTGAAACAGCTGCGCGACCTCGAGTGCGAGCTGGAGGAGGAGAGGAAGCAGCGCGCCGCCTCGCTCGCCACGCGCAAGAAGCTGGAGGGAGACCTCAAGGACGCCGAGCAAGCGCTGCATCTCGCCAACAAGGTACACCAACTACTGCCAAGCGATGAAGAACTGAATAATATTTATTATCATAAAGTTACATTCACAACCATCTTACTAATAATAAAATATCGACATTCTATAATGGACTCGTCACCAAAAAAAAAGGAAAACCAATTTAATAAGAAGCTATTTTGTGGGTATTATAATATTATGTCCTTCCGCCGTTATTCGAGGCCTTTTAAACAATATTGAGATGACATCTTCCGGTTTCGGCCGTATTTTAGTCGTTGTAGTTCCATTTAACGGCGAAAATATGGTAACTTCCGGCCGCCATGTTCACCAGGTGCCCCTCCATAGGAGCTTCCTTCATTGGCGTCTTGATTTTCGAGCCGTAACATACATTTAAACGCTGTTAGCGTTCGTAATTTTTTTTTTTATATAGCAAAATTATTTAAAATCTACTATCGTTTGTAGAAGTGCTTATAAAAGTTGTAGTTTCAATCGTATTTTCTAATATTTGTACAGTTTTTTTTTTGTAAAAAGGTTACTACCCTCATAAAGTGATTTTTAAGTAATTTATTACTCAAAATGTCTGAAAGTGATGAAAACGTGCGCGAGTGTATCACGTCGTCATCGTCATCCACTAGTGATGATGAGGACCCGCGAAGCCATCGTAAGCGAAAACGGTCGCGCAGGGACGAGGGAGGTCAGAAAAAGCGTAAGGTATTAGAACACCTTGCCGAACAAGTAAGTCAAATCCAAAATTTTTTGGCTTGTGCATACCCTTCTCCGGGTTGGCACCCGGTCGATCCTGGGTATCATCCTTCAAGAGAAATCAATGTAGACAGCCCGGCGCCAAGTCAGCTGGATGCGCCTAGTAGCGAAGTGCCTGCCGAGTCCGCCCTTCAGTTTAAATTTGAGTTAACGACAAATTTAAAAGAACCCACAATGCAAAGAGCCTCTTCTGAGCATTTGCGACTGTTGAATTCATTACAACATTTTAAATCTGAAAACTGGACTAACGTCCGCTATTCGGAAATCCAAAAATCGTATAATGCACGACCGGGGTTCGTCGATCTGGAGGTGAATGATGAGATTAAACAATTTGATAGGGCAAACAATCTGATTGCAACGGATAGGTCCTTGGGTGCGATTACCCATGCGGTCATTATGCAGAGCGACGCTTTAAAAACGGGGGTATCCGAGTTACTGCAGTGGGTTCATGATAGTGGTGAAGTTGACAAAGACGCGTTGGCAACAAAAATTAAAGAAATTTTTTCAGGTGATTTTCAAAAAATCTCGCTTGATTGTTTGCAATTGCTTTGTGGTCGCCGAGCCGACATTATCGAACAAAGACGAGATGCATTTCTGAATTTAGTAAAAGACAAATTTTTAAAAACAACGCTGAAAAAGATACCTCCGTCTTGTGATTTTTTGTTCCATAAAGAAGAATTCTCTGAGGTGTTAAAAAATAATGGCGGTACTGGTAAAGTTTTTTCAAGACCCTCCTTCTCTGCGCAAGAGAAGAGAGTTTCATCTGGATCTCAGGCTGCGCAACCTGGACCCAGTAGCTACAACCAAGCCGGTCGCAACACAGCACCGCTTGCGTTGCGATACCACACTCCACAGGGGGCTAGGCCATTTGTACCAATGCAGTCATATACTCCTATGCAATCGTATGCATCCTATTATGATTTCCCAGCCCACGCTGGAAACCAACGGTTTTTTCGTCCTCAACATAAGCCACAGTCGTTTACCGCAGGTCAACAGACCTCGGCCAATTCAAGAAAACCAGCATATCAACAAGGACTCTCCAGTCAAACCACTGCAACGCGTGGCAGAGGAAGAGGCAGTAAACATTTTTGACAAAACGCAACCATTCCAGGGGGGCAGGTTAGGGACGTTCGTGGATGCGTGGATAGAGTCTGGGGCACCGACGCCCTTGCTGAATGTAATAACAGGGTACAAAATTCCGTTTCAAGCACAGCCGCCGCTTGTACTACCGCGACTCGCCAAGGGCCGCTATCAAACTGTTCCCTCTTGCGAAATGGATCAGATTATAAACAATTTATTGATAGAAAATATTCTGGAGTACGCCCCCGAAACACCCAGTTTTTTATCCACCCTGTTCTTAACCCCCAAAAGCGACGGTTCCATGCGCCCTATTTTCAATCTAAAGAGACTGAATCAATTTTTAAAAGTAACCAAATTCAGACTTATCTCAGTTCATCGAATTCCAGACTTTTTACAGCCCAACGATTGGATGGTAAAAATCGATCTTACGCAGGCCTACTACCACGTGCCTGTAGCTCTCTCCCATCGATGCTTTCTAAGAATGCTATACAGGGGTCAACTACTCCAAATGACCTCTTTGCCATTTGGACTTGCAACCGCTCCCAAAGTGTTTGCGTCCCTTTCAAACTGGACAGCGGAAATTCTGAGGAAAAAGGGGATT
The DNA here is from genome assembly GCA_905404285.2 of Erannis defoliaria. Taxonomy (NCBI): domain Eukaryota; kingdom Metazoa; phylum Arthropoda; class Insecta; order Lepidoptera; family Geometridae; genus Erannis; species Erannis defoliaria. The sequence goes on from FR990076.1 coordinate 1,505,517, forward strand.
CGAATAGTAGTCTTCCTCGACGATTATTTAATTGCATGTCAGGACAGGTTGAGGTTAGTGGAGCAGACGCAGACCGTTCTCAGGACCCTCCAATACTTAGGGTGGGTTGTCAACACCGCCAAGTCAATTCTAGTCCCTCAGACATCCCTAGAATACTTAGGTCTAGTATGGGATACGTGGAAGAACAGGAAAAGCTTACCCGAGAAGAAGATTCGAGGTCTGCGTTCTTCTATAACGAAGCTACTCGGGCAACAAAAAGCGACGCTTCGCGAAATTCAAAGCATGGTCGGAGCAGACCTAAATGGCGTCCAAGTACGAGGCAACTGGTTAAGCGGAGAAGAGTCAGTTCATTCGAATCAAAAAGAAATGTTGACTATTCTAAAATGTTTGTATCAATTCGGTCCTACTCTGAGTCATTCGTCAGTGTTGCTTCAATGCGACAACAAATCGGTCGTAGCCTACCTAAGAAACGAGGGAGGAAATCGATCGGAACAATTGATGAGTCTGACTTATCAAATTTTCAAAATTTTAGATCGGTTCGACATTCATTTAGTCCCTCACCACATTCCGGGAAAATTCAATGGTGTCGCAGATCGTCTATCTCGGAAGTCGATACTCCCCGAGTGGCATCTACTTCCTGCGTTGACAGAGGTGGTTTTTCGAAAATGGGGTGTCCCGGAAGTAGATCTGTTTGCGTCGGTACGTGCCCATGTCGTACCAAAGTATGTCAGCCTAGATCAGACGGACCACGCGGCCTGGAGATACAATGCGTTTGCCTGGGAATGGAAATTCAAGCTAGCGTGGATATTCCCCCCACCGAACCTTATACCGAGAGTCCTAATGCACCTCAATCGAGCGAGAGGCTTGTATCTAATAGTAGCGCCGAAATGGCCCCAGGCGTTTTGGAGAGCGGATCTCAAGGCTCGGGCCTTAGCACCCCCGTTCACAGTCCGTCAGTTAGAGTCCAAGCTAGTAGACCTGTCGACAGGCCTCCCACCGCCGAAAGTAAAGGAGTTGACGCTGGAAATTTGGAAATGTGGGGGTGGTCTGAATCAATAAGGTCATGGTCCACACAGCAAAAATCGTTACTGCGGGCAGGTTGGCGGAAATCGACCCTTAATACATACAAACCTGCGTGGGCAAGATGGTTAAAATGGTGTCAGAACTTTCACGTTAATCCTACAAATCCTTCGGGCTCTGAATTGGCACAATTTTTGGCCGACCTCCACCTTAAAGAAAAATTAGCATATAGAACAATTTTGGTCCACAAGTCTGTGGTTTCTACTTTATGCTCTACGGAAGATAGTGGCCAGCTTAGTTCTAACGTTTTAGTTAAACAAATCTTAAAGTCCATCGCTACGAGTCATGCTAAGAAAACACATACCGTAACAAATATATGGGATACAAATATTGTTATTTCTTGGTTAACAAATCGTACACTTCCTTTACAAAATTTGTGGGAAGTCTCACGACGTTGTGCTATTTTACTGTTACTTTGCTCGGGACGTAGAGTGCACGATCTCACACTTTTAAGTGTTTCGGACAGTAACTTCATAGACAATAAGGACGAGAACTGTGTAACTTTCTGGCCTATATACGGATCTAAAACTGATTCTGCATCGTATACTCAATCGGGTTGGAAGTTATATTCAAATAGAAAGTATCCTAATATTGATCCTGTGGTATGGGTAAGAAAACTGATACAGATGGGTAGTGATAGACGTAAGGAAAGTAATGTGAATAATCTTTTTGTAACAGCCCGAGGGCCCGCCAAAGCTGCCTCTCGAACTGTAATCGCGGGCTGGGTAAAATCTGTTTTGTCCGATGCCGGTGTCGACGCAACCCCCGGAAGTGTCAGGTCAGCTGTAGCATCTAGGGGTTGGATTGATAGAGAACCATTAGATACAATCTTAGCAAGAGCGAATTGGAGGTCAGAAAATACATTCTCAAAATTCTATAAAAAAGAAATAATATCAATACCTAGTACTAGTTCAAATAGTCTTTCTTTAGGTAATTTGTTTGAATCTGTAAGATAGTTCATAGTATGTACATTTCATGTAGAATAATGATATGTAAATATAATCAAGTACTATTAGTAACCTGTAGGCATTATTACAATTATTGTCGATTATTCTGTCTGTAATCATATTGGCGTCTCGTTCACCAGGCGATAACAAACAATGTCTCAATATTGTTTAAAAGGCCTCGAATAACGGCGGAAGGACATAATAGCAGAGTTTTACCTACCATTAAAACTCATATTATGTCCGGAGCCTTATTCGAGGCCTTACATTAAGTTCTGCCTGGTGTTAGTTAAGTTAGAAATAAGTAGATTATTGAGAACACAATGAAGGAAGCTCCTATGGAGGGGCACCTGGTGAACATGGCGGCCGGAAGTTACCATATTTTCGCCGTTAAATGGAACTACAACGACTAAAATACGGCCGAAACCGGAAGATGTCATCTCAATATTGTTTAAAAGGCCTCGAATAAGGATCCGGACATAATATGAGTTTTAATGGTAGGTAAAACTCTGCTATTGTATCTCCTTCAGAAAACGACAACAGTATGAAGGTAGTTATTAATTCGAATGTAATCTAGTACATAGTCATAGGCGAGTCAGCTGTATAGGAGATTCGTCTAAACACGATTACTGTAACATAATCCATAATCCACATCATAATCTATGAAGCAGGTCAGGCTAATGACAAGGGATGTTAAAGTTTTAAGTAGTAAAAGCGAAGGATACAATTTGAATGAAGCAAGCTTGAAAAACAATAAGACGTGAAGCTTTCTCTGTCATACATAAGACGTGAAGCTTATGACGGAAAAAGAGATGAAAAACGAGTAGGAGATAGTGTTTTTCTATTGTATGTTGTGAGTGTGTAAGAAAATATTAAAGTAAGAGATATACATAGTTTTTTTTTGCAATCGGTGTATTTGCATGCAAAAGACATTCGGTCTACTGCAAAATAATTTCATTCAGAATGTGGGTATCTATGGGACAGAACGTGATGAACGTATGAAGCTCCACTAATTGTGATCACGATCCCATTGTGGCTTATGCCTTTGCTATTATTATCAGACCTGTGGACAAGGTGAACTGACTTGACTAAAAGAGAGGGGAAATACGTCCTCTTTCTCTTTCGTTGGTTAGGCGGGGTCGCTCGTGGTCTACGCAAGGGCAAACCAAAACCGTATTTATTTATTTATATCCCCAAAGATATTATACCTTATACTATTAGCATATACTAGATTATACCCAAAGAATGTGTGTACAGAAAAATAAAATACCGAGACGTAGACATACGGCACGTATGTACGTTACTTGTTATTGTACGTTACTTGTAATTAGACGTGCAGTGAGCCTAATAGCAAATGTCTTGCAGGTGAAAGAAGACGCGGTGAAGCAGGTGAAGAAACTCCAGCTGCAGCTGAAGGAGGCCTTGAGAGAGGCGGAGGAAGCGAGAGCGGGACGGGAAGAGGCCTCGGCCAGCGCGAGGGATGCTGAGAGAAGAGTTAAGGTATACTATTTGATGTTTCTACTTTTTAATCTCTAAACAGTATGCTGTTATAGTTTATGTAATATTTATTTTTGCCATTGTTTGAGATATTATGTAGTGGTAGGTCTATTGCTGAGTCCGTCTGGGGAAGTACCACACATTTGCCAGTTATTCAATCGCCAAGCAGTAGTGTGCAAGCATTACTGTGTTTCGGTTTGAAGGGCAATGTTACCAGAGAAATTACTGGGTATGAAGAGATTTGACATCTGACATCTCAGGGTGACGAGCGCAGTGCAGTGCGGCGCAGGATTTTGTTCGCAAGTTCATAATCCTGGCACTACTACTGTTTGGGCAGGCGTGACGCTTACCACCAGGCGAGCGTGTTGCTCGTCTCGTCACTTCATTGCATAAAACCTTAGTAATCCTATCCCTAATATTATAAATGCGACAGTTTGTCGGTGTGTGAGTGTGTGTGTATGTTACTCCTTCACGCCGAAACCGCTAAACGGATTAGGATTAAATTTGGTATACAGGTAGCTTATACCTTGGAATAAAACAGGCTACTTTATATAAACCTCGGGTCGCGAGTCTAGTATAATAATATATTTTTCATCACAATTGCTCGTAAAGTGGATCTTATTACATCGGTTTTAATCAATCGGATTTAATCGGTTTTTCAAAAATATTACACACGCGTGCTTTTTACTTTACATTACGGCACTAGTGCTATAATAGGTATAACCCGGTTAAGTTATGTTTGTACCTGACAGCAAGTTATAATATGTATGTTTAAGAATCATTCTGAATATAGCCGAGTAATACAGTTTTTTCAATAATACCAACAAAGAGTTATTATGCTGCTTACGAAAATATCACCTGCGCGCGCATCGCTGGTTTGCGCGCCATTTTCCGCGCTTGCAAATATTATTGTCAGTTTCGCTGTGTGGTTTATTATTATCAAAAAGAGTTTGTTGCTTTCCTAGTAAGCGTGATGAAAATCGTCGTATGCAGCGCGTGTGCTATTTGTAATTATACTCTCGGCTCCCTTATCGAATATAATACCGCCTCGAGTGTAATGACCAACATAGCACACTTGTATCATAATGTAAATGTAATGTTATGTTACTATCGCAGGCGCTGGAGGCGGAGGCGCTGGCGCACGCGGAGGAGCTGGCGGTGGCGGACCGCGCGCGCCGGCAGGCGGAGGCCGAGCGCGACGACCTGCTCGACGAGCTCAACAACACCACCAGCAAGGTGAGCGGTACTACAAGAACGATATAATGTTATTTTATATTGCTATGGCTAAAATTTATTATATTTCTATTTTATTATATTTTCTTAATATTTTATATACCTTTAAGTATTTCTTCTGCACAAAATGTATTGTTTTTTTTTCCTGTCTATGTTTGTAATTTTTATGGTAATTTGCAAATGTTATGGGTCTATTACCTGCAAGTTTTTTTAATGCGTACGGCGCAAGACTATACTCGGTCCATTATGTTAATCGTTTTTTGACAGCTCATGCAAAGTTGGTGACCAAATAACATTGTAAAACGTCTAGCATATTATAAATAAATTTATTTGATCTAGCATTACCTCTTTACAAGGTTAAACAGTAGCCATAATTATATCTACTTAACATTTCTGTGTCACCGATAGTGTTTTTGGAGATTTTTCGCCGCCTAGGTCGCTGAGCTGTACGTTGCGTATGCCTTACTTGTACGCCGTACGTTGAAATGTTGGATCACAACATAAAATCTTTCGTAATAATGCAACTCATAGTAAAACCTAATGCCGTCCTGCGTCACCGATAGTTTTTGGAGATCAGCTGTCAACAGCCTACTTATATAATCTTGTCTTCTCAGCACCTACGTCAGGCGTAATGGCGGTCAAATCAGGATAGTAAAAAAACCGAAATGATGTTGACCATCCGTGAAACGAATGTATTTGCGTTCCAGAGCACATTACTGGTGGACGAGAAGAAACGGCTGGAGGCGCGGATAGCGGCGCTCGAGGAGGACCTGGACGAGGAGCAATCCAACAACGAGATACTCAACGACAGGCTCAGGAAGTCACAGGTTCAGATTCTTTACAGCTGTTCACTTTTTGTTATGAATTGATTTCGAAAAGTTTGAAAATATGATACTAGAGGGTGTCATAATCCCCACGATTGGCAGGCGGCTTGGGGTTCGCAGAATGCTCACCACCGTTAACCGAGGTCGCAGCTAGACATTATCCAGTGGTTCTGGATTGGTTGGTTTGCTCTAACAGTACTTGTTTATGAAAGCAATCGTTTTCCAAAAAACCTCTAAGCTTTTTTTTAAATTGGAAATGTCCTAAGATTTAATGAAAGTACGTGTAATGCAGTCCCACGACCTGGTACTCTCCCCACAGAACCAGATCGACCAGCTGACGATGGAGCTGGGCACGGAGAAGTCCGCCACGCAGAAGCTGGAGAGCGGCAAGCTGGTGCTGGAGCGGCAGAACAAGGAACTCAAGGCCAAACTCAACGAACTCGAGACCAACCAGAGGACCAAGACCAAGGTACACCGAACTTAATATTTTCTCTGCTTCAATCTATGGAAACTTGATTAAATGTCAGAGGTCCCGGGTTCTATACCTCTTTGTTTATAACGGAAAAAAGTATTTTAAAAATACTACCAGCACTGGTTCACATAGTACAAGTTTGCTTAGTTTGGGGCTAGATGGCGCTGTGTGAAATGTCCACCAATACTTATTTATATGCTTATGCAAAATCCGTTGTGTTCCAGGGTGTGATCACGTCCCTGGAGCTGAAGGTGGCCAACTTGGAGGAGCAGATCGAGGTGGAGTCCCGGGAGCGGCTCGCGCAGCAGAAGGCCTCCAGGAAGCTCGACAAGAAGATGAAGGAGCTGGCGCTGCAGCTCGACGAGGAGAGGCGGCACGCGGACCAGTACAAGGAACAGATCGAGAAGGTACGTGCACTGTGCACTGTGCAGTGCTTCTAGGGAACTTTCTAGCACTTGGCTTGGCACTGGCACTAGCTAGCTGAGAGTTGAAAAACTACCACCTAGCTTTTGGAACCGGTTTGTGGCGAAAAACTATTTTGTACTGTTTAAATTTGTTATGAGTTTATATTGTCTTGTCTTGTGTACAAAATGTGTTTTTTCTACAAATAAAATATTGTCTATTGTCTATTGTCTTCTAACGGTGTGTTCGATCAGCCTCAATTGTGAGCCAGTGTCACTCCGAGATAGTTGTACTTGTCGTCTTTGACCGCACCGTCACTTACCATCAGAAAAGCTGTGGTTAATCAACTAAAAAAATTACTCGAACCTTGCTACTTAGTACCAATGTGTGGATATTTTCATATCTAGTGATTGCGACTACAAATGTTATCGCATTGCAATTATGTTTTAGGAGATCGTGCAGAAAGGGAACTGTCTTTGGATTTGAGGGCGCTGCTGTGCTGAATTTCCTTTTTCTTTTTTTTTATCTTAAGTAATGTAGGCATAACAGAGTTTTGGCGGGAAAGCATAAAACCATGTCGCCGCATTATATTATTTAACAAAACTTGTGTTTTTCGTGTTGTGTGTAAAATGATGCGTTTTATTCATTAAGTGCCGATTTATGCCCGAGTGAGGGCAAGTAGTATAATGTGGTGTAACTTGTCTTTTCGTGTTGTTTTCAAAACTACGAAGAAGCTTGTAGTAAAGTTGCCACGACTTTGCTAGGGCATGATTGGACTTGACCGTAACTTACATTGTGTGACTTTGACTGTGACTAAGACTCATTTGACTGGAGAAAGAAAGATTGACAAATGGGTTTGACATTTGCCAGAAGGAATGAGTGGGTTAATATTTAAAAATCGTAACGTTAATATACTTTTTGGCCACACGACAGTACTCTTTCTGCACAAACTACCACATACTTGTTTTTTTTTTGATAAGAAAGAAGTTGCAACCGTAGCGTGCTCCGTATGTTGACAGATGAACGTCCGCGTGAAGACCCTGAAGCGGCAGCTGGACGAGGCGGAGGAGGAGGTGCAGCGCGAGAAGGTCGGCAAGCGCAAGGCGCAGCGCGAGCTGGAGGACATGCTGGAGACGCACGAGACGCTCTCCCGCGAGTGCAACAACCTGCGCAACAAGCTCAGGTACGTGCCGAGCCGGGCCCAGCCGGGCCCACTCCGAGCCCAGCCTGCCCGGCTGTACGGACTCGACGGTTCCACAGGAAACGTAATTAAACTACAGAAGGTTCACTCTTAAAGCGAACGTGTAAAAACCTATTGGACTACTATTGTGGAAAAACTCAAGTTAACTCAAGTTTTCCCATTTGTATTTATATGGATTGTTCGCCGTCTGTTATTCGCAGTAACGGAAATCAGTCATTAAATTTGATCGCAGTAACTACTCTGTCCAATAAGCTAATCGGTTTTTGACAGCTCATATAAAGTTGACGACATAACTTTGTAAAGCGTCCAACAAATTATTTCCCATAGAATTATTTACGTTTGAATTACCATTATCTCTTTCCAAACTTACGTCGACTGTTCACGTAACCTTGTACAGAGGTAAAGCAAAGATACTTTAAACGATTTTATTTGTATAGAATTTAATTGCTAGACGCTTTACAATGTTATGTCGGCAGCTTCCATGTGCTGTCAAAACCCGATTAACATAATGGACAGAGAATAGTATATTTATTTAAGATCTAGTACCTAAAATAGTATTTTAGTTTTTGCCCAGTTTAACGAATGAAAACTTGCTTGGATAAATGCAAATTCAACGTATATACAAGGTATACGAGACGCATAATGGACCGACCCTCGAACCCAACACTCCGTTCATTTGTATAATCTATTATCTCCCAATGTAATATATAATGCAGTACCATCGTCATTTCGGCACCTGACGGCTCGTTTACCCAACAGCACATATGAGGCGGGTCGGACGGTCCGCGCGAGCATGTCTGTGACTCGCGCGGCCTCCTTCACCGACGAGGAGGAATATACCGAGTAGCGCGAGTAGCGCGAGTAGCTGGCGCGAGCCGCTGGACCGAGGTAAACCTACCCGCTTGGGCAGGTGTCTGGAGGGAACTTGCGCTACGGCGTAACTCGTAACATCCGGTGGGGAAACCGGCTGCACGGCTGTGCGCTTGGAAATGTTTTAGCTGTTTATCTTGAAGGACAGACAAAAATAACAATAAATCTTGTATATGTAACAGAAACAATTAAAATTTACGAATAGTAAAGATAAGTCTTAAACAAAAAGCTGTAAATTTTGAACAATTAAAACGACTAAAATTGAAGAATAGTAACGAAACGCCTTTCTTAACAAAATTTCGGACGGTACCGATACTCCTTTAACAATTGTAACCATAGATATTGAACAATAGTATGCAATAAGTCATGTAAAATTTATTTTACTACAAGTTTGGATCAAAAATCTATAAGTCTTGAACAAAAACCTATACGTCTTGAACAAAAAGCTACATATTGAACAAAATGCTATACGTCTTGAACAAAAGCTACGTCTTGAACAAAAAGCTATACGTCTTGAACAAAAGCTACGTCTTGAACAAAAAGCTATACGTCTTGAACAAAAGCTACGTCTTGAACAAAAAGCTATACGTCTTGTACAAAAAGCTATAAATCTCGACCAAAAAGCTATTAACATTTCTCGAATTATAGTATAGTAATAAATAGGATTAGTCTTGAAAAGTAGTAATAAAGTTTTGGCTAAAAAGGTCAGTAAGTTTGGCTAAACTTAGAGCGTTCTTAAAGTTAACAGTCTGTTCTTGCCTGTGATCTGTAAATGGTTCAAAACTTTCCAAGTGCCAATATCGGAGTGCTTTCCAGGTTCTGCAGGTTCAATGTTAATGTGTCGTATTTTTCCCTCATGGATTTTTTTTCATCACTTTTGGATTAAAAGGTTACCCACCATCATTGTGTTGTCGATTGATTTTCATACATGTTGAGAGTGTTCTTGGGCTCTAATTTGCATGGCACAAGAATTACGGTTCCTGCCGACATACGTTTTTGGAATAATGAATTTAATTTAATTAACTTGTTTGCTGGGATAATTATTTTACTTACAAAACTAAGTTGGCCATATTTGGCTTAATGTTTGGCTGGAAGGTGGAGGGTGGACGTGAGAGGTGCCTAAATACTGATAACAGGGTTTAATTATTGGCGGGAAGATTGCCCATAATCCTCTCGTGGATATAGTAATCTAGTCACGTTTGAGGCTTTTGGGCGGTCTTGATCGGGTTCCGCCTCGGAACAGTCACAACGCGACTGCACATTGTCGGCCTCGGTGTCAGACATTTATTGTTTGATAGCAGCGCCCCGCGGTGTCATGCGCTACTTGCGCTATACAACGGAAACCGATGGTTTTTCGGAGACAAAAAATTGTCTGTGTTAATTTAGTTTATAAGCTATCTCCATTTTAAATTTCCATTAAACGCAAGGGGTAACAGTCACCTCATACAAAAAACACAGTACACATACATACTCACTCACAGCGTCCCTCATACACATACCCTCAACCATTCAAACACACACACACACACACACACACACACACAAAGTATAGCAGTTTATAAGCTATCTCCATTCAAAATTTCCTTCTAATTCATATACAATTACACATATTTTTTAAATTTATACACTTACATGCTTACACGAACACCCATTAACACACCCCGACACTCACACACCCTCACCCTTACACACACTTTCGTATTCACCCATTTACAAAATTTTAAATGCGTGACACACACTGCTAACCACAAGGAAATCAAATTTGAGCGGCCAACAAGTAACATGCGCCATGTCCCCCCGCAGACGGCAAGGCGGCCCCATCGGGCTGTCCGGCGCGTCGTCCTCCTCGCGCATGAAGCGCACGTCGCTGGCGCCGGGCGGCGGCTCCGGGGACGAGTCCTTCGACGACGTCACCGACGCGCCCAACAGCGTCGAGTAGCCGCGCCCGCACACCCTGCGACGTAGGCACGGAACAGCGCACGGACACCTACACGCACGAGCCTGACATGGAACAGTGGCCGCTAGTCTACTCGACAAGGGAACCGCTAGTCTGACCCTACGACACCGTTTCGTTTTACAGAGATGGTGTAATAGGCTAAAGACAGATATGGAATGATGGATATGTAAAGCCAGAGATGGTTTGTGGATTATTCCTATTATTAAATACAGTAATAACATCACTAAGCCTTATTTGTTGCACACAACTTCACAAGGAACGAATTTGTCGCGAATCGTCACGCGTTTAATTAGCATACAGAATTGTTCACCGCTCGAGCATTCGACGAGAATTTTTTTTTCTTAGGTTTTTGCAGTGTCCAATGACAGCTCCTAGTTTTATCAGTAATGGCCGTGATTGGTTGTAAATCCGCCATTGTTGTTTGCAAAAAACCAACTTCAGATACATGCACTAGCTTCTGAATTCGCATCATCATCAGCCAGAAGACGTTCACTGCTGAACAAAGGCCTCCTCCTTAGGCCGCCACTGAACGATAACCTACCATTGGCATCCATAAAAAGTTCAAAGTTCGCATGTAACCGAGGTATCTCAGCTCGAGATACCAGTGCTCGAGTTTTGTTATCTTTTTAATACCGGTCTAAACTGTATCAAAAAAGGTCTACTGGAGCCATTTATGGTTATCCATATCCCTGTCGTACTGGCTTCGTGGTTCCCCTGCGCCGTTCCGTAGCCGACTTCACAGCTGATATGTATGTAGCGAGTTCTGTATACGCACCGACCGCCCGCGATGACTATCTTGTATTATGCACCGTGCTTTATTGTAGCCCCATTCTGGGGTGGACTAGAGATTATTTCGGCCACTGTCTTTCTAATGTTATGAATGTGTGTGGAATAATCTCGAGTGTGCCAGAATAGGGACTTCGGGAATCGATCTGAAGGCTTAGGACATTCCCTATAGGCCTGTAACATATTGGTATATCTTATGTACTAGGCCAAGATGTCCTAAGCCTTTCTGTTAACGTGGCTTACTTGACGTTGCTATGACAATTCTGCAACACTAAGGAGGTGATGTTCTATCTTAGATTCACCTCTCTAGTTCCTATTTGTGATGGTAGTGGCGCTAGTGTGATCACGTTGTTCTGTAGAACAATAGGTCAAAACTCAAAACCGCCCGTAGCTCGTAACATGTGATCAGGGGCCGTACAAGCTGTAAAACTGTCTTATTTTTACATTACATTGATCATTGTCCTCCTGGTTTAACTGTTGAAACAGCAAGACAATAAATGTAAGGTTATTGTAAGCATCTTTATGTGGTTGTGATACGGCCTGGTTTCCACTGTGCATATTTCAACAAATCAGTCAGTTACCTATGACAGTGGAAAAGTTTATGACAAAGCGTTCTAGTGTACTTAATTCTCATTTAAACGCCACTGCAGTGTGTAACGCCAAAGTGATCTTGACAAACAATTAAATTATATTTTGGGATATTTGTTAATGGATTACGTTCTCTACTACTTTGTAATAGATTTCAGTTTGTGAGATCACTATGGCTCGCGGGTGCGTCCTCTAAAGTAAGTCGATGTAAAGCGATAATGTATGGGACGGTATCGATCGCTGACGCCTGGCTTTGTTATGTATTTATCTCGTTTTCTCTTACTATTTGTATTATAATCGTGACATTTTAATTCTGTCTAAATTGTTATTATTATTTGTGTAGAAATATGAAATAATATGTAATATTTTAACGTCTGCGACTATGGAGAATTTTAAGTAATTAACTTATTTTTACAGTTTATAATTGACAATATTATTGTAACACGAACATATTTCTTCATATTTCTACTCTTATTTCGGGTGCTCAAGTTATTTAAAAGCATTTGAACAGTCGACGAATCTCTGAGCATTAGAATCTACGACGTTTTGTATATAGACGCGTTTGCCAACGTCATTGCATCGAAAAATAGCCTACTAACTAGTGACGTCCGGTCGCGACGCTGGCTGATGCGTGACTGAGCGAATGTCGGGCGATTACATTGCTTTTTATCAATGTAGAGCGCGGTCAACGTATCTGCATATAAAACATATTAGATTACGATCCAATTCACAACCCTCGATCCAGTATTAAAACGAAACATTCCTAACAATTGAGATTTCTCATTAGCCTGCGGGCATTATGTCAAATGACTCCATTGGGTGATATGAAATTTTAATAAAGTATTATTAAATCGTGGCAAAATACGTAATTCGTTACAAATAAAATGAACTGCATTTAATGTAGCGGCTACACCTGCGCCTAATCGCGATAAAAATTGTGCCTTATTGCGTTACGTAGATCTAATAAATTCAAGTACCTAGTGTGTATAACAACGCGCTAAATTCTTCAAATAACCATGATGCTATTATTATTGCAATAATTATTGCGTTAAGGCACATGTGCAGCCGCAGCATATACGCGACTGAGTTAAAGACTGTTTTTGCGACAATATTTGACCCCCAAATCGCTTCTACTTTATACTACGCTCTGTACTGTTTGTTGAGCATATACAGTAAACCAATTTTGCAAATTTTATTGCTTGAATATTTATAATATCTGAATGTGCTCAACCGGTCTACACTTTCAATACATACATGTAAATAAAATCAGTGTGTTTCACTGAGAGCTTAGTTGCCATACAAATGTTATTGATAGTATATAAGTAAGAACATTGTAAGCTTTCGGTCGATAGACGCGACGGCGTTTCGAAACCTCTGCGTTTGTTTTTCTAACCCTACTTTTTATAAGGAACATTTTGACGGAAGGTTTGAATGCTAGTGTGGCGGTTTTGTTACGCTGTCGGCCTTTGCTTTTTACCATTTAACCGTTTCCCCCGTCTGTTTGTAACATCATGTAAATAAGCCGTGATACGACACGAGATGGCGCCCGTCGCCTCAACACGCTTGCTTATATCATAGACTTAGGTAAGAATCCTAGTAATAAATTGTGGCCTTAGGTGTTTTTTTTATCATGGATTTATTATACGTAAACGTCTCTCGGGAGGCCTACGATTTAATCACTTTACAAGCATTTGTACCGAGTCTACATGACCACCTGTCATACAATTTTTTAATTGATTATATAGGTTTTCTAATTATTAATATAAAATTTAAATGTAAGTAAACCATTAAAGCATAAACATATTTTACTTAAATATTATATTTAATTAACAACATTGATGATTGTAAAATTGGCCATAGGTTGTAACAAGTTGGTATGCCAATTACAATTTTTCATGATTTTTATTACCATTTGTTTTATTTGTCCTACCCTACAGCACCTATAGCTATAGTAGTTATCTAGACTCAAGATACAGTTACTGTCAGGAGAGTGTAGGAATCGCTTGGTTATTAGTATACGTATCACATAAATACTATAACGTCACTAGACTAATAAGGAGGTGACGTCGAATGTACGATGAGTGTGTGATCGCGTAGTATAGCGCGTAATATATCGTCATTGGGCAAACCAGCAGGCCTAACATGCGCACCGCGAGAAAATTATCTCGATTCTACAAAACAGGACAAGGCTACCAATCTGTATAAGTTTGTCTCGTTTTCGCACGACATAAAGACACGACAAAATTTTCTCGCGGTGCGCATGTTAGCCCTGCAGGTACATGCCTAAGGGCGCGAGGAAGCCTACAAAAATATAAATTTTCCCTATATTTTTATGACATATTGTTTATCTGGTATATATTTGTTCGACGATAACTTGTGAACCGTTGAGGATCTCTTAAGAAGTTGTGTAAGCAAGTAGGTAGCTCTGCAAATACAATTATAAAGTTCGAATATAAGCCAAATTGGTCGAGGGACTTGAAAGAGGGATCGCGAGGTCTCCTTTTCATAGCTACTATTTTCAAGAGTTGATATCATCGATAATACATACAGTACTACTGAGGGTGGGGGGTATCCAAGGGCAAGTTGCAAGTTGTATTGATTGATTGTTATTTTTGGTCCGGGTTGTAAGCCTTCCAATTAAAATCCCATTTATACGAATTTCGATACGTACTACCGTATCATTACGATTCGATTTTTTAAACTCCTCCAAGTGCTATGGTCAAAGATTACGAAGGATGCGCCATCGCGTAATAAAACAACGTTTGAAAATGACCCTCGCGCCGTCATGTTTACGAGTTGCGCTGGGAGTGCGAAAGAAGATAGCACTTTTATGAGAGCAAAAGGGATAGCGCGCGTCTCGCTTAGTGAGCGCAGACAGGCGAGACAGTCCTTAGCGCCGTCTTCACGGGGCCATTTTAGGGCGCGATATGACATATCTCCCTCCTTATATATATAATGTCATTGGCTATGGTATTTATTTTCTTACAAACTTGCGGCCTTACCTAAAAAAACTTCTCCACTGTTGATCCATTGCTCAACGGCCGATTAGCAAAATTCTTCACTCATAAAACCATTTCAACGTTACGCGGTGGGTGAGCAATGACTCAACAGTTGTAAAATTTAACAGGCCGCCCGACCTGGTTTAACCATGTTTCAAGCCTTGTCTATGGAATAAAATGGTGGATTTGATATTCGTGTTTGTTTGTGCTTTGAATTGGCTTTGAAGTAAAAACGTGGATTTCGACGATCTGCTATCGAATTTTGGAAGAAGTAGCGAGCTTAGAAGGCATAGAAATAAACAACGGAAGCGGTTTAATCCACTACAAGGCTTAACTGACGAAGAATATAAGCTGCGATACAGGTTCATTAGGACCATGGGCCGAATCATTGTTATTGTTAAAAATTACCAGCAGGTCGATGGATGTAGCGGATTCCCTATACAACCGCAAGTAGATTCAGGGAGACTGCGCATGCACGGCATGAACCAGCAGACTATTTGTCGAAGCACCAAAGAAGATCAACGATTTAACTATCACCATATACAATAACACTATCATCACTTCTGCTGTACTGCATAACTTGGCAATTTCATTTAATGTAGAACAAGGTATGTTTTCTTTTACTAAATAAGCTTTTACAGAATAAGCAGTTGCATTGCGGAACTGTATTGCGAGATCAATTAAAGGCTATAGGCATCATAATTATATGGGGCACAAATACTTTTAGACCTTTACGTATATTATCATTGTATTGTACACAGCAGGCATTTTCTTGTTAGGTTAGCAAAGAAAGAATTAGTCAGAATTATCCGTTTTCAATTATGTGACATTCCAGAGTTCTAAAACGGAAAAAATACATTTGCCCTATCTGCTCTGCCTCATAAACAAATTTTTATTGTTTTCAGATGCAGCGCTTGAAGTAGCACTTGAAGAAGAAACTGGTGATAATATTGTGGATAACGCCATGAAAATGGATAGAAATATTTTATTGAAAACAATTTATAGTAACATTCAATAAAACAAATGTTTTAAACACATTATTACTTATTTTATATTATTTATTTTTATTTTTAAATATTCCTCCTATAACTAAAGACATCACTATATATTTTTTTGTGTATATCTTCCTCATGGAGCAGGGCTTTTTCTCTTGAAGTTTTTGCAAGGAGCAATAACTGGTGCTCATGGGTTTCATTACAGCACAGTAACATATCGGTTGGTCTTGCTGTTCAATTTATTTTTTGGAACAGAAGGACCAGTTTTTTCCCTTGCTGATTGAGACATCTCAGGCAGGACATGAGCAAGCCTTGTCAAGGAAACTTTTGGCAAATTATGGGTTAGCATAGCTACCAGCGTCTGAGTGGGTTCCAGCTGAAATAGTGAAAATATGGGTTACTTAACACATTATGTTGTAACGGCTGATAGATTAGGATAAGGGCGGGTTGCCATAATCACAACGCTTAGCTGTCGGCGTGGGGACCGCAGAATGCTCACCACAGTTAACCGAGAGGATGTTGCTGCCCGTCCTCCGTTGTTTCTGGGTGCACTTTTAGGACACCCAGGTCCAGGCAGCTTTAATTACATGCTTTCGTGCTAGTGTCCCTGTTTTCTATAACATCGGCTTGCTCAAGCAGACTAAGCGTAAATATTCTTAGTCAGTTTCCACACAATAATAAAAGTAAACCTTGTTCAATCCAATTGATGGAGCGTGCTGATGTTAATGTTTATAAACTTCTTCTTTCTCGAAACTAGGTAAATATACCCTTTATTTTGAAATAAAAATACAAAAGTAATCATAATTTTAAAAACTTGTTGATCGTATCTGACACTGACAACAGAACTAACAGCAATCTGACATTTTCACAGTAAAAACAGATGAAAAAATTCGACTAAGGCTGCAATACACCTTCAGTTCCCTCCTTCCGTTCATCAGTTTGGTTATAGTCTGTGTCGAAGTTTCAAATTTCGTTGCTCTGTGGTTCGGTCATCTTTGTTTCAATTAAACTATGGCTAGTCAAGGATTTTAGGTGAAGAAAAGGAAACCATAGACAAACGATTTAAGAACCTCTCACCTGAGAGCTGCTTAAGCATTGACTAACGAGATTATTTTAGGTAAGGCCGTTGGTATTTAAGCAAGCGACCATTAATTTGACCCAGCGAAGCGAAAGTCCCCCAAGTCCCCGCAGTCCCTAGTGAGCCTGAATCAGTGTGGTCGATCGTAGTAGGGGCTAAGATGTTTTACCTGAGTGACAATAATAAAATGAATGAACGGGAAATAAGCGCACTGACTTTGAAGACTATGTTGAGCGCCAGCTCTCCACTCGCGTCAGTCATACTCTGTCTTTGCAACATGGAGCCGTACGATACGACAATACAAATAATGCCTTTGTGTGCATTTCCCAAGTGTAAGAACACTACTAATATTCGCAATAAAAATTTGGTGATCAAATTCCACAAGTAAATACACATTTATCACTTTATTTTGACACAACTGTAATTAATTTCAATAAATATGTTAGGGTAATCGCCATTTTGATGCGATCGTTATGTTACGAGACAGAGACACTTCGAGAATCCTTCGTCAATCGTCAATGCTCGTGAATGTTCGACATTCGAGAGCAATAGACAATGTTCTCTTTTTGTCATGCAGTAATTAGATTCGCTATTTCAATTTTCCGGAAAAAGTAATATGCATACTTTTAGATGACTTTTAGCTAGGTATGCTTGATTGTGTTGACTTATTTATTTCGAACAATTTGCAAGCGCTGGGCCCGTCCGTTCCATTATCAGCGTCGCTACCCGTAACTATAATGTTCAATTGAATATGAGCTTAATCCGATAAAAAATATATCTTACCACCAACGTTCAAATAAATCACGAGGTCCCCATTCCCCATCCCCAATACCAATACCAATACCAATACCTCGGAGGAACTAGCTCTCTCTCTCGTATATAATCAAAGACCAGAATACCCTATGCCAATAACTAAGAAAAAAATAAAAAAAATATTACTCGTGACACTGACATTGCTGGCCTTGAGTTTTTTTTTCTTATTTATTGGCATCGCACGTTGTGCATTCTACCAGTGTCAAGTTTGTGAATTTACAAGTTTTTTTTATCAAAATCAAGCCAAATATGTCACATGAAATCACAGTTAGTCACAAGAAATTGGTCATATTCGAGTTCAAGTCATACCCTAGGTAAAGTTGTGGCGACTTTACTATGAGCTTCTACGGAGTTTTGAAAACAACACGAAAAGACATGTTTCACCACATTATATCACTTGCCCACACTCGTACATGTAATTCAACACTCAATGAATAAAAAACCACCACTTTTAAACATTAATTCGCGATAAAACACAAGTTTAAGAAAATAATAGAATGCAACGACATGCGCCGCGTTCCGAATTGAGTCAAAATCGATGTTGGCGCTGTGAGCGATAAATGTCGTTCCGTTTTGATTATTGGGCTTACAGCGCTATCAGCGCGATATCATTTCGGAATGGCTGAACATGGGAAACTAATAAACTAACCTCTTAAACGAGATTATTTTAGGTAAGGCCGTTACGGCCTTACCTAAAATAATCTCGTTAGTCAATGCTTAAGCAGCTCTCAGGTGAGAGGTTCTTAAATCGTTTGTCTATGGTTTCCTTTTCTTCACCTAAAATCCTTGACTAGCCATAGTTTAATTGAAACAAAGATGACCGAACCACAGAGCAACGAAATTTGAAACTTCGACACAGACTATAACCAAACTGATTAACGGAAGGAGGGAACTGAAGGTGTATTGCAGCCTTAGTCGAATTTTTTCATCTGTTTTTACTGTGAAAATGTCAGATTGCCGTTAGTTCTGTTGTCAGTGTCAGATACAATCAACAAGTTTTTAAAATTATGATTACTTTTGTATTTTTATTTCAAAATAAAGGGTATATTTACCTAGTTTCGAGAAAGAAGAAGTTTATAAACAGTAATATCAGCACGCTCCATCAATTGGATTGAACAAGGTTTACTTTTATTATTGTGTGGAAACTGACTAAGAATATTTACGCTAAGTCTGCTTGAGCAAGCCGATGTTATAGAAAACAGGGACTCGTAGCACGAAAGCATGTAATTAAAGCTGCCTGGACCTGGGTGTCCTAAAAGTGCACCCAGAAACAACGGAGGACGGGCAGCAACATCCTCTCGGTTAACTGTGGTGAGTATTCTGCGGTCCCCACGCTGACTGCTAAGCGTTGTGATTATGGCAACCCGCCCTTATCCTAATCTATCACCCGTTACAGCATAATGTGTTAAGTAACCCATATTTTCACTATTTCAGCTGGAATCCACTCAGACGCTGGTAGCTATGCTAACCCATAATTTGCCAAAAGTTTCCTTGACAAGGCTTGCTCATGTCCTGCCTGAGATGTCTCAATCAGCAAGGGAAAAAACTGGTCCTTCTGTTCCAAAAAATAAATTGAACAGCAAGACCAACCGATATGTTACTGTGCTGTAATGAAACCCATGAGCACCAGTTATTGCTCCTTGCAAAAACTTCAAGAGAAAAAGCCCTGCTCCATGAGGAAGAAATACACAAAAAAATATATAGTGATGTCTTTAGTTATAGGAGGAATATTTAAAAATAAAAATAAATAATATAAAATAAGTAATAATGTGATTAAAACATTTGTTTTATTGAATGTTACTATAAATTGTTTTCAATAAAATATTTCTATCCATTTTCATGGCGTTATCCACAATATCATCACCAGTTTCTTCTTCAAGTGCTGCATCTGAAAACAATAAAAATTTGTTTATGAGGCAGAGCAGATAGGGCAAATGTATTTTTTTCCGTTTTAGAACTCTGGAATGTCACATAATTGAAAACTGATAATTCTGACTAATTCTTTCTTTGCTAACCTAACAAGAAAATGCCTGCTGTGTACAATACAATGATAATATACGTAAAGGTCTAAAAGTATTTGTGCCCCATATAATTATGATGCCTATAGCCTTTAATTGATCTCGCAATACAGTTCCGCAATGCAACTGCTTATTCTGTAAAAGCTTATTTAGTAAAAGAAAACATACCTTGTTCTACATTAAATGAAATTGCCAAGTTATGCAGTACAGCAGAAGTGATGATCGTGTTTTTGTATATGGTGATAGTTAAATCGTTGATCTTCTTTGGTGCTGGGCCTCAGTATTGGTGTGATTAGATGAGGGGTACATGGATAACCACTATCACTGATAAGCTTTCCAACAAACTCGTTTTGCTCAAACCTCTTCTTAATAGAGCTTTCTCTATATATATTCTTGCACCATGTGACACAATATCATAGATTTTTTTATCTGCATCGCACACAACCTGTGAATGTTTTCAACATACATTAGTAACATCTATATATGGTTGTCTACTGGAAAAAATATGTATTCTCAAGATCGCATGAAAGTACTGAACTGACGTGGCATTTCTGCTAACCTACCTTATTTTGATAAGCGTGCAGTCGATACCTCTAAGGCCGCAAACTTCCGGATTGCATTAGCCTCCTCAGCCATGTTTGATTGAAGGCATTTTTAATAAGCGTGAACTTTTCGAAGGGAAGGTTATTGCGACTTTACAAGCCAAACGACAAATAGTCTGCTGGTTCATGCCGTGCATGCGCAGTCTCCCTGAATCTACTTGCGGTTGTATAGGGATTCCGCTACATCCATCGACCTGCTGGTAATTTTTAATAATAACAATGATTCGGCCCATGTTGGTCCTAATGAATCTGTATCGCAACTTATATTCTTCGTCAGTTAAGACTTGTAGTGGATTAAACCGCTTCCGTTGTTTATTTCTACGCCTTCTAAGCTCGCTAGTTCTTCCAAAATTCAATAGCAGATCGTCGAAATCCACGATTTTACTTCAAAGCCAATTCAAAGCACAAACAAACACCAATATCAAATCCACCATTTTATTCCATAGACAAGGCTTGAAACACGGTTAAACCAGGTCGGGCGGCCTGTTAAATTTTACAACTGTTTAGTCATTGCTCACCCACCGCGTAACGTTAAAATGCTTTTATGAGTGAAGAATTTTGCTAATCGGCCGTTGAACAATGGATCAACGGTGGAGAAGTTTTTTTAGGTAAGGCCGTAATAAACTAACCTCTTTCCAACTAGTATGCACTTAAATATAACTGGATTTGGTTATCAGCAGTCTCATCATTAATCACGATCAACATTATTTCTCTTCTATAACAGTTTTTCTTCTTCATAAGTATTTACTAACAACTCGCCTTTTACTTTCCATACATAACTTGTACGAGTTAAACGTCAGATTTGACAGCGCTCACAGTGATAACGCCGGGAAGCAATATCACTGTGAACGCAAGATGGCGCCAGTAATGACGTCATCCATGACGTCGAGACTGCTATCGTAGACGCGCTAACGCCAATTCGGAATGGGGTTTTATCGCGCTCACAGTGCCAACAGCGATTTTGACTCAATTCGGAACGCGGCGATGATTTTTCCGTGTTCCCGCCAAAACTCCCGGCCTTGAGTCAAGTTAACTGTCAATCAAACTGTCAACTTCGGTCAAAATCAAAACAGAAAAGTTGCGAGTCCTTGAGGTGAGTGCAATGCAAGGTGTTTCTTTCTGTTTTTGATTATTTAATTATTTCGCTAGAACCTGAGATTTGAGATTTCTCTTCTCTTCGATTGGTTTTCGTGGGTGGACGAAGGGCGCTTTCATTGAAGATGTCTGATCGTGTAGACGAGTACTTTGAGGTCGCCTTGGGGCTGGTAAAGACTGCTGGAAACCTTATAAACGAGCATGTTACAGGATGTAGAGAATTTAAGAAGAAATCATGTGATATCGACCTTGTAACCGAGGTCGACAAGAATGTCGAAAAAGCTTTAATTGACGGATTATCTGAGAAATTTCCTGATCACAAATTTATAGCCGAGGAGACGGTGTCCGATGGAGGAAAATGTGAACTTACGGATGACCCGACATGGATTATCGATCCTGTCGACGGCACGATGAATTTCGTGCACGGCTTTCCTCACAGCTGCATCTCTGTGGGACTGGCCATTGAGAAAGAATGCGTCGCGGGAATCATCTACAACCCGATCCTCAATCAGCTGTTTACCGCCAAAAAAGGTAAGGGAGCATTCTTAAACGACAAACAGATCCATGTCTCTAATGTGAAGAAGCTATGTGATGCGTTGGTCACATTCGAAACGGGTACCAGTAGGGATGAAGGGAAAAGGAAGGTAGTACTAGAGAATCTTAAGCTGGTCGTGAGTAACGCTCATGGTGTACGGAGTTTGGGGTCTGCAGCATTGAATATGGCAATGGTTGCTATGGGCGCAGCTGATGCTAACTTCGAGTTTGGGATTCATGCCTGGGACATAGCAGCGGGAGATATTCTGGTGAGAGAGGCTGGCGGCATCTGCATGGACCCAGCAGGTGGGAAGTTCGACTTGCTGTCACGCCGAGTGCTGTGCACCAGCACCGCAGACTTGGCACAGGAGGTAGCTGGCTCCATATATCAGCTGTATCCGGAGCGTGACTAAGAGTACTACTCTGTGGTTTCACTAGTCTGTCGGTCATATAATTATGGGTGTACCTATGCATTTGAATAATGTCTCAAGATGAAATGAATTGTATATTTTTGTTCAAGTTCCTAAATAACTTATTGTTGTGTTATTTTTATGGTACATATTGTGAGTAATCGTTAAGTTTAAATATAAATATCTACATAAGGGGCGATACATTATTCATATAAATATTATTTGTGGAAAAGTAATAGCTCCCTGGATTGACAGAAATTTCTAAATAGACATATTTTTGTTTTTACTAGTTATTTATTTCAATGTAATCATCGTACATCAAACCTCTAATAATGTCACTAAAATTTTGATAATAGGAACAATATCAAAACAGTTTTAGTAAAATCGTAGTATACTCAAACTGTAAAATTTTGGTACAAGGGTACTTTTTATGGTCACCGTTTATTAAGTCATGGTGCGATGGTCGAATATGGTAACCTCAACTAGCCTGGCATGGGAAGTGAGGTTGCCGAACATACCGTTAGGTGCTTGCTGGCAGGTTTTCAACTTAAGGGTGTTACCTAGCCAGCTAAGT
Organism: Erannis defoliaria; assembly: GCA_905404285.2. NCBI lineage: Eukaryota > Metazoa > Arthropoda > Insecta > Lepidoptera > Geometridae > Erannis > Erannis defoliaria. The sequence goes on from FR990076.1 coordinate 1,528,489, forward strand.
ACTAAAAAGTTCTCTACACTTCTTGCACAGAAATTGCTTATTGTTTCTATGTCAGACATAAAATAATGTCTACTTAGTAGGTCTACATACCTAGTAGTTCTAATAGCAATCTTTTAAAATTTAGCTTTCTATTTGCAATTTGTCTTATTCAGATGCTTCTCAAACTTAGGGGGCTAATACTCTACCATAAATGTTTGTATGAAAACATTGCCCCTTAAAAACAAGAACCAAGTTCTGTAAAACCAAAGAGGTTATCGTCATAACTCCTAAGGAAACTGAATATTAAGCACCTATCTAGAAAAAGAAGTGTGTACTGCTGTAATAGAAGATTTAAAGGCAACAATAAAATTGTCACCGACAATAACTGATAGATAGATTCTTTGTTTTAATGATCGGCGTTATCAGTATACCTACCAATTTTATTTTTAAAAGCTAAATAAGGTGATATCAGGCTGGTTCACTCCAATAGACCAATGTCATATACTATGTATAGTATTTTCCTATGGATGATTTTCTTCGTATTTAGTGCTATTATCTTTTCTGTGGTAATATGCTTGTTAAGATTACTTATTTGTTTGATAATAGGCTAGATGACTGGTTTTTGTTTATTGTCCTATTAAAATGTGGCCCATAACTATAGCTGATTAATGAAAAGAAAATGAAAATCTGATCAAAAATAAGCAACTTATAAGCATTTTAATATCATGCTAGACAGAGAGGCGAAACAGCAAATCGTGACGTCACTTCTATGTACGCCATATAAATTCTATTCTGGCAAGTAAGGCGTGACGTAATATTTTGTTTTGTAGGAAAGGGACAGAGTTGTCTCTAACAAAAAAAATTAACACTCATATATCAGAACATTATTAACCGATTTAAATTATTTTTTCAATAAACATACTATATTTACTTAAATTCTTCATCAAAGCTATTGGTTTCAACGATATAAACATCAGTCATCTACCCTATTGTTATGTCCTCTACCCTATTGTTATGTCCTCAAATGAGGGTATTTCCGGAACTACCCTCATTTGAGGACATAACAATAATCATAGCAGGCAAGCATGCTCCATCAAGACTGCATCTTTGCTTAACATGTGATGACATGTCAAGCAAGAACAAGCCACTAATTAAAAAAAAATACATAAGTTTAATGCAATCAAATTGTAGCAAAAAACTTAATTGAGATGGAATCTCTTATCTAAACCATGATTATCACATCCTACAAAATTAAATGTACTTAAAGTACTTAACATTAGTACTTATCTACTTGAAAAATGTGCATTGCACAGGTACATAGCTTATTTGATTATTTAAAAAAATATTTAGATATAAAGACTCTATTTGAAATTAGTGTGTTAAATTTAGTTGCTTATTTTGTTTTGTTATAAAAATAACAATATTTTATCATCACTACCTTATCTGAAAATCATAGTCACTACTTATATCATTAAAGTCATCAAAAGCATTCATTTATTCTTGTTCTCGATGTTCAGTAAAAAAAGGTAAAAAAGGTGTTTTATCATGTTTAATGTAATCTTTATGTCAATTAAGATCCAAGTCTTTGCTAGAGAGAGCTAGGAGTCTTCCCTCCAAGCTTTGCTAATATAAAAAAGTCCTTGGTATATTTATGTTTACAAATAAATATGATTAATTTAGTATTTATGCACCTCGTCACAAATGAATATAAGTAAAAGGAATGGTGAGGAAAAATACAATATTGATGTTGAACATTATATATTTTTTATTTTGAGTTATGTACAATTGTACATATATATATATATATAGTATAATTATATTTAATTTTTAGTTATCGATTAAGTTTCTAAATCTTGTGAAATGTCATTATATTTTTATAATTTATTTTCATATAAATGAATGATATAACATAAAATTCGTTAAAGGATATTGTATGCGATATTCAGTAGATTTATTAAATTTTGATGGATAAATAAATACATATTGATGTTCGTAAAATACTGCTGTTTTATTATCATTATTAAATTCAACAATATGTCAGTCCATAATCTATTAAAATTTTCGGTGGTATATTTTTATCATTAATATACGACCATAACATTACCATCATCATTACCTAGTTAATATTAGAGTATTTCATTTTGAGAAATTCTTATCAACTACACATAAAATATCTTAATTTTTTAAATCAAGTCATGTTCAACCCTAAAAACATTTTTATCAATAGTAGTAAATTTATCTACTTACATTCTATTTTGTCATAATGATTAATGTCATGTACTTAATGTCATAAATAATCTTTTTAAAAAACCAGTACCTAGTAATGTCAAAGTTTGTATTGTCAATGTCAATTGCAGTCAGGCTGATCAGTCATGTCATAAAAGTCCTAATTTTCTATTGGCTATTGAGCCAGTTAAGTCTTATTACATAGTTACCTACAGTCCTACACTACAGGTGGCTGTTGCAAATTCAAGTTATTATTGTCATCTATTTCAGCTGTTGTTTCGAATGTCAGGGTGTTGTTATGAGTAAGTTTGTGTATAATATCGGCACCTACCGAATTTGTAATATATCATCATGCAGTTTTAGACTCTTGGTATTGTTTAGTTATGTCATATTATCAAGTCATATATTTCTCTCATCTCATTCATAATTTTTTTTTATGTTGTACCTGTGTCACGGTTAGTAGTTTTTTAATTTAGTTTGTCATGTCATAGTCAAAGAAGTTATTTTTATTTTATGATTAAGTAAATGATAAAATAATATTGTCATAGGTTACGATTGATATTGTAGAGTTTACAGTTAGAAAGTGATGAATTTCTGTTGTCATTGCATAATATTATTGTCTTGTCCGAGTTCGTTGATTTGTTATACCAAAGTCAAGGTTGTCTTGTAAAAGTTCTCAAGTCTTAATATTACTAATCTCTAGTTCTTGCATTTGCCATTAGCTTAATATGTAAATGATAAAACAAAAGTCTATAGTCTATGTCTCATGTCAAAGAAATATTGAATCATCTGATACAATAAGGTTTTCATGGTTTCATGTTAAACGGTTTGTTGTCATAGTGTCTAGTCTAGTCTTTATAGTCAGTTGTCTCGGAGTCATTGGTCTTAGAAGTAATCATAGTCAACATTTATTGTTACAAAGTAAGTAAGTTCGTATAGGCTGAGTGGCCAGCCCTAGTGTCAGAGTTAATGTGCCGCCCGCAGGCCTCTGACATGGCTGACGGTTGTTGTTATAGAAACTAGAACAAACAACCGGGACCAACAATTTAACGTGTCATCCGACCCACGGTAGCGCTCAGAAATATATGCCACTCACGGTCACCCATCCGAAGACTGACCGGGCCGTCCGTTGCTTTACATCGGTGATCGTTTAGAATCACCTAGACAAGCTACGCCACTAGCGCTACGAAGTCTATATTGTTACAGATTTGATACGTCAAGTCAACTCGTTGTCATAGTGTCTAGTCTAGTCTATATAGTCAGTTGTCTCGGAGTCATTGGTCTTAGAAGTAATTATAGTCTAGATTTTTTTGTTACAGATTTGTTTTGTCAAGTCAACTCGTTGTCATAGTGTCTAGTCTAGTATATATAGTTAGTTGTCTCGGATTCATTGGTCTTAGAAGTAATTATAGTCAAGATTTATTGTTACAGATTTGTTTTGTCAAGTAACTCGTTGTCATAGTGTCTAGTGTAGTCTATATAGTCAGTTGTCTCTGAGTCATTGGTCTTAGAAGTAATCATAGTCTAGATCTTTTGTTACAGATTTGTTTTATCAAGTCAACTCGTGGTTATAGTGTCTAGTCTAGTCTATATCGTCAGTTGTCTCGGAGTCATTGGTCTTAGAAGTAATTATAGTCAAGATTTATTGTTACAGATTTGTTTTGTCCAGTCAACTCGTTGTCATAGTGTGTAGTCTAGTCTATATAGTCATTGGTCTTAGAAGTAATCATACTCATGTTTTTTGTTACAGATTTGTTTTATCAAGTCAACTCGTGGTCATAGTGTCTAGTCTAGTCTATATAGTCAGTTGTCTCGGAGTCATTGGTCTTAGAAGTAATCATAGTCTAGATTTTTTGATACAGATTTCTTTTGTCAAGTCAATTCGTTGTCACAGTGTCTAGTCTAGTCTATATAGTCAGTTGTCTCGGAGACATTAGTCTTAAATGTAATCATAGTCAAGATTTATTGTTACAGATTTGATTTGTCAAGTCAACTCGTTGTTATAGTGTCTAGTCTAGTCTATATAGTCAGTTGTCTCGTAGTCATTGGTCTCAGAAGTAATCATAGTCAAGATTTTTTGTTACATATTTGTTTTGTCAAGTCAACTCGTTGTCATAGTGTCTAATGTAGTCTATATAGTCAGTTGACTCGGAGACATTGGCTTTAGAAGTAATCATAGTCAAGATTTTTTGTTACAGATTTGTTTTGTCAAGTCAACTCGTTGTCATAGTGTCTAGTGTAGTCTATATAGTCAGTTGACTCGAAGACATTGGTCTTAGAAGTAATCATAGTCTAGATTTTTTGTTACAGAATTGTTTTATCAAGTCAACTCATTGTCATAGTGGCTAGCGTAGTCTATATAGTCAGTTGACTAGGAGACATTGGCCTTAGAAGTAATTATAGTCAAGATTTATTGTTACAGATTTGATTTGTCAAGTCAACTCGTTGTCATAGTGTCTAGTCTATATAGTCAGTTGTCTCGGAGTCATTGGTCTTTGAAGTAATCACAGTCAAGATTTTTTGTTACAGATTTGTTTTGACAAATCAACTCGTATGTGTATCACAGATTAACAGGTCTTTTGTACTTTCTAGACTTTCCAATTGACATGTCAGCTCATGAATTAAAGTATATTTCGTCAATAGTCTTAGATACCTACTTTGTCTTTATGTTGTGAGTCAATTCGTTGTGAGTCAATTCGTTGTGAGTCAATTCGTGTCATGACATTTTGTGTCGATTAATATCACAATGTCAATGAATGTCATTAGTCCAATTCCAGTCAGTGTCAAAAGATCAAGTCTTGCTCTTAGGACCGAGTCATGCATAGCTTTAGTAGTTTTCTGTATCAGAGGAGTCATGTCATAAAATATATTTTATCAATAAAATGTGGTCAATTTCGAAGGCTATATTTGACAGTTCTAAACTAATTAAAATGTTGCTGTCACTTTTTTGCTACGCATGTTAGCTATACAGCAATACTTTAGTTAGTTTAGTTCTGTCAACTCAAACCTTCAAAATGGACCACAATGTTTGATGCTGTCATGTCCTATTTTAGTCAGGTCGTTAGTTTTTCGTTAGTTTTTGTCAAAAGTTCTCGTGTCGTTTTACCACTGGTCATGTTTTGGTCCAGTTAATTTGAGTCAAATTGAATGCATTCTCTCCGTATATTATATTGTAGTCTTGGTTCTGTCAGTCGTGTCAGAGTCGGTTACGAATTCAGAGTCGAAGGTATTGATATCGAAGGTGTATAGTTAAGTGTAAGTACGTGGTCTTCATATCCTAAACGTAAGTCCTATGTCATTGTCAGTCATCAAATAGGTGTCGTTAACATATTTTCCTTTTCAAGTATTCGAAGGAAGACATTAAAACAATCCAGGTCTTCTCCTCCGCATGCCTATATGAGTAATCGGTCTGGGGATCTCTCTAAGCGCGTGAGGGTCTGCCTTGATGGGTGGCGTCCTAAGCGGGAGGCCTTCAGGAAGATCGGCATCTTCCTCATATACCGCCCATTGCGATGGACTGAAAGAAAAAGAAAAACGTTAATGTAGAACTGATTTTCAAATACAAACTGTAGAAGACGTTTTAGTCCTGTGTATTATTAAATACTGTGTTGTAAAGTTGTTTTTTTATGCAATGGAGTGACGAGACGAGCGAGAAGTTCGTCTGGTGGTATAGATGTCGTCAACAATCACGCTACAGAAAAGTTATAAAAATCAAGTACCTAATAAAAATTTCCCAAACGCAGTCATGTTGAGAGACGCTTACCTGATTTCACTGGGTATGACTTGAAAAGCCACTGTCGGAGTTTTTGCAGGACTCGAAGGCTTCACTTTGACTCTCAGTCTGTTTGCAACAGCTTTTGGCTCACTTCCGTCTAATTCGAGCATGCTATCGAACGACGATCTCTCTTCAGCATTAGCTTGTGGGATTCCAGGGTAATTATAATTTTCCTTTATAATCTCTTTCTTTAAGTCTATTACAGGTTTTTCAGTCACTGGTAAGTCAGGTTTAGGCCGTTTGTGTAATACGTTGTTTACATAGTAGTATTTATTACTAGTTCTAATGTCAATTTCTTCATCGTCGTTACGTCTTGTCGATCTTTGTAAGTTATATGGCTTAGTTACAGTCTCGTACAAGTAGAAAGTAGATAGTTTCACTTTGTCACTCGCGTCTTTGTCAGATTCAAAGGCGTCTTCATTGTCTGATTCAGATTTAACATAAGTAGAGAAGTCTTTACTAATAGTGTCATGTGTTTTGTCGTCAGTCTCTTTATTCTGTAATTCTTTCATGTCTTTGTTATCATGTGTAAAAGTTATCTTGTCATCGGTCATATCACCTCTGTAGCTACCTACGTATCCAAATGTAACAAGTTTATACATGTTTTCAGTCGTAGGAACATCATTCTTATGGTTATTGTCAGTTGGTCTGTTTAATACAGTCTGTTTAGTCTTGGTTGCAGTCGGTTCAGATAATCTAGTCTTGGTTGTAGTCTGTTCAGTTAGTCTAGTCTTGCTTGCAGTCGGTTCAGTTAGTCTAGTCTTTGTTGTAGTCTGTTCAGTTAGTCTAGTCTTGGTTGTAGTCTGTTCAGTTAGTCTAGTCTTTGTTGTAGTATGTTCAGTTAGTCTAGTCTTGGTTGTAGTCTGATCAGTTAGTCTAGGCTTAGTTGTAGTATGTTCAGCTAATCTAAGTTTTGGAGTAGTCCGTTCCGTATGATCGTTAGATCTTGCTGAGGATTGCAGACTGTCTTTGATAGTCGTACGAGTGTTGGGTCGGTTAAGTCTGTAATTCTCGTTCAACTCGTGTCGATTGTAGTAGTAAGGCTTGTTTGGTCGTCTGTAAGTGTCGTCATACGTTTGATAAGTTACTTTTACTACGTCTCTGTCAGGGGTCCGTCTAGTCGTCTGTCGATACGATTCAGTCGGTCTTGGGACATAGTTAATCAAGTAAGTGTATTTGTTAGTATTCTCAGTCACAGTCAGAACTGATGGTCTGTTGTTATAGTTATTATTGTATTGTGGTCGTTTGTGAGCGTTGTTAATCACAACAGATTGAACGCTTTGCGTGTCGTCGTCTTCATAGTCGTAGTCACCGTATTTATTCTTTGGTCTACTATTTCTCGAGTCAATGTCTACTCCGTCGTCGAAGCGTCTGGTCTTATTTTTGAAGTCTAGTTTGTCGTCAATATTTATTGTCTTGTCAAGTTTATTGTTATCATCTCTTGTCAGTGCTTCAATTGATAAGTTAAAACTATCGTCTTTTGTGTTAGAGTTAGTCAAGTTAGTCAATCTGTCTTCGGTTTCATTAGAAACTTTAGTCGTATTGTCAAGTTGAGGTCTTTTTGAATGTACTTTACTAGCAGAATGAGTATTTATTGTCGTAGAAGGAGGAGTCTTTTTTGTCGTAGATGAAGGCGTCTTTTTTGTCGTAGAAGGAGGAGTCTTTTTTGTCGTAGGTGAAGGCGTCTTTTTTGTCGTAGAAGAAGGCGTCTTTTTTGTCGTAGAAGATGGCGTCTCTGTCGGTTTAGTCCGCTTCGGTTTCTGAGTAGTAAGGTCATCGTCAGATTTTCTGATGTCATTATTTTCAGAGTCTATCTCGATCCACGGTGACAAGTCAAAGTTATTGAGCAGTCCATTTTGGCAGGAGATTCTGTCATTGTTCTCGTGGTCTGGGGAAAGGAACGCGAAGGGTTGGACGTTGGTAATCGTATCTAGAGTACGACACAGGACTTGTGATAATGAAATTCTACGTATTTGCTGCAACTGAGCTGGCGTAAGCGAAGATTCAAAGCCTCCATTTTCATACCTAGAATAAAAATACAACATCCTTTAGTTGAACGTTTGCATTATTTAGAAAATTTACCTATAATAATATAATGTTGGCCAACATAAAGATGTAAGAATTATCCTTACCTCTCGTATAGGCTAGTGACAAGCTCATTTATCAATGTTATGTTTGTAACTGTTTCTAAGACATAAATTACTGCACGAATTCTTACCAAAATCTATCTCCTTTTCTTAGGTTCAAGAACTGCTGGGCTATGATGCATGCGAAGGTCGGGCCTACCAGACCCCCCACCACAGGCCTCTCTGCCATGCCTCCCGTAAACAAGTCTATGTCATCCACATGCCTGGAAATATACAATGAAAATATATTTACATCTAGGTACTACCCTCATTTTTAACACCGTGTTCCTATCGCTTCATATGAACATGAGCCGTGGTGGAAGGCATACGCTGTCGTGTTCTACGCTGTTTGTGATCTTGAATCGCTTAGCCTTACTGTAATAGAATTCATCATCATCAACAGCACGGAAACGTCCACTGTTGGACGAAGACCTCTCCCTTAATTTGGGGGGTTTGCCATAATCCCCACGCTTGAAAAGGCGGCTTCGGGTTCGCAGAATGCTCACCACCGTTAACCAAGAGGACGCTGCTGCCCGTCCTCCTGTGGTTCTGGATGCAGTTTTAGACATACCTATACCAGGTCTAATAGTATTACTTCTCACTAAATAACTTATTTCACTTAAGGAGCAGGTAATCATTACCTATACAAATGCTTCAGCTTCCAAACTGCCCTGGACGGCATCATCTTGAACAAATCTTCGAAGTCCGTTATGAGAGACAGGCCACACGGGTCCCGCCACGTGGTGTATGAGGGCACTCCGTGGTCCCTGCCCCGTTGTATGTTGATGGCTGCCAGGTCCATCCCGAAGTCGAAAGAAGGAGTTTGGAACAAATGGTTGGTGAGCTCCTCCGTGATGAATTCGTCACGTTTCTGGATCGGTTGGTTGAGCATGCCGAGCAGTAAGCGGTCCACGGCCCCCATGCTCCAAATGTTGGACGGGTTGGTCACCTCCATGTGAAGCGAAACATCTGGAAATAATATTGTTATGGTTAGGATAAGGACGTATTAGATTAGCGATTGTCTCTTATGCTAGGGCTTCACCTGCGTGACGCTTTACGTCCAATTATCGAAATAATTAACGTGCAATAAATGATGCATTAAGCAATGCGCTACATGGGTGGCCACACTATTATTTTACTTTGAATATCGCCTAACGTCTAACGACATTAATAATGCCACTAGCCCATTAGCGTGCTAACACCCGGCCATATCTGCGTACTGTATCAAATACCGCGCTAAATAATGGCATTACACACAGGTGAAGCCCTAGCATTAGAATTATACATATTATATTTGATTTTTGAATGGTCCGTAGTATTACTCGACGTGGCACGTGTGTACGCGTGCCAGTGACGCTCTCGTAGTAAGGTACTTACCTAGCTACCTACCTACCTTTAAAGTTTCTCGTAGCATATTCGATCAATGAAACAGATGAGGTTTAAATCTTGCATTTGATATTGGCTCACGACAATATTACATATTTTTTTTGTCAAAGGTACTTTCCGTAACAAAATGTGCGGTTTCGGTCTGTTCTGTTGGTTGTCCCCCCCCCATTCCTAGTAGATAAATAAAAGTAGGTTAAGTAGGTACTGTACTGTAAAACTTTCAGCGTGAGTTAATAGAAACTAAGAATAATTAATCATTATTTGTATGACGTAGTACATACTTTGATACATTAGTGGGTTTTCTCAAAAACAATTATGTAACTATGTTTTTTTTTGTTAGTTATGTAATGTTATAACAACCGACCGAATTACGTTGTAACACCGATCACTCGACTTGAAATCGTGAAGTAGCGGGTTCAAACCCAGGCCCGTACCAATAAGCTCTTTGGACTTTGTTTTCACACCACTGGCTTTTCAGTAAGGGAACATCAGTGATCAAGAGCAAATAAACATAGAAGAAAGTCCGGAGAAACAATAAAAGTCAATGGCGTATGTGAATGTTCCAACGCGCTACTGGGCCAGTGGATATGACCCAATCGCCCTTCGAGGATAGGCCTAATTCCAGCTTAGACTATTAAAAAGGCTCACTAATTATCCAACGTAGTAATTTAATTTAATGGTTTACGAAAGAAAATAGTCAACTTTCGCCCTAAATCATAAATCAAAGCTCCACTTACTGTTATGTATAGGCCTGTGGAATCGATCGTATCTCATCATGGAAGGTTGAACGAGGCTGTGTCCGAACCGGAAGGCGGCCGAGCCGAATGACGAGGCCGGGCTGGCGTTGATCTTGGGGCTGTAGCCCTTGTAGTAGCCCTTCTTCAGCAGCTCCAGCTCGAACGTCCTCATTACTTCAGAACCTGAGAAAGCAGATACCTAGCTTGAAAACAGCCGACTAAATTTGATATGGTTTTCACAATAATTTACAGAATTTCTTCCAGAATGCTTGACGGACACTTTTACCCTAATATTTTGCTTCATCTTTATCAGCCGGAAGACGTCCACTACTAATATTTAATCAAACCCTAATAAATCTCGGCCAAGTACGGCCAGAGAAATTAGAGGTGGACAATCATCATCAGCAGTGGACAACTTCTGGCTGATGCCAGAAGACGTCCACTGCTAGACGAAGGCGCCCCCTTGATCGGAGGTTGCCATAATCCCCACGCTTGGCAGGCGGTTTGGGGATCGCAAAATGCTCACCATCGATAGCCGACAGGACGCTGCTGCACGTCCTCCGGTGGTTTTTGGACATTACCAGGTCCAATATTATCACCTGGTCGAGGTAATTTTTTAATGTTTTGTATTGGTAGGACTTTATTTCACAGTTCGTTTGGGTAAGTATCACATCTTTGCCATTTATTTAACCTCCAATCAGTAGTATGCTGCAAGCATTAGGTACCTACTGACTGTTTCGGATTGAAGGCAAATTAACCAGATAAATTACTGGGCATGACGAGATTGGACGTCTAATGTTTGATGCCGAGCGCAGTGCAGTGCGGCGCTGGATTTTTTCGCAAGTTCACAATTCTGGCACTGCTATGTTACGGGCAGGCGTGTTGCTTACCACCATGGGATACATACCCAGCACAATGGGCAGGAACTCTCGGTAGGTGATGTGCTGGACCATGGCGCCGATGATCTTGCGTGTCTCCTGGTAGATTTTCTCGTCGCTCCAGTGCGGGTTCAGATGCGCCAGCTCTTGCGCCATTCTGAAACATACATTAAAGATCATTTAGTGCTCCGTTTCCCTTTAACACAGACTTCAAAAAAGTTCTAAAGAAAAAAAATATACAATTAATTGAGAACTTCCTCTGGTAATCAATTAGGTTGTATTTTTTTATAACGACTCAAAAAAGAAGGTTCTCAATACGACTGTATGTATATTACGCGTTTGCATGAACTGATTTTGATGATAATTATTTTTTTGTTTGGTAGGTAATACTTCAGAGCCGGGCCCTATAAATTTTATCGAAATCGGTTCAGTAGTTTGGTTTTTAAATCAAAATTACTAGCAAATATGAAGATGTCATTTCAGCTGCGCGACCGCGAACCTTTTTGCGAGGCGATACATTTCACAGTCGCGTAGCGTCGGCAGCTGAGCGTATTCGGTCCCGGAATAAGCGTTCATAGTACGGCCCCAGGTATTCGAAGTTGAAGTCGGTTGTATTTTGGTTTTAAAAAGCGTATTATACTTATTACTTCCGATAGGTTAGCAGTTAGTACCAACAACGGAACCGGACCGGCGAAAGCATTTGGAATCGAGGAAGTTGAGCTATCCTGCTTTCTATTCCGCGCCGTAGTCCAGAAACTATTAGTAATATGAAGGGGACGGCGCGTACGCAGTCCCCACTACCAAAAATTACGCGTCCGAGTTATCCACATTAGGGATAATCGCAGAGGTCAACCCGACCGCAGTGCAATGGAAGGGCCTCGCTCTGGGGGAACCGCCTTCTTGATCACGGTGTCCCCTACGCCAGGTAAGTATGAATTGCTTACCGCGTCTAAATTGGCATATGTATTGCCGGCGAATCTCGTCATCGCGATTTAGAAAACGGTCGCCTACTGTTAAACGCCGCGTAGCGGCAATGTGATGAACTAAGCGAGAGAGCGGCGCGGCGTTAGGGTTACAATGCGAGACGCGCTCGTTACTTCGTTAACCTACGAATAGTTAGTACAAGTGTGACTGTATAGATGGCGCAGATATAAATATGAGAGATAAATTTAATATTGCCGTGAAAGAAAATGATTTCAATGTGAACATCTACAATAATATAATTATCTTCGAATCATTTGGAGCGCAACAAAAATTATGATGAGCTTAATAACATTGCATGATTGTTTTTGTTTTGAGAATAGGATTGCGTTTGTACACAAACATCCTGTCTGAGCAAAGACAACGATGCTGTCTAGGATGGAATATGCCAACCAATGTAATATATAGGTAATGTATAATTATATAGGTAGGTACCTTACATGACAACTTACATGGAAACGGATAAGACATTAACATAAATGTTATATATTATAACATTCATCATTATCAGCCAGGAAACGTCCACTACTGGACGAAAGCCTCTCCCTTCATAGGGAGGGGTTGCCATAATCCCCACGCTTGGCAGTTATAAGTACATTACACTAACATAAATGTTGTATATTATAAGTACATTATAATAATGTGTAATATTAATGCGACGCCCTTACAGGGTATGTACTTAGTATAGTCCTACTTTTGTTTTTACATTATGTAGATTCTAATGTTTTGTAGGTACATGTGCATTTAAATAAATAAATAAGTTAGGAAGCGGCCCAAGTCAATCGGAAGGTTTTTGAATGTGTATTTAATTATGTTCAGCAACGGACGACCCGGTGTATCTTCGGATGGGTGATCGCGAGTGATTACATTTAGAACCGAGCGCTAACGTGACGTGGGTCGGATTACTGAATTTAATTAGTAGGCAATACTATAATTGTTTTTATTTTATTTATGTATTTTTTTACAACAGCAACCGTCAGGCGGCATTGCCGGCATTGGCTAACGATGAGTAAACGATGTGATTTCGTGACACAAAGAGATTCAAATAATTAAAATAAATATTAATGCAATCTTTGTAGTTAGATAATGCTAGTGCAGTGAACGGACCGGTTGTGTTGCCGGAGCCAGACGATGTGCGCGGCGACGAGGCCGGGGTGCTCGTTGACGCGCGCGTCCCCGGAGCGGAAGCAGTCCGGGGAGACGGCGCCGCCGCGGCACAGCTCGTCGCGCCGCTCCGGCGGCAGCACCGGCCGCCGCTGCTGCACGCGTCCGTACTGCAGCATGCCTGCCACAACAGAGGACGTCGTACAGCCTCAGAGATGACATAACAAATAGTCCGAAACCGATACTGAGTAACGAAATGTGGGCGATATAATTGTGTTAGTATGTACTTTGAACGTACACATCCTGCTATAGCTTGTGCCGACGGCCAATTTACAGTTATGAGGTATACCTACTAAAGTATATAAAACATTACTAATTTTTCTTGGTGTGAGTGCTAGTTTTGTGTATGTTTTAAATTGGTTTTAAAGTAGAGTAAGTATTTCTTATGCTAGGGCTTCACCTGCGTGACGCTTTACGTGCAGTTATCGGAATAATTAACGTGTAATGAATGTTGCGCTACATGGGCGGCCACACTATCATTTGACTTTGAATATCACCTAACGTGTAACGACGTTAATAATGCCACTAGCCTATTAGCTTGCTAACAACCGGCCATATCTGCGTATTGTATTAAATACCGCGCTAAATAATGGCATTACACGCAGGTGAAGCAGTGTCATGTCAGACACTTCCCGTCAGCGATAATTTCCGCCACACGCTTGAAAGCTCGTTACGCCCAATGCCTTTTAAAATATTAGGAGCAATAGCAAAAACTAAAGATACCCAAATTGACATTATCATAACATAGCCCGATCTTAGGCTTGTTGATGGGTTGTGGCCTCTAGCCAATATCTATATCATATTATATAATTACAATTACCAAATGGTAAACCAAGCTAATTAGCTTCTGAATTAAAGTGAGGGAGAAGCGCGTGTCACAAAGTTAAATGCAACAAAATTGTGTTACGGTAAATAACAGGACATGTGGTGCGTGTTATATTGTCACTCCACCGAATCTCAGATCATTAAATGTTTGCTGATTCGGTGTTCCGGCTTTCTACTTAAGAAGGTATTCTGTTCTGTTGAACATTATAATGAATAGACGAGTATAAATGTTTTGCCTTTGACATTGTTTCAGATGCTAGTGTCATCTTTATTAAATTTTGTTTTCTGAAGACTGTATAAGTAAAATAACTATATACCTAGGTGTATTTTTTTATGTTTTACCACCACAAATTGTCTGAAAGCAATATAAGTCATCTGACATTTTCATCTAGAGTGGAACACTATCAACCTTAGACCTTTTATTCGTCAAAGCATCAACATAACCATCTGAAAGGAATCTCGCCTTACCGTTCCTGAACAACCTCAGCTTATCGGACTGGCGTGCAGAGCTGGCGTAGAGAGGCGAGCCGTCTATGTAGGCGGACACCTGGTTCAGCTGTTCCCGCCAGCCGAGCGCGCAGTCGCCTCTTGGAGCTGGAGACGAACGCACGAACTCCAGGCAGCGCACCCCGCGCGACCCGTAGAACGGGTCCGACGGTGGGACTGAGATGGGGAAGCATTCCGGATGCTGTGCGCAGTGAAAAATTGAAAAATATTGAATCTTGTACAGACATTTGGTCCATGTTGGGATTGTAATTGATAGGTGCTGTTTATAGATTTTACAAAGCTCATTGAAAGTTACTGGTATAGTTAGCCGACAGCCTTCTATAATCTGCGTTCTATGCAGGATGCAGCTATAAAACACAGCTATAATAATGCCTAACTAAATAAATAAATAAATAACGCCTAAATTATTTTGAATGTAATGTTTGGGCAGATAAACCCTTCCGTGGTGGCTTTCTAAGATTTTGTTAGGCTTCAAGATGAGTCTCATTCCAGCTCAGAATTTTCGTTTTGCTGACTTCAATTCATACATTTTAAGAAGCATTTGATAGAAATAGGGTTTAAAAAGGTATTGTAGATTATAACTCCTTGACTGGTGCATTAGGAACTAAGTTAGGAAGATTATGAATTAGACTGACCTACCAACAACCTAATATTATACAATAACGTAATATAGTTCCAAGTAACTCACCATTAATTCCTTCGGCACGAAATCTCTCCCGCCATTTTTGCAGCATCTCGGAACGGAGCCATTAAACCCCCTCGACTGCGAAGACGAAGTCACATCATGATCGAGGAACTGCCCCCACTGCATCAAGAGATGCGTGATCCCTGGGCTCTCGACATTCTGGCTCTCGTGGACGAGCGAGCTGATCTCTCTTGCGGAGGGGAGCGGGGCGCCGGAGACGGAGCGCCGCGGGGCCTGGAGCCCGTCGGAATAGGATGGCGACAGGAAGCGCTGGACTGGAGTCAGGGTGGAGCCCCATCGGGGATGGTTCACGTTGTTGCAGGTGCCATCGTGCGTGCGGTATCTAGGTAACAATAACAAAGTTGGTAGTGTTATTTCATATATGGATTTGGCGGCATGGCGCAGTAAGAGTCAATACGCCAAATCAAAATTTTATAGCATAGTAGATTATTCTATATAAACGTAGCTGGGCAGGTATCACAGAGATTTAAGTACCTATCAACATAATACCATAATGGTAGTTAGGCTACTATAGGCAACGCTGCCAAACCTGTCAGTACCAAAATGATCATAATCACCATGAAAATTTTGGGACATTGTAAAGATAATTTAATTTTTCTATAGGTAAATTACCTTTTAAATAATAATAATAACCTACAATTTGAAATTGATGGTTTAGTAAAGGTACCTTTTAGAAGCTGGTGGACATTTGGGCGCTCCCTTGGTGGGGCAGTGCTGCATCAAGGGCGACTGCCGCAGCGCACTGGCCTTCGGGAACTGCACCTCCTCCATGCGGCCCTCGAGTCCATCCCCTGTGCTGCTGTTGGCAAAAAATATTATACATTACAATGCGCTATCACCGAAACGCTTGGTCGGGTAAATTTTAAATCCATATTATGTAATTTTTAAATTTAATAGTTTTTGAGAAAATCGCCAACCGACAGACGGGTAAAAAAACGTCAATATTTCCCCAAAAGTTTCTTTTGGAACCACCTTGGAACCCAAAATAGACTGAACATGAAAAGTTTACATGATACATATCATTAAGCGATTGTGATAGAATCAGGCGTTACTTTGCGCAAGTTCTGGTATACAGTGCCGGATTTATATTTTTTATGAGTGTAGGCCATTTTTTTTCCGCCGCCCCATGTACCTTTCTAAAATAATAGGGGCGGCAGATCCCCAGAAATCTGCCGCCCCTAGGACGCTGCCGCCCCTAGGTCACAGTCTATACGACCTATTGACAAATCCAGGACTGCTGTTATATATAGGTACTATATATATCTGTAGTGTGTTTGCACAGTGCTGTGTGTGTGTGTACATTCAGTTTTATGGACAGTAATAAAATGTCAGTTGGTAGTTTATATTAAAACAATCAGTGCATGTTACTGCGGCATGTTCCTGCCTTCATATGCCGATCACTTTAAAACTGGCAAAGCCGTTTCAAACTAGATGGTACGTTTTAAATTATTTTTCGTCACACTTGCTCGTAAAGTGGATCTTATTACATCGCTTTTAGGCTCATAATCCAAGCTATTATACACGCGTGCTTTTTACTTTACATTACGGCACTTGTACTATAATAGGTATAACCCGGTAAAGTCAAGTTTGTACGTGACTGCAATTAGACGTACGTGTACGAAGCACTCTTAATATAGCCGGGTAATACTTACAGTTTTTTTGTAATACCAACAAAGAGTTCTTATGCCGCTGAAGTAAATGTCAACCTGCGCGCGCATTACTGATTTGGGCGCCATTTTCCGCAAATGTTTGTTGACGTTTTCGCTGTGTGGTTGATTATTATCAAAAAAATATTGTTTTTTCCTCGCAAGTGTGACGAAAACAGTCGTATGGAACTCTTGTGCTATTAGTCATTACGCTCTCGGCTTTCTTATCGCGCTCGCCTGCGGCTCGCGCGCATAATACCGCCTCTAGTGTAATGACCAACATAGCACACTCGTATCATAATGTACTATTATAACCTTATTACCAACGGTGAAAGTCTTGTATCTAAATAGAAGAATGAAAGAACTGATTTATTGAGAAGGTTCAAAATCGTAAGGGGCAGCAAATTTCGTACAGTCTTGTCAATCTAAGTCTAACAATTTTTGAAATACGCAGTTACGTTATAACGCACGTCGCTAGCTTGATGGTAAGCGTCACGTTCTCCCATAGGTACCTAGATAACTACAAAATTTTGACCTTTAATCGAACCCCGCAATGCATTGCGCTCGTCGCTCTATATAATATAGATATAGATCTACAGTAAGGTCTAAAGTGTTAAAATCTCTTAAGTCTCAGTTATTTAATAAAAAAACAGTAGAATTGTTTAAAAAAACAATACTGATTTGCGGTAGAATAACTGTCAAATTTTGGCGGTCTAATATATTTAAAAAAAAGATATGAAAAAATGGTGTGGTACCTACTTTATCAGACAATAGGCTAGATGACTGGTTTTTTTTATTGTCCTATTCAAATGTGGCCCATAAATATAGCTGATTAATGAAGAGAAAATTAAAATCTGATCAAAAATAAGCAACTTATAAGCATTTTAATATCATGCTAGACAGAGAGGCGAAACAGCAAATCGTGACGTCACTTGTCAGGACGCCATATAAAATATATTCTGACAAGTAAGGCGTGACGTCATTTTTTGTTTTGTGGGAAAGGGACAGAGTTGTCTCTAAACAAAACTTTAAACGCTCATATATCAGAACATTATTAACCGATTTAAATAATGTTTTTAATTACCATACTATATTTACTTAAATTCTTCATCAAAGCTATTGGTTTCAACGATATAAACATCAGTCATCTAGCCTATTGCACAATGGACTGATAGCTAAGAGATCTCAAGTCTGCATAATTATACTTAAATATAATCGTATTGTTACCATTTTCTCTAAATAAAAACAATTTATTAATTAATCATAGTTCATTAATTAAGTAATTAATTAATGTGAAAGTAACTTATTCTCACGGTGTTGCCAGACTCATCCACAACCTTGACTTTAAAGTAAATGTTGTTTAACACCGTCTAATGCATAAATTACTTATTTGCATAACTCATTATGTGTAAGTTGGATGAAGTTGTAAACACAACTTTCAAGGTTTTGTGTGCATAATTATGTAAACATACTTTTATTTGCCGTGGTAGCCTAATCGGAAGACAACTCGACTTGAAATGTTGAGGTCGCGCGTTCCATTCCAGGCCCGTACCAATCAACTCTTTGGAGCTTATGTACGGATTTTCGGTAAAGGATAACATCGTGAGGAAGCCTGCGTACGTCCTTCGAAAAAAAAACATCTACAAAATTTGCATAATACAATTAAAATGTTCAGTAATACAATTAAAATGTACAGAAATAGGACAATTAAAAAAATACAAAAAAAAAATATTTTCAATTTATTGCAAATAAAATATATTTTAAAAATAGAATAATTATAATAATTTTTAGTACCAAATTCATTTATATAAATAAAGTCAGTCACAACAATATCAATGGCGTATGTAAATTCACAAACCCGCAAGGGATATGACCCTATCACGTATCACCCTTCGAGGGTACGCCGATCTATCTCCAGTGCGATGACGCAAGAAATATAACCTATAATGGGAATCGAATCGAACCACAGAGATTTTCGATGCAGAAACTAGACGTGTCAAATAAGCTCACTACTGAGTTAACAGCGAATAATAAAATACACAGCTAAAAATGAAAAAAAAAAAACTAAACTTAAAGTTTATAGTTTACTGCCTTATAGCTCAGTTGGTAGCATGATAGCCTCAGAGCTAGGGTTACCATCTGACAGGCATTTGCCGCATTTGACAGGCATTTTACGGTTTAGACAGGCGTGCGGCCGGCGCTAAGCAGAGACAGGCATTTTTGATTTCCGCGTTACCGCGGTATCACGCAGAACGGTTACAGTACAACTAAAGTATTTTTTACAATAGACAGGCATTTTTTTGAAAAATCAGGCATTTTATACGTCCTGAACAGGCATCCTCCCTTACACAGATGGTAACCCTACTCAGAGCATGCTCAGAGCTGTAGGGCGTGGGTTCGATCCCCACCTAGGGCAAAAATTTACGTGACTAACATTGATGTTTGTTATGTGTTTAGGTGTAGTATGTGTATTTTAAGTATGTATTTACGAAAAAAAAAATAGTATACATGTAAGTATTCTATCAGCTATCTGGTTTCCATTAATACAATTAAGCTTTGCTAAGTATGGGGCTAGATGGCGCTGTGTGTAAAATGCCTCCTAATATATATATATTTATACAGTTTAGATCGAATTGGTAGAATCGTAGGCAGAAAGTTGTAAACAACCATACAGTTCAAGTTCCGAGGGAAAGTGAAGACGACGTATGCAAATGTATCTAATAAGCAGTTTCGAATATATAAGCACTCTTAAGTCGATATGAGAAAGTGTAAAGTGTTTGTAAATAACTTATTGGATTAGACTTTCTTGAGAGAGTTTAAAGTTTACTTAATACTTGAATTACCAGTCAAGTATAATTATCGCCGGACTTGCGCATTGAGGGGTTTTCTTCTTCAGTTTTGGCATAGTACTTTGTGCATTTTGCAGTGTGAAATATAATTATGTATTTTTGTCAAGTTTTTCATTGTAAGTAAGTATACCTACAATAAAATAAGTCATAACTGTCACACAAAATTTGTAAAAAATGATTGCACACAAAATTAGTCACAGTCAAGTCCAAGTCATGGCCTAGTGAAGTCGTGGCGACTTTACTATAAGTTATAAGTAAGTTTTGGTATAAGTTTTTACGGAGTTTTGGGAAAATAAACGACGCAGGAACTGATTTTTCCACTTTCCCGCCAAAACTACTCTTCTGTACCACACAAAAATGTCGAGTTTATTCTTAGAAGAAGAAAATAATAATATTTTTTTCTCATGTGGAATCCGAATAAAACCATATTTACTTCCTTCATTTCAGAATTTATATCCGGATATCGTATTATATTTTCATCTCGTCTTTCGACTTTGGACAGAAACCGTTGTCTCCACGTATTTCTCTTTGATCAAAATATCTGTGGACCTTTTAATTTAACCCATTCACTGCCCCCCGATATCCCGCGCCTATACGTGACCGCCACCTGACTTGTGACGTCCGACCTCAGTGAAAGTGAAACGTCACTTTCGCTGACCGCGACGCGCGCTCGCATAATGATTATGACTCGATATTTGGTTTGTTAGTTACAACATAATTGTGTTGTGACATAAACTTTGTAAATATAGGCACGTTGGACGCAATGAGTAGACTAATACATTTAATTTATTTGGTTAGTATTCGATAAGAGCGGCTACAATTATAGGTTATGTTACATTACAGACATATTACATATAGACATAACATAATAAGCAACAACAATCCAATCCTTTGGATAGTGGACAATCCTTTTGTTTTTGTGTAGTAGGCTATAAGTGGTCAATGTAGTTTGATGTAGAACAAGAAAAAAAAAAAAAAATGCTTGTTATTCAAGTAACGCAAATGATGAGTTCCATATCATCGTTTGATATGAATTATTATTATGTACTAATAGTAAAGTAAAAGTTAAAAAAAAAACTACTAACTACTAATAGTATGTAAGTATTAATATTGTTTTTATGTTATACGATTTTAGGTGACATAAATTAGATCAATTAAATGACTTATTATATGATGAGTTGTTTTTTTTTTAATGTTTATTTGTTGTTAGTGTTATTTACAGAAATAGTAGGTAGAGTTAGATATAGACTTTGTCAATCTATCAATAGCAAAACAAGATTAGTCAAATCCTTTTTTTTTACATTTAGTTGTATATCTCAGTGGTAGAAATAATTAACGGTCATGAAAAGTTATTAACATACTAATATTCCAAATGCAAAAAGATCTGTGTCTGTTTGTATTTTTTTTTTACGAAACAACAGAAAGATAGAAACCCTGAAAATTGCGGGAAAACTGCAACATTTATAATAAATAATGAAATAGTCACCAACCTTCATTTTCCGGGCAGGAACAGTCATGTCAATGTCAATCCAAGTCATGTCAAGTCACAATCATAGTCACAAGTCACATGTCAGTCAAATCATAGGTCACGATAAAATCAGTCTTGTAAAATGACTAGAGCGGCTTGAACTTGGCGCGTGCAACGTGTTGCAGCGCGAGCGCCATCACGGCAGCGCGGGACTAAAGCGGGGAGAGGCGCGCGCGCACTCATATACTACCACTACTCCCCTGCGACGTGTCGTAATTAAAATAATAAAAAGTCGGAGGCGTGTGTTGACAAACGCCACGGAAGGCTGCACATTCGCTGTGGAACCGATCGATTCGGTCACAGGGGACACAATTGCATCCGTGCCGATGCAGTGGAAAATTAGCAGTTTTGCAATGTATTGGGAAAGCAAAGAGTTTCCTCGTCCATAAAACATGTATGACGCGCTGTTGAAAATTACTTATGTTGATTTTGTTAAATCACGCCACCATGCTATAAGAATTTAACTCTAACTCTACTGAAAAAATAATTATATAACAGCTCTTGAATTTTGATTGAAATTTGAATATTACACAACTGGCCAAAAAAAGCAGTGTAATGTTTTCAGGGTGTCTTTCGGTACATTATTATTATTTGTAGGTTTAAATATAGACGGGTTAAAAATACTCAGATAAGTACATTATTTTATGTTGTACACATAGAGGTACATAGTAGTAGTAGGTAATTAATTCTCGACAGTTGTACACTATGTGTATTTTATCGTAAACTAAAAATTGACACTTTGTCGTAAAGGGAGGATGTGTGTGGGATGTGCGAAATTTTGTGCCGAGAAGAACGAATTAAATGCTATGCTAAATATAACTCCAGTGTTTTCTTCCTGAAATATAAAGGAACGTGCCAAATACAAATACAAAATACAAATACAAATCGTTTATTGATAACACCAAAGTTACACGTCAAATTTCATTAATTATGTCACAATAAAATGAAATAATAATTATAAAAAATATATATTAATAATCTCTTATTTTAAAATAAGCTTCAATGCAGCTTAAATACATCATGTCCTCATGTATAGAGGCAGTTTTGAGTGGGTTCCACGCTCTAGCAGCATGGGACCCACTTCTAAAGCAGCCAGCTATTTTTTCAGTTATTTCCCTCCTCGAAAAAGGCATCCAATTGGAACTAAATTGAAGTAAGTACCTACGTTACCTAGGTACCGTAAATAACTGTAGGCAACTATGAAAATAAATGAACTAAACTACAAAGTCAGTCGTCGCACAGATGTTTCTAGATGCCAGGTTGACCTTATCTTTAGGTATCCCGCATCGCAGACATTAAAGACCCAAGAGCCACCGTTTATTCGGTCACACTTTGACATTTAACTAACAATCTTGTACCTAGTTAAATATAAAAACCGAGACAATTGACCCGAATACAACGAAATATCGAATTTGCAGCAAATTAGAACGTTCACTGATCTGCTTGATGGCGAAAATCTACGTTGGCTCACTCATCCGTTCAGCTATCGTAATTCATCAATCGTTTGTTGTTTCAAAATTATATTGATTGAATAGAATTCAGTTTTGTTTGGAGGATCGTTGATTTCATTAAGGTTCATCAAACTTTAAAGAAATTACTGGGCATGAAGAGATTTGACAACTATAATATCTCAGGATGACAAGCGCAGTGCAGTGCGGCGTAGGATTTTGTTCGCAAGTTTACAATTCTTTCACTATTGTTATGGACAGGCGTGATGCTTACCACCGGCAAATGTATAGCTCGTCTCATCACTCTAGGGCATACAAATTTTGCATGGCTTATAAGACCTTTAATACTAACGCAAAAATTGCATTATCACAACCTGTAACTGTACTATCATTTACTATAAATGTATTTTATGGTTTTTAAGACCAGTAGCTATATCAGTAATTAGCCAACCTAACTCAAG
The DNA here is from genome assembly GCA_905404285.2 of Erannis defoliaria. NCBI lineage: Eukaryota > Metazoa > Arthropoda > Insecta > Lepidoptera > Geometridae > Erannis > Erannis defoliaria. The sequence goes on from FR990076.1 coordinate 1,551,711, forward strand.
ACTCAAGAACTTGATGTTCCAGATTGAACCCGAAGTGTCAGGCAGGTATTTTGATAAATAACCTCTCGAAGGAAGGATTTCCCTCTTGGACTACTATTTCGCTAAATAACCCGCTCTAGATCCGGGGGTAATTTGTCAGTGAAGCGTTATTTTTTTATTTTAATTTCACGTATCAAATAATGGCTAGACTCTTAAATGTCTTAATGTAAAATAAAATATATGATATTTGTTCCTATTTTTATCGGCTGATTTGAAACTGCGTTAGACCTTTTCTTTCTCTTAGTTATTGGCATCGCACGTTGTGCATTCTGCCAGTAATAAGTTTATGAATATTCAAGGTTTTATATGATAATCAAGTCAAATATGTCATGAAATCACAGTTAGTAACACGAAATTAGTCATAGTCGGGTCCAAGTCATGCCCTAGTAAAGTTGTAGCTTCTACGGAGTTTTGGAAACAACGCGAAAATACATGTTTGACCACATTATATCACTTGCCCACACTCGTGCATGTAATTCAACACTCAATGAATAAAACACCACCATTTTAAATCATTAATTCGCGAAAAAACATAAGTTTAAGAAAATAATAGAATGCAACGACATGATTTTTGTGTTGCCGCCAAAACTCTGCGTTAGAGTTGACCGTGACATGTTCTGACATAACATCATACAACGTTGTGTCACCAATAATTATTTATTTACAATCAGTCACCTGCGGTCACCGTTGCCTTACATAAACCTACCAGACATTACCGATATTCCGTAATCCATGTAACATTGAAAAAACAATTGCCCAGCGGTCAGAAATACAAATTAGGCAATTCATAGATTGCTTTCTGCAACCGCGGAAGTTTACACTTTGTATTGTTTAAGATGATAATGATTGTTTCATCGCAAATCGATACTGTGCAATAAAACGTGTTTTACGGCGTTAGTCGGCTGCAATTTGTTGAAATTGCTCCTAATGTTATGGTTGGTTTTGGTAGTTTTTATCAGTAACAAAAACTGTTGTTTGATTAGACTACAGCACCGTTAGACACGCAGATCGCACGTAGAAAATAGTCGAGGGTAACCACATCGTAACAATTTACCAATAACACCTAACTGTACGATTAGTGTTATTATTGGAGAAGTTATCAATTTACTATGAAACTGATGTGGTTTTGACACATTTTTGTTTTATTTAAGTACCTATACGGGACATGGACCTGTATGTCCTAAAACTACATCTATAACCTTCAGAGGACGGGCGGCAGAGCCCTCTTGGTTAACGGTGGTGAGCATTCTGCGATCCTCAAGCCGCCTACCAAGCGTGGGGATTATGGCAACCCCTCCCTATTAAGGGGGAGGCCTTCATCCAGCAGTGGACGTGTTCTGGCTGGTGAGTGAATCCCGTATACTTCATCATCGCTGGACGAAGAGGGGTTTCCATAATCCCCACGCTTGGCAGGCGGCTTGGGGATCGCAGAGTGTTGCCACCGTTAACTAAGAGGACGCTGCTGCCCATCCTCCAGTGGTACTGGATGCAGTTTTAGGATATACCCAGGTCCCTATATACGGCGTGTATAGGCGTATACTGGATTATTACTCAGGTTTAATTATATCGAACCGTCGCGTCGATCTCTATTTTCACCCTTGAAAAAGATCACCGGATTTACCGAAACCATAGTCGGAGTAGTTTTTCATAGCTGGAATCCTACATAATCTGTGTGTACCCTAATACAGTTGGGTTCCTAATAGTCTTTAGAAGATTTCATTTCTTGTACAAAAAAAACACTCAAAGCCAAAAAATACAAAAAAGTGGTTTAAAATGTCAAATGATGAACAAAAATGGCGTAGACGCGTTAAACTGTATTCAATTACTTAAACATAAAATCCGTAAGCTTATTAAATAATTGATCGAGTAATTTATCATACATATAAAAATGACAAAAATTATAAGTGCGGAAGGCAGGGAACGCTTGGAGGATCTAGCTCAGTGAACGTCGTCGTTAAGTACATCTTTAAACTTTTAATGAAAAATCACTACCATAAATGGGGCTGTGTGTGAAATGTCCCCCAATATTTATTTATTATTTATTTATTTTATTTATAAATATAAATTACTTTAACCATAGATCTTCTATGTCATTCTATTAAATTAGAAACTGCACACGTTTCATTCAACTCTCGACTTTCAATCCAGTCCGGTCTGCGAGCAAAATAAGCCTCTTGTACAATCAACAACATTAGCACATCTGCCTACAATTAGCATATCTGAGGATGCATCTGATAGTAAAATCTTATAACTTGTCTTTGCAGAATATCAAGGGAAGCGACGAAGAAGGTTGTTTGCCTTCTAGTTTTAAACAGAACAGGATGTCTCAATCGATCTATAAAATTTACGCTGAATTTATTACCTATAGCAAATCAGACGATGCAATTAAAAGGTTAATAGGTAGTATTTAATAGACTACATTCTAGTACTAACAGGCTAGATGACTGGTTTTTTTAATTGTCTTATTAAAATGTGGCCCATAAATATAGCTGATTAATGAAAATAAAATGAAAATCTGATCAATAATAAGCAACTTATATGCATTTTAATATCATACTTGACAGAGAGGCGAAACAGTAAATCGTGATGTCACTTCTCAGTACGCCATATAAATTCTATTCTAGCGTGACGTAATTTTTTATTTTGTGGGAAAGAGACAGAGTTGTCTCTAACAAAAACTTTAAACGCTCATATATCAGAACATTATTAACCGATTTAAATTATTTTTTCAATAAACATACTATATTTACTTAAATTCTTCATCAAAGCTATTGGCTTCAACGATATAAACATCAGACATCTACCCTATTAATGGGTAAGTAATTACTACGCCTTGTCAGGTATGCAGACTAACTGCTGCACCGGAGAGTTTTAGGTGTGCCGCGGTCGAGCCGCTGCTGCAAAATCCTTTGTTTCATTGATCGAAGATGGAACCAATATACATTTCTTGAATTTCGCAATTTTGTGTTCTAAAAGTGGTCCTCTTATCAAAGCAAAAAAAAACAACATCACGAAAAAAAAAGAAAAGAAAATACATCAATACATCATCGTTCTGCTGGTGCTGTTTTTTTTTTTCGCGAATTCGAGTTTAGCCCCATAGTAAAAGTTGTTCTTATCTTAATGATGAGTAGGAATGGTAATCGCCACGCAAGTTATCAAAAAGTGGGGATGCGCATAAATAAAATAATAATAACTTGTCATTAAACTTACCAAATATACTGCACGGAAGTGTACACCACAGAAAAGCGAAGGCCCTACCTCTTCTCTCTTCAGTAGGCTCACCTTTTCCATGACGACAATTTGACAACTTGTTTGGCGGCTACTATACATACCCTACAGTATCGTTGAACGTTTTTGTTATATATTGTATAGCTGCAAATATTAGTAACATTTAATTTAAGAAGCAACTAAACGTATTCTTCAGCTGTTTTGATAATGAAGTAAAAGTAAGCGAGTACTTTTAGTTCTATCAGTGTTACCGTGCAAGTAGGTATTTGCGTGACTATAGTACAATAATTCTTCCTCATAACGCTTGATGCTCGTTAGAAAGGAAAAAATTATATACAGCACTTAAAATATTTTACACGTTGTTAGTATACAGGGTTAATTATAATTAGCTAAAGGATTTTTTTTCATAATAAATGTTATTATAGTTTTATGATTTATCTAAAGACATGTGTCATTTTGGCCTACTTAATTCGTACAAGGAGGTATTTGAAAACTGTACCAGCAGGACGTATGGGAAATGTAACCTTACTTAAATATAGATCCTGCATCTACAGTTAGATGATTGCTGTATGCGTTCTTGAATATGCAGAAACTTAGGGCCCGGGCGAAACTTAAGAGTCGACTTATTTTTTTAACATTGTTGTGGTACTGCTATGTATGGGGATTTAGTATAAAGCAAGAAAGCAAGCATTCCTAGCATATTGTCAATTAGCCCTGTAAGTGTGATGGGCAGGGAATAAAAAAAAATGCGACATGCGTGACTTAAATTTTGTTCATAGTGATAATTTCAATCATTTATGTTACGTACTAAAGCCCAGAACAAGAACAATACAAATATCGACACGTGAAATATTGGAAAGTATTACGAAATATCATTGTAAGTCAGTACATGGTAAGTACTTATTTTTTTTATATCATGCATAAACTATCAATTTGTTCAGATTACTACTAGTAATGTAGTATTGAGTAATGTGTGGTATTGCAATTAAAGTTAGCGATTAAAGTTTTTGATGGAAATTGTATCCTGCCTCAGACGCTGTAGCGGAACCCATAAAAAATGCTGCAGCTTGTGGTGGTGGATGATATTAAACTGTGAAACTTGCACTGCACACCAGCACGGCTTGCGGTAGCGGACGTTGACGAGTGCAGGCAGACGCGAATATCTAGAGGACATAGTTTGATGTATGGTGTTGTGTATGTTGTGCATGTATGGTGTAGACCACGAACTTACAATGAAGACTCATTCTATATCATATGAATGAAGACTCATTCTGAGTTCGTGGTCTACACCACAGGTCTACACCATGGCCGTTGCCGCAGGCCGGCGGGGCGGGAAGGGATCTACATTCCAAAGTTACCCCTCGAAAAATCAATGTTATTTAGTCAAATTACTATATTTAATGCCAAAATATATATATGTTGTAGACGAACATCCGCCTTAGTAACTTCTCTTGTTGCAAACACGATTAATTATACTTTCTTCGATAGAAAAAAATACCGAAACAGTGCCTATTTTAAAACTTTTTTAAGTTTTATATCCTAATTACATTACATTGTGATGTTTGTTGGTAAAACAGCATAATTATACATTTTGTTAATAAAAGACAAATATTTTTTTAAAGCACGCAGGCTCTTAATTTCACGCCGCCGCCGCCGCCGCGCCGTTCGGAGATATGCCTGCAATTAGCCTGAACTTCTACATTGGGTCTAGTTAGACTGTGCATTGTTGCAAATATGAATCGAATGTGGTGACAATTACGTATTATTGTAGACAATACGTCACTTCATGCAAATGTGCTCTTTGTCCAGCATCCGCGAGCGGTGAAAGTGATTGTGAATCGGAGATACTCGAGAAAGCGTTGCCAAAATAACATACGTTACGTAACCACGCCTGATGAGAGGGAACTTTTGTGTAGATTGCCGTAATATGTGTAAACACTCATTATAGTGTTGGCAAACACTTACTTACTACTGGATGCAATTGGGTACACCATTTTGAGGTTAACGAGAATTACCAAGTTGGCTTTCTGTATTGTAAATAGACGTTCTCGTTGATACTCTTTCGATTCGATTACACATCATCAGCCAAAAGACGTCCACTACAGGGGCAGTACCATGAACGCTTATTCCGGGACCGAATACCCTCAGCTGCCGACACTGCGCGACTGTGAATTATATCGCCTCATAATAAGGTTCGCGGTCGCGCAGTGCCGGTAGCTGAACCTATTCGGTCCCGCTATAAGCGGGACACGGTACGGCCCCTGGACGAAGGACTCCCTCTTAATAGGGGTGGGTTGCCGTAATCCGTTGTGTTGTGGTTTCCATAATACAAGCTTTGCTTAGTATGGGGCTAGATGGCGCTGAGTGTAATAAATATTTATATTTTAATCCCCACGCTTGGCAGACAGATTGGGGATCGCAGAATTCTCACCGCCGTTAACCTAGAGAAAGCTGCTGCCCGTCCTCCGGTGCTTCTGGATGCAGTTTTAGGATATACTCAGGTCACATTCGACTCGATTACACTGTAATACAATAGCATTTAGATCAATCGGTCGATCAAATAGATCGACAAATCTAATCGACCGATGGATCGATTAGTTTAGATTCGCGGCTTAACTCTGGTGATTATCGCAATTCTAATGTTAAATATCGGTGTGGTCTATATAAAATCTTGGCCTGGAATGGGAAGTGGCTCTCAAGTGAGGCTGCCGAAACGCACTATTCGATGCATGCCGACAGACTTACCGAGAACTAGGTAGAAAGTGTCTTAATAAGTAAGTGTATAGATATTTTCATAACAATTAAATGTGCTGATGTCACCTTTGATTATCTAGATTGAGAGCTCTCTTCCAAGGCTGTCACTTAATCCGAACTTATCAAATATCATTAGGCATTGACCACTGTACGACAACCTGCAATTTGCATCCACCGGTTGCCCGCGACTTTCACAATGTAACTTTTCAAATATAGGTATCTATAATTCTAGTGTATTTCCGTGGTTGAACCTAAGTTAGTGCAGGAATATTTTTTACATCAAGCGCGTTAGCGGTCGAACACATTTTCAAACAAGGCCAACTCGTACTTTTTGTTCAATAAAAGACTGGTAGCTCCTCCAAGATATTATCTTTACAGCTAACCTATTTAAAGAACCTATAAAACATGTATCGCGTTCATTTGTCTCAAGCTAAGAGAAAACTCGTCAGAACTTATGTGAAAGCTACTTTACCATACTGGCTGCTTTCATTATAATTCTAATAATAAGCTGTATTAAACTTTTACCTGAATAATTTCCAAGATTAACCGTTTTCTAAGACTGAATAATAAATTTATGGTAATAGTAGTTTAAAAAAACATCAACTGCATTATAATTTGCTTTTAATGTTTGTGTTGTTGCAATTACGTTTAGTTACTGTCTATTAATGTTAAGTAAGAATATTTAAGCAGAGTGAAAGCCAACAATTAATATACTTTTTTTAATTATTTTTCGGTTCACGAGGTCGCCCGCAACTTCGCCTGCGTACGGAAGTAATTCGCCTCGCTCCCAAATATCTTCCATAGATGCCACTGGGTTATTAATAAAAAAAAAACTTCCCCCTTTTCAACCATTTAGATCAACCCTGGCAAAAAATAAGATTAAAGTCTATCAATGTACCAATTTTTATCACAAAGCATTAAAAAACAAAGCACTTTCCGTACAAAGTTTCATCAGCCTTTTCACCCCCTAAAGACATCCTCGTTAAAAACATTGAAAACAGCATTTTTATTTTATATGAACTATCCTAATTCATTTTCACAACTATAAGCTCAAAAACAATGAACTTTCAAAAAAGTTTTCTCGCATTTTTACCCCCTTGTTTACGCTGTGCGTTGTCTATCAGTCAGGACATTGATCCTAATTAGTATTGCATAAAACACTAAAAAGTGTTTTATACGTATTTTAGTTAAAAAGTGTTTTGTCTTCTTTTTTCAATCGCAAATCGTAATGCGAAAGAAATTGACAAAACACTTTTTAACTAAAATAGGTTTGAAATACGCTTTAGCAACGACGATTGTTTTAGTTTATGCATATGACGGTTTGGATGTAACACACGAACATTGGAATAAAAGTAAAGAAGCATAACATTCCTGCCATGTCTGTATGCACATAAATGATGCACTGCCATTTAGCTAATGGCGTTGTATCATTTAGGACATGATCCTGAAAGAACAACGACATCAAAAGACCGTGTCAATTCCACACGTAGTAATATATCTCTATGTTCACACAGCGTTCTATAAGTGGTTCTAAAGATCCTTATATTTTATTTGCTAAAAACATTTTTGTTTTTTACATTAGCTACGTCTTAGCATTTGCTTCACTTATTTTTATCAGCAGGAATCATGATCAAGGCCTTCGTTACCCGCTTCACTGCCAAGGTCGTGAGTGAGCGTCTCTTGCAATTACAGTCTACATGTTATCACGAAGTATTATCACTAATAGGTATAAACGATCTCTGAGGATTCCCTATCCTACGGATACGGAATATATGAGGATACGGTACGCTCAGTTTTATTGGGGGATCGTATTCGGAACGAAGTAATTTGCTAGAGAGCCAAAGTTGGTTAGCGTAGTGGGTAAGGCTGGCCAATAATCCGATAACGCTGAAGTAGTTTTTTTTTCCAACATTTATGTGACGATCATTATAAGTTGATGTTTGTTCTGTCTGGGTGTTGTACCTATGTAATAAGGAGATATTTATTTACAAAAAAAGTATTTTAGTATTATAATCAGTTATCAGGTTCCCATTACAAGTTTTGTAACTACGGGAAGGTCATTTTGGGGTTATGAAAGATTGGTGCAGTTGGTGCTGCAAGGTCCACCAAGTTTTTTATTTTTTTATGTACAAGGCACACTAACAGGTTAATTAAAAAAACACAGATAATATAATACTATACAGTAGTATTCCAAAGAAAGGTGACATAGTTACATAACAGAAATAATTAGTACTTAAACGTAAGGTAGAACGTCCTGGTAGAGTGATAAACTATACTTACGTAAGATAATAAATAAAATATAAATAATTTATTTCAGATAGAATCCATATTTAATTTTATTAGTAGAACAAATAATTCTTAAAACATAATTTATGTTAGTATTACAGCTATTTTTAGTTTGTTTAGTTTGGTTTGCTACTAACGGTCTTACAAAAATTATGCAACACACTTAAATATATTGTCTAAAGAATGTTTTAATTTGTTACACGATAAGATGTACTTTACTTGATCATATAAAAACCTGATAGCAGGCTAAAATAAAATTCTGGAATGAATTATTTAATAATAATAATAATATTTCTAACTTTGCATATAATTTTTATGTGGGTATAATTATCTTTAAATACTAGAGAGAACCTGCTAAATTTTAGTTTGCAAATGCACTCCTATACATGATTCAAATCAATTTTATCTCCAAATGTAAACGTTGTCCAGCGGTTTCACAGCATGCTGCCTCAAAATGCTTCCCCTTATCATTTTCAGAACACTGTAGGAGCTGCCTCGCAGACAATAAGGCAGTGCTTGAGAGCAGAAAGCCGAAGATAGATCCGAGTGGGAGAGGCCTACGTTTAGCAGTGGACTAAGGTGATGATGATGATAATGTAATCACTAGAGCTCGTAAGTAAAAGCACGTCGAAAGCAAGGGAAATGCAGGCGACGGTAATTTGCCCGAACCTGTAATCAAGTGAGAGTTACTCTATGGACTAGACTTGGTGCTTTCTATATTTTCGATTCGATTGCACGATGTCGGTGGTACTAATTGTAGAATAAGTTAGTGCTAATTGTAGAATAAGTTAGTACTAATTGTAGAATAAGTTAGTACTCATTGTAGAATAAGTTAGTACTAATTGTAGAATAAGTTAGTACTAATTGTAGAATAAGATAGTAATAATATTGTAGAATAATGTAATACTAATTGTAGAATAAGTTTTAAGTTAGTACTAATTGTAGAATAATTTAGTTCTAAATAATCCGTAATGATTAAATCAGGGATTATTTCTGTTGGTACTCGTGAACAGGTCGAAGGTATTTTTCAACCGACTTCAAAAAGAAAGTTCTCAATTCGACTGTATGTTTGTTACGCGATTACTCAGCTAATTATAAATTAATTTTGATGATTATTTTTGTGTTTAGGAGGTGATACTTCAGAGGTGGTCCCTTATACATTTTATTGAAATTGGTTCAGTAGTTTGGTTTTTAAATCAAAATTACTAAAATAAATCAAAGTAGCTGGAAAATATGAAGAAGTCAGCCAGGTAGTTAAAATTTAAGTTTTTTTATAAGCGTACTTTCAACTAATATTAACGAAACTTGATAAGTATAGAGGTTTTACAATTTTATAGATTTTGGTCGTCGGCAATTTTTGATTGTACTTATAGGTATTTTCTTCAAAAAGAGACCTCCTTTCCTCCTTCTTTTTGTCCTCCTTTCGGCTCATTAATATCGTTACATCACGTAAGTCTTTGTAGAGGTTTGTTGACTAGTAAGTAATTAAACTGGAAGTTGAAATGTTTCAACCACTTAAATGTCAAGAGACAATTTATAAGCTTTTGATAAGTGGTAGGACTCTATTGCAGAGTTCGCTTGGGGAATTATGATAACTTTGCTAGTCATTCAACCGCCAAGCAGTAGTGTGCAAGCATTACTGTGATCCGACAATTAAATTACTGGGCATGAAGACATCTAATATTTTAGGGCATCGCAGTTTAGTGCGGGGTGCGGCGCAGGATTTTGTTCGCAAGCTCACAATTATGCCACTGGTACTGTTATGGGCAGACGTCATGGCATACGAACGTCTTGCTCATCTCGTCCCTCCATATCATAAAAAAAATATGGTTTCCGCCATAGAATAATAGAAGCATCATTAGCATTGTTTACAGAACTCTGTGTAGAACTAGCGGTATAACGTAAATCATTTGCGGCGGTTGAGTAAGAAGACAGTCATTTAAAGTTTCTTAACCTTTTCTTTTAAAATACCAGTCATGGCATGTCGTTAAATATATTCAGTTATATTGTCCGTTTTAAAGCATTTTACGTAATATTCAATTAGAGAATATTTTTAAAGCGCAGTCTCGGAACGTCTTTGTTAGAACGTCGGCGTTCAAGTGTGTAGTTGAAATTAATGATCATTTAGAACGTTAAACGGTTAACGAGTTTTGGAAGTCATTGTGTATCCGGTACTCAGTAATATTAAAAATTCAATATTACGTTTATTTTCTTGAACAAGTTGCCCCGCGACTTTGTCTGCGTTTGCAGCAAAACTTATACCTGCTGCTTTTTTTTTTTTTTACAGATTTTACAAAGATTTGCACTTGCATTTTCATGATAATAATCTTGAGAGCCACACCATCCACTAGTAGCCATTGTCGGAAGGCACAACCACTTATAATCGATCTATGGAAACGCACACTGAGCGAACCACGCGATCCTTCTTGGACTTTCGATTTTCTTTACACCTGTATAATGTGGAATGAGATTGTTCCTCGATCTTCCCGTTGAGCTATATAACATTGAAAAGGTGTGTTACTCCTAACCAGAGTTTTCTGCTACGTATTTGTGGTGCTCCTAGTACTGCAGATATCTATGGGCAACGATGAATGCTAGCAGGCTACACGTCCGCTTGTTTGCCACCTATATGATCTGTGTCAGTGTTTGGTCTGTGTTTTGTTGTAAAAAAACATTCTGCCAATAATATCAGCTCATCATTTAGATAATATCTACAGCTCATATACCCTTTTTCAAATAAAACATGACATGTTGTTAGGTATTACATTTTGATGATAGATCCTTATGCTATAGTATAAGGTCAATTTCCTTTTAACATCTTGGGATATAGAGGGAAGGTGCCGCATAAAACTGACGCACTCGCGCTCATGCTCGCTGGGATTGTATCGCATAAAAAAACTTTTCATCACACTTGCTCGTAAAGTGGATCTTATTACATCGGTTTTAGACTCATAATCCAGGCTATCCACGCGTGCTTTTTACTTTACATTACGGCACTTGTGCTATAATAGGTATACCCGGTAAAGTCAAGTTTGTACGTGACTGCAATTAGACGTATGTATACGAATCACTCTTAATATAGCCGGGTTGTAAAAAAAAAAACTGTAATACTTTCAGTTTTTTTGTAATACCAACAAAGAGTTCTTATGCCGCTGAAGTAAATGTCAACCTGCGCGTGCATTGCTGGTTTGGGCGCCATTTTCCGCAAATGTTTGTTGACGTTTTCGCTGTGTGGTTGATAATTATCAAAAAAAGTATGTTTTTTCCTCGCAAGTGTGATGAAAACAGTCGTATGGAACTCTTGTGCTATTAGTCATTACGCTCTCGGCTTCCTTATCGCGCTCGCTTGCGGCTCGCGCGCATGATACCGCCTCTAGTGTAATGACCAACATAGCACACTTGTATCATAATGTACTATTACTTACCACACCACCTAAAACCAAAAGCAAGAACAACAAGTTGGAAACAAAACAAATTGAATATTAGATTGTAATTTTGTAGGGTTATGCTGAGAACTTCGACCTGCAGGGAGACTGCGTGATTTTATATACATATTTATTTTGTTTTTACGAGTTGTCAGATTTGTTGAATTTTTCATGGATTTAATTTAATAAAACGATATTTTTTTGTGAATTTTGTATAGCTCTTTACTTTCCTCGACCTAAATTGTGCATACGCAGGGTATGTTTCCACGGATACCGGGATCAACGCAACAGTCAAATCAGATTTTTTATAGCAATTAAGTAGACCACTCACTGGATTCTAAGTAACGGCGTGGTTAAAGAACATTTGCAACTGATGACACTAATCATCAACTTTCCCATAAAACTACGCTCCAAATGACATAAAAACGTAAACAAAGTACACGTAACTTTCCGGTGGTTAACGTAAATGGTATGTAACGTTTTCCGTGATAGTGTGAGACAATTCACGTAGTAGTGTGAGACAGAGTGGACGAACCTAGTTGGCGGGATTTGTTGAGCTTTCGACGTTCGGCGAAATAATGAGGCCGAGACTCACTGAGATCAGCGCAAGAAAAAATCTTGCCTTAAATATTTTAATTTTTTTACTAAGTGGTAAGTGGTAAATGAAATAGGAATACTGTATGAAGTAAAGTAAGGCTGAGGTCAAACGACCATAATTTTGTTAGTTTTGTGAGCTTGTGAGGAGGCGCACATTTTATTAAGTAGTGTTGCATTGCAAAAACCTTATCATGTTTTTTGTTGCAAAACTTTGTTTTGTGTTCTTCGACGCTCAGACGTATCCTGTGGGTTTTCTCCCATCAGTCGAAGGGGTTCTTCAGGCAAAGAAGTAAGAGAATCTAGAAACATTTTTGTTGTCATTTGCTTCGTATCTTCAGGAGTCCTTCCTCACTGAAGAACGCCGGTGGAACATAATAACTTGTTAAATATGTTGTGGCTTATCATTTTGTGTGGGATATCACAATATTTTACACATCTTTTTATAAAACCTTCGTTTTAGAATCCTTTATGATTTTGTTTACATATCGCTTGACAGTATGACGTTTGAGATGTTGACCATAGAGTAAGTAACGTAATAATGTTGACATTGACATTTCGTAGATTCCTGTAATTTTTTCATTGAGAACAGAATTCATTAGTGTCTTTCCACACGTTGCCAACGCGGACAGCGTGTAAACAGCCCTTTATTGATTTATCGATTCAGAAAGAAAAGTTTTGTTTGTTTTTACGCCGGCAAGTCCTGGCAACATCCTTTTTAACTTTGGTTTTTGATGGAGTAAGCGGGCGAATAATCCGCTCCTGTGAATTAAATACCACACCGCAGAATAGTAAGTTATTTTACTTGGTTTTCAACCTGATTCGTTGCCCGCTGGAGATTGAAGCGAGGATTATCATTTTCACTGATTTCCACAGTACTTGGGATGATTGCCGTGCAGATGATGATCGCATGGCGGCCAACAATTCCATGAGGTCCAAAGCGGTGGATTGGTAAGAAACCCATCTCGTCTTGTTCCCAAATCCACGTACCTAAATTATAGTAGAATTAGAAGTAACGTCGTTGTTTCATTGTTGCAGATTCCGCCGCTCTTTTGTTTTGGTTTAGTGTTTGTGCTTGTAAAGCGTCCATGTCTGCAAAATGACTCGTAGCCTACCATTTTGATTTCGACGTGAATACGTCGCAATAACATTTAGAAGCAGAAATATGTCTTGGTGAAGCCCAATTAATCAATATTAATGCCACGCGCATTTGGTATGTCAATTTTCTCTTAATTTTCTCACGTCAGTCAAGTGTCTACAACGAAGAAAGAACCTAGAATGTTTTTGAACTTTAACTAGAAATTATGTGATCAAGAATTGTAAATTTAACTTCAACGAGCAGAACTGGCCCTTCTGTCTCAATCCTTTGGTGTAACTTTAAAACTTAGAACTACAATGTTAAAGGTTTAACTTATCTATACTTAACCTAGTACCTAAGTACTTAATTTTACATTGTTTAACAAATGTACTAACATAATAGAAATATCTTAAAGAATGTACCTATAACTAACAGAACCGTCATTGATGTACAATGGTAAGAAATTGAAGAACATATTTTACAATACATAAGATTTGGACGCTAATTCCTTGTCTCATTTCCCAGCATTATCGTGCTGGTGGCGCCCTTGTTAGAATTAGTTATCTCGGATAGGTAGGTCTAACCCCATCTCACCCGCCAGAGGCAGGCCCGCAGAGCGCACACAGAACCCACTACCCCTCGAGCTAGCCGTTCACCACACCGGTGACCCGGTAAGGTAGCAGTAGGTATAATTACGTTTAATTAAATCGGATACTCCGACTATAGTTTCGATCACATCCGGTGACCTTTTTCAAAGAGTGAAAATACAGCCCGACGCGCGTGCAGCTGCGTCCTGCTTAGCACACAAAAATGTGTCTAAACGACGTCAGTTTTCATAATAAAATAGGTATAATTAGTATTTCTGATTTTTGTGGTCCTGGTTATGTCCTAATACTGCATCCAGAACAACTGCAGGACGGGCAGCAGTGCCTTTCGGTTAATGGTGGTGAGCATTTGGCGATCCCCAATATCCCCAATCCGCCAGCCAAGCGTGGGAATCCCTCTCCCCGATATTAACGGAGGGGCCTTCGTCCAGCAGTGTACGTCTTCTGGCTGATGATATGATATTTTAGTTTTTTTCAGTTCCATTATAATTTACGGCATATTCACATAGTCAGGGTAAGGTATCCCGTAAATAACAATATAACTGCAGCTAACAACCGTGATAGTGTAAAACATTTATTCAAATATTTTGCCAAAATGTTACTTTCTTTTGTGCTAAAAAGTGATTAATTACCCTTAAAGCTAGCAATAATGGCAAATAGCGTTAATTAACTCTTTTCGCTTTTAGAATAGCGTTAAATAGCGTTTTTGCTCCGTGTGTATCCGCAGCCTATGATGATTGCTACCGCTGCCGTTACCGTTACGGTAACGCTGGTTCCTGCACGTCACGTTACGTAACGTATGATTGATTACTCTGTGTTACGGTCTACGTGCGACGAATTTAATTACGTTTTTATCTTTATGAGCCTGATGTTTACTGAAAATTGGATTTTGAATATTTCCTACTTTTGTTCGATTTCATAGTTTTTTAATCGAATCAATAATTTAGTGGTAGACAAATATTGAAATAAATCTTAAATATTTTACGGCTTGTCAATTTAGAATGTAAGAGTTGAAAGCTACAGAAAAAACAATACAAATAAATTTAATATTTATAAATTTATAACGCCAATGCTTTTTTGAGAGCTTCACAAGCCCTTGTAAAGTATCGGTGACATTGGTAGGCACTCTGTAGCCTACACGCAAGTACGCCCAAGTTCTACAAAATGTAAGGCTTAAAAATACATACAATATATATATATATACATAAATACACAAAAATATGCTTAGTTATCGATATCTGATTTTTAAGTCCCTATTTTTTTAATAAGTTAACAGTAATACGAATAAGAGGCCACGTCTGAAATTTATTTTACGTTTATTTTACGCCTGGCTATATTTTAAAGTTGGGGTATTCTTTTAATTTTCAATTTGCGTAAGCACTCTTACAAAGAATGTCAACGATTCTACTGTCTTATGTTTCCTTGAAAATGTAACGAGACTGCATCATATCCGTTGGCCGAGTATGTAGACAGCTTAATAATTAATAACCCATACTTGTTTCATGAAACTGACCAATTAGCTCGACTTTTTGTGTCATTGGTTTACGAGCCATTATTGTTTTGAGCAATTAACACACTAACCGATTGCCTAATGTTTTGCTGATTGTTTTACTGTGTTTACCAAATATTTATTTGCATTTAAGGATTTTTTAAAAATATTGCTTAAACTGTTGTTATATTCTTATTAAGCGTCATTTAAGTTCTGTGCAATGAAACGTGGTCTTTAACTGCTGGCCTTTTGGAGAAACTCAGAGTCACGCAACGGGCAATGGAGAGAGCTATGCTCGGAGTTACTTTGCGCGATACAATCCGGAACGAGGATATTCGCCAAAGAACCAAAGTTACAGACATAGCTCGCAAGGTTTGCAAGTTGAAGTGGCAATGGGCAGGCCACAGGCTCGAAGAACTGACAACCGATGGGGAAGAAAGGGTCTTGAGTGGCGACCGCGAACCGGAAGACGAAGCGTAGGAAGGCCTCCCACTAGGTAGACCGACGATATTGTAAAAGTCGCGGGCAACCGGTGGATGCAAATGGCAGGTTGTCGTACAGTGTGGCGGTCTTAGGGGGAGGCCTTCGTTCAGCAGTGGACGTGTCCGAGTTGATGATGATGATGTTTCAGTTCTGTGCAATAAGAAAATTAATTGCGAAATTACTATACAGGTTGTTTCAGAGACAGTGTGCAGTTTCTTCTTGATCTACCCATTGAATTGAACAATTATTTTAGCACAAGTTTTATCTATATCTTACTCTGGCTTCGCTCTGGCTACGTAGTACTATTATTTAAGAGTTCTCTGTGCTCTGGCGGAGTGTCTCTGCACAGGGGCATAATCTTCTATCTTATAAAATATCTTCTGTAAACTAACAAAAGTTTAAGTAAGTTTTAATACCTTTGTTACTAACCCCTAGATCTAGTTAACTGAATTAAAAAAAAAAACGATTTAATTTTTAATTTTAATAAACTCGAGGTGAAGTTCTGAGTACGAAACCATGGTAGTTAAGGGGAAGATCGCAAAATTCGGAATCGTGAGGTTCGGTTCAAATCCCCAAACCAATGAGCTCTTTGGAGTTCATGTTCATGACACACCCCATTCAATGTGTAATCTACCAACTGGGCCAGAGTGGTGGACATGGTCAATCACACTTCGAAGGTAGGCCTATATCCAGCAATATTTATATATATATATATTTTTAAATTGTTTTATAGGCTTGCGTTTGACTGCCATCTCGTCTGATGATAAACGCAGTCTACGATGGAGCACGCTTGCCTAGAAGAAACCGATTTACTCGCGACTTGAAGACACCCAGATTATAATTATTGGGAAACACCCACTCGGACAGCGCTACCCACTGTTTAGCAGTTCGGTACCTTGAGGACGACTGATATTTTGTGCTAAGGGAGACCGAGTGACCGTGAGTTGACCGCGAGGTCAACGGCACGCGAGTAGCGAATACTGAATGACCGAGCTATTACTGTCATTGTGTCATCTACTGAGGCCAATTACTACGGCGCTAGAATAGGTTAGAACATTTCGTAAGGTACAGTAAAAACGACGTGCTTGGCGTACTCAACGATACTGTCTTTTTATGAGTGACAGCTGACAGGCTCAGTTGTCAA
Organism: Erannis defoliaria; assembly: GCA_905404285.2. Lineage (NCBI taxonomy): Eukaryota > Metazoa > Arthropoda > Insecta > Lepidoptera > Geometridae > Erannis > Erannis defoliaria. Next base: position 1,568,836 of record FR990076.1, read on the forward strand.
CTCATTTGATTTTAAGTAACGGTGCGGTCGAAGATACATCTATAAATGTACTAGCGGGCGCAGCAGACGTCTTACCCAGAAAAAAACCTGGAATCTGATCGCAGCGCCACCTACCAACACACAAAAATATCTTTAAAACAAATCAACCCACTCACTCACTCTCTTTTCAACTGGATTGTATGCAATCTGCTATTTGTGAAAACTTAATTTGGCTTACTTGTTTATGTTTTTGTGTCCTATATATTTTTTTGTAATAGCTGTTTGTTTTCCAAATAATAAATAAATAAATAAATAAAATCGGCCCAGCCGTTTAGGAAGAGTTTAGTCACAAACGTGTATACGTTTTTATAGTGGTAGGTCTCTACTGCAGAGTTCGCCAGGGGAAGTACCACACCTTTGTCAGTTATTCAATCGCCAAGCAGTAGTGTGCAAGCAATGTTGTGTTTCGTTTGTAGGGCAATGTTACCAGATAAATTACTGGGTGAAGAGATTTAACACATAATATCTCAGGGTGACGAGCGCAGTGCAGTGCGGCGCAGGATTGTATTCGCTGCTCCTGTTATGGGTGGCGTGATTCTTACCACCAGGCGAACGTCTCGCTCGACTCTTTACTCCACAGCATACAACATTTTGACAGACATTGGTGTGATTATTACGCAAACTTCATAAATAGTAGGTAAAACAACTACTAAAATTTGTCTAAGTGCGAAGTAAACTTTCAGTTCAGAACCACGCAAAGAATCAAATATAACGCATTCTTACTGTTTAGTGTGTTTGTACAGAACCCTCGTCCTGTGAACCCGACTCGCACTTGACCGTTTTGTATTTTAAATTACTTTTCTTAGGTTATTGAACTTCCGGCTATTTATTTCTTTTATCTCACAGGGCTTAACGACGACAATCGTGCGACATTTTACGTAATTATGGTGTTTCGTACAAAAGTATGATTGCAGCAGAGTGAAATGGTAAATGGTAATAATTGACGGTCGGGCAATTGTATTGTTTCTTCGGGTGATATGACTTCAAGTTTATTTGTTACTTTGATTTCGTTTAAGAGTTAAGATATTATAATGTTACATATATCGGTGTAACTAAGCCACAAATGTATACTGCAGCATTTACAACAAATTACCAAATAATTTTTAAGAATTAAATATGAATAGCGCCAAATGCAAATTGTAAAAAAAAATATGGATCATTGTTACTATAACATTATCGATTTCTTAAAAAATATTGGGGGACATTTTACACACAGCGCCATCTAGCCCATGGAGGATAGGGAGTTGTGATGAGGAACTTGCGGCCGTACCTGTGGATTTTGTAGACGGATTGTGTGACGTCACACTTATTTGGTCAGTCTGCTAGCGTTCGCCTCGCGTAACAGTCATTCGGGCTTACAAAACACACGTACGACTTTTAGTGTTTTTACTTAGTAAAAGTGAATATAAAATGAGTTGCTGTGTTTCTTCATGTAAAAACTATCGCGGCAAACATTCTGATGACATGAATGGCGTCTCATTTCATTCGCAAGTAATTTTATTTGTATTTTCTAAGGTTCGTTTTAGAAAATATGTAATGTTTCTTGGTGTTTTTAACTAGTTCTAGAGATGGCGCCACTTTATTTAACGTTAACCATAAAAAATACGTTTCAGAGCACTTTTTAAATTACATGAACTATTCTTGCTTAAATTTATTATTTTTATATAATGTGTTTTTGGTTTATTCCGGCTTTTAAACTAGTGGTTCTAGTTAAAACTTTTGTCTTTAGAATTTACGAAAGCGACATCTGACGAGAGAGTAAGAAACCTGGTGTTTATAAGAGTTCTCCACTTTTTTCGATAAAGCACTTCTCAAAAACTTATTCTGAATTCCGCTAGATGGTAGCTCCATGTGCGAACTCTAGCGCCCCTCCCGCGAGCCCTACACCTCTCCGCACGATCACGCGTCCTTCTATAGAAAAATCCTTTGATCGCGTCTCTGCTTCTATTACTCTGTGATCTAGCCCCATACTAAGCAAAGCTTGTATTATGGAAACCAGATAGCTAAAAAGTAAGTTCGTATAGGCTGAGTGGCCAGCCCTAGTGTCAGAGTTAATGTGCCGCCCGAAGGCCTCTGACATAGCTGATAGAATACTTATATACATTTTTTTTCGTAATTACATACTTTGAATACATAAAAGAATTGTTTAATTTTTGACTACTATTAGAATGCCAATGAAATAAAATATTTGTACACCTAATTTAGGTAGAATATTTGGTACATAATTACAATTAAGATCTAAAATTAAAACAATATTCTAACAAATAAACTAATTTAGATTTTTGCGAACAACTTTTGCTATGGAACTTATCCTGAAGTCGCGAAAAAAAAAACAGTTGTTCGATACATTTTGTTGGATGGATGTCATTTCGCTATGGAACGTTCAACTAGTGGAATAATTACCTTTCGGCTAAATAATATCGACACGCTTAACCTTTATTTTACAACGACATCTAAAATACTAGATGTCGTTGTAAAATAAGTTTGGGAAGGCTAGAAAAAGATGAGTGGCAGAAACCAACGATATGTGGGTTTCCCCCACAGAAAAGCGCACGCCCAACCAATCCATCAGACTATAGCCATTTCAACAAAATGTGGATGAGCTTTCTCACAGTGTCGGTTCTTTGGAAGAAACGAAAGGGACGAATTGAGGAAAAAAAAGCTCTTCTGAGCATTGTAATAATAATAATTCATTTATTTATTCAGGCAAATGACACCCATACATTTAAAATAGAAAAAGTAAATAAAAACAAATAATAATAATATTAATAAGCCGCGAGTAGCGTATAGTGAAAGTGCAGCACAACTTTATTATGAAAACTGACGTGGTTTTGACACATTTTTGTTTTATTTATACGGGAATACTCACGTTTAATTAAATCGGATACTCCGACTATAGTTTCGATCACATCCGGTGACCTTTTTCAAAGAGTGAAAACAGAGCCCGACGCGCAGCTGCGTCCTGCTTAGCACACCCTGCTAAGCAGCCCTGCTGCTTAGTCAAGGTATTTATACGGGAATACTCACGTTTAATTAAATCGGATACTCCGACTATAGTTTCGATCACATCCGGTGACCTTTTTCAAAGAGTGAAAACAGACTAAGCAGCAGGGCTGCTTAGCAGGGTGTGCTAAGCAGGACGCAGCTGCGCGTCGGGCTCTGTTTTCACTCTTTGAAAAAGGTCACCGGATGTGATCGAAACTATAGTCGGAGTATCCGATTTAATTAAACGTGAGTATTCCCGTATAAATAAAACAAAAATGCAGCACAACTCTCGACACCCTGAGCCATCCACGCCAATGTTGCCCTCCGGCACCGATATACGGTAGCCTTTATGGGGGGCCCATTTAGTGGATGGCGAGTCATCACCTGCCTAAGTATTTGATAATGAGACAGAATTGTCAGGTGCCGTTTCTCATTCCATAGACCAGTCCAATGTTTCATCAAAAATTCACCATAATAGCTCGTTTTTTTTAGTGTATCATATTCTATTCACACCCATGTAATAGTTTTATAATGTTATTTTTGTATCTATTAGGGCCTCTTGGTGTTGGCTTTGGCCCCAGCAAAGCCTCTTAAAGGTCCGGGCTTAGATCCGAGTTTCTAATTAAATAGAATAAATAATAATAATATTTAATAATACTACTAATTACATTCAGAAGCAGAGGAGTAGCATGCCCTAGTCAGACCCTGTAACTAATTTTACGCCTGCCCATAATATTAGCAGTGCCAGAATAATTGTGAACTTGTGAACGAAATCCTGCGCCGCACTGCTCTGCGCTCGTCACCCTGAGATATTAGATATCAAATCTCTTCATGCCCAGTAATTTCTCTGGTTTTATATATAAAACAATTTGAAACACAATAGCTAGAAACTCCTCATACGAACATCACAAAAACTATCTCCACTGTTTCCGCATGCGCCTCAACAATGGCAACTACAAATACGACAATGGTGAGATTGGAAACCGAATAGAAACGCCGATAGAGGCGTGAAAGTGTCCGCTTTGATTCTGTGTTCTTGTGTTGGTTTGGTTTCTACTTGTAATTTATATTTTATAGCATGCAATTATATCATATATATATATATATAAGGAGGGAGATATGTCATACCGCGCCCTCAAATGGCCCCGTGATAACGGCCCTAGGGACTGTCTCGCCTGTCTGCGCTCACTAAGCGAGACGCGCGCTATCCCCTTTGCTCTCATAAAAGTGCTATCTTCTTTCGCACTCCGGCGCACCTCGTAAACATGACGGCGCGGGGGTCATTTTGCTTTATTACGCGATGGCGCATCTTTAGAAATCATTTATAGCATATGTTTAATCATACTATAGTAGTACTATAGAGCTCCGGATCTAAGATTTTCCGATTCGAGACAAGCATTTAATTTCTCTAGTCTTTGTATAAGCAGCGATAAGACGGTTTATTTATTTGATACATAAAACAGAATACACTCTTTATATTTGCATTGTTATATGATTTATACCTATCCCAGTCAGTCAGTCATAGTGTCTCTTGTTCGCAAGTGTTCACAATTCTGGCACTGCTAGTCTGCTTCTATTAGGTCTTTACCTATGAAATTGCCGTTTTGTATGGAATAAGTGAAATTACTTCTTTTTTTAAACTTTTTTATTTCTGTTATTCAAAGTAATCACCCATGCAATCGACGCATCTTTGCCAACAAATTGGCAGTTTATTGATGCCCTTCTTGTAAAAATTAGCTAGACGGGGAGGCAACAAACTCTTCAAAGGTATTTTGTACTGCCTCTCGGGAATTGATTTTTTTACCCACTAAAAAGTTGTAAAAATTTTGGAAAAAGTAATAGTAGGTAGGTGCAAGGTCTGGTGAGTATGGCGGATGAGGGAGAGCTTCCAACCTCAGCTCTTGCAGCTTGGAGACTGTCTGTAGCTGCAGCGCGAGGCAGGTCTCGACGCGTACGTTGCGCTGGCGATCGTTAAGTTCGTGGGGCACCCACCTATCAAGTTTTTTTACCTTTCCTATTTGTCGTAAATGGATCAAAATTGTTTTGATGCTAACATCAAAAGCTGCTGCTAGCTGAGCTGTAGATTGAGTTTCGTCAGCTTCCACAATCGCCTTTAATTCATCATTGTTGACCAAAGTCTCCGGACGACCACGAGCTTCATTTTTCAAGTCAACATTTCCAGAACGGAACCGGGAAAACCAATAACGGGTTGTGCGTTCGTTCGTACAGTTCTCTCCGTAAACGTTTTTGATGTTACGTGCCGTTTATGTCGCGTTGGTGCCACGACGGAACTCATATTCCATAACTACACGAATTTTTAAAGTATCCATTATGACGAAAAATGTTCAAATGTAATGAAAATACAACGCTAATCAATAAACAAAAGACTGAGTTTGTAAAAAGAATGTCATGTTTTTAAGACAAAATTAATTTGATATCAGAATACAAAGCCATTCCAAACTTTTTTTCTATTTGAAATGACCAGTACTGAAGAACGGCAATTTCATAGGTAAAGACCTATTATTATGTACAGGGGTTATGCTAGCCACCAGGCGAACGTCTTGCTCGTATCATCACCACATTGCATAAAAAAAAATACAAAAACCACTATCGGGTTAATTGCTAGGAGTATTTATCTCACGGGACTTTTGTCGAAACTTTTGTCAACTCAACTTAAAAATCTCGTCGACATTACAAAATTTACCGAAGGAACGCCAAAGTTTAGCCTTAAGATTAGCAATCTTGACCCTTCTATAGGCCGTGTAGTAAGTAAGTATAGGATACTTAGCTGCCCCTTTCTTGTATAGTTAAGATAAGATAAAAATAACTTTATTGCCAAAAAATATATATATACGTAAATGCTAGACATAAAAGAGAACAATAGTTAAGTACTTGTCTTTTATTGTCTGCTCCGCCTGGGTATGTCCTAAAACTGTATCCAGAACCACCGGACGGGCAACAGCGTCTTCTTGGTTAACGGTAGCGAGCATTCTGCTATCCCCAAGCCGCCTGCCGAGCGTGGGGATTATCGCAACTAGAAGACCTTAGTCTAGCAGGGGACGACTTCTGGCTGATCAAGATTGTCCGCCCCTAATCTCTCTGGCCGTACTTGGCCGAACATTATTACGCTTTGAATAAATATCCAGCCACAGACTCCTCCAAGCTGGTAGGCGTTACGGAAAAACGACCTCTAACCAGGTACTTTAGTATCTTTACGTGCCTGTGGGGCTAAAGTGGCTACTTTAGCTCCGCTACGCGGAGCGAAAAGAACCACTTCCAGCCCGCAGCGGCACGTAAAATCGTATACACACCATGGGCGCAAGTAAAGAAGCCTCAGATCTCATGATTGTTACCCTCGGCTTCGCCTCGGGAGACAATCAATATTTGTATTGCTATTAGTAGACTGTAAAAACAATAGATAACACTAAAGCAATTTTTTTACTAATATATTAGATACTAAGTTTAATTTTTACTAACAACCTGGACCCTAGTTGTCTGAAATAAAGAATTTTGAATTTGAATATACATGAGATCTGAGACATTCTTTACTTTTGCTCCCTAGGTGAGTAATCTACTATTATTTCAACTCGACGCTAGTATAGACTTCTTATCTTCAATGACAAACTACCTGTTGTGGTTACAGGCGATAAAAATGCGCTAAACGTGAATTATCTTTTAATCCACATAAAAACAAGTGATTGGGCTATTTCTGCGAACATTGTCTATTTTAAATTATTTAAATGTAACTTGTTAATTTACAGACAGGCAGGTTAACTTTAAGATAAACCTTGTACTTTGTACTGGATGATGGAAATTCCACCAAATTAATTATGATTCCGTGGAATATGTTTTATTAATCAAAGTTCTGGGTACAGCTACAGTGGTCATGGGCAGGTGTTTTCTCTTACCATCAGGAGAGTATCTTTTTGCTGTCATAAAAATAATAAAAAAAACATCCTAGTCTAATTGGGAGAACGCTCGACTTGAAATCGTGAGATCACTGGTTCAAATCCCGGCCCACACCAATTGAGCTCTTTGGAGTATTTGTACCGACTTTCATACCACTGGCTGTTCTGTGGAGGAAAAAATCGTCGGGGAACCTGCATATGTCTGGAGCAGAAATTCAGGAGTATGTAAGTCCACCAACCCGCAAATGGGCCAGCCTGTGCCTGTGTGTGTGCCTGTGCTGGATACGGCCCAATACGGTCCAATCGCCCTTAAAGGGTAGACTAAGTCCAGCAGTGGACTATATTTTTTTTTTAAATTATCATGAAAATAAATATGAAAGTATTCATTTCTTTGTGTCTCGTTAGTAAAAGAGTGGTTTACGATCAGGGGTTTGATTATTGAATGATTCGTATATTATTCGCATGCGATTGTTAGCTACCGATTTTCCGAACATACGATGCGCGCATAGATCGAGTGTACACTGACGTTATGTGTTGCATTGCTTTAATTACCCACTTATGTTTGACCAGTAGGTAGGTCCTTGACCGTTAGAGTATGTACTTGGTAGTGCTGTTTAAGGGTACTGAAGGAAAATTATATTATAAAATTTACATACACAAATTATACAGCAAAAGCTTAACTCTAATAATCTGGCGTAAACATCCACCCGTCCTTGAAAGGTCACGCGATATCGTTTGAAAGTTGGTAATATTCGTTACGAAAAAATAGAGCGAATAATTAAAAAAACGAGCCCCTGTTAGGAATCTCGTCTGTTGGGGGGTCTTAATGCAATTGGCAACGCATTAGCATGCCACTATATTACTGATGTAGCTGGGTGATAAGAGAGCCATTAAAAGCTTACAAACTAATTAAGTACGTAAGTCGCCTGATTGATCACTTTATAATTACCCTATTTACCAATAAACACGTTTAATGCTTCAATGTTATTATTCATTATATATATTTTTAACATTAATGGCATATGAATGCCATCGCGCTTGATGTTAAACGAAGTTGCAGTCTACCATGGAGCACGCTTTGCTTAGAAGAAACCGATTCACTCGCGGGTGAAATGTTGTATGGAAAGTTCTTTGTTTTTGAAGTTATAGTGATGGAAATTGATATTTGGATAGTTCATTCAAAGGGGGTGAAAAAAAGTGGTGAATTTTGGGAGCGGGCAGAATTTCTTCCGTACGCGGATGAAGTCGCGGGCGATCTCTAGTCCATTATAATAGGTACTTCCGGCTTTTCAAAGCTGACTTGAAACCATCCTATTAATATCATAAACGTGAAAGTTTTTATGTATTGATGTATGGATGTTTGTTACACTTTCACGCTGAAACGGCTGAACGGATTTAGATGAAATTCGGTATAGAGGTACCTTATAATCTGGGTGTTTTCAAGTCACGATCGGTTTCGTCTAGGCAAGCGTGCTCTATCGTAGACTGCATCTTCGTTTATCATCAGACGAGATGCCAGTCAAACGAAAGCATATAACAATATAAAAAACAAAAACCTTATACCTTGGAATAAAATATAGACAACTTTTTATCCCAAGAAACATGGATGAAACCGCGGGGGCAGCTAGTTGTTTAAAAGTACGTAAATGTGAAATAAACAACTTTATCTCAAACATACACATTAACAGGCATATATAGGATTTACTACCTACAACACATAAATATTAATTTCGCATTATGATAAGTAGGTAAACTCCCCAAGATAAGAGCCTGCTTTATGATAATTTTGTCCATATTTTTAATCCCACACAAATTACGTTTAGGTAATTTATATGTATATTCTATTAATGCAGATACATACCAAGTTCGAACATATTATAAACAAAAAACAGACAAGTTCGGTAGTAAAGCTCCGAAATCGTAAAATGAAACTATAACCAAACCTACATGTTGGAGGAATTAAATTAATTTACTTTTAATTAACTTTAAACAAAACACACAAACATACCACCTCCAACACACACCAACAAATCCACACCCACGCACCAGCCCACACACCCAATCCAATCCCTCATCCCTCCACACTCCAATTCTTACAAATCCCTTGACCTCTTCTCAGTCGTTTACACTCTTGGCGGAGTGGTCGTGTTCATCGGCTCCGGAGGTGGCTTGCCTACCAATCCATCGCCATTCCTCGCATATTGACATTGACACCTTCCTCTTGTATTCATTTACGGAACCATGAAGTGCAGCTTTTATTTGGTCAGTCCAACGTAATGGAGATTTGTCGCACGGTCTTGTTCCCTCGATTTTTCTCTGCACCACAAGACGCTCAATGAAGGCATCATCGCGTTGCGAAACGTGTCCAAATCCAAAGGTACTCGTAGAACGATGAAGGATAGACGCTGCTTTATGCCAAGCTCTTGTAAAATAGGCTGATTCGTTTTGAATTTAGTTCCCTATATTTTCAGAATTCTCCTCATCATCTCCGTCAAGAGCAACGCTAAAAAAAGGCAACACCAAATAAAAAACTTAAAAAAAACATAAAAAATGGCTAAAATGCTAAAATGGCTAAAATGGTCGCGTTTAGCAATTCTGCATATGATCCTATGATGATTCATTTCGCAAATCGCAAATCAGTCACTCGCCAATTCATACTATGATTTTGCAAATGATTCTATACGTAATTCATTAGTTTGACAGTTTTCTATAGAATGTCGTAAAATGGTCGATGAAAGATGAATAGCATAAAGTCAGTTTGGAGATTCGTTAGAAGTTACTCGAGAGCAACTTTTTACAATTAATTCTGCTAAGAATTCATAAGATGAACTGCTTTTAGGGGAATTGCTTAATGCGGCCATTTTAGACCCCCAGATTTCAATTCAATTCAATTCTTTATTTAAGTGTTTACGTAATTTGCAGACAGGTCCAAATCATTACATGTTGTAACTAAGATGAGCGAGGAGTATAGCACTGAATCTGCCCAGCTTATCGAAGAAGATATCAAGTTGGGGTCGTTGAGAGAGTATGGATAAGGAACGATTAACCATTGAGCTAATAACAAAAGAGTCACAAACGTGCAAAAAAATGTCCGCGCCAAATAAATAAATGTAATGTAAATGTACGATAAGACATAAGCGCTCGAGCATACATTGAACACTATACAAGCGACATAGCGTCTCAATTCGAACAATTGTGAACTATATAATGCACGTATAGATATGTAGAACGGTACTCGGACGTTTTTTGACTGTTTTCACTTAGAGATTGTGACTCTTTAGATATTAGCTCAATGCGATTAACCAGAAAACTCGACTTTGCCACACCAGACCGCCGCTGGCGCATCCGCCGAATTTTTTTGCCTGTGGAACCTCCCTAACTAACAAAGCTCCCCTTCCACTTTTAATTTATCTTTCTCTAACTCAAGTAGCTGTAGCAGGTAGCAGTCGGCAATACCGCGCTCCAACAGGTACATAGTACGAAACTTCTGGGTTTCCACATCGACGGTGCGTTGACGTGGGAGACGCACATAGACGAGCTTTGCGGGAAGCTGAGCCGCTCGTGCTTCGCGCTCCGGCGGCTTGCGAGCACCGCCACCCGCAGCGTGGTGCGCTCCTGCTACTTCGCGACCGTCCACAGTAACATCACGTACGGGTTGGAGCTGTGGGGCCGCGCTGCCGATCGGAACAGAGTCTTTGTAATGCAGAAACGAGCCATACGTGCTATATGCGGGGTTCAGAACGACGTCTCATGCGTAGAGCTATTTAGGGAACTTCAGATACTGCCCTTGCCGTGTGAGTTTATTTACCAGATAGCCCTATTCACCCATGTAAACCTAGAAACGTTCCAACGTAGGGGCGTTCACAGCACTTTAGATTTACGAAGTAATAAAAAGAAAGACCAACTGATCACCCCGTCGCACCGTCTCGTCAAATCGGAGAGGTCAGTGTATATTCTGGGGCCCGCGATCTACAACCGTATACCAGCTTCCATTCGGGATGCTCCTTCCACCGGGTGCTTCAAATCTAAGCTCAGAGCGTGGTTACAAGATAATTTGTTTTATGACATTGAAGCTTATTTTAAAATAAGAGATTATTGACGTATTTTTATAATTATTATTTCATTTTATTACCTAAGTAATTATTATTTTTGACTTACTTAATGAAATTTGACGTGTAACTTTGGTGTTATCAATAAATTATTTGTATTTGTATTTGCAAGTCCTTGAACCGTGATTACATTGTACACCAAATTAATTTCAGTACCTACTAATCTAATGCTATAATAATCAGAGTCCTGACTTACTGACTGACGAACAACGCAAAGCCTAAACCGCGTGTCGAAAAGACTTGAAATTTGGAGGGTGTATTTGCCTTGATGCGTAGAGGTGTACTAAAAATATTTATCGAAATTCATACGTTTCATACGGTCGACCTATAGGGGTGAAAATGGGGAGGAAAAAGTGTTCGTACGCGGATGGAGTCGCAGGCGACCTTTTTTCAGCTATATTTGTTTAATTGCATAACAAAATCACACCGTGATATCTACTTCTCATATTATTGCGTTAATATAATACGTGCTTAGTAATCTGTGATAATGCATACTAATCGATATTAAAGAACTAGGCGTAAACAATAATCGGTAATAATCAATTACCAATCGATCAGCTAATAATTGATAATCATTGACGGAGGACTTAATTCATATTTTTCTTTTTTTATCGATTTAGTCGAAAAATCACGAATCGTTTAAAATCGCTTGTTTGATCTGATCCTAAATTCTACGATGTACATTGTACAAGTACAAACTTATAAATATATCACAGTAATAATAGGAAACTTAACTTAAAACATCAAAACACTTTTCCTGATAATCTTGCCGGGGATCTTTTGGATGTTTCCTAAATTCTGGATGGCAACACACCTCCGCTTTACTGGCCTTCCACCTTCTTTTTTTCTGCCTCATCGTTTGTAATAAATAATATAAGAGTCAGAGTAGCCTAATCTCTATAAGTATCAGCAAAAAAACTGGTAAGATTAGAATTATTTCTAATCTTAATTATAAACAAAGACCTCCAACCTCCTCTTTACATCTACAAAACACAAATAACAAAAGCTTAATAGCAGTATATACACAGTATACTTTTGTTCGTTTATGATCATGAGCAAAGCCCAGTTTTAGGTTATCTGAATAAAACTATTCTCTATAAGCAGGGGTCTTCAACTATTCCTAGTTATGATCTGAGAATTTTGCGTATAGACACGCAGAGAGAATTTCTCTTAGCAGCTAAATAACTACCTCAAACGGAGTACTGCAGGAATAATGTGAATCAGGTGTTTTTATGTTTTTAAATTCGTTTTATTTCGGAATATACATATATATATATATATTTTTTTGTTGTTAATAGTATCGTCTCTAATTCCTTGTTACCGGAAAATTTGACTGTTTACCGGGGACCAGCGTATGTTCTGACGTAGGCTTCTACTTGGGCTGCGTCTTGAGCAACGAAAGCATAGTAGTTGGAAGGCCTCCAAGTAACTCCGTCCGAAGGGATACCGCTGTCAAATCCACTGTTCGTGAGCCTATTGCCTACATCCAGATAGTAGCCCATAGGGTTCGGGGGACCAGTAGTTGCCCAACCCCAAGCGCGACGTACGTTGATGAAGGAGTTCCTTTCAGAGTAAACCAAACCTCCCGTCCAGACACCAATACCGTAGCTGGTCACATCGGTGTACAAGTTGTTAACGACGTGCACTTCTCCATATCTGACCAAAGGATTGCGCTGGACGGTACCCTGGAACCAGTTGTGGTACCAAGTTACCTTCAAACGGCCTCTGTCAGACGACATATTGTCGTCATTTCCAACCAGAGACACTAGGTTGTGGTTCCTGATGATGCAGTTAGAAATTGAGATCATGCTGGCACCTTGAGTGATGTCAATCAGACCATCATGTCGTCTCATGTTGTCGGGGGTGCTCTGTGCAATCCAAGGGTCGTCGGAAAATTCGCAGTGATGAACCCAAACGTACTCGGCATTCACTTCGATACCGAGAGCGTCGACTGTAGAGAAGGCTCCAGGAACCATAGAAACAATACCGCCGATGCCATTGGGTTGTTCGCCAGGAGCGTAATTAAGAGCATTGTGGAACCTGATATCCTGGATGATGACCTGCTGAACTTGACGGACTCTCAGACCTCCACCGAAAATCATAGCGTTTCTATCACCGCCATAAATACTCTTGAAATTTCCAACGTCGATACGGACTCCGGGAGAGCCGGTGAACAATTGGGTGAGATCTAAGCGACCGCGGATGTAGACTTCTCTGCGATCGTTGCCAGCAACAGCATCTCTGAGCGCCCAGGGGTCCCACACCGTCCACACGGCGCCGCCGTTACCTCCGTTGGTACCACCGTTCATCGCGGCAAAGCCTGCCTGCCCCCATGGAACACGGGCGGTGGTGAAGTTGGGGTTGGTGGTGAAGGCATCGGGTTGCCTGCTGGGATCAAACTCGCCACCGAAATCAGTCGGCATCGCGGTGACCGCGAGGATCGCGGCGGACAACGCAAGAAAGAGTTTCATGATGAGAGAGTATCCCCTTTCGACTCACTGCATGTGAAACTTGAACACTCGTTTATATACATATAAGTACTTTGAAGAAATAGGTAAAGTAGATAAAAGTATAGATAAAACCTGTGATTAATGAAATTAATCTAACGCAACAAAAAACAGAAATTTGAAGGAGGAGCTACGTTTGATACAAAAATATACAGTGGTGTTGGCGTGGTCGATCAGTTCAATGTAGTAGTTCAAATAGGTAAACTTTACCTACCTATTTCTTTAAGCTAGCACACACTGGAACATAATTTTGCCCCCGCATATAAGCGTGATAAAGCTTGATTAGGGATAGATACGTCAGTCTTATTTTGCGGGGAAAACCGAATGGATAACTGTACAAATAATAATGTTGGTATGCGGGACGACAAAGGCAAATATTTTCACGTTAAAATATTTGCCTTACTGTTGTGGCCCGAAAACTCGGGACGAATAGGTAAGGCATAACTGATAAAATTTGTGTGCGCGTGCTAGGCCGGTTGGTGGAGATTGAAATTAATCCAAGGCCGCTTAATAAAGTCGAGAGTCCACTGGAAATGTATGGAATTAAACTTGAAACGTAAACCAGAAACAAAACTTGGAAATACAATTTCTTTAACAAAATATTACATTCAGTTTTGTTCTACACAGAAGATTTTCTCCGTTGTGCTATATGATATCTCTCATACTACAATAGGCATGATGACAGATTTTGAAATACCCTTCTATAATGTAGATATACGTCTAGTATTGCCGAAAAAATCTATATTTCAGCAATATATTACGTTTTAACGGAAATTATTACATTTTAATTAATCTAAATTGAAATACGCGCGAAAACGACCGTAAGTGTCATGGCGTCAACTTGTGACGTCACGACTTAGTTACCATCGCATTGCGGCATATGCTCAACGAAGAAAGTCATAAACTATTACTTATTTCGTGTGTTGGAGGTGAATTCCAAAGTTTACAAGTGGTGTGTGTGCAAAAACACACCAATAGAAACTAGCAACAAACAATTTTTGTACGTTCCAAACCAGAAAATGTGAGAGATAAATGGCTAGAGCTCGCACGGCGAGACCCAGGAGATGTAGCTACGAAATCGTCTATTTATTCTTGTGAAGACCACTTTGATTATGTATTTACTATATCAGTATAGATTAAAAGGTGTGTAATACAAAATCTTTGTTTGATATGTAGTGCTTATGTGATTGTTGTTGCATTTTATTGAGGTTATGTTTGTTTTGGATAACCAAAGCAGTTAGCATTATTGTTATCAATTACAATGGAGTACTTATTCTCATTTCAGCTGCCAAATGATATCAGAAATTATATGCAGATGTGGTCGGTATCACAAGTGCGTATGAAACCATGTATTTATACATGCCAACCAGACAGAAAAACAAGAACATCTGACACTATAGAACGACCTCGCCTAACTTATGAAACGAAAGATAATGATGGCTCTTGTAGTATGTGAAAAGCAATTAGAAGAAAATAGTATAGTGACAGAACATTGTTGTTGGAGAAATTCTGGAAGTTCAGGTAAGTACATATTTTTAAAGATAATATATCTAATTTAATGGTTTAACATATTGCAGCAAGGAAGTTAAAAAAAATATTTTATAATTAACAAAATAATGACACACATCAACACTGCTGGATGAAGGCCTCTCCCCTAAAGGGAGGTGTTGCCATAATCCCCACGCTTGGCAGGCGGCTTGGGAATCTCTATCGCAGAATGGTTACCACCGTTAACTGAGAGGACGCTGCTGCCCGTCCACCGGTAGTTCTGGATGCAGTTTTAGGGCATACCCAGGTCCAATAATGACACAAGTAGGTATTAATTTCAGATATAAGTTACTATAAACCAAAGCTATATACCTAACATCAGACTGTACTCATGTGTAGGTATACCGTCAATGTAAATCAACAAGTTAAAAAATGCTGCATTTTAAATGTTATAGGTAGGTATTTTATATGTATTGTGGACTTTATCTTTTCCATCACCATTTAAAGAAATATTATTAAGATATTATATCTAGTGTTTTGCAGTATTATTTATTTATTTAATTTATATTTATTAATAAGGTGTTGAGCATCTCCCGTCTGTCTTTAGTTGTAATTTATTTTTATACCATGGTTGCCTGGGAGAGATCGCTGTTAGCGATAAGGCCACCACTTGTGGCACTAGTCCCTAAGGTTCATGTTTCTATTTTATATTTTTATTTCTGGTGTGCATAGTAAAGCATTTATATCTTATCTTTATTTTCAGTTCAGCCAAATCTTGAAGGAGCTCAACAAGTAACAACTAAACTGATAGATAAATCAATTCAAGTACATATAATACAACATTCAGAAGCAAAGCTAACCCAACAGTACCTACCTAGTTGGAATGGTAAATCAGAAAACATCACTGTTGAAGCCGCACCTGCATTCTGTCTTCTGAAGCTAAGGAAACTAAACAAATAGCCAGCTTGAGAATTTGCACTTGGGGAGATTCATATGATAAAACACAAACTTGTCCCAAGCTTGTCTTAACGTCAGTTTGGTCAAAGTTCTTTATGATGTAATAATAATAGTGTGTGGTTAATTAACTTCCAAGATTCGCTTATTAAATAAATATAAACAAGAAATATCTGCATTTTAATTTATTACTCTGTACTTTTATATAACAAAATGGATAGTCGTAGGATTTCCAGAAAGCAAAAATGAGAACACTTCAAAAAAATCTTTCACAAATTCTTCATCAAATGTTACACATAAAATTTCAACATGTTTATTTGTAGAGTAATTAGGGTTCGCCATTCAAAAATAAAACCCACTTTTTAAGTCCACTCATATACATTTGCATCTGGGTGTAGCATTTGTTATTGGGTTTCCCATTTTTTACATAATTGAGATAAGTTTTATCGCTCATGGGGCATTTAATTATTTTGACAAATGCCATCGGGTGAACCGGCTATCGTTGGATAGTTTTTGGATATTATTAGTCCACAACTCTTTATTTTCTTCCCCAGTTTCATAGCTACTGTTCACATCACTTCATCAGCACTTCATTCTCTAAACTTCTACCGCGTTTCATGGCTAGTGTGTCTGGGATTTTCCCTCCCATGATGAGCGATATCAGCGTTCCGTCACCTTTCTGGCACCGACTGACTTCATAAGCCCTAGATATGTAATCCGGCCATATCTCAACTATTACCAAAAGCTATTTTGGTACTGGTATCGGGTACCATTTCCAATTTTATTTATAATTTCATCCGTCAAATTTATTTTATCCAAAAATATGTCTCAGCATTTTTCTTTATACTTCAGTACAAGTTGGTGCATTGATGCACTAAGTAAGTCATTACAAATATAACCTGGTTGATACTTCACTAGCCCAGTCACTAACTTTTCTCTTTCTGCTTTTTTCCCAGTACTGTGGGACAAGTCTTTTGCTGTTATAAATTTCAGGATAGTGCCAACTCTGGATAGTATAGATTTCAGCCAGTAACATTGTAGGTATTTCAGTACAAGATGGTTCTTCGCTCCTGCGATGGACCCACATAAGGCGTATGGCATGCTTGCAGCCACCTTGAGCAACACAGTCATGGCATTGACAGATGTTACCTTTTCTTCTTCTTCATCAACTGTTAATGTGACGCATACAGCTTCGCATGGACATTGTGTTCGGGGCAAACTTTGCATTTCACAGTGCAAATTTTTCCTTCCTTCCAATAAGTTGCACATAACTGATAGTATCATCCCCATATGATGGTCGTGAGGACCTGAAAGAAATAAGATTGATTATATTAATATGTACAAATACAGAAAGTGATAAGTGAGGTGGTGTTTATTTGCTAAAATTAACAACTGACAGATGTTGAATTTGAGGGTGCACATTACTGTTTCTGGAACTATACGTAATATTTTCTGAAATGTAGGTTAGTAGGTTAGGAGCATTCTACGATCCCCAGGCCGCCTGCCAAGCGTGGGGATTATGGCAACTAATCGCTATTAAGAGGGATGCCTTCGTCCAGCAGTGGACGTCTTCTGGCTTTTGATGAAGTTAGTAGGTACTTAGCAATAAAAATAGTACAGTAGGAAACATGAAGCCTTCTGTAGATGTGAGTTAGTTAACCTCAAAATCAGCCTATGACATCCAGTGTTAAAATAGCTTGTGTTAGTTTAATTACTCGTATATGCACTAAATATGAATAAAAGTGTACTTACAAGGAAGTTTTCACACTACGAAATTCAGATGAGATAAAGTCTTTATTGGGTGCAAGAAACTATCCCAACATCAACAAATCAATTCTGGGCAAATTAGAGGTATTTGCCTTAATAAAACCTTGTTCCATCGTCGATTCTTGGATTTTCTGATTTTACCACAAGCCTACGAATAAACAACAACTCAATTAGGTAATTTTACGATACAGAAATCAATCAAAACGCGTAATTACAACCAAAAGTTCATACAACACGGTGAGGGTTACTATGGTGTGACGTCATTCGCTCTGATTGGCGTTTGAGTTAATATGGCCGATTGCAGTATTTTGTACTTTTATTTTATTGAAAATCTTATCGATCTCAATGTTTTTAATAAAAATGGGTCATTTTTATGAGTCCTTCTATCATATATTTTTCTCTAAAACCATTGTCTCTTTGATTATTAAGTACTGTCATCATGCCTATTGTGAAAGTTAGTCGGTATGTGTGTAGTTTGTTACATGCTCACGTTAAAATGGCTTAACTTATTTGAAGTAAACTCAGAACATAGATAGCGTTTTTCCCGGAATAACATATAGGATTATATTGATCATCATCATCATCATTGCGTGGGAGGCCCCGTTAGCTTATTTAAATAAAAAAACAAGAATTGTTTATATTACAACATTTTTTAAAACGGGGTTTAAATAGTATAAAATATTATCCAACTAATTGCACAACAATCGGATCACCAATACTTATTATCTTTTGTTTTTTTTCATCACACTTGCTCGTAAAGTAGATCTTATTCCATCGCTTTTAGGCTCATAATCCAAGCTATTACACACCCGTGCTTTTTACTTTACATTACGGCACTTGTACTATAATAGGTATAACCCGGTAAAGTCAAGTTTGTACGTGACTGCAATTAGACGTACGTATACGAAGCACTCTTAATATAGCCGTGTAATACTTAGTTTTTTTGTAATACCAACAAAGAGTTCTTATGCCGCTGAAGTAAATGTCAACCTGCGCGCGCATTGCTGGTTTGGGCGCCTTTTTCCGCAAATGTTTGTTGACGTTTTCGCTGTGTGGTTGATTATTATCAAAAAAAAATGTTTTTTCCTCGCAAGTGTGACGAAAACAGTCGTATGGAACTCTTGTGCAATTAGTCATTACGCTCTCGGCTTCCTTATCGCGCTAGCCTGCGGCTCGCGCGCATAATACCGCCTCTAGTGTGATGACCAACATAGCACACTCGTATCATAATGTACTATTTTACTTTATTTATTTATTAAGGAATAGCAAACTGTTGTATTATAAAATTAATTTAATTTAATTTTGACTCCAGTTATTGGTTTTACGTAAAGTCCTTCAGTTTTCAGTTTCAGGTCTTGGGCAGAACGTAATAAAATAACTTTTCATCACACTTGCTCGTAAAGTAGATCTTATTACATCGCTTTTAGGCTCATAATCCAAGCTATTACACACGCGTGCTTTTTACTTTACATTACGGCACTTGTACTATAATAGGTATAACCCGGTAAAGTCAAGTTTGTACGTGACTACAATTAGACGTACGTATACGTAGCACTCTTAATATAGCCGGGTAATACTTACAGTTTTTTTGTAATACCAACAAAGAGTTCTTATGCCGCTGAAGTAAATGTCAACCTGCGCGCGCATTACTGATTTGGGCGCCATTTTCCGCAAATGTTTGTTGACGTTTTCGCTGTGTGGTTGATTATTATCACAAAAAAATTGTTTTTTCCTCGCAAGTGTGACGAAAACAGTCGTATGGAACTCTTTTGCTATTAGTCATTACGCTCTCGGCTTCCTTATCGCGCTCGCCTGCGGCTCGCGCGCATAGTACCGCCTCTAGTGTAATGACCAACATAGCACACTCGTATCATAATGTACTATTATCGACTATCATCTAGATAGCCAGATTCCGGGGAAAGTACGTTTAGAAACATTGTGTTTAGATAAACATTATGTCAAATACAGCTTGACTGTATTAACATATAAAACATCATTGGTATTAATGCTGAACCAATTTACTGTTCGAGTAATATCTAGTAAATACTATTGGTAATTGGCTACACAATTCTAAATTGATTCCAATACAACAGACTTCAATGAGATAAAAAAGTTAAAGTTTTTCTTTTAGTAATGCTGTGTACAATGTTTGGATTAGCAAATTTATAACGTATTCTGTATTAGTATGTTTAAGTTTTATAAGATTTTGGTTTGCTAATTATTGTTTTACCAAAATTAAATAAAAAATAAAAAATAAATAGAGATATAACAAAGTTGGTAAGAAAGTGATAAATAATTAAAGTCAGTCGTATTTCCTCAGTCTCAGTCTTTATTTAATGCATAAAAACCAATAACCGCTAATAAATAAAATCGCAGATACTTCAAATAAATTATTAGATGATAAATCAAATTGGGCTTCTTTAATAGCTTACCGTGGACCGGCGTGGTTTCTAACGTAGCCTTCTACTAGGGCATCGTCTTGCGCGTTAAAAGCATAATAGTTAGACGGTCTCCAGGTGATACCATAAGGATAAGGGTGCCTGAATCATGCTCCCAGTGAGCATAAGGATGCTTGAATCATGCCCACTGCTAGTGAGCCTGTTCTCCACGTTCAGATAATAGCCCATCGAGTTAGGAGTACCGGCTACAAAGCCCCAGGCGCGACGCGTGTTGACAAAAGAGTTCTTTTCGGAGTAAACCAGAGCATCAACGCCTATACCATAGCTTCTGATATTTGTATATTTTTTTATTAGTTAAAACATTTAAAACTGCGGGTCAAAACAGTGATTAAGAAAGTAAACGCAAGCCTCATCAGAGCTTGAAGCAATGAAGGCCGTAAGGTTTTAACAAAAGCAATAAAATAATATATAGTACATACACTAAAGTAGGGTTAAAATCAAACACGGCGTATTTAGTACCAGAAGTTTAACTTATCTATATGTTCTTATAAAATAGTTTTCTTTCAATCCTGTACTGGAAGGTTGTTGAACTGTTTACCGGGGACCAGCAAATGACCTGACGTGGGCCTCTACTTGAGCAGGATCCTGAGCACCGAAAGCGTAGTAGTTGGAAGGTCTCCAGGTGACACCATTCGCTGTGATGCCGGAATCGTGTCCACTGTTAGTAAGCCTGTTGTTGTCGTTCACCAAGAAGCCCAGTGGGTTGGGAACACCGGAAGCCCAGCCCCAGGCGCGGCGAGTGTTGATGAAGGAGTTCCTCTCAGCATAGACTGAAGCTGCGACTCCTACACCGATACCATAGCTGGTGACATCAGTGTACAAGTTGTTGACAATGTGCACCTCTCCGTACCTAACTCTAGGGTTGCGTTGAACGGTACCTTGGAACCAGTTGTGGTACCAGGTTACCTTCAGACGGCCTCTGTCTGCCGTATTGTTGTCGTCGTTTCCAACTAGAGACACTAAGTTATGGTTCCTGATGATGCTGTTAGAAATTGAGATCATGCTGGCACCTTGAGTGATGTCAATCAAACCATCGTGTCGTCTCATATTGTCGGGGGTGTTGTGTGCAATCCAAGGGTCGTCGGCAAACTCGCAGTGATGAACCCAAACGTACTCGGCATTCAGTTCAATGCCCAGAGCGTCGACTGTAGAGAAAGCTCCAGGAACCATAGAAACAATACCGCCGATGCCATTGGGTTGTTCGCCAGGAGCGTAATTAAGAGCATTGTGGAACCTGATATCCTGGATGATGACCTGCTGAACTTGACGGACTCTCAGCCCTCCACCGAAAATCATAGCGTTTCTATCACCGCCATAAATACTCTTGAAATTTCCAACGTCGATACGGACTCCGGGAGAGCCGGTGAACAGTTGGGTGAGATCTAAGCGACCGCGGATGTAGACTTCTCTGCGATCGTTGCCAGCAACAGCGTCTCTGAGCGCCCAGGGGTCCCACACCGTCCACACGGCGCCACCGTTGCCGCCGTGAGTACCACCGTTCATCGCGGCAAAGCCTGCCTGCCCCCATGGAACACGGGCGGTGGTGAAGTTGGGGTTGGTGGTGAAGGCTCCGGGTTGCCTGCTGGGATCAAACTCGCCACCGAAATCAGCCGGCATCGCGGTGACCACGAGGATCGCGGCGGACAACGCAAGAAAGAGTTTCATGATGAGAGAGTATTCCCTTCAGACTCACTGCGAGTATGGCTGCTCACTCGTTTATATATATGTAAAATAAGTGATCAAGTGTTTGTCCATATGTAAATGCTAAGGTTCCGTACATGTTGATATCTGGTTCCCATAGTACAAGCTTTACTTAGTTTGGGACTAGATGGCGCGGTGTCAAAATGTCCACCCACACAATATTTATTTATTTTATTATGATGTAGAAATATCACTAATTACAATGGTGTCCACAAAAAGGAGAGAGAGCTAGATCGTCCAAGACAAAAAGCTGGCAAAAAAGGAACGGCCGGTGGTACGATGGAAACGACGGCTGAGCGGTACGCGACATCGCGTCCACAAGCGATATTTATCTTTTCTTCACACTTGCTCGTAAAGTGGATCTTATTGCATCGGATTTAAGCTATTACGCACGCGTGCATTTTACTTTACATTACGGAACATGGTGCTATAATAGGTATTACCCGGTAAAGTCAAGTTTGTACGTGACTGCAATTAGACGTACGTATACGACGCACTCTAAATATAGCCGGGTAATATTTACAGTTTTTTTGTAATACCAACAAAGAGTTCTTATGCCGCTGAAGTAAATGTCAACCTGCGCGCGCATTGCTGGTTTGGGCGCCATTTTCCGCAAATGTTTGTTGACGTTTTTGCTGTGTGGTTGATTATTATCAAAAAAAGTTTGATTTTTCCTCGCAAGTGTGATGAAAACAGTCGTATGAAACTCTTGTGCTATGTTTCAATACACTCTCGGCTTCCTTATCGCATAATACCGCCTATAGTGTAATGACCAACATAGCACACTTGTATCATAATGTACTATTTCATCACACTTGCTCGTAAAGTGGATTTTATTACATCGGTTTTAGGCTCATAATCCAAGCTATTACGCACGCGTGCTTTTCACTTTACATTACGGCACTTGTGCTATAATAGGTATAACCCGGTAAAGTCAAGTTTGTACGTGACTGCAATTAGACGTATGTATACGAAGCACTTTTAATATAGCCGGGTAATACTTACAGTTTTTTTGTAATACAAACAAAGAGTTCTTATGCCGCTGAAGTAAATGTCAACCTGCGCGCGCATGGCTGGTTTGGGCGCCATTTTCCGCAAATGTTTGTTGACGTTTTCGCTGTGTGGTTGATTATTATCAAAAAAAAATTGATTTTCCTCGCAAGTGTGACGAAAACAGTCGTATGGAACTCTTGTGCTATTAGTCATTACGTTCTCGGCTTCCTTATCGCGCTCGCCTGCGGCTCGCGCGCATAATACCGCCTCTAGTGTAATGACCAACATAGCACACTTGTATCATAATGTACTATTATAGGCTGACCAAATTATCTTGACTGAAAGTGTTCTTTTATTTTTACGAAACCCTAAATTCTGACGAATTAAACAGATTAATAGATTAAAATCTCAAATCAGTTGTTTATTGCAGATAATTAATTAATTGTTGGCGGAGGACAGAAGGCTAGCATTCTTATAATAGATTTGGGCCGCACACATTTGCCGTGCTTATGTAATTTTTCTTTTTATTGCCTATACCTGTAAGTTGGTTGATATATTTTCAACTGTTTGATAATAATCAACCACACAGCGAAAACGTTATCAAACGGATTTTATAACAGGACCTTACTGATCGACTACCTAAGTTGAGCAGAAAATAGTTGAGATCATAAAATTTCGGTAATACAAACTATGTCCTTCTGCTCAACTGCTCAATTTGTTGAGCAATATAGTTGAGCAGTGCGGAAGAAGCGAAAACATTTGCGGAAAATGGCCCGCATGTTTTTTTTGTGCGCCGCGCCAGCGATGTGACGCAAAAGTCAAAACTCTCGACTGTCTAATAGAATTATATTTATTTATTTTCACACTAAAGTAAGCTTACATTTATGAAGTACCACTGAAGAGAGGAGTAGGCCCTTCGCTTTTCTGTGGTGGTGACATTTTATTAAGCCGCATAAAAACTCTTTGTTTACGGAACAAAACTCTGTATTACCCGGTTATTTTATTTTATTTATTGAGATAAAAACGGACATGTCCACTATAACACTTATCTCACACATTCTACGAATGAAACATTTCATAAACAAATGGGTAGTACAAGAAAATTATACAAAAGTTAAAAATAAAAGAAAATATTATCAATGCAATAATATCACAAATAGAATTGTCAAAATGTCAATGTTATAATCTAAGAATAGGGGAGTTTTGGCGGGAACACGGAAAAATCATGTCAGTCACACGAAATTAGTCATAGTCGAGTCCAAATCATGCCCTAGTAAAGTTGTGGCGACTTTACTATGAGCTTCTACGGAGTTTTGAAAACAACACAAAAAGACATGTTTCACCACATTATATCACTTGTACACACTCGTGCATGTAATTCAACACTCATTGAATAAAACACCACCATTTTTAATCATTGATTCGCGAAAAAACACAAGTTTAAAAAAAAATTGAATGCAACGACATGATTTTTTCGTGTTCCCGCCAAAACTCCAATACCGGGTTATAATAGGTACATCATTGACAGCCATAAGACGTCCACTACTGGACGAGGGCTCCCCCTTAATAGGGAGGGCTTGCCATAATCCCCACGCTTGGCAGGCGGCTTGGGGATCGCAGAGTGTTACCACCGTTAACCAAGATGACGCTACTGCCCGTCCTCCGGTGGGTCTGGATGCAGTTTTAGGATAAACCTAGATCCCGGTATAGGTACATGCATACATATAAATTGCAGTGAGGTAAAGAGTGAGGTACAAACTTCCGGGATATCATAAAACACAAGAGCTGTAAATATAAATATATATTTACAGTATCAAATATCGTGGATTATGAACCTAAACCCGATGTAATAAGATCAACATTACGAGCAAGTGTGATGAAAAGTTACATAAATGTCTCGTAAAGAACAAGAAGTATTGACGGTAGAGGTGGCAATAAAAGAGGTCATTTTGTTGAGAAGAAATAATCTAGCAGTAGCGAGGATAACAAAGCAATCAACAACAATCAGTCAATCAATCATTACAATTATTCCAATTCAAGGCAAAAAAAATCGCAGATGGCGCCAGCGGCGGTCCGGATGTGGCAAAATCAAGTATTATTTTTAATCGTTGCTTACCTATGTTTGCTCTCGATAAGTTGTCGATAATCTAGTCCAAGAAAAAATACTGGTACTGAGCCTTTTGTTATTTTAAGAATCTATGCAGCTGTTAAATTTGAAATAAATTTGAAGGTTAGACAGTTATTTGCATTTTGTTGGACCTTGGAGGATTTAGCTCCTTGGGTACTTAATCACTGTGTTGGACAGAGCTTTAATTAGCAAGGCAAAGGATTGGTGTAAAAACCAGTATTATGCAGATTCCCCCTAGTATCTTTGAAATGTTCTCTGCTAAAACAAAACAACAAACAACTAAATGTATGAGATTGACAGTTAACTATAGCCGCATCGATGATGCGCCACCTAGCGGAAAAAAACGCAGTGTGGGTCCCCATTCATCATTAATCATGTTAGTTAGCTTAAGAATGACCATTTCAAAACTTTAGATCTAGCTAAACTTTGTCTAGAAGTAGGCAAAATTTAGCTAATATCTGTATGAAATTGTACGAAAGATTAGCTATTGTTAAGATAGAAACTTTGAATACACGGCTATTCAAACAATACGCTATAAAAAAACATCCAAATTAAAAACCTGCTCTTATTTTGAAGTCGGTTATAAAAGAACAACCGACTTCAATTTCGACTCCCTGGATGACATTTTCATATTTTCCACTTGTTTTGATTTGAAAACCAAATTAATAAACCGATTTCGATAAAATGTATAATGGACCACCTCTAAAGTATCACCTACCAAACAAAAAAAGAATTATCAAAATCAATTCATAATTGGCGGAGTAATCGCTTAACATATATACAAAAAAAACATACAGTCGAATTGAGAACCTCCTTTTTTTGAAGTCGTTTGTAAAGTGGGTTACGCGAAAAAAAAATTACACATAGGTCGTGGGTATAATTGTTTCACCACCGTTTTTATTAGTTTCTATCGTATAATCACCTATTCGCCAGTTGGCTAGACGGTATAGTTGAAGATAAAGCACGCTGAATAGAAGATTTTGTTGTAGTAGGACTCTACTGCAGAGTCCGGCTGGGGAAGCCGGACGGTGACGGGGTACCACATCTTTGCCAGTTATTCAAACGCCAAGCAGTGGTGTGCATTATTTAAGCATTACCAGAGAAACTACTGGGTATGAAGAGATTTAACATCTAATATCTCAGGGTATCGAGCGCAGTGCAGTGCGGCGCAGGTTTGTGTTCGCAGTTCTGGCAGTACTATAATTAGTGGCAGGCGTGACGCTTACCACCAGGCAAACGTCTTGCTCGTCTCGCCATATTATTGTATTAAAAAAAACTAAGTATTCAGAAAAGATCAAGAGAGAAAGAAAAGGTGAGTAAATAAAGTGTTGAATTTTGGGAGCGGGCCGAATTTCTTCCGTTCGCGGACGAAGTCACGAGCGACCTGTAGTAAATATATATAATATAATTATCCATGAAAATAAAAATAAATTTAGGGAAATCAATAATGTAAGGGTAGTAGTGGGCCTTCTTCTTTCTACTAGTCCTGAAGTAAGGGATTTTTAAGATAAGGCCGTACCTACACATACTTAATGAAATTTGACGTGTAACTTTGGTGTTATCAATAAACTATTTGTATTTGTACAGCTCAGACGCACATTTTCAGAAATGCTTCCTGTAATAAAATTACAGACTCGCTACGGGGGGCCTCCAGGGTGTAAAGCTTTTTAGCTACCGCAGCTTACCATCACTGATAAGCCAAACAGCACGAATCAAGAGCTTTCAGCTAGTTGATGGCTGAGCCGTCTCAAAGGTGACAGCAGAGGCACCTTTTACTGTTACGTCAGACAGCAATAAAAATAAGTATTAAGAAAGTTTCACTTCCATAACTTAGATTTCGCGGAAGTTGTAGCAAAAAAATTCTAATCTGCCGTTTAGCGAATTTATTTAATTTTGCGTAATAAGCTGTTTATAATTTTAGTATATTTAGCAAGTTTAAGTGTGGCGCAGGGCAGGCCACATCGCTCGAAGAACTGACAACCGATGGGGAAGAAAGGTTCTTGAGTGGCGACCGCGAACCGGAAGACGCAGCGTAGGCGCAGCCCCCCACTATATATATAGGTGGACCGACGACATTGTAAAAGTCGCGGGCAACCGGTGGATGCAAATGGCAGGTTGTCGTACAGTGTGGCGGTCTAAGGGGGAGGCCTTCGTTCAGCAGTGGACGTCTCCGGGCTGATGATGATGATGATATTTAGCCCATGATTACGAGTATTTCCGGATTGTTCTCAGTTGAAACGTCTAGAGATTTCCAACCTTCAAGAGGTTAAAAAGCTGATTCCGCTATCTCGTGATGAAATTCGTTAATTACTATCCTCCCAGCCCTCGACTTCGTCTTACATTCTTCTACTCGTTTGTAAAAAACAACTTACCGCAATTGGAAAAATTGTTATTTATGATACTAGATAAATAACAATTTTTCCACATTTTAAAATAGCGGCGTATATAAAGCTGTTATTTTGGTTTAAAAAAAAGAAATTATGTGTCACTCGGGATGATGTAAGGATTCTAACAATACCCCATACTTACATCCAAATCTGTTCAGGCATTTAAAAGTTATGGCGGAATAAAGAAACTCACATACACACACACATACACACATAGGTACACAAACCGTCAACGGCCAGGTTTGGCATGCTCGCGTGGCGGGTTAAACATTACACAGTTTGGGCAGTCGTGTAATAAAGCGTCAATTCTGCTGAAATGGCATAAAATAATATATTCATGATTATTTATTTATTTATTTATTTATTTATTATGGTCACACTGTCAGTATATCACGTTAATTACTTAGGTTTTTTATCAGATAAGCATTTGGAACTATATCTGATTCTGATATAGCTATACAGATAACACTGTAAAGTTACAACTGGCGAATTTATATTTTTATTAGCAATACCTGTGCAAATATTACATGAATTAAGAGATTTTATTATTATCAATTTTACTCTTATCAGATGGAGTAGCCGTGGTAGCCTAATCGGTGGACCGCATGACTTGTGATCGTGAGGTAGCGGGTTCAAATCCAGGCCCGTACCAATGAGCTCTTTGGAGTTTATTTACGGATACTCATACAACTGGCTTTTCGGTGAAGGAAAGCCTCGTGAGGAAACCTGCATACGGAGAAGAAATTAAATGGCGTATGTTAAGGATCGACAAGTTGACGGCTCGAACTCATCGGTGGGCGCGGCTAAAAAGCATGCTCTCTTCATCATACAAACTGTGGGAAAGGGAGAAAGAAAGATAAATGAGCGCGCAATTTTTTTTTTGTCGACCTTTGGCTGCATTAATGTGGTTGAATAAACTCTGAGTTAATTTATTCCAACTTAAGTTATTTGAAATGTTTATGGACTAAACTATGCCGCTTAATAAATTATTTTAGAGTTTTCGTATCCCTTATGTTATTTATTTACGTCCAATGTAGCGTTAAAATTGAGCTAAAATACAAGATGTTTCCTGGCTCATAACTTTCATGTTTATTAACTTTTTACTTTCGTAATAAATTTACAATCCTAGATAATGAAGAGATTAATCGATATAATACTTAGTCTTGGACCCACAAAATTACATAGTGGAGTAGTAACACTACCGCGTTTCTATGGAGAAGTGACCAACTTGTCTACTCTTAATTCACCAACCCGCAACATGGCCAGCAGTGGACAATAGGGTACATGACTGATGTTTATATCGTTGAAACCAATAGCTTTGATGAAGAATTTAAGTAAATATAGTATGTTTATTGAAAAAATAATATAAATCGGTTAATAATGTTCTGATGTATGAGCGTTTAAAGTTTTTGATAGAGACAACTCTGTCCCTTTCCAACAAAACATAAAATTACATCACGCCTTACTTGTTAGAATAGAATTTATATGGCGTACAGAGAAGTGACGTCACGATTTGCTGTTACGCCTCTCTGTCTAGCATGATATTAAAATGCTTATTAGTTGCTTATTTTTGATCAGATTTTCATTTTCTTTTCATTAATCAGTTATATTTATGAGCCACATTTGAATAGGACTATTAAAAAAATCACCTAGCTTATTAAAATGCCTGATTATGCTTATGCTAAGACGGTATTTATTATACAGTCATAGGCTGCAAACAAACTATCGGACGCGTCCAATAACGGATGCCCAGTCCCAGGCGTGGCGAGCATTGATGACGGAGTTCCTCTCAGAATGTACAAGTTGTTCAGTAAGCAGACCTCTCCCAACCTGACTAGAGTTACGCTAAGTAACGCCTTGGAACCAGATACGTACGAGTTTTTTGTATATCAACCATGAAACGGTGTCGCTTTTTCGAGGTCCTGGCCGTCCGATAGAAGAATGGGCTGGGGGGAATAAGGTCATGCAAATCCGAAGCACACTCTCCGAAATGTATCCGATAAAATTCCGATAGGCTAGCTACTTTTCGACGATGATCGAGGCTTTGTAGTTTTATTCAACTAGAGAAACCAGTTTGTGGTTTCTGAAGATCATATTGGGTTATGTTGGTAGCGCGCGTGATAGCGAACAGGCCGTTGGGATGAAGGTAACCGAAAACAACGTAGAGATTTAGTATAACACTCTGCCACCTACTTTTACCTAAAGAAGAGAGGTCTAAATTAAAATGAGAAAAATTAAGGTGATGGTGTGCCGAATAGACACCATTGAGATGTTTTCTTGTAATAAAAAAACATTCAGTTTGTCATCCATGGCGTCCATCCACCGTGCTCGATATTTCCCGTGTAGGGTTCTATAGCAAATTAAATAACTTTTCGATTCTATGTCGCGATCTTTGTATGTCCTAGAGTATAAAAAACACAGAAAGTTTCTCCATACCGCGTTTTTTTTTTGAAATTATTAAAAAAAAATTATTGATGTTAGAAACATAATATATATTCCATAATATTTTCTATTATAATCTGCATTTTGATTAGATAAAAAAACACATTTAAAATACCTACCTACTATAAATTATTTTAAAACAAAATGTTTTAAATAAATATTAAAAATATTTATCTAGTGGTTATAGGCATGATGACTACAATTATTTTATTACCTCATAAAAAAGCTGATCATCAATAGAGCTTATCAACGAAAACAAAATTTAAAATAATTCAAAAATAAATAAGTTCTAAGTATTTTAATTTCAAGCTAGACAGAGAGCGTGCTATACTGAGCTATGACGTCAAGCCTCAGGCGCGGCATACGAATGCTATACTAACACGTGCTTTGCGAGAAAGGGATAGAGCATCCTCTCTCTATCCCCACCTAAAACTTTAAACGTTCATATCTCAGAGATTTATCAGCCAATACAATTTACTTTTTCAGTATGTGTAATGTATTTAGTTATATTCATCACTTTATTATCATCATTCATCATATTATTATACTATATTATTTGTCATAAATTAAACATTAGGCCACACGCTTCATTTATTATGTTTATTCAAATTCAAATCCTTTAAATTCGACAAATTTTTCAAGTTATTATTAAATTAAATCACATATATCTCACATAGCTCACATAGCTCACAAGTCCGCCGTTGCTATGGCTACAATTTGTAATGCTGGCTTCGAAATACTTGAGCATCCTCCATATTCACCCGACGTTGCCCCTAGTAATTTCTATCTATTTCCGAAGTTGAAAGAGTCTCTGAGAGGACAGAGGATCGAAAATGATGAAGCAGTAGTCGCTGCAGTACAGGACTTTTTCGGTGCTCAGGATGAAGAGTTTTTAAGATAGGAATTTTAAGCTTAGAAAAAAGATATTCCAAGTGTATTACGCTAAAAGGCGACTATATCGAAAAATAAAATAACATTTAATAAAAGTTACCGGCAACATACACATTCTCACTTTTTATTGAACGCCCCTCGTAAGTCAATATGGGGGGTAGGGCGGGGGGTAACAAATTTGCTCAGGATGATTTAAAGTGGTGAGTCGCGGGCGACCTCTAGTATTATAAATGCGAAAGTTTGTCAGTTCGTGCGTGTGTGTTTGTGTGTTTGTGTGTGTATGTTTGTTACTCCTTCATGTTGAGACGGCTCAATGGATTTGAATGAGACTTGGTACAGAGGTAGCTTATACTTTGGAATACTTTTATTTACTTATATACTTTTGGGGGCTTTTAAAACAGGCTACTTTTATCCCAACAGGAGCGGGTAAACCCGCGGAGTACTAGTATTAAGATAAAAGTTCAAAGTAAGACTAAAAACTGACACAAATATAGAGCATTTTATTTTGTCATGTCAAACGTCGAGCACATTATGCCGGGCCGCAGCGGGGCGAAGCGGGCCGCATCGTAACGAAAAATGCTATCATAGCACGTAAGAGTGACGTGCCGGGCCGTAGCGCATTGACTGATTTCAAGTTTAATCTACTCACATAATCTATGTTAAGTATCGGGGATCGTAGAGATACTTGGCACTTATTAAAAAAGATAAAGACAGCTTGTAAAAAGTTGGTTTTGTTTGTATTTGTTGTTACCTTGTATTGTTTTTGTTTGTTTCTGGTTGTATTTGTTTGTTTAAGCGTACCCTGCCGTGTGGTATGCGTGGGGGACGTCACCAACGGTTCCAACGGAAGACCAGCGCTGGCTGTTCGCAGCCAGCATTATGCTGAGTTGGAACCGGTTTGTGGCGAAAAACTATTTTGTACTGTTTAAATTTGTTATGCGTTTCTATTGTCTTGTCTTGTGTACAAAATGTGTTTTTTTCTACAAATAAAATATTGTCTATTGTCTATTGTCTATTGTCTACATGAAGTATTGCACACCATGCCAGGGCGCAGCGGGGCAAGCCGGGCCGCATCGCACTCGCGGATTCCGTCGCGCTAAAATCCACCCAGCTGCGGCCCAGCATAGTGTGCGATAGTATTATAAAATGTATGAAAGCGATCCAGGAGGATTTTTGGTATGCGACCCAGTATAATGTGCTCGATCCTTTTTATAGGCAGCAATCCAACCATGCAATGAGTTATCTGGTACCAGCGTGCCTCCTAACATACGCCTCTACTTCAGTAGCGTTCATAGCGGAGAACTGATAATACTGGTAAGGTCTCCAGGTGACTCCGTGAGAAGGGACGTCCGTGTCGTATCCGCTGTTCACAAGCCTGTTCCCTACGTCCATGTAGTAAGCCCGTGCGTTAGTAGGCGGGGGAGAACCAGGAGTCCAGGGGTCCATAAAAGCCCAGCCCCAAGCACGACGCGTATTGAAGAAGGCGTTCCTCTCAGAGTAGATAGTAGACTCAGTACCGATGCCGATACCGTAGTCTCTAATATCGGTGTATAAGTTGTTCACAACGTGTACCTCTCCGAACCTGACTCTGGGGTTACGTTGGATGGTGCCCTGGAACCAGTTGTGGTACCAGGTGACTTTGAGGCGGTTTCTATCTGATACCATGCTGTCGTCATTTCCAACCAGAGATACTAAATTGTGGTTTCTGAAGATGCTGTTGGAAATTGAGATCCAGTTGGCACCGCTTGTGATGTCAATTAGACCATCGTGACGTCTCATGTCACCTGGAGTATTGAGCGCATTCCAAGGGTCATCAGCAAACTCACAATGGTTGACCCACACAAAGTCTGCTGTTTCTATTCCAAGGTTGTCGATCCAAGACCAAGGTCCAGGGACCATTGATATAATACCCCCGTTACCGTTGGGCTGTTCCCCTGGAGCGTACGACAGTGCGTTGTAAAACTTGATATTCTCGACGATGACTTGATGAACCTGACTGATTTTCAAACCTCCTCCGAATATTATGGCATTGCTGTCTCCACCATAAATACTTTTAAAACTTCCGACATCGAGGGCAACTCCTGGAGAGCCAGTGAAGAGTTGAGTGAGGTCAATACGACCGCGGACAGATATTTCCCTGCGATCATTGCCACGAAGAGCGTCTTGGAGAGCCCAGGGATCCCACACTGTCCATATGGCGCCTCCGTTTCCACCATGGGTACCTCCACTGGTAGCGGCAAAGCCAGCCTGGCCCCACGGGACTCGGGCGTTGCTGAAATTGGTATTGGTGGTGAAGGCACTGGGTTGTCTGCTAGGATCGATCTCACCAACGAAATGTGCCGGCACCGCAGAGACGGCGAGGATCACGGTGGACAACGCAAGGAAAAACTTCATGGTGAGAGAGTGTACCTTGAGTGTACCCTTCAAACACACTGCTTATTGTGTTGATTTTCTGTATATAAATACGAAATTTGAAGAATTAAAGTATTAACTTACAAAAGATAGCTAACCAGTAATTAATGATGATAACGAAATCCTCTGACTTATAATCAGAAATGTAATAAATATTACTTATTCAGTGCTCTGTCGATAATTAGCTCGCTCCAAAACTTGTATTCCGGGGCTTCCAGTCATTTATTAACGTTAATCTTTCAAACGGAATTGCTGGCCTATCTAGCTAGATACTCAATAAATGAGTAAGTATCTATCTGGATAGGATAGTAGGTAATTCATTATTACCTCAAGAAGCTCTCGCTAGGCGGTTGGGTCAAGGGTCAGATAAAACGGCAGTGGTCCTTGACACGGCACGCATTGTCAGGAGGTTCCTCACTCTGCAGCCCTAACCACCAGGCCTTGAGCCTTGCCCCGCTGCTGGCGGCACTCTAGGTTTGGTTTTTTTTAAATAATATTTATATATTTTTATATATATGTACATTTTTTTATTTTTTTTATCGTCTTTCTTCTTCTACTTATAAAGAGGAATGATTTGTATTTTTGTATGTTTGTAACGAATACATTCAAAAACTACTGGACCGATTTCAAAAATTCTTTTACTATTAGAATGCTATATTATCCCTGAGTAACATAGATTAAATTTATTTCTAGAAAAAATCCTTACTTAATTTCCTACTAAAATTTCAATAATGTAACTCAAGTTGAATTTTTTTTGCCATAAAAAAACCTTTCATCTCATGCGCTGCGGAAACTATATAAAATAGACCAAAAAATGTGCGTGGTCCACGTACGTGTTCCACGGTTACCTTTTTGTGCCCTTAGACTGCCCAATAGGTAAACCACGTGTAAATATAATATGTAGGTAGTGCCCTTGGTTCACCCAACCAATAGGTGAACTAAGGGTAAATATAAAAAAAAATGTGCAAAAAAAAAAAAAAAACAAAAACGGGTAAATCATTAAACAACTAGCTGCACCCCGCGGTTTTACGCGATTTTTGGGATAAAAAGTAGCCATGTTTTATTCTAAGGTAAAAAGTATAGAGGTATCTATACCGATAATTCGGTATCTATGCCGATAATTCGGTATCTATGCCGATAATTCGGTATCTATACCGAATTTCAAACCCGTTCAGCCGTTTCAGCGTGATGGAGAAATAAACATACACTCACGCACACTGACAAACTTTCGCATTTAAAAAGTTAAAAAGGAAGAACATGGGAGTGAACGAGTAGACAATGGGTATTCTACGGGTACATTAAATTAGGCATAGCCCGAATTGACAACCTCCTCCTTTTTCGAAGCTGGTTAAAAAGGAAGGACATGGGAATGAACGAGTAAACAATAGGTAGTCTACGGGTACAAGAATTACGCATAGTCCGAATTGAGAACCTCCTCCTTTTTTGAAGTCGGATAAAAAAGAAGTACATGGCAGTCAACGAGTAAACAATGGGTATTCTGCGGGTAAATTGAATTACGCATAGTCCGAATTGAGAACCTCCTCCTTTTTTGATGTCGGATAAAAAGGAAGGACATGGGAGTGAACGAGTAAACAAATGGGTATTCTACGGGTACATTGAATTACGCATAGAACGAAAGGTGTTCCACGAGTACACTCTTAATTCAGTGTACTCGTGGAACACGGATACAAAAAGGTATACATATAAACGGTACAAACGGCCACATAAAGGTTCACATATTAAATGTGGACCACAGGTAAGAAACCCTATGAAATAAGTAGGCTCGAACGCGCGGTCGGACATTGATTATTTTGACTTTTTTCATAGTAATTTTTTGTTCCAGTTAAAATGTTAGTTTCAGAACTACTTATAAATTATTTTACTAATCCTTAACTGTTTAATTTTTATATTATTCTCACAGTTTTTCTATGGTAAGTATTCATCAAAAGTTATTTTCAATGTCTTGCTTAAAGATACTTACTCTACGTTTAATCCCAAAATGTTTAAAAAATAATAGTGCCCGCACTGCCCGCTTCGCACCCGTGCAAAGCCGGGACGGGCCGCTAGTGTTGAATATTTTTGTATGAAGTGTTTCCACACTTTGGATTTTTCTGTTTTCTATGTATGTAGGTTCGAGTCCAAATTTTGCTTTAAAAAAGATAGAATATTTATGTTTTTGTATTTATATTGTAAAAAACTTAGATTTAAAAACGAAAATAAATGAGTGAATTATAATATATTATTTCTTACAAAAGAGCGCCCGCGACTTTGTCCGCGTACGGAAGTAATTCGCCCCGCTCCTAAATACTCGTACCTTCCATACCGCTAGGTTAATTAAGTACTCATTATTTTCCTCCCAATATTCCCCACTTTATCATCCCGAGCAAATGCCTACTTTCCAAACGAAGTTTCATACACCCTGTCCAAAAAATATGTTTTTTTTTTTAATTTAGGTACTTACTATACATTGTTTTCACTATAACTTCCACCCTTTCCACAATTTTCACCCTTTTAATTCATTTCTGTCAATAAATATTTAAAATATTTTTACCATATTTTAATTTTAATCGTCGTCAGCCATAAAACGTCCACTGCTGGACGAAGGCCCCCCCCCCCCTGTATAAACGGGTGTTGCCATAATCCCCACGCTTGGCAAGCGGCTTGGAGATCGCAGAATGCTCACCACCGCTAACCAAGAGAACGCTGCTGCCCGTCCTCCGGTGGTTCTGGTTGCAGATTAAGGACATACCCATACCCAGTTCTTTTAATTTTAATGAACTACCTAAATACCAATTTTCATCAGTATACTGACTTCAAAAACAAAGTACATACACAATTTTAACCCCAATTTCACCCCCTTAAATTATCACTGTTGAAAATAAAATTTAAAGCAGCATTTTTGATTTCAAATGAACTACCCAAATATACATTTTCAAGACTAAAAAATCAAAAACAAAGGAGTTTCATACAAAAGTTTTACTCATTTTTACCCTAGGGGTTGAAATTCGATAAATCTTTTCTTAGTACACCCTACGCATCAAAACAAATACACCCACAAAATTTCAAGTCTGTACGATCAGCGGTTTAGGCTGTGCGTTATCTGTCAGTAATTAAGTCGGTCGGTCTGCCAGGTTTTTTTCAGAATTCAATACTAATCCCAACGTCTCTGGGCTGATGTTGATGATGATGATACACTTTAAAACAAAGAACTTTCCATACGAAGTTTCACCCATCCTTTTACCCCCCTTGAGTCATCCCTGTCAAAAAATAATTATTGTTTTTTTAAATGTACTTTAAAAAAAAAGAGACAAACAGAACTTTCCATACAACATTTTTCCCCTTCATTCACCCTCTTAATTTATCCAAGTCAAAAAATATTGAAAATACCATGTTTTATTTAAAATGAACTACCCAAATACCAATTTTCATCACTATAACTTCTAAAACAAAGAACTTTCTATACAACATTCCACCACCCATGTCACCCCCTTAAAAATATGAGTAGCTACTACAATAGGGTTATAATAATTAGGCATGAATAATGAGTAGCTACTCATATTTTTAAGGGGGTAAGGGGGTACACGTAAGTATTATTGTAGGCGACTATATTATGGTACCGCTGGTACAAGATACCACAAGGAACTATCCACTGTGAAATAAAATCGAAAGTGTGTACGCATCGGCGCCGGCGTAGAGAAAGTCAGACCTTGGTCTTGAAAGCGAAAGGTAGCGTGGGTTTATGCGATGCAAGTATAGTACACAATGCATGCCTATTTATTGTTTTGTGGTTTCATAAACTGGCGAGGTCATTGGCCCTACAATGAAGAAATAACATGTTATTTGTTTGGCCTATTGTAAATGCTGATTGGCCTGGGTATGTCCTAAAACTGCATCCAGTACCACCGGAAGAAGGGCAACAGGACGGGCAGCAGCGTCCTTTCGGTTAACGGTGGTAAGCATTCTGCGGTCCCCAAGCCGCCTGCCAAGCGTGGGGATTATGGCAACCTCTCCCTATAAGGGGGAGGCCTTCGTCCAGCAGTGGACGTCTCCTGGCTGATAACGATTGTAAAATCATTGCCATTAAATGTAGCAATCAGGCACGTATCCAGATTTTCCACTGCCTTCAAAAAAGGAGGTTCTCAATTCGACTATTTATGTTGCTTTTTTTGTATGATTGTTACGCGATTACTCCGCTAATTATGAATTGATTTTGATGATTCTTTTTTATATAGTAGGTCATACTTCACCTCCCAAGCCTCCTGCAAAGCGTGGGGATTATGGAAACACCTCCCTATTAAGGGGGAGGCCTTCGTCCAGCAGTAAACGTTTACTGACTGAAGAGAGGTCATACTTCAGAGGTAGTTCCATTTACATTTTATCCAAATTGGTTAAGTCGTTTGGTTTTAAAATCATAATAACTGGAAAAAATATGTCATCCAGAAATTGAAGTCGGTTGTTTTGTTTTTTCAAAAAATATTATTATATGGATGGACGGGGAAGAGGAGGATCTAGCTCTCTCTGGACCCGGCACAATAACTAGAACAGAAGCGATATCGAACTTGATTTCCTTAGTAGGTAGTTCTAAGCCTAAAGGAGGTCTTTGTGAACTATGAAAAATCACGAAAAAAAATTTTTATGTTTCTTAATAGTGCTCTAATGATCGTTCACGTTGATGGGTAACATCTTAAATAACTTCTCCTTCTTCTTCTTTCCTACTAGGAGGATTATGGCATCGCACTTTGTGCATTTGCCAGTGTCATGTATTTATTTGTATCAAATTTTAGATAATTTTCAAGTCGAATAAGTATAAGTCACAGTCAAAGTCACACTTAGTAAGTCACAGTCAAATCCAGTCATGCCCTAGTAAAGTCGTGGCAACTTTACTACCAGCTTCTTCGGAGTTCTGGAAACAACACGAAAATACATTTTTCACCACATTATATCGTTAGCCCACACTCTTGGATATAATTCAAGTCAATGAATAAAATACCACCATTTTAATAATTAATTCGCGAAAAAACTGAAGTTTAAGAAAATAATAGAATGCAGCGACACGATTTTACGGTGTTCCCGCCAAAAAAAAAACCAGTCACATCTTTAAGTATTGCCATACCTATCAGAAATACCCTGTATATTACAAAATTTCATCATGGATTCATGAAACTTTTCACTAATTTCGAAACATTATTATCAGGTTGTGCTTAAAACTATATTACAATACTTTGATTATTATTGAGCAGGATCTCATTATCGCGGAGACATTATTAAAGACGATTGGCTAAGACGCTCACCTTCGCGGCCATCAGATAGGCTCCTCTCTCTTCCACAGCTGGTTGTTAGAGATTGGTAAATAAAATAAAAGCCTATAATTTTGTTGAGATTCTTATCGGCTAATTATGTTTTGCCCTTTTATTCCCGACTTTAATAGATATTGGAGAAGGTTATATCGGAAGATTTGCGTATGATAAATAAATATTGGGGGACATTTTACACACAGCGCCATCTAGCATCATACTAAGCAAAGCTTGTATTATGGAATCCAGATAACTGATAGAATACTTATATAACATATTTTTTTCGTAAATACATACTTATAATACATACTACACCCAGACACAGAGCAATCATCTATGTTCGTCACATAAACGTTTGCCCTGGGTGGGGATCGAACCCACGCCCTACAGCTCTGAAGGCAGACATGCTACCAACTGAGCTATAAGGCTGTCAAACATCCTGCCTCATTTTAAGCAATCGTATGGTCTAAGTTAAAGCATACTAAGGAACCTATAATATATACTCTAGATTTGAAGATATCCATATTGTATGTTACACAGACTCCAGCAAACAGGAACTGTTAGCCTCGCTATTTGAATAAAAAATGTGGAATCGAAAGATCGAAACGCTTGGTGCGTACGTGAGGCATATCCACCATGACATGAGCCAAAGGGTTCAAAAAGGTTGTCAATTCTATCCGTATTTTTCTACTTATACGAGGAGTTCCCGCCACAGGGAACGCGAAAAAATCGTGTCGTTGCATTTTTTTTTAAAATCTTTATTAATGTGCTTTTTCGCGCAGCGAAAATGTCGCACAATTGTATTGGAATGTGTCGTTGCATTGTATTATGTTCCGAAACTTGTGTTTTCTCGAGTGTTCATGCATAGAAAGGGTGGCGATTTATTCATTAGGTGCTGATTTACGCGCACATGTGTGGGCAAGCGATTTAATGTAGTAAGACATGTCTTTTCGTGTTGTTTCTAAAACTCCGAAGAAGCTTGTAGTAAAGTTGCCATGACTTTACTAGGGCATGATTGGACTTGGACTTGATATATTTTAAATACTTGACTCTGGCAAATGCACAGAGTGCGGCACCATAATCCTCTTAGAAGGATAAAAACAAAAAAATGTAAATACGATAAGTTCCGCTGATTCTGCGCAATAAGTGAAGAAAATAATTGTTCAGACTTGGCTATGATGAGCGGATCAGTCGACACTGTAAAGCATGTCGGAAAGTAGTTTTCTAAGAATACCAGGAACAATCAAGAAGTAGAAGTAATAGTTAGCTCAAGATACAGGCTTGGCCTTGTTTGGGGCTCAGTACAAAAAGACTGTTCATTCAGTCTTCACTGCTAGATTTTTTGCGTCTATCAAACGTAACGTATGTAATTTTTTTTCTTAAAACAAGCTATTTTTAATAAAATGAACAAACTGACTTCAAAGCACAAAATATGCAATTTCGTTTACTTGGATGACATACAAATTTATTCAGCTATCTTTATTTAAAATTGAAAAAACCGATTTTGATGATGTTTTTGGTCTGTGAGGTCAATCTGAAAGTATAGCCATTTAAAAAATAAAATAAATAAATAAATATTGGTGGGACATTTATTACACACAGCGCCATCTAGCCCCATACTAAGCAAAGCTTGTATTATGGAAACCAGATAGCTGATAGAATACTTATATACACTTTTTTTTTGTAAATACATACTTATAACACATACTACACCCAGACACAGAACAAACATCGATGTATATCACAAACATTTTTGTCCTGGGTGGGGATCAAACCCACGCCCTACAGCTCAGTAGGCAGACATGCTACCAACTGAGCTATCCGGCTGTCAAAAAAAAAACCACCAATCCTATCAATATCCATTTTAGTGGTAGGACTCTACTGCAGAGTCCGCCTGGGGAAGTACCACACCTTTTCCAGTTATTCATCGCCAAGCAGTAGTGTGCAAGCATTACTGTGTTCCGGTTTAAAGGGCAATGCTACCAGAGAAATTACTGGGTATGAAGAGATTTAACATCTAATATCTCAGGGTGACGAACGCAGTGCAGTGCAGCGCAGGATTGTGTTGGCAAGTTCACAATTCTGGCACTGCTACTGTTAGTGGCAGGCGTGACGCTTACCACTAAACTAACGTCTTGCTCGTCTCGTCACTTGATTGTAAAAAAAAAATGGTTTCACAAATCGGTTTTTAAATGACGGAGTTCTGAGGTAACAGACATAAAAAAAACATACGACCGAATTGAGAACCACCTCCTTTATTGAAGTCGGTTAAAACGTACTATTAAGAGATAGACGCCTGGGTAGACATATAATAAATAAGAGTGGCGGCTACCACGTTCAAGTGCGGATCCAGGGGGGGGGGGGGGGGCATGGGGGGCATGGGGGTCATGACCCCACTGAGCTGGGTGTAGGTCGACTACTGATATTTTTTCTATTTGCAATCGTATTGGAGTCTGTCCTAACTAGACCTCGAGTCGACTATATGACCCCCCCACCCCTGACTTAAAAGCTGGATCCGCCCATGACCACGTTACAGGCCCGTCTCTGTTTTGAAGGTTGTACACTTGAGTCCTAGAAACCGCTTCTACTGAATGTGAAAGCCTGGGAATCGAGTGAACTCACGCTACTTTCATAATGGATGTTTCAAAAGAAGTAATGACCTTAGTATAAAGGAATTAATACTCAATAAGAGTTTAATTTAGGGGCTTAGTATTTTGATCAAATATGTTGTAAATATGAACGAAATTCTGTAATTCTAGCGAGGAAAATTAAATATAAAAAACCCCCGACTCCCTTAAATTGTAGCTAAGAATACTCGATCAAGTAATAAACATAAAACTAAATCAAAATAGGTTCCTCCGTTTGGGAGCTACGATGCCACAGACATACACGTCTGTTTTAGCGTCGCGGGTTAAGAGTAAACAAGCCAGTCACTTCTCCATAGAAACGGAGAAGTAATATTACTCCACTATGTAATGTTGTAGGTCCAAGACTAAGTATTATATAGATTTGTCTCTTCATTATCTAGGGTTGTAATTTGATAAGAAAGTAAAAAGTTAATAAACATGAAAGTTATAAGCCAGGAAACATCTTGTATTTTAGTTCAATTTTAACACCACTTTGGACGTAAATAAATAACATAAGGAGTACGAAAACTCTAAAATAATATATTGAGCGGCACAGTTCAGCTTTAGTCCATAAATATTTCAAATAACTATAGTTGGAATAAATTAGTTCAGTAGTTTATTCATCACAATCCTGCAGCCAAAGGTCGACATGAAAAAATTTGCGCGCTCATTTCTCTTTCTTTCTCCCTTTCTCACACTTAGTTTGATGAAGCTTTGCGGTCAGTGACGGAACGGTCTAGTGGGAATAGTCATACTTTTCAATTCAAAGAATATTTTTTGACCTGACACGCGTTCATAGCACGGTCATGGTGTGGTACACCATAGTGGGCGGAAACCTTAATACTAAAAATCCTAATAAGCCCTATTTTGCCGTTATCAATTTTCCTTATCGTCATGTGTAAACAAATATTTCTTGAACCGTTTTCGGTGAATCAGCCAACCTGCCATCTGGGCCACTGTGGTGGAATTATGGTCTAGTGCGCCCTTCGATGGTAGGCATTTTTTCACAGATGGATAATTATATGGCGCAATTTTATTGTTTATTTGCTGAGATAACTCTGGTAAGCTGCTAACTAATAGTTACGATTATAAAACG
The DNA here is from genome assembly GCA_905404285.2 of Erannis defoliaria. Classification (NCBI taxonomy): domain Eukaryota; kingdom Metazoa; phylum Arthropoda; class Insecta; order Lepidoptera; family Geometridae; genus Erannis; species Erannis defoliaria. The sequence goes on from FR990076.1 coordinate 1,611,023, forward strand.
CCTGTTTGAAACTGGGAGTGGAAGCAGGCAAGCGACTTCCTGCCTCGGTAATATTATCAACATAGAAACGATTCCGGTAACATTATAAAACAAGTCTGCTTTTCCGCGCCGTGTGATTGAACTTATAGGTAGGCGTTTTTGCCGCTGTGGAAGTTTTCTAGTAAATGTTGTGGTATTTGCAATAATTTTGTTTATTTATCTGCTGAGATTCATTATTTTCCTTAGATGGGTATCATCTATACACCGTCATATGCATAAGACGCTAAAACGTATTTCAAACCTATTTTAGTTAAAAAATGTTTTGTCAAAATTCTTTCGAAGTAAGATTTGAGTTTGAAAAGAGAAGACAAAACCCTTTTTAACAAAAATAGGTTTGAAATACTTTTTAGTGTTTTATGCATAAGACGGTTAGAGTATAATCCCTCTAGATTATACTATAAATAAAGAACCATGTTATCTTCCAGATATCATGATATGATCTTGATATATATGATTATCAATTACTTTAAATTTTCAAGTCTTATTCTGAATGCGACGATTTTCTATCACGCAGAAAAGGAGCAACGGTTTATCGCGATTCGTAATTCGTATATAATTGGTGGGTTATATCAGCTATCCCTATAATCTATAATATCCATGCCATCAACGAGATGATTAGGAGGGCTCACGTTTTGGCAGAGGTCCCTTGTGTGCTCGAACCTCGCGCTCTGATGGTAACAGGCCGGATGGACAGACCCTGATTCCATGGCAGAAAGGACGTTGCCTCATCTGGGACGCCACGTGCGTAAGCACTTTCGCGGCTTGTCATCTGCCAGCCACCCAGCGGGTCACCGGTGGGGGCGCGGAGGCAGCCCCACCGGGCAAGCATCATAAATACGCTGCCTTGGAACCGGCATACGAGTTCGTGCCGTTTGCTGTGGAGGTGGCGGGGCCGTGGGGTTCAGAAGCGAAGAAGTTTGTGGCAGACCTAGATAGGCGTCTGCGGGATAGGGGACGAGATCCATGGTCCAGGGAATATCTTATGCAACAGATTTCCCTCGCAATACAGCGGGGGAACGCAGGTATATGGTAGGTAATGGGCACGTTTGGGCGAGGGGCAAAATTGACGTAATCTGTTTAGATTTAATAATATTTTGTCAATTTACTTAATATAAAATTAAGTAAATTGACAAAATATTATTAATGTAAAATTAGAGATTTATTAATTTAAGATTTATTATTAGATTTTTTAATTAAACCTTTTTTAAATGATGAGATTTTAATTTATGAATAAATTAAAGAATTTGAGATTTATATATGAATAATTTTTATATAATACCTTTTTATTTACATAATATATAATTATGTTTGTTACGGGATAAAAATAAGCATTTCGACCCTTATTCTATAATAATATTAATACAAACAGTTGCCGAGGTATTGTCGGCGCAGGTGAAAAAGTGGGACGCAGCTAGTAGATGAATAAGTTGATCAGATTTAGCACCTGAACCTGAGCCTGAACCTGATTACATTTTAGGCAGACTAATATATGAATATTTTCCTTTACAGTATCGAATGCGTCGACATCAACGTAAGTGGACCGTCTTTTCCCACATATAGCATTGCGAGTTTTTACTTCCAACCGGTTGCTCATGTTTTTATTAAGCTTTCTAAACCACGTTTCGCCTACGACAACTTTTTAGGAAATTGCTAGGTATCTGACAATAAAACCCCTCTTCCTAGGTACAGATATAGCGAATAAACACTTGGGCTCGATTTTGTAATTATATGCTTAGGTTTTCGACAGTAAATACTACCAGACAACTTTTGCTATGGGGCCAACATTGAATTCACGAAATTCTTGAATATTGAATTCAAGTGCATCGCACTTTGTGCATGCTGCCAGTGTCAAGTTTATGATTTTTTCAAGTATTTATATTAAAATCAAGTCAAATATGTCATGATATCACAGTCAGTCACACGAAATTAGTCATAGTCGACTCCAAGTCATACCCTAGTAAAGTTGTGGCGACTTTACTATGAGTTTCTACGGAGTTTTGAAAACAACACAAAAAGACATGTTTCACCACATTATATCACTTGCCCACACTCGTGCATGTAATTCAACACTCAATGAATAAAACACCACCATTTTTAATCATTAATTCGCAAAAATACACAAGTTTAAGAAAATTATAGAATGCAACGACATGATTTTTCCGTGTTCCCGCCTAAACTCAACTTGTTTGTTTTGATGTATAGAATATGACATTAAAAGGATGCTAACTGATTAGGCATAACCCTGTATATTATTTAGTTTATAATTATAATTTATATTAAGCATTTAAATGAATATAACCTATCATCAATGAAAGATTCATACAGCTTTGTTGATATATATATTATAATTATATTATTGTGTTTATGGGTTTTTGTGTATTTCTTCTTGTCACATAGATTGCATTTAACTACTTTATTTTCCTTTTTTGTATGTATGTCGCATGTCAGCATAAGCACCGCTGTCTACGAGGGTCTGTGTGTGTAATTTTTTTTATAACCTTTGTTGGCTTAGGTGTACTCATTATTCTGTTAATTCTTTCTCCGTAAGACGGCTGTTGGTTGTCCAAATAAAATAAAATAATACAATTATTGTAGTTTTCTTACAAAGTTTCATTCCTTGGATAGCTCTACCTGATTGTTGGGATATAAACTCACGCAATGTGACGTGGGCGATCGTAATTACTACTGAGATATCCTCGCTCCTATCTATAGATTAATATCAATCAGTTACATAACAGTTAAATATTGTGCAGGCGGCTATTCTACCTTTGTTTATAGACACCTTCGAACGCGACACTTCGCGAGCTTGCACAACTCTGACATTGGTGATGATCACCTGTTTCTGTGTCACCTGTTAGCATTCAAGCGCCGTAGGTGTCATGAGTTCGGTGACGGTTCTACCGGAACGTGTTCGATATGGTAATATGACCTTACGGCCTTCGAGCATTATGCCACTTGAACATGCCGATGACGATAAGCCTAAATAATTTTCAGCTACTCTTTGTGGAACACGAATGGTGTTACGTCTTTGGAGTACGTAGTGGTGCAAATAAAAACTCCAAATTGCAATATAAACTTGTATTAAAATAAATCGATGTTTACAGTATGAAGGTCGGTTCGAATGTGAAATTGTGACTTAAGCTATTAGCATTAATTGACGCGCGCCTTTTGCGGCGAATGTTTTGGAAGGCGTTATGGCCTGAACATATTCCCGGCCGTTGGAAAAGCATTTTCAACCGTTTCACTGGAGTTCTTCTGCAGTAGGAAGTTTACAGAGCCGTACTAAGGACCGGCGTACGCAGCCTTTGTTGGTGAGGATATCTGCGACTCTTGAAATTCCATCAGGTCCGGCTATAAGTCGTTGAACTCGCCCCAGCTTCCAAGCCAGAGGATGCGCGTTTTCTTCCGATAAGAGGACCATGTCTCCAGGTTTAAGTTTGTCGCTGCTTGTCTTCCATTTTGTTCTATGTTGCATTTCCGAGATATATTCTTTCTCCCATCTTTGCCAGAAATGCTGTCGTATCCTTTCGAGGCGCTGATAGCGTTTCAGCTGAGTTTCCTTGAAGTCTCCATAGTTAGGCGCTGGTAGAGCCGTCAGCGGTCTCCCAATGATGAAGTGTCCGGGAGTAAGAGCAAGGAGGTCATCGGGACAAGAGGACAGAGGGCACAAGGGGCGACTATTTAAAATCGCCTCCACTTGTGCAAACAAAGTAGAGATTTCTTCGTAGGTCAAATGACTGTTACCCGCGGCGCGTTTTAATAAAAATTTTGCCGATTTAACGCCGGCCTCCCAAAGGCCTCCGAAATGTGGAGAGTAAGCCGGTATAAATGAAAATTTTATCGATTGTTGACTTGCAAAATCAGTTAAAGATTCGTGGTTTGTTTTTAAAAATGCTGCTATTTCCTTTGAGGCTGCAACAAATGCTCCACCGTTATCGCAAAAAATCTCAACTGGTCTACCTCGGCGAGCAATAAAGCGTCTGAGGGTCATTATGAAAGCATCCTTCGTTAGATCACTAACCACTTCAAGGTGCAAACATTTAAAACGCAAGCAAACAAACAAACACAAGTAGCATTTTATGAGGCGACTACCACGACCCTTTCGATTTAGAATGTAATAGGGCCCAGCAAAATCTAGACCAGCAGCAATCCAGGGATAGTCTGGAGTTACACGTTGAGCAGGTAAGTTCCCCATTTTAGGTTGTAATGTTTTACCACGTAAGCGTCTACAAAGCACGCAATTGTTCACAACACGTCTGGCGAGATGACGCCCATTCACTGGCCACACGGTTTCTCTAACCGTGGCTAACAATAACTGCGGCCCGGCATGCATGTTATCCCTGTGTGCCTTTTCAAAATGTAGTTTAGTTAGTTTATGTGAGGCATGAAGCAAGATCGGATGCCTTTTATTGTATGAACCTATAGAAGCATCGATACGGCCACCTACACGAATTAGCTTGTCCGTATCCATAAATGGGGATAATGATAACATTTTACTTTTACTATTTAAATGTTTACCTTTCGTAAGTAACTCGTATTCAATAGGGAAAGATTGACCTTGAGCGATAACGCATAGTGAATGAAATGAGTCACGCAACTCATCAGCTGAGAGCGGACCTAAGCGTCTATTGTCTTTGTTTCTAAGATTGAAAATAAATCTTTTTGCATAAGCAAATGATCTTTGTAATCTGGTTTGAGATGAATAAATGTCAAAGTTTATTATAGACTGACTCACTATTGCAGAATGCACCTTTAATTCCGGAAGGATATCTGGTTTTACGGCATTTAAAACTGGCCACTCAGAATCATTCTTTAACAAAAAATCAGGTCCTGACCACCACAATGCCAAGGACACCAAACGTTTAGCATCTACCCCCCTACTAATTAAATCGGCGGGGTTAGAATCCGTGGGAACGTACCTCCACGCTAATGCACAAGTGTGTTCTTTAATTTCACTCACGCGATTAGCCACATACATTTTTAGCTTTGCAACGTCACTCTTTATCCATCCCAACACTACACTAGAATCACACCAGTGGACAATTTTTCCCGGCCGGCACCTAAGCGAGTCTATAACGGACTTGGTAAGTTTAGCTGCGATTAGAGCCGCGCCCAGTTCTAATCTAGGTATGGTGGTAGGCTTTAATGGCGCTACCTTGGACTTCGCGCATAACAATCTGACGGTGACGTCATCACAGTGACCAATAGTTCTCATATAGATGCACGCCCCTAGTGCTGAGCTTGATGCATCGCTAAATGAATGTAACTCGATATACTTAGGTGAGTCACCTAATACTAATCGCGGTATTTTTAAATTGGACAAAACCTTTACATTATTAGAGAATTTAATCCAATCGTCCTTTATTTCCTGTGGAACAGGCTGATCCCATTCTAATTTTTTCTGCCATAGCTTCTGTATCATTATCTTAGGCTGTACTACAACAGGACTTAAAATACCTAACGAATCGAAAATTTTAAAAGCGTTCGACATAATAAATCGTTTCGTTATAGTTGCATCATTATTGTGTAAAAACCCCTTTATGGGAAAATGTAGTGTATCGCTAGAGGGAGTCCATCCGAGCCCTAGCGTACTCGACGAGTCACTAATAGTCAAGTTATCCTCGTCACTCATCTCAAGACTGTTGAAGATTTGAGGACAATTACTTTTGTATTTTCTCAGTTTAAAACAACCCGAATTTAACGCACTTGAGACACATTTTTGTACATAAATCAAATGTTATGGGTCGTCAGCTCCCGTTATTAGGTCATCGACATAGAAGTCTTTCTGTATAATATTTTTAATCAATTCATCATTGTGTTCCTGCCCTAACTGCCACAGACAGCGCGTACTGAGGTAACTAGCGCTCGCGGTGCCGTAGGTCAAAGTGTTGAGGAGCAGTGTTTGCAGAGGCTGCGATTCGTCCTCTCTCCACAGAATGAGCTGCAAGTTCCTGTCATCCTCGTGCACTAAAACCTGCCGGTACATTTTTTCAACGTCACCAGTAAGTATGTACTTATATTGCCTAGCACGTATCAGAATAGAAAAAATGGAGTCTTGGACGCTTGGGCCAACCCTTAGAATAGAGTTTAGGGAATAACCGGAAGTTGAAGCAGCTGAACCATCGAAGACTACCCTGAGTTTAGTAGACTCGCTCTCTTCCTTGACAACTGCGTGGTGGCACAAATAATAATACGGGCTCGGACTCGAATTAATATAAAATCTATGATTAGATGCAGACAAATGACCTAATAACGCGTATTCATTAATGAACTTAGTGTAATCTATTTTTAGATTAGGATCCCGCTTAAATCGCTTTTCTAAATTAATAAAGCGCCTTTTAGCTAAATTGTAAGTATCGCCTAAGCAGTCAGCTGATTCCTTGAAAGGTAATTTTACACAAAATCTACCTGTATTGTCTCTTGTTGTGTGAGTGAGATAGTGCTTTTCACACTCATTTTGATTGTCACCTATTATCTGCTTAGTGGGAATTTCTTCTAAGTCCCAGAATCTAGTAAGCATTTTCTCGATATTGTCATCTTCGGATTTAGAAATTATAGCATGATTGCAAGCTACCGCCTTAGGTGGCGTCACCGAATGTATGGGACCGGATATTATCCAGCCTAGTTGTGAACTTCGTAGCTTAGGATTATTGATTCCTAAGGAATGTTGCTCATTGCCTAGAATATCCCAGAAAAGATCCGCGCCTATCAATATATCTATAGGGGCTGGCTTATAGAACAAGGGATCGGCCAGCTGAATGTTTTCTGGTAACTTTAGAGAGCTGATATCAACCTTTGGCAATCGTCCCGTTAATTCTTTAAGTACAAGACATGGAAATGTTGCACTGAACTTACTATTGGTTGATTGTATTTTTATATTACAACTTTCAGCAATTTGATTGGTTGATGTGTTACCTATGCCAATGATTTTTAGAGTATCAATGGGACGGGATTCTAATGACAACCTGGTCTTTAGGGACTCACAGATGAACGAACATTGCGATCCCGAGTCCAAAATCGCTCGAACCTTGATCTTTCGCTGGTCAAGTGGGTTCGATACCTCTATTATTGCAGTGGATAATAATACTTGATTTGTATTTTGTTTAGAATAGTTGACTATTACCTCATTATCGTCTTCAATAGCTGCTAGGTGGTTTGACGATGATAGTGGACGATGTAGCAAGCTATTGTGTCTTTGGTTGCAGTCTCGCTCTCGGCACGGCCCCATACGACAGTCCCTTTCGGAGTGACCTGGCCTTAGACAATTATTGCATAATTTAAACTTAGCGACGTCTATCAATCTTTCATCAACCCCTTTGGCCTTAAATGTAGGGCAATCATAAATTCTATGACGCTCATTACAAATAATACACGACACCGTGTTCGGTTTTTTATTATTATTGTTGCTCGTGCCTACAAAAGATTTTACACTATTTTTATTCTGTACTTGCCTCTGATAGCTATTATTGTTTGAGAAGGGACGCGCAGACGACTGGGCAGGCAGGGTCGTACCTGACCTTGTAGCACTGTTATCAGACTTGTTGTTATGAATCAATGACTCGAGGACATTAGCGCGGTCCGTAAGAAACTTAAAAAACTGATCTAACGTTGGCACATCATCTGACAAGTTGTTACGGTATTCCTCCCATTTTAGTAGCGTATGACTGTCTAATTTAGACGTCAACATAAATATTACTAAGACGTCCCATCGGTCTGTCGGTTGGTCTAGGCTAGATAAGGCGCGCAAGTTTTTAGTTACGTGATCCACCAAAAATCTCAAAGATCGCTCTGACTCTCGTGGAAGTTGTTTGATATTGAACAATGAGTTAAGATGATGATTTATTAATATTCTTTTATTATCGAATCTACCGCAAAGCAGTTTCCAAGCTTCAGTATAGTTTTTAGCAGAAATTTCAAGATTGGAAATTATTCTGGCAGCGTCACCTTGTAAGTAAGACGTCAGATAGTGAAACTTATTGATGTCGGAAATACGATCATTTTTATGAATTAAGTTTTCATAAGTATCACGAAATTCTAGCCATCGAAAATACTCTCCTCCAAATTTAGCTATTTGGATTTGAGGGAGCTTCAAACCTATCCCGTGGTGGTGATAGGAATCATCTGCGCAACATGACGAGTTGTGAACGGAATGACGCCTGTCGCACTCATGTTTCTTAGAAAACGTTTCGATTAGATTTTTTGCAGTAGCTATGTTTATTATTATATCTTGCTCAATATTATCGCGCTCATCAATTTCAGCCTCAATAGATTCAGGATACAAGACCTCTATCTGCGTTTGCAAGTCATCAAACCTGACCGATAATGCCTCAAACTTAGCAAGCTTTAAATTTAATTCGGTAAGTTGAATGCTACTCAGTCCATCTTCCTGAGAAATATTGTTCAAATAGTTTTTAAATTTGGTAATTTGTCCTTTGACGGACGCTCTCTTGGTTGCTAATTCCTTGTATAGTTGCTTAGTTTCTGACATTATAACGAATCAGATTTTTGTGTTTTAAGTTTGAAATGAGTTTGTAAAATGTAAATAGAGATATTTGAATGGGCTCACGCTCCTCGTCTCGGTGTCACCTGTTGAGAAGCCGGTCGTCCCCGGTCCGGCGGCCGCCGCCCGGTTACGGTCTGCCTGTCGCCGCCTACGCACCAATTTGCAGCAAAATTTGTTGCAAACGTATGCGCGCGCCGATCGGTTGAAAGCCTGAAATAGTCGGCCAATATGGTAAATATTGGATAACAGTATGATTTGATCACAAAGAACGATGAATAAAGCGAAAAATTACGCAAAGAAATTGCAACGAAAAAAAATATTACATTTACGAAATATTACGCAGCGGTTTTTTTTTATAGAAATGGCAAAATAATGATAAAAATGATAGGAATTTTGCCTTTTTACAGTTGGATGATGATATTTTAGAAAGATAAAGCGAAATGTTCGACTTTATTTCAATAATTTATTTTTAATGTAGGTAGATCGAAAAGAAATATGATGATACAATTTGCAGTTTTTCTAGGTTTTTGGCAATATTAAGCACCAAAACACCTTAATTTGCACAAGTGAATTAGTATTTTGAATAGTTAGATAGGATTTATAGGTATTTTGGATGGGATTAGTGAAGTTAGGAGATGACGACACTTATCTTGTCGGACGCGCTGTCGACGCTCGATGTGGTACTTTAGCGGTATCACTGCTCGAAATCTGGCTACTCTTTCGTCCAGGTTTCAATCTTCCATCGGCTGGTTCCCGTAGCTTTAGTCCACTACTGCAAGGTTCCAAACTTGTCCCAGGAAAGATTGACCGTCGTCGTGGCAAACGTCTTCAAAAATTTAGTCGTCTTTCTCCAATTTTCGCGGATTACAATTGATTCCCCTCATGGGCCACCATGTTACGTCTTTGGAGTACGTAGTGGTGCAAATAAAAACTCCAAATTGCAATATAAACTTGTATTAAAATAAATCGATGTTTACAGTATGAAGGTCGGTTCGAATGTGAAATTGTGACTTAAGCTATTAGCATTAATTGACGCGCGCCCTTTGCGACGAATGTTTTGGAAGGCGTTATGGCCTGAACAAATGGCACACATCTCAAGTACCTTCAAACTAATGCAAGTACTTTTAAAAAAACAACCGACTTCAATTCGATTTATTTTTTCAGTATGTGTAATGTATTTAGTTATATTCGTCACTGTTATTTGTCATAAATTAAACATTAGGCCAGACGCCTATTGCGATTACTTGAATAACATATTTATCCACTTAGAAAATTTAAGTTATATTGATTTAAAAACCAAACTAAAAAAACGATTTTGTTGAAATTTCTATGAGTTTCTATAATATTAATATTTCTTTCAAATAAAAAACAAAAAAAAATCTAATCAGTTTATAAATGACGGAATTCAGAGGTAACAAACATAAAAAAAAAAAACAGGTTGGTCCCATAGAAATGTAATCGAAATTGGTTTTGTAGTATGGTTTTTAAATCATAATAACTGAAAAAAATATGTCATCCATGTATTCTGAAATTAATGTCGGTTGAATATCATAAAACTGACATATTTATGACAGGAGGGACGGGAGACTACTAAGCTACGGGGACCATCTGACTTACTCCTGACTCCTGTGTAACAATAATAATAATAACCTGCTAGAACAAGCTAGCACAGGACCGAGGCAGAAAACATAGCGAAAGGGTACCTAAATAATGATGAGAACGATAACTAAGCTAAATTTAGCTAGCAGTACTTCATCGTTGTTAATTTCTCCTAACGACTCTATAATTGATATTATAACATTATTCTAAATCTTATTTATTTATTCATTGGAAAACCAACTGCTGTTGTTTTTTTACTTTTATACAGGCTGTTTGTTTGAACACCGTTATCTTTCTAGGATATCATTATACTCATCATTATGAACAACTTTTACTATAGGACAACTTTTACCTGAAATCACGAGAAAAAAACAGCTGTTCCATACAAAAAGGTTCATCGATCTTGGACAAAATGTATGGAACAAATGGTTTTTTTTCCAGATTTCATGGTTGGCCCCATAGTATAAGTTGTTCATAATGACGAGTACAATGATATCCAAGCAGGATAACGGTGTTCAAACTAACACCCGGTAAAGACTAATTAAAGACAGAAAGCTAATTATAGGTTTTCACATCGAAGACAATAGAGTAAAGATGAACAGAAGTATTCCAGATTACCAGGTACCAGCGTATCTCCTGACGTGTGCCTCTACATTGTCCAAATTCATGGCGTCGTACCCGTAGTAGTTCGACGGTCTCCACGTGACTCCGTACGAAGGGACTCCACCGTCGTGGTTGCTGTTCGTAAGACGGTTGTCTACGTTCAAGAAGTAACCCATAGGGTTAGGGATGCCGGCGGGAAAGCCCCAAGCCCTAGGTGTGTTGATGAACACATTTCTCTCACCATACACTAAAGCACCCACTCCAGCGCCAATGGCTAATGTATGAATATCAGTATACAGGTTGTTCAAGATGTGCACCTCTCCGTACCTGACTCTGGGATTACGTTGAACGGTTCCCTGGAACCAGTTCAGGTAGTAAGTAACTTTAAGTCTGCCGACGTCTTGTGCCGCGTTGTTATCCGCATGTCCCACCAACATAACAGGATCGTGATTCCTGAAGATATTGTTGGAAATTGTAATCCAGTTGGCGCCGCGAATGATGTCGATTAGTCCGTCGTGCCGCCTCATGTTGCCTGGAGTATTGATTGCAATCCAGGGATCGTCAGCAAACTCGCAGTGGTCGACCCACACGTTCTGAGCTCCTCGGATACTGATGTTATCGATTTCCGAATAGTCTCCCGGGACCATGGAGACGATACCGCCGTTCCCGTCAGGCTGCTCACCAGGAGCATAAGACAAAGCATTGTGGAATTTAATGTTTTGGATGATGGCCTGCGTCCCAGTGACTCTCAAGCCCCCTCCAAAGATCATGGCATTGCTGTCGCCACCGATGATACTTTTTTGGTGGCCAACGGGGAGTTCCACGCCGGGCGAACCAGTAAACAGCTGGGTGAGATCGATGCGACCGCGAACATAGACGATTCTGCGGTCGTTGTTGCCGACAGCGTCTCTAAGCGCCCAAGGGTCCCATACAGTCCAGACAGAACCACCATTTCCTCCGAAGGTGCCTCCGTTCATTGCGGCAAAGCCTGCCTGTCCGTGCGGAGTGCGACTATCGGTATAATTGGCAGCATTGATAGCAACAATGCCTTCTTTGACATTTTGTGTTGGCATCGCGGACGCCGCGAGGATCACGACGAAGATAGTGAGGAAGAACATCATGGTTGTCGAATTTTCCTTTCTACTTACTGGATTTGCTGTTGGCTGCCAGCTATATATATAGCACAACGAAAACTAAAGTGCAGCACACACATAATGTTTTATGTTTCAGGATATGAGGAAGGCAATTTAGTAATTCCAGACAGGGGGAATATTTGGCCAGCTTTCAGATAAGGGCTACAATAGATTAGAGTGCGCCTAGATTTAGCTACTATTACATTATTCTGTAAAATGAAGATAACACAGAATTTAGGACAATATAGACATAGACATAGACATAGACAATCATTTATTTATGGCAAAGAATAAATAAACACTGGTAACAATAATACAACAGTAAAAGTAAATAAAAATGTTAAGTGGTTCATTTACTTCTGCCACAAATCGGACCCAACTCAGCATGGTACCGGTTGCAAGCAACCAGCGCTGGTCTTCCAATATCGAATGCAAAAAGTCTGAACTCACTGTTGACTGTCTAATAAAATAATGTTTTTGGTTTATTTCTACAGGGATACTCACGTTTAATCAGTGAAAACCACGTCAGTTTTCATAATAGCATAATGTTGTTCACTGTTATTTTTTGTTACTTATTTATGAAGAGTTAAAGACAGAAGCCGAAGGTTGAATCGTGGCAGCTGAAACTCGGGGCTACTGCCAAGAGATTCCTTACATGTTTAGCGTTTATTTAGTTATTTAAGAACATCCTAATACGGTAAAATGTGTATTATAAGTTTTTGTCAATAAATAAAATTGATTGACTGATTAAATTTACTTTAATTAATATTATAAACAACCCCAAGTAGTTTTATGTCACCTAAAGCCCAATTCGTGTATTTAGCTCCTTTCGTGTAGGCTAAGCTTAGGCACAGATCAATAATCATGGACCGTGAGTGATTATAGATAAGAGTGATTATTTAGATTATAATCAGGCAGATTGATAACAGAATTTAACGCGATGAGATATATTTTATTCGATTTTTAAGGAAGTTTTCATCATCATCATCATCATTGACAGCTTTTTCAGCCCACTGCAGGGCATAAGCCTCCTCACTCTTTCGCCAATCTTACTTACCTGCTTAACGCCAATCTTGACCAAGAGCTTCCTTAAAACTTCAAAGGAAAGAAGGATAACAGAAGTTTCACAAAGTTCAAATGATTTAATCAATTTATTATTATTTGATTATCCACATACAATTAGAGTAACACAAAGCACATGATTGTTGTTCACGGAAATAAGTAAGTATAGGCTTCGTAAATTTTATGAAAGGTGTAATTTAATTACAAATAAATTAAACGAACGACCGTACCATAATGATCATTAGAAGTAGATGAGAGCAGTGCAAGACGTAAACTCGAATGCAATGAGACAAGTCAGAGAGACAGGAATCCCGTCAGTTAGGTACCTAAAATTTTAATCGTATTCAATAATATTCTTAACCAACAAAAAACTAAAAGTACTTTCTCTTCAATTCTGATATTCTTAATTTAAAAGTTCTTTATTCAAATTAATAATGACTTTCTCATCACACTTGCTCATAAAGTGGATCTTATTGCATCGGTTTTAGGCTCATAATCCAAGCTATTACGCACGCGTGCTTTTTACTTTACATTACGGCACATGGTGCTATAATAGGTATAACCCGGTAAAGCCAAGTTTGTACGTGACTGCAATTAGACGTACATATACGAAGCACTCTTAGTATAGCCGGGTAATACTTACAGTTTTTTTGTAATACCAACAAAGAGTTCTTATGCCGCTGAAGTAAATGTCAACCTGCGCGCGCATTACTGATTTGGGCGCCATTTTCCGCAAATGTTTGTTGATGTTTTCGCTGTGTGGTTGATTATTATCAAAAAAAGTTTGTTTTTTCCTCGCAAGTGTGACGTAAACAGTCGTATGGAACTCTTGTGCTATTATTCATTACGCTCTCAGCTTCCTTATCGCGCTCGCCTGCGGCTCGCGCGCATAATACCGCCTCTAGTGTAATGACCAACATAGCACACTCGTATCATAATGTACTATTAGATCCTTATTCAGTAATGTTAATCTTTATCTGATAACGTACTCTCTATTTTGCTATACAATCCTTCACGTTTCTGGGCTCTAGCATGCGCTACAGCCCGTTTAGCTATTAGCTTAGATTGTTTATACTGGTATGAAAGCTTCTACAGTTTGTTTTCTGTCACTATTTTGAAGCTTTGTTTCTTTAAATAAACTTTCTCTTTAATCTTCTCATTCCAGTACGTTGGATCTTTTTCAGTACTTATACCCCTTTGGGTATCCCCAGTATAATAAGCGCTGTCTGTGTTCTTCAGCGTTTCTCAAATTGGGCCCCACAGATCATATAGCCTGTTGAAGGCTCGTGAACTTAATTTCTCTTACAAACACAACTCACTGTTGCGGGCAGAAAGCGAGGTAACGTTCTATGCTTGCGATTGGCCAATCATTGGGATGACGCAATCGGAGTTATGAAATACAATGAGATTCTGACGTACCTACTCACAGTGGTAAGCAGTGGTTTTTAAACTACTAATTTTCGAGTGAGGTTAAGTTAGACGATCAGTCTACAGGACTTATAGTCTTTGTTGGGCCAACATAGGCTGAGAACTGGTGTAATTTTTATCCATATCACTAATTACCTACATAGTCTTGCATTGATGATATAGTTGAACTTTCGTTTTGACTGTGTAGGTATCTACTTTATCCTAGGTTTTATAGCTATTACTGTTTTAACGGGTAAAAACGCAGCAGTAAGTACAAGGTTAAGGACACACAGGACAAACATTTATACGACGATCCTGGATGTTTGTTCTGTCTCTGGGTGTAGTATGTTTATAAGTATGTATTTACAAAAAAAAGTATAGAAGTATTTTATCAGCTATCTGGTGTCCATATTAAAAGCTTTGCTTAGTTTGGGGCTAGATGACGCTGTGTGAAAAATGACCACCGATATTTTATTTATATTAACAAAATTAATAGGGGGTATTTTTTTATAGTGAAAAGTACAATCACAAAAAAATGCACCAAGTATAGAAGATGTGCGACAAAGATATGCTACAAACAAATGTCCTCAATATCTGATGTAATTTAACGGATTGTGCTCTAATTGTTATAGCATTGCTGAATAAAAGCAAAAGAAGGTTATTACACTCATTTGAAAAACTTTTAGGAGCCAGTAATAATTCTTTCAGTACGATGAGATCCTTTCGGCCAAGTACCGTGTTCCGAGTGACCACGCATAGAAACCTCTCCAGCAGGGCTAGGATGCGCACCGCGAGAGAATTTTGTCGTTTCTTTATGTCGTGCGAAAACGAGACAGGCTTATACACAGTCGTAGCCTTGTCCTGTTTTTAAGAATCGAGATAACTTTCTCGCGTTGCGAATCCTAGCCCTGCTGGTTGTCATCGACGGTACCTTGAAGGCCGTCACAGACGACGAAGATGCTATAATATTTCATGTTAAGATTAAATATAGCTCGCCATACATTTATGAAATAATATATTATCTTAGTCACTTGTTCGTCATTTGTTTTGTATGATTAGCGATATGAAATATTACATTTTATAGCACGTCATAGTGTTTGATGGTTTTTAAAGTGTTCTTAGGCGGGGTCATACAGGAGGGTCGCCTGCTTGTTCCACCATATGCCAAGGTACTCATTTAGTAATTTAAAGAGGTTGCATTTTAGAAAGGAACAAAGAAAGAAAAAAAAAGTTTTTTTTTTTAAAAAGATCTAACAGGATCTAACAGAATCTAACTGATCTTATAACAGGTTGGGAAATTTGGCATCTAGACAGAAACTTCTGTAGCTTAATTGGCAAAGCAGTGAGGCCGGAAACCCATAGAGACTGCTCGTATGCAGGTTCAAGTCCTGCCAGATGTCATAATTTTTCTTCCAGTTTAAGCTAAAACATAAAAAAGATCTGTCTACTATTCTTCGGCCAAGTCTAGCATTTTGGTTAAATATAAGTTAAAACTGAAAATCAAGCAAGTACAAACAGTTTTAATAGCCATAATATAAACAGTACACGTCACTCACTTGGTTTACTTGAATGTATAAAGTATTAAAAAAATTGCTTAACAATATTCAGCTAGGTACTTAAAGTATTCCAGATTACCAGGGACCGGCGTATGTCCTAACGTGCGCCTCTACGTTGTCCACATTCATGAGGTCGTACCCGTAGTAGTTCGATGGTCTCCACGTGACGCCGTACGAAGGGACTTCATCGACGTGGTTGCTATTCGTAAGACGATTGTCCTTGTTCAAGAAATAGCCCATAGGGTCAGGGGTGCCAAAAGCAAAGCCCCAAGCTCTGGGTGTGTCGATGAACACATTTCTCTCACCATACACTAAAGCACCTGCTCCAATGCCAATGGCTAAACTACGAACATCGGTATACAGGTTGTTAAAGATGTGCACCTCTCCGTACCTGACTCTAGGATTACGTTGAACAGTTCCCTGGAACCAGTTGAGGTAGTAAGTAACTTTCAGTTTGCCGACGTCTTGTTCCGCGTTGTTGTCCGCATGTCCTACCAACATAACGTGGTCGTGATTCCTGAATACGTTGTTGGAAATCGTAATCCAGTTGGAAGCGCGAGTGATGTCGATGAGTCCGTCATGCCGCCTCATGCTGTCTGGCGTATTGGTTGCAATCCAGGGATCGTCAGCAAACTCGCAGTGGTCAACCCATACGTTCTCGCCTTCTCGGATACCGATGTTATCAATTTCCGAAAAGTCGCCCGGGACCATGGAGACAATACCGCCGTTCCCGTCAGGCTGCTCACCGGGAGCGAAAGACAGAGCATTGTGGAACTTAATGTTCTGTATGATGACCTGCTTTCCAGTGACTCTCAAGCCCCCTCCGAAAATCATGGCATTGCTGTCACCACCGATGATAGTTTTATAATCGGCAATATAGAGTCGCACCCCGGGCGAACCAGTAAACAGCTCGGTGAGATCGATGCGACCACGCACGTAGACGATTCTGCGTTCGCTATTGCCGATGGCATCTCTAAAAGCCCAGGGGTCCCATACAGTCCAGACAGAACCGCCATTTCCTCCAATGGTGCCTCCGTTCATTGTGGCAAAGCCTACTTGCCCGAATGGAATGTGACTATCGGTATAGTTAGCAGCATTAATAGCAATAATGCCTTCTTTGACGTTTTGGGTCGGCATAGAGGAGGCCGCCAGGATCACGGCGAAGATAGTTAGGAGAAACATCATGGTTGATCGAATTTCCCTTTCTACTCACTGGATTTGCTGTTGCCTGCCAGCTATATATATAAAACATCGAAAACTAAAGTGCAGCACACACATGATGGTTTTATATTTCAGGAAAGGCGAAGATGAGCTAGGTAATTTCAGAGAGATAGATAGATAGATAGATAGATTAACTCTTTATTGTACACACCAAAACAAATGATAACAGTCATGATGATCACAACACAAAAAAGGAACTTAAAACTAGTGTTACAATTGGCGGCCTTATCGCTAAAAGCGATCTCTTCCAGGCAACCTTTGGAAGGAAAGGATTCGAAGAACATATAGAAGATAGGAGGAATCTTCGGCCAGCTTTCAGATTAGTTCTACTAACGATTGGTGTGCACATAGATGTAAATATTTACTACACATTCTGTGAAGTGGTGACTACACAGATTTTAGGACAAAATCGGTTGCAAAAGTCTAAACTCGCTTTCAACTGTCTAATATAAATTAATTAATTAATTTTCACACTAAAGTAAGCTTACATTTATGAAGTACCACCTTAAATAGAGTTGAACAATAATTATTATGTATTGAGTTAGCCAGTAGTAAGTATGAAGGTACCCTAGATTTCGTACTAGGTAGCCTTGTGTCGCGAAAATAATGTAATTAATCATAATTTAGTACTTATTTCTGATCAGTTAAAGGACAGAAGCCAGAGCTTGTTTCGTGGGAACTGTTACCTACAGCTGCCAAAGAGATTTCTAACATTTTCAAATGATTGGTATTTATTTATTTATATAAGTAAATCCTAATTACAAAAATATGTTATTTACGTTCTTGTAAAAAAATAAAAATTCATCATCATCATCATCATCAGCCCGGAGACGTCCACTGCTGAACGAAGGCCTCCCCCTTAGACCGCCACACTGTACGACAACCTGCCATTTGCATCCACCGGTTGCCCACGACTTTTACAATGTCGTCGGTCCACCTAGTGGGAGGCCTTCCTACGCTGCGTCTTTCGGTTCGCGGTCGCCACTCAAGAACCTTTCTTCCCCATCGGTAAAATAAAAATTAAATACTTACAATTTAAAACAATGCCAAGTTGGTGGAGCGCAATTTGACTTTAGATATTTCCCCTTCTAATAATTTTACTCTTAATAGTAATTTAAATAAACCGCGCTTTAGATGTCTTTGGTGATAGGGTGCAGGCTTGTCTGCTTCACCTGTGATGCCGTGGATGCCTGCGAGGACTCTTGTGAGATGGCGCTGGTTGTTCACGGATGCGATGCAAACTCGCTCGCTACTGAGCCTTAGAAGAAATATTATGCATCACGTGACAGAAGCAATCGCATTGTGATTGGCGGACAGACTTACCGACGCCATGTGTTTTTCGCTATCGCTGCACTTCGATTTGTACTTGGCGTGAAATTGTGCGGAATTTTCTTTTTATCGCTTAAATAATATAAAAACATCGTTTTTTCCTACAAAACAAGGATTTAATACAATTCCACACGCGAGTGGATTGTTTGTGTGTGCGGTGTTGGTGTCAGAAGATCGTAATTTTACGGATTTTGCATAATAATAGCCGGCCGGCTAATCTGGCCCATCAAGGGCTGGACTGGAGGACGTTCAACGTGAGAGTATCCCTAGCTGCTGTCCTCTGGAGGACGAGGAGGTGGAAGCGGGTATTCGCAGGTTAGTCAGCAATTTTGTGCTTTGTTGCCGAGACATCTATCGCATCTAAATAATCCTATTGTAGGTTTTTTTAATTTTTAATAATCGTGAGCAATCACATCCATCGGAGGGTCTATTTATACGCCCCTCCATTTTTTGGTCCTTTCGAGTCACGGATAATCCAGTGAACTGCAAATTCACGTAATTTTGGTGAATTTATTGCATATTTTTTCGTACATATTCACGTAATATTGGTGAATATCTTTCATACCGCCGCTTATTTCGTTCAGATTTACGTAATTTTGGTAAATTCTGCTAGTTTACGCCCTGAGTTTTACGTAATTTTGGTAAAATCTCATACAATATACGCCCTAGATTTTACGTAACTTATTGGTAAAATCTTAATCCATAGACGCTCAAAGTTGCCTGCGTAATTTATTGGTAGGTGACTTCCCGCACAGTAGGTAAAAAAATTGCCATAAAATTCTACGTATTAATTGGTAGATTTTATAAACGCTTTAAATTTTACTTGTCAATTTAAATAACGCATACTTAATACTTATATAACATAATTATAATTTCGCCATTCCGCCATTGTACATTCCGCCTTCCGCCACATTTCGCCATAACTACCCTTTTGTATCGTTTAACATTCGAATAACCTCGTTCGAATCTAACTTCGTGTCTGAGTTATAGCTTCTTTTCTTATTGTTTATTACCCACGAACCAGTTACCGACAGTTTGTTTTTTCGTATAGTTGACAATTTATTTGTGTAAAAATGACGGAAAAACAAGCTGATCTGGAGGTTATGTTGGTGTTAGTGAATCAAAAGAAAGAATTATTATTTCAACGAATTAATCGTTTGTATAACGCGTCAAAGAATATAATTTCTTTTGATTCATCTTCGCGATCGAATGAAACATTCCTGGCTGAGTCAGAAACAATAGACGATATACGCGATAAATTTGAATCTTTGGTAGATAAATTTAATAAAATAAAATTACAATTAAAATCAGACGCAATTCCTGATTACTCGTGTCTAGAATCATTTGAAGATTTGTACGCGAGGGTGAAACGCGCGCGCAACAAATTTACCGCCGCTTCGAGTTCTAAGGTTTCTTCACATGGGGCGAGTAACTCGACCATGCCAATAGTGAAATTGCAACCATTAGTAATTCCCAGTTTCGATGGACGCCCTGAAAACTGGAACTTGTTCTACCAGTCGTTTAAAGCCAATATACACTTGAACGAACAACTGTCAGACTCGCAGCGTGTGCAATACTTGATTTCGAAACTCACCCATGATGCGATAAGATTCACCGCCGGTATTGTACCGTCGGGTGAAACGTATACTATTCTATGGGATAGTTTAGTTAAGAAATTTCAGGATAAACGCGCATTAGGTAGTTTTTACCTAAATAATATTCTTGACTTGAAAGCAAGCTCGCATAGTGCAAACAACCTCGATACATTTATCAATAAATATTCCTCGTCGATATCGGCACTTAAACAATTGGAAATCGAGGACTTGACAGATTTTATTTTTGTCCAGTGTGCGCTTAGGAAAATGGACACTAATACCATCCAGACTTTTGAACTAACTGTAAGAGATACTGAAATACCTACTACCAAACAGCTGATAAGCTTCGTTCAAGATCAGGTGAAGATTTTGGAACGTTCGAGACCTAACACTTCGAACAAAACGGCCGCCAGTACGTCTGCTCGTGATACGCGTGGTCCTACCTACAAGTCCTTTGTTGCGACGGAGTCTAATACTCAAACACTTGTTGTTACACCGCCATCGCCTACGCCAGCTTCTCCTATGCAACGCAATGTATGCTCCTTGTGTGGTAGTAGCGATCACGTGCAGCTTTATAATTGCGCACAATTTAAAAAACGTGATGCACATAGTAGGTATCAATTTATTAAATCAAAATTTGGATGTGTAAACTGCCTTAGTACAGTACATAACCTTCCTAAGTGCAATTCTACTTCCGTTTGCGATTCGTGTGGGAGACGCCACCACAGTTTACTTTGTTTTGGTAAGGACAAGGGTGAGAAGAATAATAGTTATTCGCATACCGCTATGATACATACTGACGCGCACTTGTTGCCGTCCTCCGCTCCCGCGCCGTGCCAGGACTCGAATTACCGCTCGCCGTCGCCGTGCATTCTCACGCCTGCGCTCGCTTCCGAAGCCGCTACGCATTCTCAACCGTGTTCTTATAACCATAGTGACTATATTGGAATGCCGCTAACATTACATACTGATAATAGTGCTAGTTTGCCGCCGCCGTCGCTGCCTTCGGCCCATAATGCCGCAGTGCTACTCTCAGCTGGAACGAAATCGAATTCTACGATTCTGTTATCTACAGCACAAGTGTATGCGCGCCCTAAATAAAATAAATAAATAAAATAAAAATAAAATAAAAAGGATTTATTGCAGGCATGACCGCCCATAGATTAAAATAAAAAAACACAGTGTAGTAGAATACATGTAGAATATAAAGCAGCACACCTGTATAGGGGGTATGTCAAAAATATTAATAATAGAAAATTAAAATAGAATGCAGCACAATGGTGCATAGTCATTTTATTTTTATTTTTTGTTCTTGTCCACATGAACAGAAACCCAATGCCTGAAGATCGGACTCCTCAAATCGTCAGAGACAGCTACAAGTATTTTGTTGTCGGAACGACGCAAGCGATGCCAAAACGAAGCCACACGAGATCTTATAATCCCAAAGAAGTCGGGGACCCCCGCCTCAGCGAACATGCTCGACGCACTACAGTAACGCGGTAGCCTCATAAGAGCCCGGAATGCGTCATTATACTGGACTCTTATGGTGTTTATTGCTCTCCGCGGGAACTTTATCCACAACTGGCACGTATACATACATAAACAATACGCCTTAAAGAGAGTGGTCTTTACGTCTTTGCTGCATTTAGCGAAACGGCGAGCGAGCATGTTGCTCCTGACGGCGAGGGCCCTCCGCTCTCGCTCTATGTCTTCATCGTCCAGCAAGCGTTCCGTCAACAAATGCCCTAAGTATTTGAACCGCTTAACAACATTAACTGCCGTGCCATTCAAGTATACTTCGAGTACCTTATCCGGACCCCTCCCCGATCTGAACACCATCATTTCGGTTTTGGAAACGTTGTACTTCAGTCCGTGTTCATTAACATAATGTTCACAGACCGACAGTAGCTTCCTCAACCCCTTGATCGAGGGACTAAGGAGCACCATGTCATCAGCATAACTGAAATTATTCACACATACGTTTCCTATATGACAGCCAACATTGGAGCTCCTTAGTTTCTCGATCAAGCCATTCATGTACAGGTTAAAAAGGTCCGGAGAGGTGACCCCACCCTGGCGAACGCCACATTCTAGTCTGTAACTACTAGATGTTGTGTCGCCCCATTTCACACTGTTTGTTTGGTTTCCGTACCAGAATCTGAACAGATTTACTACTTTATTAGGCACTTTAGACGCTAATAATTTGGACCAGAGAATGTTATAATTGACGAGATCAAACGCACGGCTGAGGTCCAAAAAACACGCATAGACAGAAGTACTGCGTGATGTATAATAACTAACGGTAGTTTTCAGACTGAATATAGCAGCATCCGTTGAGAGACCGGGACGGAAACCAAACTGCGCATCATCAATCTTAATGTTCTTAAGCAATTCAGGATGTATTAGTCGCTCTAGTATTTTACCTATAATAGTACCTAAGGATATAGGGCGATAGTTAGACGCAGCACTGAGATCGCCAGTCTTGTTTTTAACTATAGGAACTACCACAGTTCGCATGAGAGCCTCAGGCAGGTAGCCGAATCTAATGCACAGGTTGAATAGCGAACATAAATGTGCACATATTTTCTCACTCCCCCAGAGTATGTGCTCGATACTCAAGCCGTCATGCCCAGGTGATTTACCGCGTTTCATGCCCATGATAACTTCGGAAACATCTGTACGCGTAAACTCCAGTACGTTATCATTAGGCCCACACCCCATATCCAGCACACACTCCGCCGGCAGCGGATCTACTTTAAACCTCCTTGCAAACAGTTCAGCTATCGCGGATGGTTGCTGCAGGCCCTCCACGGACACAGGTAAGCTTTGTTTATACTTTATCTTTTTCGTCTCATTCCAAAATTTCACGAAGTTTTTATTATTTCTATGTAAAGCCAATATATTCATTTTAATACTCTCTTGATTATTCTGACACCATTTAATTTTATTTTTAAAGGCAGTACGACTTTCCCGCATAAGGTTATATTCTACACCGCTGGAGGGCCTCCCAGCAACCACCCAGCACCTAAAGTATAGTCTTGCTTTTTTATGTGTCTCTCTCACGTGATAGTTCCAGCCGGCCACATTTTTAGGATTTTTCTGTTCATGTGGACGCGAACTAACAATAGCTGCATTTTGCAATACGTCAACAATATGTCTATAATATTTGTCAATATAATTATAACATTCGTTCATATGAGAGCATATTGATATATTATCACATTCACAGACATTAAATTCGGATGTTAAGTCTAAGTTATTGTAGCAAAATTCACCAAATTGGTTAATCTGGCTAGAATCCCTCTCGCCCCATCTAATATATTTTAATGCGTAAAGGTAGTGTGACATCATCAATAGTGAGATGTTTGATCGACAACGGATCACAAAATAATCTGATTACCACTGATTGTTGCCGGAAGTTAAATTTACCGATAACATCACTACATAACTCATTCGTTAAAGGTGTTGGTGCAGCCTCACGTCCGATTATTGGCTACGTTTATGTCGAGATCCAATCGCGCGTCTACTCAGAGCAGAAGTATACAATCTACGCGCTTGTGGTTGAATGTATTTCGGAGCAGTTGCCCACTCAATATGTTGAGTGTGACAGAAGTGTTTTTGCCGAACTTCCGCTCGCTGATTTAAGCTGGAATATACCTGGGGACATAGATATTATATTAGGAGCACAACTCTTTCCGTACATATATTTAGGAAAGAAGGTTGAGTGTAGTCCGCAAGCTCCTCCCGCATTATCTACGACGCTTGGCTGGATTTTAATAGGTGATTACCCACGTAAGGATATAGCACCTGCTACAACCTTCTCAGCGTTGGCATTGAACGAGTTAGTTCAGAAGTTCTGGGAGCTCGAAGAAGTGCCTACGAAGCGGTTTCTTTCGCCTGAGGAGACAGAATGTGAGAATATTTTTACGTCCAGCGTAACTCGTGATGATTTAGGCCGCTTTACAGTATCTTTGCCATTTCGTAGAGATCCTTCAGAGTTAGGCAATTCACATGCTGCCGCTTACCGCCGCTTCGTAACGCTCGAGCGTAAATTTCGCCAAGCACCAATTTTACGCGAAAATTATAATAAGGTGATTCAAGAATACATTGATAACGGGTACCTCAGTCCTGTGGGCGCATGTGAGCTGTCTGCTAATGGTTATTACATACCACATCACGCCGTGGTTCGGCCTGACAAACCGATGCCGCGGATCGTGTTAGACGCAAGTGCGAAAACACATACTGGGCTTTCGCTCAATGATGTACTACACATCGGCCCCAATCTGCAAGCTGATTTGTTTCTATTGCTTCTAGACTTTAGATTATTCCCGATCGCTATGAACGCTGACATTTATAAAACAACATTATTTACGCATTGGTGTACCAGTTGACCAGCGTAAATACCTACGCATTTTATTTCGGTTCAATGAATCCGAAGATGTTCGCACTTTTGCCTTCAATAGGCAACCGTTCGGTCTCAAATCAAGTCCATACATAGCTATGCGCACTGTGCGACAGCTGGCTTTAGACATGAGTCCGCATTACCCTGAAGCCGCTAAGGTAGCTGAAAGCAGCCTGTATATGGACGATTTAGTTCATTCAGTTCATGATGAAGAAACTGCCATGAAGCTAGCACAAGACTTGATAAAACTTTTCAAAGCGGGTGACTTTGACTTGGTGAAATGGTCGAGCAACTCTCCGTCTCTTCTGGAGAGTCTACCCGACTCACACCGCAAGTCGCTAGAGTTTGAAGTCAGTGATGTCTCCAAGGTTTTAGGCCTTTCCTGGGAACCTTGTGAAGATCATTTATTCTTCACATCTGCCGCGATAACTGAGAAGTGCACAAAGAGGAACATATTGTCGGTAGTTGCACGGTTGTTCGACATTCTCGGATTGGTTGCACCGGTAATACTCTACGCTAAACTGTTGATTAAGGAGCTGTGGTTAGGCAATTTTGACTGGGATGCTACCGCACCGGAAAATATACGCACTCGCTTTGCCGCACTCACGCAAGAGTTAAATCTGCTTGAAACGTTACAGATTCCGCGACACGTGGGTGTTGAAATCGATTGCAAACTGCGCATTGTAGCTTTCTGCGATGCCAGCATGAATGGTATGGGATGCGTCGTATACGCTCATTGCACGTACCCGTCTGGCATTCAAACTCGCCTCCTCTGTGCTAAATCCAAGGTCTCTCCGACCAAAATTACAACGCTCGCTCGCCTTGAATTGTGCGCCGCCTTACTTATGGCAAAATTAGTTAAAACGGTGCGTGATACGTACGCACCGCGCATTCCGATCGCTGGAATATATGCGTTTTCGGACTCTACAATCGCTCTCTCGTGGATACATTCATCGCCACACCGTTGGTCAATCTTTGTGAGCAACCGCGTCGCGCAGTGTCAGGAAAATTTGGCTGCCCAGCATTTCTATCACGTGGCTGGTGCGATAAATCCCAGTGACTGTCTTTCACGAGGCATGCTCCCATCGCAACTATTGTCTCACGATTTATGGTGGAATGGTCCTCCATGGATCCACTGTGCACCTGAGCAATGGCCGATAAAGCCATTCAGTCCCGCTGACTGCAATGAGCTTCCTGAGCACAAAGCTAATGTGATGACTGTTACTACGCACGCAGAGCCACCGCTGCTGTGCGCGCTAGCACAACGGATTTCTTCCTGGGATAAATTGCTCCGCATCATCGCCTATGTGCTCAAATTCGCGCGACCGAAGTTAATGGTTGAACCTCGGTCTGTATCAGGATTGGTAGCAGCAGAGAAAGCCTTGCTGCGTGCTGTCCAAGCTGACCATTTCGCTGAAGACATAAGGTTTTTAAAAGCTGGAAAGTTACTCCCGAAGAAATTGCAAAATTTAGCAGTCTTCCTGGACGAAGAAGGTATACTGCGGATTGGAGGAAGACTTTCGCGAGCAGACCTTCCCTATGAAGTGAAGCATCCTGTTCTTCTCCCTAAACGCGATCACATTGTTGACTTGATCATCCAACATCAACATGTTATGAACTGTCATACTGGACCCGCACTGCTCATGTCCCTAATACGACAACGCTATTGGATATTGGATGCCAGAACGGTCATTAGATCTAAAATACGGAAATGCAATGCTTGTTTCAAGGCAAATCCGAAGCACCCGGTGCCATTAATGGCCGACCTCCCTGAGTGTCGTGTCTCTGAATGTAGAGTCTTCTCTCATACGGGTTTAGACTACGCAGGACCGATCCGCGTGACGCTTTCGCGACGTAGAGGTCAACATTCTCAGAAAGCATGGGTCGCTTTATTCATCTGTATGCAGACACGTGCTCTACATATAGAATTAGTTTCAGATTTGACTTCTGAAACTTTCTTGGCAGCGTTCAAACGGTTTATTTCCCGTCGTGGACCAGTTTTGTTGGATATAGCAAAAATCAATTTGTCTCACTTTGACATGTATGAAGTAATGCTCTCTCTTTCATATCTTTTATTTACAATTATTACAAAGAGACCTTTGTTCTTAAGGCCTTGGTTTCGTGAGCTTATAAAGCTAGTAGTTGCCCTATGGTGTCCCTGCGACCCGGTACAGTAGAGAGCACTCACACCTCTCCTGCTATTAATTCGAGTTAATAAACGAGTATGTTATGAAATCGTTAATGCGTCTTTCATTGGCTTCCATACATAACTCTAATAGGTTATGGGCCCAGTGAAATGAAATATAAAAAAACACTTTAAGTGAAATAAAAACTTTGTGAACTCTGTCAGTGACAAGTGTTTGTAGTATTCCAAGCATTATTTGCTAAAACCAAAATAATGGAGAGCCAAAGGTTAAAGCGTAATATTAAACGTTTTGATGGGGACAAATATAGTGTCTGGAAACTTAGAATTCGAAATTTACTAAGTGAACTTGGTGTTTTAAAAATAATAGACAGTGATACTCCTGTGGAACTAGAAAGTGATAGTGAGTATTACAAAGAACTATGTGTGGCTAAAAACACTATAATTGAGTATTTGTCCGATTCGTTGCTCGGACTGACAAGTGATGAAAATACCACAGCGAAGCAAATTTTCTTGAAGTTGGACTCTATTTACGAAAGAAAAAGCATCTCCACTCAACTTGCTTTACGAAAGCGCTTACTGAACTTAAAGCTGCCAAGTGATAAGCCACTGATGAAACAGTTTCAAGAATTCGATGTCTTGATCACGGAGTTGCTGGCTGCAGGTGCAAAATTAGAAGAGGTGGATAAAGTCACACACCTGTTTATGACTTTACCGAGCAGTTACGATGGAGTAATCACTGCTATTGAAACATTGACGGAGGATAACATCACACTGACATTTGTCAAGACAAGATTACTTGACCAGGAAATTAAAATAATGAATGAAAGACGTGAAACAAGCTCTAAAGTGCTCCAGGCACACATGTTGACGAAAGAGGTACAGAAACCAATTGACAATCACAATAAATATAACAATAATCAGCTAAGGAAACAGCAGTTTAAGAGAAAATTTAATAAAAACAAAAATGTCACCTGCCACCACTGTGGAAGAAAAATACATTATAAAAGAGATTGTTATTATAATAAAATAGGTCAACAAGCTCAACAGCGTACCGAGAATAATAGAACTGTGCAGACCATCAATACATCTGGTCCTAATTCGTCGGATATCTCCGGGTTCGCTTTTATGGTTGGAGGCGAACAGTATGAAAGTCAAAAAGATGCAACAAGCTGGTACGAGTATGACTATCGTTTTTGGTAAAAACGATGGTGTGGAGATATATATATACGACAAGAAGGTTAAGACAGCAAATAATGGTGAGTGTCTTTGAAAAATTTAACTGGCATCAACTTTATGTTTGATAGGCATGTTTTAAATGCTGGAAGCTCAGTAACAATTAAAGATCGTTCATAATAATAATGAATTGTGGCATGAAAGACTATTATTGAAAAGTCGAATTTCCTACAAATAAAAAGCAAGTGTATGTTTTCTAATTTAGAATGAATTGAAAACATTATATTAACTGATAAACTTTGTGAAGCTTGCATGGATGAAGGGCGGACATGTTTGACATTTGGTAGGTCGTAATCTTTAAAGTTATAAAAACTACCATTGTTTAAATGTGCACAGCGCGTGTGCCTGTGCGGTCCCATCACTCTTTCAACACTTGACGGCAAAAACTATTTTGTGATTTTTGTGGATGAACATACTTAATAGCCCTGTAAAGATGTTTTGTTTTTGCTGCGTTTCGATAAGTGTGAAGCTTATTTCGGTTTGAAAATTGTCAACCTCTATAGCAATAAAACGGTGGCGAGTATTTATCAAATAAAATTAAAGATATTTTTTGTATGTAAGAAGGTATTCGCTACCACTTAACAGTGTCATTTACTCCGTTTCTGACGGATTTGCCGAATGTATGATACGAACAACAGAACAGAACGATTTAGTGCCATAGTACCTGGTGAAACGTTCTGGGGTGAGGCTGTGTTGAGTTCCACTAAAGCACTGAATGTGCGATGCGCTAACACACCATTTGATTGTGGCATAGTAGAAAGCCGCAACTATTTAAATGTTTTCGGTTCAACTGTCTATTTTCATAGAAAGATTAGAAAGACCAAGTTTGATGACAAATCATTAAAAGCTATTTTGGTCATGTATGAACCAAATGGTTAAGGTGTGAGATATGGTAACAGAAAAGTTTGTGATAGTCAGAGATGTGATATATTTCTTATAAAGTAGACCGTCGAAGTCTATGGGAATTTCAAGTGGAAATTCTGGTCACTCTGACACAAAAAACGGACACTCCAAAGTTCGTGCAAATCTGATATATTGAAATCAGATCACTGCATGTCTGATTTGGTAAATCAGATGGTTCACAAATATGCGTAATACCTGCACAATTAGGTCCACCGCCTAATAAATCTGTAGTTGAAACAGATATGTGCACAGAAATTTCAAATAAGTTGACTCTACCTAAAAATGAGCAACCTTCTTGTGAAAAACAAGTTAGAAGGAGTGAGAGGAATAATAACTATTTGCCCTCTGAATCTGAATCTGTATCTGTATTCCTTGTTTCTGTGTAATTGGGTATCTTATGATGAACATGATGATATTTACTCTTTGTTGTGTGTCACTAGCTTACTTTGTACAACACCTGTCTTTTGATGAAATTAAATCCAGGGATGATAAGCTTTTATGAACTGGATATCTATTTGATTTATACAAAAACTTTTTGTTAAAAATATTGTTGACTGTAAAGAACCTAACCATTTACAGTCTGTGTATGTCTATATTCACTGTGAAAAATGATAAGTTTGGAAAACCTGTAAAATATAAAGCGCATATAGTTGCTCTCGATTTCAGTCAGGAATATAATTTAACTGACAAATAATGAAACTTTTGCCTAAGTAGCTAGAATATCAAGTTTCAGATTTATATTAAATTTTCCAAATCAATTCAATTTGCTTGTCCATTATATCGGCTTTAATACGACGTTTTTGAATGGCAAACTATCGGAAGAATTACATGATACATGAACATTTCTGAAGAAATCTCATATGAAGGCAATTTAGTTTGCAAATTAAACAAAGCTAAGAATGTATGGATTAAAATATTCCGCGCGCTGTTGGTTTCAAATGTTTGAACAAACTTTGATGGAAAAGGGCTTTCGATACTCATCAGCTGATCGCTGCATTTATACTCTAGATGCAGGAAACATTTGTAAATTGTAAAAACATTTTTATGTTGTGCTGTGTGTCAATGATGTCATTATTGTAATTGCAGATAATTATTATACCTTGAATAGTTTCAAAACTACTTGATGACCAATATATAATGGTAGATTTAAGAGACATACGATGTTTCGTCGGTATATGAGCTGTACATATAGTCAGTATTAGAAAAGTTCAACCTGAGTGAGTCTGAGTAATAATTCTGTCAGTCCTATAGCAAATAAAATTGATGAACTTTAAACTCAGATGAAACTACAAAGGCCCCTTGTATGAATCTGTTGGGATGCTTAGTATATATAATACGTACTCTGTTCTCGTGGAGACCTGAGCTTTTCTATAAACATCCTTAGTCGGTTTGCTAACAAAAGCGACCAAACATTATGGTTATGTTTAAAAAGGGTGTTACGTTACCTGAAAGGGACGATAGAATTAAAGCTGACCTATACCCGGGTTGAATCGATTGATTGTAACGCAAATGATATGAGCGGTTACGTGGACTCATATTGGGGTAGTGATGACTACAACGAAAAATTACCACGGGTTATTTGTTTCAACTGTTTGAACAATGCAAAATATGCTGGCAAACAAAGCGATAAAAAACGGCGGCTTCGTCTTGTGAAGCTGATTACATGGTTTTCTTTGAGTCTGTTAAAGAAGCTTTGTGGTTAAAGTCATGAGTGACCAGTATTAAAGTTGAGTTATTAAATTTATCAGGATAATTTGGGATGTATAAGCATTGGTAATAATTTGACAAATCACAAAGGATTGAATTATAAAATATATTTTTCAAGGGAACAGGTGAAAAATAATTCGCTTCAAACATTTATACTACCTACTGGCCCTACTGGTGATCCGTTGGCTGATATAATGAATCCTAACGAAGTAGTTGCCGACTGTATGTTTTTCGACATTGAAAGAAAAACTTGCGCAAATTAAGTAAATGTTGTTAATTGTAACGAAGTCCATGATGTCTTGTAACATGTGTAAAATTATAAATACGATCTGTTTGATTAATGTTTATGAAATTAAATTAAGTAGATTAAAATGAAATGCTACTAAATTGGATTGGTCTGATTAGGTTTTTCTGGGTTTTCCCTAATCCTGTGCAACAAATGTTGGACCATGATGAATGTACTCCCAGACAGAGCGGGAAGGTGTGAAGTGTCATTTTAATTGTAAATAGTTTTTCGAAAATGGTTTTTAAGGAAAGAGATTAATTTTTGAGGGGGCGTGTTGGATATAGCAAAAATCAATTTGTCTCACTTTGACATGTATGAAGTAATGCTCTCTCTTTCATATCTTTTATTTACAATTATTACAAAGAGACCTTTGTTCTTAAGGCCTTGGTTTCGTGAGCTTATAAAGCTAGTAGTTGCCCTATGGTGTCCCTGCGACCCGGTACAGTAGAGAGCACTCACACCTCTCCTGCTATTAATTCGAGTTAATAAACGAGTATGTTATGAAATCGTTAATGCGTCTTTCATTGGCTTCCATACATAACTCTAATAAGTTTCGTGTCTTTATTCAGACAACGCTACAACATACGTTGGCGCGAAAGCGCAGTTAGATGAGCTCTACAGTTTTCTGCAGAGCTCTAATTTTAAATCGTCGCTCTCAAATGAGCTGCTATCCCGACGCATCGAGTGGAAGATGATTCCACCACGGGCTCCAAATTTTGGAGGGCTTTGGGAAGGGAATATAAAAAGCATGAAGACGCACTTATATAGAGTGATTGGAAGTCAACTTCTCACCTATGAAGAACTCCAAACTGTTTTGACTCAAATAGAGTGCATTCTGAACTCTCGCCCCCTGTGTGTGCTGTCTTCAGATCCGCACCCAGAGGTGTTAACTCCTGCACATTTTCTGATGTCTACTCCATTGCAATACTTACCTGCAGCCGACATGTCCGAACAGCGTGTAACCTTGCTAGAGCGCAAAAGATTGCTGGATAGTATGGTTCAATCCTTCTGGAAAAAATGGCATCTAGAGTATTTGCATACGTTGCAAGTTAGACAGAAATGGGCTACTCCTGACAAACCGGTAGTGGTAGGAACTATAGTTCTAGTAGAGCAGGAGAATACTGCTCCGTTGCACTGGCCTCTAGGAATGATCACCGAAGTTTTCAAGGGCTCGAATAACACCGTCCGTGTGGTAATGGTGAAAACCCAATTTGGAGTTTACAAACGCGCTGTTACTAAATTATATCCCATCCCTACGCAATAATAACATTACTTACTTACAATCGTATAGTAGTAATATTAGTTATAGTACCTAGTTAAGTGGCATCATACCTTATTAATTTACTAGCATATTTGTTTAACTTCGCTATGTATTCTGACCAGTTAGGAAGTCCTTTTATTTTGAAAGCTCTAAAGACCTTCCAAGGCGGGGTGCATGGTGGAGCGCAATTTGACTTTAGATATTTCCCCTTCTAATAATTTTACTCTTAATAGTAATTTAAATAAACCGCGCTTTAGATGTCTTTGGTGATAGGGTGCAGGCTTGTCTGCTTCACCTGTGATGCCGTGGATGCCTGCGAGGACTCTTGTGAGATGGCGCTGGTTGTTCACGGATGCGATGCAAACTCGCTCGCTACTGAGCCTTAGAAGAAATATTATGCATCACGTGACAGAAGCAATCGCATTGTGATTGGCGGACAGACTTACCGACGCCATGTGTTTTTCGCTATCGCTGCACTTCGATTTGTACTTGGCGTGAAATTGTGCGGAATTTTCTTTTTATCGCTTAAATAATATAAAAACATCGTTTTTTCCTACAAAACAAGGATTTAATACAATTCCACACGCGAGTGGATTGTTTGTGTGTGCGGTGTTGGTGTCAGAAGATCGTAATTTTACGGATTTTGCATAATAATAGCCGGCCGGCTAATCTGGCCCATCAAGGGCTGGACTGGAGGACGTTCAACGTGAGAGTATCCCTAGCTGCTGTCCTCTGGAGGACGAGGAGGTGGAAGCGGGTATTCGCAGGTTAGTCAGCAATTTTGTGCTTTGTTGCCGAGACATCTATCGCATCTAAATAATCCTATTGTAGGTTTTTTTAATTTTTAATAATCGTGAGCAATCACATCCATCGGAGGGTCTATTTATACGCCCCTCCACAAGTACTTAGTTTTACGTCACTTTCGCCCCAATTTGAGTATTTTGCGCCTTCCGTGTAGGCTTAGCTTAGCTACAGATCAAAAATGATGCACCGTGAGTGATTGTGGATGTGTCGGATTACTTAGATTAAAATCTGATGGATTGATGCCAAAAAATTTAATTATTAGTGCATTATGATACAAGTGTGCTATGTTGTATCATAATTACTTTACAAGTAGCAAGTGTGATGAAAAAAAAAATTACGCGATGAGATGCATTTTATACTGTTTTTGGAAAGTCTTACAATTCCGAATTATTTTCATAATTACTTTTATTTTTATTATTTTTATTTTTATGTTGGTCATTACACTAGAGGCGGTATTATGCGCCGATAAGGAAGCCGAGAGTGTATTGAAACATAGCACAAGAGTTTCATACGACTGTTTTCATCACACCTGCGAGGAAAAAACAAACTTTTTTTTGATAATAATCAACCACACAGAGAAAACGTCAACAAACATTTTCGGAAAATGGCGCCCAAACCAGCAATGCGCGCGCAGGTTGACATTTACTTCAGCCCCAAGCTCTGGGTGTGTCGATGAACACATTTCTCTCACCATACACTAAAGCACCAGCTCCAATGCCAATGGCTAAACTACGAATATCGGTATACAGGTTGTTAAAGATGTGCACCTCTCCGTACCTGACTCTAGGATTACGTTGAACAGTTCCCTGGAACCAGTTGAGGTAGTAAGTAACTTTCAGTTTGCCGACGTCTTGTTCCGCGTTGTTGTCCGCATGTCCTACCAACATAACGTGGTCGTGATTCCTGAATACGTTGTTGGAAATCGTAATCCAGTTGGAAGCGCGAGTGATGTCGATGAGTCCGTCATGCCGCCTCATGCTGTCTGGCGTATTGGTTGCAATCCAGGGATCCTCAGCAAACTCGCAGTGGTCAACCCATACGTTCTCGCCTTCTCGGATACCGATGTTATCAATTTCCGAAAAGTCGCCCGGGACCATGGAGACAATACCGCCGTTCCCGTCAGGCTGCTCACCGGGAGCGAAAGACAGAGCATTGTGGAACTTAATGTTCTGTATGATGACTTGCTTTCCAGTGACTCTCAAGCCCCCTCCGAAAATCATGGCATTGCTGTCACCACCGATGATAGTTTTATAATCGGCAATATAGAGTCGCACCCCGGGCGAACCAGTAAACAGCTCGGTGAGATCGATGCGACCACGCACGTAGACGATTCTGCGTTCGCTATTGCCGATGGCATCTCTAAAAGCCCAGGGGTCCCATACAGTCCAGACAGAACCGCCATTTCCTCCAATGGTGCCTCCGTTCATTGTGGCAAAGCCTACTTGCCCGAATGGAATGTGACTATCGGTATAGTTAGCAGCATTAATAGCAATAATGCCTTCTTTGACGTTTTGGGTCGGCATAGAGGAGGCCGCCAGGATCACGGCGAAGATAGTAAGGAGAAACATCATGGTTGATCGAATTTCCCTTTCTACTCACTGGATTTGCTGTTGCCTGCCAGCTATATATATAAAACATCGAAAACTAAAGTGCAGCACACACATGATGGTTTTATATTTCAGGAAAGGCGAAGATGAGCTAGGTAGTTTCAGATAGATAGATAGATAGATAGATAGATTAACTCTTTATTGTACACACCAAAACAAATGATAACAGTCATGATGATCACAACACAAAAAAGGAACTTAAAACTAGTGTTACAATTGGCGGCCTTATCGCTAAAACCGATCTCTTCCAGGCAACCTTTGGATGGAAAGGGTTCGAAGAACATATAGAAGACAGGAGGAATCTTCGGCCAGCTTTCATATTAGTTCTACTAACGATTGGTGTGCACATAGATGTAAATATTTACTACACATTCTGTGAAGTGGTGACTACACAGATTTTGGGACAAAATCGGTTGCAAAAGTCTAAACTCGCTTTCAACTGTCTAATATAAATTAATTAATTAATTTTCACACTAAAGTAAGCTTACATTTATGAAGTACCACCTTAAATAGAGTTGAACAATAATTATTATGTATTGAGTTAGCCAGTAGTAAGTATGAAGGTACCCTAGATTTCGTACTAGGAAGCCTTGTGTCGCGAAAATAATGTAATTAATCATAATTTAGTACTTATTTCTGATCAGTTAAAGGACAGAAGCCAGAGCTTGTTTCGTGGGAACTGTTACCTACAGCTGCCAAAGAGATTTCTAACATTTTCAAATGATTGGTATTTATTTATTTATATAAGTAAATCCTAATTACAAAAATATGTTATTTACGTTCTTGTAAAAAAATAAAAATTCATCATCATCATCAGCCCGGAGACGTCCACTGCTGAACGAAGGCCTCCCTCTTAGACCGCCACACTGTACGACAACCTGCCATTTGCATCCACCGGTTGCCCCACGACTTTTACAATGTCGTCGGTCCACCTAGTGGGAGGCCTTCCTACGCTGCGTCTTTCGGTTCGCGGTCGCCACTCAAGAACCTTTCTTCCCCATCGGTAAAATAAAAATTAAATACTTACAATTTAAAACAATGCCAAGTACTTAGTTTTACGTCACTTTCGCCCCAATTTGAGTATTTTGCGCCTTCCGTGTAGGCTTAGCTTAGCTACAGATCAAAAATGATGCACCGTGAGTGATTGTGGATGTGTCGGATTACTTAGATTAAAATCTGATGGATTGATGCCAAAAAATTTAATTATTAGTGCATTATGATACAAGTGTGCTATGTTGTATCATAATTACTTTACAAGTAGCAAGTGTGATGAAAAAAAAAATTACGCGATGAGATGCATTTTATACTGTTTTTGGAAAGACTTACAATTCCGAATTATTTTCATAATTACTTTTATTTTTATTATTTTTATTTTTATGTTGGTCATTACACTAGAGGCGGTATTATGCGCCGATAAGGAAGCCGAGAGTGTATTGAAACATAGCACAAGAGTTTCATACGACTGTTTTCATCACACCTGCGAGGAAAAATCAAACTTTTTTTGATAATAATCAACCATACAGAGAAAACGTCAACAAACATTTTCGGAAAATGGCGCCCAAACCAGCAATGCGCGCGCAGGTTGACATTTACTTCAGCGGCATAACTAAGAACTCTTTGTCGGTATTATAAAAAAACTGTAAGTATTACCCGGCTATATTAAGAGTGCTTCGTATACATACGTCTAATTGCAGTCACGTACTCACTTGACTTTACCGGGTTATACCTATTATAACACAAGTGTCGTCGTGGGGCTGCGGGATGGGGACAGGCCAGAGGGGCCAGAGCTCCCCATTCCCAGCGGCCGAAGTGGCAGGCTGCGGGGGCCACTCACCTGACCCGCCGCATGGAGCCTAGGGCGTTGGACGTGGGGCCGTCCGGCGCCCATCTCGCTGGCATGGCCTCCGAGGTGGATGCACGATTTGTCTGGTTGTTCCGACACATCGTCATCGGTGCGGGAGGAGCTTCGGCTCCCCGTGGTGGGCCCGAAAGGGCAGCGCTGTCGAGGTCGCGGATGAATGCGAGAGCGTACCCGTGACCTCGACAATAGGCGCAGTGTGGGAACACCGTTGGGTTTTTAGTCGGTAGGGGGTGCCATCGAGTCTCACTCTGGCATCGAGTCCGATATAACCCTCCTGCGCCCTGGCAGGAGGGTATGCGTATAAGTAAATGAATTTCGCAAAGTAAAAAAAAAAAAAAGTGCTAGTGAGTTTGGCTTCTTAGTAAAAGTTGTTTGTTTTGATGTACAGAATAAGCTTACTCATTAGGACTAACTTTTTACGTAGGCTAGTGGTGTGGTCCCGTTCGCCACCTTTCGGGTAGGTACAGAATTCTCAGTACATCCACATTTACGAAGAAAGATAAACAAACATCGAAATCTGGGAGTGACACTGATGAAGTATATTAGAGACGATGAAAATAAATTATTATTATTATTATAACTTACACAAAAAAAAAAATGATTGTGTACCGATGAAAGTCTAGAGATAATCCCCAGTCGGCAGCGTACCCAGCATGCTTTATTATTATTAGGTACTTAATTTATTTTAATTTATTTATTATTATTTATATTTATATTTATTAATTTTAATGTTTTGTATTTTTTATTCGTACAGCGAGGTTGTTGAATTCTCTGCAGGAGTCGGTTTCCCGTAACGTACAATATCTTTAGTTAGTCTTCGAATCTAGAGTAAATAGGTTCCTTCTAGGTAAGCGTGCTCCATCCTAGATTGCACCGTGCGTTGTTTACTATCAGAAAGGGCGTGGTCAATCGCAAATGTAAACTGAATTTAATGCAGATTGAAATTTTTAGAGAATATACGGAAATATTTTGAAAAAATACAAGCAATGCATAAGCAACGTGTTTTTTTTTGCTGTATCGTTAAACGATAACACATAGGAGTCAAACTTGCAGTAAACATAGGAAATGAAATGAAATGAAATGAAATTGATCTTTATTAGGAACATAAAAAGTACATTTAAAAACACTGGTAGAACGATGCTACCCGCATAAGTTAAAAACTGTGTCGCGGGTAACAACGCCCGCCTCCGAACAATATACGAGGGCTACACTAAAAGTATCGGGAATGGAATATTTCCACTGTTTCTGTCATATTAAAATCTTTTTAATTGAAAACTCCTTGGTTTTAAAAATCGAATACCATTTATTTATTTAAAAAAATATTCTCGGTCTTGTCACAAGGTTTTGTCAAACTTGTTTAGTCGTTGAGAAAATGGAATTGACTCGAGAAAATTCAAGAGCGATGATTTATTATGACTTTCGAAGTGGTTTAACACAAAAACAGTGTGTTGACCGGATGATTTCTGCATTTGGTGATAAAGCCCCATCCAAAACCACAATTTATCGCTGGTTTGCTGAATTTCAACGTGGACGTGTCAAGCTCAGTGATGATCCCCGTCAAGGTCGTCCAAAAACTGCAGTCACCCAAGAAAACGTTGATGCTGTGCGTAAGCTGATTGAGGAAGATCGACATGTGACATACCGCGAAATTCAGGCAACTTTAGACATTGGCATGAGTTAAATACAAATAATCTTGCATGAAAAATTAGGTGTAAAAAAGTTGTTTTCCCGATGGATACCGCATTCGCTCTGTGAAGAGCAAAAAGCGGCTCGCGTTACTTGGTGCGTCAGAACTCTCGAAAGATTCCACGCAGGATCCTCAAATGCTGTATACAACATCGTATCAGGTGACGAATCCTGGATATACGCGTACGAACCCGAAACAAAAAACCAGTCACGAGTTTGGGTGTTCGAAAATGAGTTAAAGCCAACAAAAATTGTTCGTTCACGGAGTGTTGCAAAAAAAATGGTGGCCACGTTTGTCTCCAAAACCGGCCATGTTACGACTATTCCTCTTGAAGGACAAAGAACGGTTAATGCAGAATGGTATGCTAGCATTTGTTTGCCACAGGTCGTTTCTGAACTCCGTAAAGAGAACTGCAACCGCCGCATCATCCTCCATCACGACAATGCGAGTTCTCACACCGCGCACAGAACAAAAGAGTTTTTAGAGCAAGAAAACATAGAATTATTGGACCATCCGCCGTACAGCCCCGACCTAAGCCCTAATGATCTCTATACTTTCCCTAAAATAAAGAATAAATTGCGTGGACAGAGATTTTCATCACCTGAAGAAGCTGTGGACGCCTACAAAACGGCCATTTTGGAGACCCCAACTTCCGAATGGAATGGTTGCTTCAATGATTGGTTCCATCGTATGGAAAAATGTGTCAAATTTCGCGGAGAATACTTCGAAAAGCAATAAATATATTTTTAAATAGTAATGTTGTGTCACTTCCTTGATTCCCGAAATTTTCAGTGCCGCCCTCGTAAAGTGAGAATTCCTAAACGTAAGTACAGAAATCTTAATACTTAAATAAAAAATAAAGATCTATTTACTGACAAAATCTTATTTTACGAGAATGTGTGTGTGTGTGTGTGTGTGTGTGTGTGAGCGTGTGTGTGTGTGTGTGTGTGTGTGTGTGTGGATATCTGTGAGTGAAAAAGAGGGGTGTGTATAAATATGGTGTGAATGCGTGAGTGAGTGTGAATATTTGTAGGTAATTTGGTAGTTAGTTATTTATAAACTGTAATTACGTCTTCAGTATCTTGATAGGACAAGGATTGGAGCCATTTAACACACTTCATCTTACATTTATATAAGGGGAGTGGATATATACATAAGTCTTTATTTAGTCTGTTATATAATCTGGAACTGATAATATGATAGTGTCGACTCGCAATAGCCGTGCGGCAACGTTCAGTATTACACACTATGTCCGATCTACGTTTGTTAAGATTTAGGTCTGGATTAAAATTTAGCTCTGAATGTTTCTTTAAGATAGTCTGCAGTACAAAGAGCTGTCTCACAGTAAGCACTTCACATAACGAGTAAAGATCAGTAGTGGGAAAACGGAGAGGTTTCTTGGTAAGCACTTTAAGGACAGCTCTCTGCGCTCTCTCTAGTCTTAACATGTTGGTTTTACCGGACCCACCCCAAGAGGTAATACAATACGACAAGACAGACTGAGCTAAAGCGTAATAAACACACTTTCGGTATCGAAGGTCAACCACTGATCTGAGAGATTTGAACACAAAAATAAGCTTTCGAACACGAGATACCATTGAGTCTATGTGTGGTTTCCATGACATGGCATTATCTATAATGACACCCAAATACTTGATAGAGGTAGTACGCTCTAACAGCGTGCAGTTACACTGGCTACTTGCCATGGTTCTTGTACAAGTGTGAGCACGGACAAAGAAGGAGGAAGTCGGTTGCATGGATACGTTTGGTGCAAAAGTAATAATCTTAGTTTTTGATAAATTGAGCGTTAACAGATTCTCATTTAACCAAGTCATAATTATTCGCAAAGCATTCTCAGAGTGGTCACGAACCTCTTGCCAGTTTAGTCCGTGAATTAAGAGTGCTGTGTCATCGGCGTAAGTAATTATTTTACAGTTCGATAAAGACATATTGCACAAGTCATTGATGTAGATCAGAAACAGGGTAGGGCCGATAACGCTTCCTTGAGGAACGCCAAAGTTAAGACGTTCTTCACCACTCCGATGACCATCAATGACTACGCGTTGCGTGCGGTCACTAAGGTAGCTTGCAAACAGCTTCAGGACGATACCTCTGACGCCAATTGAATGAAGTTTGGATAAAAGATTAGGGATGGAAACAGTGTCGAAGGCTTTCGATAGGTCTAAGAACACACCAGCTGTTTTGCGCCGCTTGTCAAAGTTGTTTATGATATTTTTTGTCAGTTCTAAAGCAGCATCTTCTGTGGATATACCACCTCTAAAACCGAATTGATTTTTAGAGAGGATGTTATTTGAGTTTAGGAATTTAACAAGTCGTATATTTACTAATTTTTCTAAAATCTTTGACAAAACTGAGAGTACCGAAATGGGCCTATAATTCGTGACACTGCCTCCATCACCGCCCTTGAAAATAGGATGTACTAAAGCTTTTTTAAAGACACGCGGAAAGATACCGGAAGTGAGAGAGAGGTTGAACACATGGTTCAGGACTGGGATGAGAATGTGTCTAGCTGATTTAATAACAGATGTAGAGATACCATCCCAACCAATTGCACACTGCTCTTTTAGGCCAAGGATAACACGTTCAATTTCTTCATTATCAACATCAAATAAAGCCATGGAATGTAAGGGAGAATTAGAGAGATGGTGCGAAGAAACGTAGTTTTGGGAACAAGTTTTAGTATTTTGAGAAATTTTGGAGGCTAACTTTTCTCCTACGTTGGCAAAGAAAGAATTTACTATATTTACAGCCAAAGAAGGGCTAGTAGCCACTTTTAATAGGTCTGTTGACATATTTTTCTTTTTATGTAGATTGGCAATTTTATTTATCATATTCCAGGCTGCTTTTGGACTTTTTCTCACTTTAGTAAATTCCAACTTCTCATATTCAAACTTGACTTTTTTAAGGAGATTATTACAAAATTTACTGTAGCGGGTGTACACAAGTTTGTTTATATCATTGGGATGTCTTCGAAATGTATAGTGCAGTTTGTCTCTATGTCTGATGCACCTAAGGAGACCTGGTGTAATCCAGGGCTTGATAATGCGCTTTCTACTAGGCACTCTGAGGTTGAGAGTATGATGCTCAACAGAGGTAGAGATAATGTCAACCAGTTTTTCTGCAGCAAGCTCAGAGTCGGTACAATTTAGAATACAGGAAAAATCATAGTCGGATAAATCATTAACAATAGCAGGAATATCAGAACGCAAAGAAGTGTGGCACGGTTTTTTATATTTACTTACAGTTGCATTCAAACTAAAAATAACCGGTGCATGGTCAGTGATGAGACTACTCAGTATAAAAGTTTGTGAAAGAGAAGACGTTCTGGCAAAAACATGATCAAGACAATTTCCCTCTCTTGTTGGTAAAAGATGAGCTGGAAGTAGCGCATGGTATGCCAGCATATTGAGGTAATCATCAGCTGCCGAACTAGTGTTCGTAGGTATTATGTTTATATTCAGATCACCGATAATGACAACAGATTTAAAAGAACTTAGTGTATGGAGAGTTTTATCTAGGCTATCAATAAAAGGGTTTAAGTTCAAGAAAGAGGGAGATCGATAGAGGGCTATAATAGATAGTTTATCCGAGAAAGTAACCACCAAACCATTGGCGTCATTAAAATTGGGGTTCATAATGTTGCATTCAATGCCGTCTCTAATGTAGACAACGACACCATCATTTTGTTTTCTATAGTCCGATTTATGTGAATTATAACCCGGGAGCGAGGGTATCTGTGGATTCTTGCTAAGCCAACATTCCGACAAGATAAGGACATCAAGAGGGAAATTTAGTCTATGGATCAAGGTTAGGAGACTGTCGAAGTTATGATTGATACTTCTTATGTTAACATGAAGGATTTTAAAAGCGTTGGTATTTTGTAAGTGATCAACAGCATCTTCAGGAGAACAAATTTTAGAATCTGATACAGAAATCTGATCTATTTCGATGTTTATATTGTCCAGCTCAGCCATTATCAAACAAATTAGATAACATTGGAATAATTATCTGTTTCAGTAGTAGTAGTAGTAGGCGGACCAATTCGTATAGGTATACACCAAAAGTTGTTTTTTTATG
Organism: Erannis defoliaria; assembly: GCA_905404285.2. Classification (NCBI taxonomy): domain Eukaryota; kingdom Metazoa; phylum Arthropoda; class Insecta; order Lepidoptera; family Geometridae; genus Erannis; species Erannis defoliaria. Next base: position 1,653,065 of record FR990076.1, read on the forward strand.
TGTTAAAGTGGGGTTTGGAAGACTTATGTAGATAATGTAAGTGTACGTGTGTATTAGAGTTGATGCGTAAAAGAGAGTATCAGAGAACGTGTGGTGTGTAGGGTGTGTTAGAGTCAGTAAAAGGGCTAGCACGAATAAAAATAAAAGTGCCATTAGATAAATACCTAAAGTTGGATATGGCAAACCAAGATACAATTTTCTATCATGTGAAATTAAATATAAAATATGTAATAATAACAGTTTTTTAGGTAGTCATGCAGACATCATGTTTTCTTCAAGAGTTGATTCATCTTGCACTCGAATTAGGGGACTATTTTCCTTTTTACGCAAAAATATCTTCCCATGCGATACCCAGCAAAACTTATAACTGTTTGCTTTAGCGAATTCTCTGGCAAGATAGTGAAGTCTCTTCATTTTGAAAGATAGGTTTTCAGATATGAATACAGGCCTAGCCTGTCCGGGAAAGTTCAGATGGGATGTCGATAATCTAGCGGTGCCTTTATTGAATTTCCTGAACATAGTCATGATGTTTTCCTTTATAAGCACGCTGTTTAGTTCTACAATTATAGTCCTGTTATTCGGTTCTTTAGTTTTAATTCTGAAAATGTCCTTAACCTCATTTTGTTGGAGTTTTATGTTCAGAGCTTTGGCCGTATTTAAGAAAGTATTTAGAAGGGTTGTTTTCGATTCCGTAGTGTCCGAAGGTATGTTTCTGATTTCCAGGCAAGTAGATCTGGAAGATAGGACAAACTGTATTGTAGCAAACGCTACAATAAATAGAAAACTGATCAAGTCCGAGTTCAACTTTGACACCGCGGGTTCCGTACCACAAAAAAGATAAAAGATATTCGGATATCGTACATTATTTTTGCATTCACTATGAATGTATGTATAAACAATTTACGATAGATTATCTACTTAAAACTTTAAACTATGGTGTGAATTTCATAACGTTATTTGCTAAATCTTTATACCTAACGCTGGGCAGTCATAAAAGTGCGCAGTTTTAGAGACTGCTAACGCCATCTAAGTTTAGCGAACTAAATCATCAAACCAACTCAATCTAAGCACGATACGAGTCACCTTTGGCTAGTTTGATTACTTGTTGTTGTGAGAGTGTATTTGTGTACTATAATCATACTAATTTAGATGTATTACCAAATAAATAGTCAGTGTACTTACTTGGCTTATCGTGACGTTGTATTACTCAATCTGAGTCATAGTTAATACAATAAGTGACCAACGGCCACCATTGACTGTCGGCATCGCCGTTATGTGATATATTGAGCAATTAAATGGCCATCAGTGGTAACGGTAACTGCCGACGGGATGTGGTAAATTTGTTATAAAAATACTTCGTAAGGTTCCGTGGAGTTTCACATTATGTTTGTTTACCAATACTAGTTTGGTTGTTAATATTGCCTTTTTTCTTTTAATGCTAAGTAAAAACAACTTTTGATATCTTATCTACAGTTAGTCAAAAATGATCACAGGTGTTTCAAAAATATTATATTGTACGAGTTTCAGAAATGTATGTTTTTTTAGTATAAGTAAAATGTCCATAGACATAGACATAGTAGTAGGATGAAACCAAGTACATACAAGCTATTGTTTCGAATTCCCTCCAAATTTACAGGGGTACATAATATCATACTCATCGTTATGAACAAAGTTTACTATGGCTCCAACCATGAAATAGCGAAAGAATCAGAATCAGCTGTTCTATACATTTTGTCCAAGGTCAATGAACTTTTTGTATGGTACAGCTGCATTTTTTCTCGATTTCAAGGTTTGCCCATAGTAAAATTTGTTCATAACGACGCTACCTCTGTGAATTTGGAGGGAATACAAATCAACAGCTTGTATAGTTATATACTATGTACTATGCAATGGTATAATCTATAAGGTGGTCAGACGGAAAAAATATTTTAGTCTGGGATCTTTTTTACGGGGGTTTAGCGCTGAACCCTAAAACCAGTATCTCGTGAGTACCTTACCTGTCGAGATTTAATTAAAACGTCATACTTCGTGTGAATGATCGAATAACTGTGATCCGGTAAAAGTAACTTCTGATAGAGTTATAATAACCTGTTATTTTGTAATGATGTTATTAAATAAAAAAGAAATAGGTACACGTGATAATGTTCCACAGCTTTAGCATAGCTTTTGGCTATAAGTAGCTTACTAGCACTTATTTTTAGGTAAGATTTTATTTAAATCTAGAGTTTTTAAGAATGGTGTTTGATTTTTCTCATAAAAGTAAGGAAATCTACAAGGTTCATAACCGTTATAATTTTTTTAGTAAAAACATATTATATGGGTAAAATACTTACTAACTTCACGTTTCTTTCCGTTTTTCTCATTTAATCTCGTTAAAGTGGGATCAGACAGGCTTTTTTTTTAATAACACGTATCCCATGTGGTATCTCTTCATGAGATCGGACCGGCATACACCTTATCTACTACGTCAAATTAAAATCTATCAAAGTCAATCTAAACACTCGACAAAGCCGAGCCCAATACATTTTTTAGCGGTAACTACCATGGATGAACCATGTAACTACTGAAAAATAGAATTAATAAACGGACGAATTTGAAATGTACGTTAAGTCCATTTTGAGAAATTAACATTAAGAGTGCGACTAATGCCAGAAAAATAACAGATTTCACCCGCGCGTCTTGCATTAGTTTAGAGTCGAAATCGCATGATACAATTGATGATGATGATGACTTTGAGCAATTTAGGTGGGATTTATTTAATTATTCAAAATGTAGGCATGAAATAAAAAAAAAAACGGCTACTGTGCTAAAACATTAGTTTGGCTATGTAATTCGTAAAAAATAATGTGGCGATGTCGCTGATAATTTAGAGCATTTGAATTAAAACAGTTTTTTTTGTTGGTAATATGTTTTTTTTTTTAATAAACAGGATTATTTTGCAATATTCTATTCGGTTACTCGGCTTCTTTAGGTTTTTCCCCTACCTGTAGTATTTTTTTAATCTGAATATTTACGTTCTTTAACATTAAACTATGTGTTTAAAAATACACCTTTTACTTACTTTTGGCATTAGTCGCCCCCTTAAGTCAAACATGTAAAACTGTGCGTCCCAGGTAACTTACTCATATCACTGGTATCATTTATACTACCAGTTGTACTATTCAGTAGTACTCCTGATCCGGCGCGAACACAGAGCCTAAGTTGGTGCATATCTTGTGAATTCCTGTCCCATCAAACTACTTTTGTAAAAACGACATCTTTGCACCCTTATTAGACTACGTCGTAATGCTGGCAACATTTTACCGTCCTTACTTGCAACACATCCTGATGAGATTACCCGAGATGAGACAGGATGCTTGCAAGTAGAACCTGTTCACACATTGCAAAGGTCAATGTGTGTTGCAACAAATAAATACTGTACAACATTCGAAATGTAAAGTTAGGTCCAGAATTGTGGAACGTGTAATTGTAACACGAATAAAGCGGATAAGAATTGCGAGCACTTTTATGTTGCAAACCGGCAGCTGAAGGATCAGTGCGAGCGCCAGCCCGAGCGAAGGTATTGTTCGTAGTGCCGCCCAGAGCAGAATTCGCGTTACATTGCACGATACATTACACTACCCGTTACATGAAACTAAACCCGGCTTTAAAGTTACGATTTTTGCAATCCTGCTTTTTATATTATTTTTGTGTTGTTACGTATCGCCTCAGTCATTAACGGCACCGTATCGTGATACCTATCTTATAATGATATAGATAGGTTGCTATCCTTTTGTCACAGTTGGTTTTAGAGGCTAGGCTATCTAGAAAATCAAGTACTTATCTATTAATTCTTACCTACTTAATATATTTTTGGCCCTACTTATTTTTATAATACCTATTTTATAGAGACAACTTTGTACTGCTCTCTGTGTATTTTAGTAGCAGTCGAGAAAAAAAACTAGAAGACTAGGAAGCCACTAACCTGGTCAACTGCTTCAGTTTGGCGCTGGCCTGCAGGGACGCGTAGCCATATCTGGTAAATCGTGCGGAGTCTTCGGAAGGCGCGTTGAAAGCGGCTACATAGCGCGCTGGGTTCGTATCGTCCAGCCAGAGCCCTGGAAAAATGTGTCAGTTAAACATTTTAAGTCTGTGTTATGCAGCGTCCTCTCGGTTAACGGCGGTGGGCATTCTGCGATCTCCAAGTCACCTGCCAAGCGTGGGGATTATAGCACCCAATATTATAGGAGAGGCCTTCGTCCAGCAGTGGATGTCTTCTTGCTGAAGATGTGCGTTGTGCAATTAACTGTGGTAACGTAACAGCAATAAGCCGTGGTAGCTTATTTGAGAAACCTCTCGACTCTGAAATCGTGAGGGTTCATATCAATGTACCAATGAGTTCTTTGAAGATATGTACAGATTTTCTTTCCACAAACTATGGTGAAGGAAGATATCGAGGGGAAACCTGCATACAACCAGTGGAGATATTCAATGGCGTATGTGAATAAAAAAACTTGCAATTACTGGACCAGTCTAGTGGACATGTCCAATCTCTCTTCGAGGGCATGTCTAAGTCTAGCTAGTGGGCTATTAGAAGACTGATTATGCTTTGTGTTGTGCTTTTGAGGATTTCACCGTAATCGTCACGCTGGGCAGAGACATGTTGTCGGTCGCAAGGACGTAGCTTCGTATTTATTGGTAATGCTGCTGGATCACCTTTCGTACATAAAATACCTTTAGTGGCATTTTTGTAGTGGTAGGACTCTACTACAGAGTCCACCTGGGGAAATACCACACTCTTGCCAGTTATTCAAGCGTCAAGCAGTAGTGTGCAAGCGTTACTGTGTTCCGGTTTGAAGGACAATGTTACCAGAGAAATTTCTGGGTATGACGAGATTTAACATCTAATATATCAGGGTGACGAGCGCAGTGCAGTGCGGCGCAGGATTGTGTTCGCAAATTCACAATTCTGGTACTGCTACTGTTAATGGCAGGCGTGACACCTACCACCAGGCGAAAGTCTTGCTCGTTTTGTCACTTAAAAAAAAGTGTACAATTGGAATGTTTTTAGCGGCATTAATTTGTCAGTTTGCCAGAGTCTTGTTCATTGTTTGAGATTAAGTGTTACATGCGTGGCAGCCCTGGATTGAAACAAGCTGGCAAGCAAGCCGGAACGCCTGACTACGAAGAAGCACTGGTCCTCCGGGGACCACCAAATAAAAAATAAGGATATACATTCCAGCAACTTTATGCGTAACTCAAAAATATTATGTGTTGAGACCAAAATGGAGATTTAGGAAATCATTAAATTGAAATATTGAAAGAAAGAAAATTCTTTCCAGAAGTTATATACAAAGAGTGAAAACTGGCGAAGTGCGATTAGGAGTCGAAAAAAAACAGCCGTTCCACACATTTTTAGTTGAGTGTAAACAGTGCAAATGTGATTTTTGTATGGCAGGATATCTTATTTCTGCGATATTAGAGTAGGTCACACTAGTAAACGTTGTTAAAATGTTGAGTATGATGAGCTTCTTTTGACAGTAAGTAATATCATTTCACGTAACCCTGTCCAGATGCAATTGGTGATCTCTGTATCCGAAATCAGCGTGGATCGCATCATCATCATCATAGACAGGTTTCAAATATATCAACTCACCCATAGAATACAACTTTGGCTCCAAAACGCTGTACAACTCGTGCATCCTCTGCATCCCGTATTCAGCAGCCTCTAGGATTTCTTTCTTTTCACTAGCAGTCTCTTCTTCGTCTTCCTCGTCATTTTCCGAATCATCATTTTCTACATAATAATCGTATTCTCCATAATTCTTATCACCCAATTCTAGACTCGTTTCTTTACCAGATTCAAAAGTGATATTAGTTGAAGAATTGTCTTTGTCACAATACGTTACTACAATAGTGGACACGTTCTTAGTAGCGGAAAATGAATGATTCTTGTTGAAATTTCTCTCGATGACTGTGATATTGTGAAGTTCTTTAGTTAAAGTGCTATTAAACATGGGCATCAGATGTTTTAAAACCTCAATTATGTTATGAGATGACAAGTTATTCTTCGTATTATTTGGTTCTATTGTTAGTACTTCGATGTAATTGGTATTTTCTGTAGTTATTTGCGTTGCTTTGCTGGAATCATTTTTTACATTATGTGAATCAGCAGAGTGTTTTGTTAAATTGTACAACTTTGTGTCAATTTTGTCTTCCATCCCGCTTTTTATTTGTACTGTAACTTTTTGTTTTTCATTATTATCTGTTATATTATTATTAGGTTCTAATATAATAGCTTCGTTTAGTTTGTTATCAGTATTGTTTTCTATAGTAATGTTATTTTTAATTCTATTTATAGCAGCTATGATATCGTTTACAAGTTCTTCTTGGCTAATTTCTTCATTACTATCTGTAACCTTAGCTATGGAATGTAAAAATAGCTTAGCTCTTTCGCTATTACTTATAGGCATTGGTGAAGTTTTGTTATTAACTTTAAATATGTCTTCAATAATTTTTGTATATGGACATGTTGAGGTGTTGTGAGTTTTGCTTTTTGTAGATTTTTCTGAACTGATTTGTGTTGTCATTATGACTAAAACTATGAAGACGTATTTGTATCTGAAAAAGAGTGAGTAAAAGTGCATTTTAATATATTTTAAAATATCTGTGACAACAAAGAATAAGCATAAGCATGTGGAAAGTCTTGAGATGGAATATCTTAGAAATAAAAGATAGTATGTAAAATTAGACTACCTGGGCCTGGACAAAACCCAAAAATGCACCAAAACCACCGGAGGACGGGCTGCGTCCTCTCGGTCAACGTTGGTGAGCATACTGCGATCCCCAAGCCGCCTGCCAAGCGTGGGGTTTGTGTCAAACCTATTAAGGGGTGGCCTTCGCCCAACATTTACAGGCTGTTGATAAAAATTAGAGGTTTTTACCTCTAACTTTACTAAAGGATCGAAAGCACCAGAAGTTGCATTTTTTTTTATTCTTCTACAGGCTCTGAAAAGCTCTTATAAAAATAATTTTCAAAGATGTAAAATGAGAGATAAGGAAGAGTATAACACACAAAAGAAATAAAAGATTGAATCACGTATTTAGTAGAAATGTAGTCAACTAGTCATATAATGTAGTTTATATCTGCAACAGAGCCTACAGTAGGTACAGAAAATTTGGAATAAATGTGCTTAGTAAGAGAGTGTAATCGTTTCTCCATTTCAATTAAATGCCATTAAGAAAGGATTTTAAAATTAACTTATTATAAAATTATTCATTGTTTAAAATTATTTTAAACTTTAAATTAATAAAATATACAAATTTTGCTCGATATAGTTCTAAAGCAAAATCTAGACTGGAACTGCAATATTGTCTTCATGTAAAATCCATTTGTTAAATTCCGCATAAAATGTTTTTTTCATTTATATACTTAGTTTGACCTATCGATAGAGTCTAAAAGAAGAGCCACTATCGTTTTATTTTCTGCTTGAAGCCAAAGTTATAATAGTTTAATCATTTTGCCAAATTACTACGAGTACCAACGTGTTGACAAAGACTAACTCAAATATATTGTTCGAGTAAAAACTGTACTTGCATTTCTGTATAAATAAACTTGGTCAGACTCTAATCGAAGTGCCGAACCTGTTATTAAGCCGGTTGGATAATCTTGAATCAATGTTACCAGTTTAGCTGATTATTAACAGTTATAGAACCATGACCTTTATTAAAATTAAAACGAATTGCATGAAGAATGTTGAATTAGAACTAAGTGATTTTAATATTATAATAACAATCATTCCCAATAATTCCATTCATAATCATGCTGATAAGTATTTTATTTAGTTAAGTAGGTAGGTATATTATAACAACATTAGATATTTTAGTCGAACTAACCTGACTACTTCCATTATTCTCAAACTAACATTCCAAAACACTGTTTCAACATCAACACTATTATTTTATGTAAAAAAAACTACACGTCAAATATGACAGATCGAAACGTCAAATTTCCCCGCGCTTTTTTAAGCACGATTCCCGATCCCGCGTCGTGGTGTGCTGGCCACCACCATAGGACTAGCTGTTACATAATGTCTGAAGGCTGCTGTGATTAAAGTACTGTTATAAGACCTCGCATCGAGCGATGATCTCCCGTTTGCGTGCTTGTTTTGTGGCAAAATGAGCTTTTTTGGCCGCATCACAGAACGTTCGACGCAAACTTTTTCAGTTCTTTTTTCAAACTTTGATACAAGGCTGTTGCAAGGATTTGATGAGTTTTTGTCTTTTTAATTTTTCGCGCTTGTTATTAAACAGTGGCTTGTTAACGTTCAATTTTTGAATTTAGGTTTTTACTTGATTTCATGCTTGTCATTTTGAGACGAAATAAGATTAGAGTTTTTTTTACTGCCAGTATTCAAAAGAAACATTGAGTTAGAGGAATAAAGTTGACAAATATTACTAGATTAAAAATAATAATTAACTGAACATTTTGACTTTACAATCACACAAAATACTAACTCAATTTTGGTTGTAGAAATAGGAATACGTATAGGTGGCGACAGTGAACTGAGCTTAGATTATTTTATAGGACGTAATCTAAAGAACTGAGTAAGTAAATGAGACTGAGAACTGAGAAGTGAAATACCTATGCGACCTATTTACACACACAGCTTTCAGAGAGAATTATAATAGTATCGGCTTATTTGATAGATAGCAGCATGATTGCAAATATCCAGACTTTTACTTTGAATGAAAACAGTACATTTATTAAGTCGATAAAAGAGTCACACATTAAGAAATGTAATTATTAATTGAAGCATTAAATCTAATCAATTAGATCTAATGCTAATTAGATCAATCTAATCTAAGACTCACTAAGAGTCACTGTTTGCAATGTAACTTTCTAGAAATATTGACGATTGATGTTTGACTTTTTGGCCCTGTTTTAGCGCGTGAATACAAAAGTGCCATCTAGTGAAGTTTACTGAAAAGTTTACAGTCACAGTTTTAGTTAGAGGCAGGTCTCCTTCGCAGGAGGTTCTATGTAGAAGCACAGAAGGCATAATAGTACTATAGAAGTACCACCCCAAAATCAGATATTTTGACCGGTTTAGGATGGAGTACGCTGACATAAAATGAACCTATTTACTCTAGATTTGAAAACACCCATATTGTAAGGAGCTCAGACTTCGGTAAATAATTCCACATCCTCGCTGTATGAAAAATGTGGATTCAAAATGGTTTGCGCGTCCTTGTTTGTCCACCACGTTGTTTTTTATCGTTCTGGGTATACTTACCCACTCCCCTCAAGAGTCACTCCAGTACAGACAGCCTGATAGCTCAGTTGGTAGCATGTCTGCCTTCAGAGCTGTAGGGCGTGGGTTCGATCCCCATCCAGGACAAAAATGTTTGTGACGAACATCGACGTTTGTTCTGTGTCTGGGTGTAGTATGTATTATAAGTATGTATTTACGAAAAAAAATTGTATATAAGTATTCTATCAGCTATCTGGTTTCCATAATACAAGCTTTGCTTAGTATGGGGCTAGATGGCGCTGTGTGTCATAAATGTCCCCCCAATATTTTAGTACACCAGTGGTACTTCAATGCAATGGTGTGGACAGGCGTTGTCTCTTACCATCACAACAGCATTTTGCTTGTCTCATTACTTTTTCCAATAAAAATACATTATTTTGGTAAAAAGTTTGAACCTGGGTAAAAAAGTCCTAAAACTGCATCCAGAACCACCGGAGGGCGGTTGACGGTGGTGAGTTTTCTGCGATCCCTACCCTGCCATGCGAGGGTAATATGGCAATTCCCTATATTAAGGAGGAGACCTTCGTCCAGCTGTGGACGTCTTTCTGGCTAATGATGATTTGGTATCTTTTCAATACCACAGAAAAGTTACAGTTAGTTATATTAAGTCACAACAAAGAGTCCCAGTGTCACTTACTTTCTTTTTATGTTTATTATCTACAGAATAAAGTTATTTCTTCTCAAGTTCTGTCGCTCGCTTCGTTGTGAGTGCGGCCAAGTCGAGCGAATATGATTGTATCGAGCGATGTAATGACCCGATGGGTGATTTGTCGCCGGTTATAGACCTCTGCGACAATGCCGGCGACGGACTAAACGAAAAAAGAAGAGAGGTTTTATTGGCGAAATAAGGTCTGTCCACATTTCACAAGACCGGAAAATAATAATAATTCAAATGTTTACCCGACTTGTCATTAAAGATTAAGGAGGATACTAGTTTTTGGCAGTAACGCGGAATAGATATTTATGATACAATACAATACAATACAATACAATACAACTTTACTACCACTACTACTTTGATACTAGTGCGGTAAGTTGGTTTTTACAAACGGGTTGACGAATGTTAGCCCAAGATGAAGTCGAGGGCCATAGTCTCGAGTTTGTAAAAATCAATACCGCACGAGTGCCATACAACGTTTTACAACACATTTGCGAGAAAACAGATAACAGATAAACAACAGATAATGAGCCATACTTTATTATTTTGTTTTTGTTATATGGCAAATGCTCAAAGTGCGATGCCATAATCCTCCTAGGAGGAAAGAAGAAAAAAGACTTCGTTCTAAAGTTCGTCTTCGTTAAAACGTTTCTAATATGAGTGTCTTTTCGTGTTGTTTCCTAAAACTCCAAAGAAGCTTATAGTAAAGTTGCCACGACTTTACTAGGGCATGACTTACTAAGTGTGACATCACTTTGACTGTGACTTAGACTCATTCGACATGAAAATTATCAAAAACTTGATACAAATAAATACTTGACACATGCAAATGCACAAAGTGCGACGCCATAATCTTCCTAGGAGGTAATATGAAATGGCGCGAATTAACAAATGGCGCTAAGTGCGCGTGGTGAAAATTAGAAAAAAGAATAAAGTAGTGGTGAGAATTTATTTCGTTACATTTTCTGTTTAATATTAAAGTAATACAAACGTATTGAGCAAAAGCACTTCCAAGGAGGTTCAATCAATCAGCTTATTTATTCTCGTAATGTGAAACTCTTTGGTGGAGTTCTTAAATTATTATTATGGAAATTAAAAAAATACCGTTAACTTTACGCACGGCGCTATGCAAGGGTGTGTGCGGTAAAGGCTTTTCCGCACGCTCCGTTGTATGGTGCGTAATGTTTAACTTTCGAACGATGTATACAGGCTTCGTAAATGCACTTTTTGAGCAAATGTCCAAAAATATTGAATATACTATGTTTAATTTTGAATGAACTACCCAAATACCAATTTTCATCGCTATAACTTCAAAAACCAAGAACGTTCCATACAACATTCCATCCCCTTAAAAATAATCCCTGTCTAAAAATATTAAAACATCATTTTTTTAAATGAACTATCCAAATACAAATGTTCATGACTAAAAGTTCAAAAACAAAGGAGTTTCATATAAAAGTTTCTTTTTTTACCCCCTTAAGGGTCGAATTTCGAAAAAAATATCTTAGTACACCCCTACGTATCAAGGCATCTAATACTAAATTCTAATACTATAAGAATCTGTGTCCTGATTTAACGACTGACTGACAGACAACGCACAGCCAGCCTAAACTGCTGGTCGTACAGACTTGAAATTAGACTAGATTTTCAATGAAAAATATTCTAGCGCCATCTTTTGGCATTGAGTTTTATTGACCTCTCTTTTACAGTCTTCTTCCTAGAATGTACGAAAAGTCGAAGCGGAATCAGGGCGGAGGCGCGTCTTTTCTAACTTTTCTATACAATCGAATGAGTTTCCACAGGCAAAACTTTTTGCAGAGGCCGTTTTCCGTTTGTGTCAAAATTTGTACTTATATCTTGCTCTTGATGAGGGCGTTTTCCAAGAGTTTTGGCGGGAACACGGAAAAATCATGTCGATGCATTCTATTATTTTCTTAAACTTGTGTTATTTCGCAAATTAATGATTAAAAATGGTGGTGTTTTATTCATTGAGTGTTGAATTAGATGCACGAGTGTGGGCAAGTGATATAATGTGGTGAAACGTGTCTTTTCGTGTTGTTTTCAAAACTCCGTAGAAGCTCATAGTAAAGTCGCCATAACTTTACTAGGGCATGACTTGGACTCGACTTTGACTAATTTCGTGTGACTAAATGTGATTTATGATATATTTGACTTGATTTTAATATAAAAACTTACAAATTCATCAACGTGACACTGGCAGAATACACACGTGCGATGCCAATAACTAAGGAAAAAAAAAGAAATCGCAGTGTCGTTCCCCATTGGTCAGCGAACACTGCCAGAGTCGCGGCGCTGTCGAGGCGGCGCGGCGTCGGGGCGGGGTCGAGGCTCTACCACGCCACTACCACTCCTAGACTCCACTCGACTCTGGCATTGTGCTAATGCTTGTCTGAACGCCACTTTATTTAGTTCCTGTGCGGTCTGAGACACAGAATAGGTGACAGCTAACGCTATTAGTAACTATTTGATTAGCGTGATATAAGATTCAATTCAAAAGATTGTAATAGGATACCGATGCTTCTCTTTCATAGAACATGCCGAGTCATATTTTTTATCTATGATAGACTACTTTATAATAGACGTTTGATAGAGTAGGTAATTTTTATCTTACTTCTATTTGATAGCGTTTTTGTGTACATACTTATTTTTAATTTGCAGAATCAAATTAGTCGATTTACTTTTTTATCTTCATACATCAGCCAGAAAACGTCCACTGACGAAGGCCTTAATAAGGAGGGGTTGCCATAATCCCCACGCATGGCAGGCGGCTCGAGGATCGCAGGATGTTCACCACCGTCAGCCGAGAGGACGCTGCTGCTATTTAGGTATAGCACCGCCCCCATAAATGTCAAATGTCACTGTCAGACACCTGTTTTCCGTCAGTCTTTTGCCACGATATATAAAATAAAATCGCCGTCGTTTATTTGTTTATATATTATTACCTTGTATTGTTTTTGTTTGTTTCTAGTTATATTTGTTTGTTTAAGCGTACCCTGCCGTGTGGTATGCGTGTTGGACGTCACCAACGGTTCCAACGGAAGACCAGCGCTGGCTGTTCGCAGCCAGTATTATGCTGAGTTGGAACCGGTTTGTGGCGAAAAACTATTTTGTACTGTTTAAATTTGTTATGAGTTTCTACTGTCTTGTCTTGTGTACAAAATGTGTTTTTTTCTACAAATAAAATATTGTCTATTGTCTATAAATTAGCACGTCCATCCATCTGTTTCGATGGGGAAGAAAGGTTCTTGAGTGGCGACCGCGAACCGGAAGACGCAGCGTAGGAAGGCCTCCCACTAGGTGGACCCACGACATTGTAAAAGCCGCGGGCAACCGGTGGATGCAAATGGCAGGTTGTCGTACAGTGTGGCGGTCTAAGGGGGAGGCCTTCGTTCAGCAGTGGACGTCTCCGAGCTGATGATGATGATTCATCTGTTTTCTGTCGGATTCACAGGGCAACGGCCTCTTAAATTTTTGTGTACTTTTTTAATAATAATAACAATAGTTTATTGTTCATAGATTTAAAACATACCGAAGAACAACAGAAAAAGTAAACAAAAAAAATGTATCCCTAGTTTTTTTTTTTGTAGGTTTGTTATTTGACCACATCTTTCCAAATGTAAAAAAAAAGCAATGATGTGAACTAGAATGGAACACACTTGGAAAAAGCTTGCATAAAACTATTTGTATTATCTTTGTCTATCTCGTTTTTATTCCGTGTCTTGAAACAGGAAAACATTTTTATCGTAGTTTCAGGGAAACACAAACTTCGGCAAAGAATTCCACATCCTTGACGTGACAATAAAAATGTGGCAAAAACAAATCAGAATTGAAATATACCTAATAAGTACAAAAAAAAAACTGGAACCTCATAATGTAGTTATTTAGAATTCTTGGATTCATGGTACAATGGATGGATCCACATTGCGTTTTTACCGCTAGGTGGCGCAACGTCGATGCGGCCATATTCAACTGTCAATCTCATATATCTTGTTGTTTTTTTTGCTACAATTTAATGGCTTTACTCTTATTAGACTCGGATTGCCAGGGAGAATCTGCATACACTGATTTGTATTACGGCAATCAGTTGCGTTGCCTTGCTAATTAAAGCTCTGTCCGACATACAACTTCTAAACTATTTTGACAGCCTTGTAGCTCAGTTGGTAGCATGTCTGGTTCGATCCCCCCCATAATAATATTTATTATTATTAAAGTATAAAAAAATATCTAACCTACAAATCTATTTTGAGGCCGTCAACCGCTGCATAGATTCTTAAAACAAGACACAGTACCCCGTACTTTTTTTGACTATTTGATCGACAACGCCCTCATTAAGAGCAGATAGATACAATTAACGATAAACAAGAAAACTTGATGTTGCTACATCCGGACCGCCGCTGGCGCCATCTGCGAAAAGTTTTGCCTGAACGTCGTTTAGTAGAAGGGTGGCTAGATACTTAAACAATGAGTACAGTACAGACTCTGTCATCTACGTCATAAATAGGTGACGGTCAAAAATACCTACTATACAATCACGTCACGTCACTTTAACGTGTCTAACGAAATGTCCTAGGCACTCATTGTGACATGCTTATAAAATGTGCTCTTTATATACGTGTCATGGAGAAATTGAATATTAATTATCAAGGTTCTAATAGCTTGGAGGATCTCGCTCTCTCTCTAATAATAATAGAAAGTTTTAAAAATAAATGAACATTGCCGGACAATTCACACAGCGCCATCTCCCAAGTTTATAAGCTTAGCTTGTAACTACTATGGGATCCATTATAGCTGATAGAATACTTAGGTACTTACTTTTTTTAATACAAAACCCAGACAGAACCAACTTATCTATGTTATGTCACATAAATGTTTGAACTGGGTGGGAAACTGGGAATATAGCCACACAGCTCTCAAAGCAGACATACCACCAACTGAGCTATAAGGCAATATTTTATGTAAGGTTTGTTAGAAAATGTTATTATATGTTATTATGTCTAAAGGCCTTGAAGGGTGATTGGACCCACCACGCTGGTCCAGTTGCGGGTTCGTGGATTCACATAGGCCCAAAGATTTACGAGATGCGTCGGAGTGCGAAAGAAGATAGCACTTTTATGAGAGCAAAAGGGATAGCGCGCGTCTCGCTTAGTTAGTGCAGACAGGCGAGACAGTCCTTAGGGCCGTCTTCACGGGGCCATTTTAGGTCGCGATATGACATATCTCCCTCCTTATATATACAGGGTGTCCCAGAACTCAACGTCAAGCGGGCACGGGGCAAGAGGGGGGGTCATACCAGTTCCAGGAAAAATAAATATAAAATTCCATATCAGTTGGTTAAGTTATAATTGGTGAATTCATGAAAAAGAGGAAAATCGACACCTTTATTCATATCTTTAGTTATTCTGACCTCAAATTTAATTATTATACAGTGTTTTTTTTTAACTAACATAGTCTTTAATAAACATGCTATCAATTGCAATCACAAATCAAACAAAAATAATTGCTATGTTTGTTAAAACTATCGCATTTTCTTTGATTTGTGGTTGAAAAAATAATATCACCTAACTTTGATGCTTCAGGAAAAAAATAAAATATGGAATTTTATATTTATTTTTCCTGGAACTGGTATGACCCCCCCTCTTGCCCCGTGCCCGCTTGACGTTGAGTTCTGGGACACCCTGTATAATATCATTGCATACGCCTTTGAGTTTCTTAGCAGGAGCCTTATTTTTGAATCGTGCGCAACCGTAGCGCATGCGAAAGGAGCTGACCTTCGAACGATACTGTTTGAAATAAGGTTCAATATCGTTTGAAAGTCGGCTCCTTTCGCATGCGCAACGTTGCGCACGATTCAAAAATAAGGCCCCTGGACGTTAGCAGGTTTCCTCACGATGTTTTCCTTCACCGAAAAGCCAGTGGTATAAAAACAACCCGTACAAATTCCAAAGAGCTCATTGGCACGGGATTTGAACCGACGACCTTACGGCTATCCGAAACTAGCAGTCTCCCAACATAGACTTCTACTAAACTAAATTCACGATTATAAGACAGTAGGTACAATCAGAACGGCATTGGTTTATTTATTTATTGAGATACGCCAACAGTAAACATGTTACAAGTAGGTACTTACTTAACACAAGGATCTGATACGATCACCTTTTACAGGCGTATAGAACATTCGCCATAAACAGTGTTTATACTGAGAATTCAGATGGTTTATCGAACGTCCTTCAGAGTTCAAGCAGTGAAAAAAATCAAGAAAAATAAATTACAATCAATCAACGATACAATCATCGTACGATGGATCATGGCAGTCTTTGATAGTAAATTTGATTAAAACCAAATCAATTGTTAGATAATTTTGAATTCGACAAAAATGCAAGAGATAAATACCTCTACGTTTACTTTTTAGACTAGCTATACTCAGAGGACAGAACTCAGTCCTGACGGAACTAGTGTTGTTTACACATGTGAATTATGTCATTTTAGCTATCGCGGGTGGCATCGTACTTGGTGTTTTTGTTACATTTGTGATAATATTACAAATATTATTAATTTAAGATTAATAGATAATTAAGATTAATCGACGGAACGGCAAAGTTATAAGGCTTCCTAAAAATAAAGAAACAGTAGTTTTTTTACTACAAAAAAAAACTTATAAATTAATCTATTTACAAGGACATAGAAAACCCATTTTGGACCTGGGTATGTCCTTAAACTGCAACCAGACCCACCGGAAGACGCGCAGCAGTGTCGTCTTGGTTAACGGTGGTGAGCATTCTGCGATCCCAAGCCGCCTGCCAAGCGTGGGGATTGTGGCAACAATATTGGGAGGCCTTCGTCCTGCAGTGGACGTCTAATAGCTGACGAGAAAACCCATTTTAATATAGAATTAATAATGTTTCTGTATTAAAATACCTGGCCAGCCAGGCCACGTGTACCCGCGACTGAAAAAAAAGCGGTACAAAAAGGCACGTATTCTTTCAAATGCAATGTTGTGTCATAATTTCAAAGCCATCGGCGAAGAACTTATGTACGGTTATTATTTACTACCAAAAAATCTCTCGGAAGTAGTTATTCTGCCGTAGTTATATTTAGTAGTTTATTTTCACAAAAGTCAGTTAGGTATGTCACATAAATTTTTAAATATTCTTATAATCTTAATTTTGCTTGTCCATTTTATAAGCTTTTATGGTTTTTTTTTACTGTCCAAGTGTAAAATTTGGTTGTAGCTTTGCTTAAATTTATTGCGTAACCTCTCATTTGATAATCTTGTCTTATTATCTTGTCTTATCTCAAGTCGTTGCTATATTTTATTACTAACTAAAATATTTTTATAATTGAAGATCGAAATTACTGGGTATGAAGAGATTTAACATCTAATATCTCAGGCTGACGAGCGCAGTGCAGTGCGGCGCAGGATTGTGTTCGCAAGATCACAATTCTGGCACTGCTACCACTGTTAGTGGCAGGCGTGACGCTTACCACCAGGCGAAAGTCTTGCTCGTCTCGTTACTTGAAAGTATAAAAAAAAAGAAGTAAAATAAACGAAAAAGTCAGGTGTTTTTCGTTAGGTTGTTGGGTGTTATGGTGGAATAAAGAAACTTAGATACACATACATAGATCCATGAATCCTGAAAAAACAACTAACCTATTTTTGGGCAGTAGTACAGTAAAAAGATTTCATCATTCATTCAATAGGTTCATTATTAGAAAAAAAAAAACAGAAACCGACTTCTAGACTATACCTATATTATGGACAAACTTAAATTAAAAAGTAGAAAACAATATTTTAAATAATTTAAAACAAATAGCATTAAAGGACAAATCGACGAAATGATTGATATACATATAAATCTTTACAATTTATAATGTATTTTTGGAGCCAGCGATTATAGGTTTTTAAAATATATACTGTGGTCAATTTTGAAGGTTTAAGTTGACAGAACTAAACTAACTGAAGTATTGGTGTAGCTAACATGCCTAGTAAAAAATTGACAGCAATATTTTAATTAGTTTAGAACTGTCAACTAAAACCGTCTGAATCGACCACAATGATAACTTGGAAAATTTAGCTGCTGGGTAGTTTATTGAATCAAATCGTGATCATGGTATAAAAACAAAACAAAATAAAATAAAATATTATGTAATTTATTCAATTTTGAGTATTTTAAGACATTTGTAAATACATTACTCCTAAACCTAGGCAATTAAATCTAATAGGCATGCCTATAATGTTAGTACGTAGAGTTTAATATTTCAGTGTGTCAAGTTCCTCTTAGAAGAGAAAACTGTGAACCATGAAGTGACAGTTGGAATCTTATACCGAAGGTTCCGTAATACCAAACTATAACATTAGGTGTTGGTTTACCAAATAATGCGTTTTATTAGGTTTATTTCTAAGTTTCTTTTGTACGAGCCCAACTTGCACTTGATTGGTTTATAAATTTGTTTCTTGTAAGTAGTTGTGAGTTTCTATAATGTTATATCTTTAATTTTTACCGTTACAATGACATCTATTTTTTCTTTTTTTATTTCAAGGTAAAGGTAATGGTACGAACAAGGCGCTCTTCTGATGGTAAGATTAAATAAGTATGGCCTGCCCATTTAGTTTGTATGGTTCATAAGATACACAGACCATCGCTGTACTGACTGCACCAAAGACTTAGTAATATGGACTCTTTGACCATCCTTTTGGTACGGAACCTTAAAATCGAACATTGGATAGGTGAGTCAGCCTGTGGTGCAAATTTTATCAGCCCTAGTAATTTA
The DNA here is from genome assembly GCA_905404285.2 of Erannis defoliaria. Classification (NCBI taxonomy): domain Eukaryota; kingdom Metazoa; phylum Arthropoda; class Insecta; order Lepidoptera; family Geometridae; genus Erannis; species Erannis defoliaria. The sequence goes on from FR990076.1 coordinate 1,671,806, forward strand.
CAATAATACGAGTAAGCAATGAGACGAGCAAGACGCTCTAGTCGTGTCAAAAGTAACAACCTGCCATAGAATTGAACACTGCCAGCGGTATACAGAACTTCGAATACCAAAGCAAAGTCACTGCATTGGGACTCTGTGCTTTAAAACATTCATTTGGGCCTGGGTATGCCCTAACTGCATACAGAACCACCAGAGGACGGGCAGCAGCGTCCTCTCGGTTAACGGTGGTGAACACTGAGCATTCTGCGAGCCCCAAGCCGCCTACCAAGCGTGGCAAACCCTCCCTTTTAAGGGGGTGGTCTTCGTCCAGCAGTGGACGTCTTCTGATGGTGAGTCTTAAGGCTGTCACAAACGACGAAGATGCTATAGATTGCTCGCCTCGAATTTTGAAATATATATTATATCTTCGTCACTTGTTCGTAATTTGTGTTATATGAGTAGCGATATTGAAATATGTTCTAAGATAACTTGAAATATTATAGCGTCTTCATCGTGTGTGACGGCTTTTATTAGTCTTGTAAATATACCTACTACATAAGTAGCTATAATAAAATCAGAACACAATAGATATTTATTAATAAAGTGACTACAGTATTTTTACATGAAACTTCCTAAAATATAACAACGTACTTGTCTATATTTGACATTATCAAAGTAAATATAATAAATTCGCATAATCATAATAATCTTCAATGATAAGCACTATCGTTTAAAAATATCAAAAAGAAAACTAAGCATAAATCTCTTTTAAATATAACATGATTTACAATAACAAATCACAGATAAACCTTGTGACGTCAAATTAAATATATCTAAGGATTAGTTCGTATAAGTAATTACGTGATTGTCTGGCATAGATTCCTCTATCTAATATCTATATAGAGTTATATCATAACTAGCTAATGATCTAGACCTGGGTATGTCCTAAAACTGCATCCAGAACCGCCGGAGTTCTTAGTTAAAAGTGGTGAGCATTCTGCGATCCTCAAGCCGCCCGACAAGCGTGGGGATTATGGCAACCCCTCCCTATTTAGGGGAAGGTCTTCGCCCAGTAATGGACGACTTCTGGCTGAAGACGAATGATAGCGGCCTTTAGAAATCGAATTAAAATCATTCCAATTTTATTGTGCAAACTGCTAAAAAGTGGAATGCGTTTTCTTAGGTCTTTTCCGAGAGATCAAATCTGTTCAATCAATGTTCAAGTTGCGAGTTAATCGGTTTCTTCTAGGTAAGCGTGCTCCACCGTAGACCAAATTTTCGTCAAGCTAGTGGTCACACGCAAACTCATATTTAAATTTAAGAAATCTTTGAAGGAAAATATTACTTAGAAAGTAATTCTCGTATTAATTTCCGACATCAGAATAACGAGTACTTAATAATTTATCATTATGGAATTTAAGAGCTAAATTTGCTTACTTAAACATACCGGCTTAATACAAAAATCAAGCGGGTTATGGGGGTTAAGCGTTGTCTATTGATTAATTTAAAAGCCGCTTAAAGTTAAATTACGTTAGTTAGTACAACTGTACACCTAATTTTTGTATTGCTTGGAAGTTAAATAACGTTTTAAGCTTAAGTAAAGTTTTTAAGTAAGCCATTAAATTCATAAAATGTAAGTAAGAAGCCTTAATATACCTAGCAATAGGCTAGATGACTGGTTTTTTAAATTGTCCTATTATAATGTGGCCCATAAATATACCTGATTAATGAAAAGAAAATGAAATTCTGATCAAAAATAAGCAACTTATAAGCATTTTAATATTATGCTAGACAGAGAGAAGAAACAGCAAATCATGACGTCACTTCTCTGTACGCCATATAAATTCTACTCTGACAAGTAAGGCGTGACGTCATTTTTTGTTTTGTGGGAAAGGGGCAGAGTTGTCTCTAACAACTAAAAACTCTAAAACTTTAAACGCTCATATATCAGAACATTATTAACCGATATAAATATTTTTTTCAATAAACATACTATATTTACTTAAATTCTTCACCAAAGCTATTGGTTTTAACTATATAAACATCAGTCATCTGCCCCATTGTTTCAAAAAGGTTTTTAGATATTTTTTCCGCCATAGTTAGCTGTTACATCTATGTATATACTTGACTATATTAGTCGGGTATGTTTTTATACCGACTAATGAGAATCAATGTATTTATTAGTATCGTGAGTATCGTGAGCTTTTTGTTTCAGTGTCAAAGAGAGCAAAGTATCATGTGAAGCAACTGAGTTTTTAATTTGAGATTTGATCATTTACGTTTTGTTCGTACGTAACCATTATTTACTATGTATTTTAGATCGAAGGTAATCATGTACAATTTTTAATTTGATACCTACTTACGTACGCATTCTTCTACTTTACGCATATACTTTCGCTTAGATCAGTTTCGATGGTACAACCAGTCAATTATTATGTATTCAGATATATCTAATCTTATAGTATGTATATATTTTATAAAACCTTATCTCTAAATGGGTACAAAAATATATTTTTTACTAAATAACTAATTATTTCTTAAAATAATATGATCATTATATAACTCTGTCAACCGAGATCACTCCCTTTAGCTTCCATTATTTTGTTCTCCTGTTTTCCACTGGTGGTTTCACGCTTTCCTGAAAAAAAATAAAAATTGGTGGTATTAGCGACATCTATGAACATCTTATTAAAGGATTCATTTCCAATACAGAAAAGTTAGGTTGAGTTTGCACATACTGGTTTTAATTCTCGACTTCTCGTGAACCTTTGGTATTAAATTCCGTGAATATGACATTTCAGTTACAAGCTAATTCTGAACACAGATAAAAGATGTCGCTGTATAAAAAAGTCTGGCTCTTAATTAAAATCTCTAAAATAAATTTTGTCCTCCAGCATGACTGAAAGTTTGTGAGTATCGAAGAGAGAGTTATTGTGCTGTCTTTCGTTCCATAAAACCAACAACAACGACACGTATAATAACATCAATTTTATTCCAATCGTTAATATCGTTTTGTTATTTAACGAGAAAGTGAGAATAGTGCCATCTCTTTAACAACACTTGAACTACCTTCATCACCAGTCAACTCACCTGCCACATCGTTAGCTAGATGGCGCTAATGTGTCCGCCGGACTTCCCTCTCGGTCTTTTCTTGCCTCTTGAGGTCGTTGATCGAAGTGACGCTACCGAAGAGAACTTTCGCCGTCACTTGCTGCAACATAGCATGGATCGTTAGTTGATGACTGATTACCAATAGGTTAGGACGGATCTTGGGAAATAGGCAACACGATTACAACTTCATGTAGAAGTTAAGTGTTTGAGTGGGTACTTCGATAAAATCGGTTAAGTACCTAGTCAGACTAACCGAAACCGCGCACCGAAAGATAATTATCTTTCGGTGCGCGATTTCATCATCAGCCTGGAGACGTCCACTGCTGAACGAAGGCCTCCCCCTTAGACCGCCACACTGTACGACAACCTGCCATTTGCATCCACCGGTTGCCCGTGACTTTTACAATGTCGTCGGTCCACCTAGTGGGAGGCCTTCCTACGCTGCGTCTTCCGGTTCGCGGTCGCCACTCAAGAACCTTTCTTCCCCATCGGTTGTCAGTTCTTCGAGTGATATGGCCTACCCATTGCCACTTCAACTTCACTTAACCTTGCGAGCTATGTCGGTAACTTTGGTTCTTTGGCGAATATCCTCGTTCCGGATTCTATCGCGCAAAGTAACTCCGAGCATAGCTCTCTCCATTACTCGTTGCGTGACTCTGAGTTTCCAAAGGCCAGCAGTTAAACACTACGTTTCAGTTCCATATGTCATCACTGGCAACACACACTGGTCGTAGACCCTTGTCTTCAGACACTGAAGAATTTTGAACGAGAAGATATTACGCAATTTCCCGAACGCTGCTCATCCGAGTTGGATTCTCCGGGCGACCTCTTTGTCGAAGTTGCGGACCTATACCTAACGCGCGACTTATTTATAATTTATTTATTATGATTTAATACACAATAATTATTATGTTGTGCTTCTTTGAAGCAGTTAAGCATCCTCAGTTCAGTTCTCCTGATTGATTTTTATCAGGTAATTGTTGATATAATTTAGAACTGGCCCTACCCTAAGGCCCTACCTACTCCTTGTTCCTGTGAAAAACACCAGTCATAGTCTAAGTAGGCTTCTTTACGGAGAATAAGTTCCATGTTCCTAAAAATATGCTCACCGTTGCGTAAAGATACAAGTTGAAGAGAAATAAAAATGTCTGATATGTCTGTACATAGAGATTTTTAGGTTTCCGTGCCTCTGAAAGAAAATAAGAACCCTTGATAGATCACCTTGTTGTCCCTTTGTCTGTCTATCTGTTAAGGTCTCTTTTCTCAGAAATACGTAGAGGTATCGAATTGAAATTACTAATATCGAATATGTTCGAGGTTCATGTGGCATTTGACCTATTCGTGTTACCTTGCCAAGGAACTCAAAAGCAATAAATCTAGACTCGAGTACTTTAAGATGGAGTCACTAACACATCGCAGGTAAACACTGGACCTTTTATATCTTTTTAAACTTGCGAACGGGACTTTGGACACTCCAGATTTACTTTCGGAACTGTCACTAACTAACCCCCGAACATTGCCAAGAGTGTCGCGCTTCAACATTTTTTCTACGCTGAGCTCTCGCTCGAACCTGGGATTCAGTGCACCCTTATCTAGAATGACCCGTCAATATAATACCATGTCTAAGACAATCGACATTGACATTTTTGGTGACAACATTATTCGTATCAGGAGGTCTTTAAGGTCTCTGACCATGTGAGCATCATCGATAATAATATATATATATATAATTTTATAATTAAGTAATTCATTGATATAAAATTCTCAAATTGTATGATTAATCTTTTTAAATTTAAGTTTTAATTGACATTTTTATTTTGACTTTTTTTTATTTAATTTTACTCGAAAATTTTGTTATTGCATCTTCACCTTTAATTATTGTGACATTTGGCTGTATACTATTAGTTTTAAAACGTTTTAAAAATGTATTGATGTACACAGTGTTGGTGAACTTATATAAATAAAAAAAAAAAAATATGTAAGTTTAAAAAAAAACAATTAAAATTTATAGGTTATTTCTGAGTATTTCAAATTAAAGCGAAAAGGTCTAACTAGTGAAAACGACGATTTTCGTAAGATACTTAACTTAATTTTATTTAACTACTGTTATTTTGTTGGGAAATCGTAAATCCATATCACACCATGTTTCTACCACGACGGATATTAAGTACCTATGGGGTAGGCTTCTGATAGACACCCTTCGTTTAAGAAACTCTGTCTATACGTAGCGAAGGAATCTTTAAGCTAAAAAAATAAAATAGAATAGCTATAGAATGGATAGATATATTCCGGTATACATAATTATAATTGAGCATATGACGTGTCCGAAAAGATGGACAATGTTATTGAACAAGTTTAAGAGTAAACAAGCCGGTCATTTCTCCATAGAAACGGGAAGTAATATTACTCCACTATATGTAATGTTGTAGGTCCAAGAATATGAATTATATCGATTTGTCTCTTCATTATCTAGGATTGTTATTTGATAAGAAAGTAAAAAGTAAATAAAACATGAAAGTTATAAACCAGGAAACATCTTGTATTTAAGCTCAATTTTAACACCAATTTGTGAGTAAATAATAACATAAGGAGTACGAAAACTCTAAAATAATGTATCAAGTGGCATAGTTTATTGAATCTTAATATGAAATAATTTTGGTTGGAATAAATTAGTTCAGTAGTTTATTCATCACAATCCTGCAGCCAAAGATCGACATGAAAAAATTTGCGCGCTCATTTCTCTTTCTTTCTCCCTTTCCCACACTTTGCTTAATGAAGAGAGCATGATTTTTAGCGACGCCCACCGATGAGTTCATGGGTTCATGGTTTCGGTGGGTGCATCCTTAATAATAGAGACGTACTTCATCAAGGCAATTAAAGTATGATGTGCCAAGGACGACGTTTTCATTTACTTACAAACTTTTATTTTTTACCCGCCTTCTTAGAAGAAAGGCAGTATTTCTTGTATGCTTGAAGCTTTTGCTAAGGGCCCAAGTCAGAATTATCAAAAAAACAGCTGTTCCTTACATTTTATCATGGGCGAATGCCAATTTTTTATGGAATAGCTGATATAATTTTCATGTATTCACGTTAAAGTAGAAGTAGACGTTGTTCACAATGATGGGTATGTTGCAGTCAAAACTCGTAGTACTTAAAAAAAAAACCTTTAACTAGCAAAATCAGTCAAAAGTAACTTTTAACTAGCAAAATCAGTCAAATGTAACTTTTAACTAGCAAAATCAGTCAAAAGTACTTTTGACTGAACAGCAGCGCAAGTAACGTTCTTGACGATCGTTCTGTTTGACATTTAAATCGTATATTTCACATTTAAATCGTATATTTCACATTTAAATCGGTATAATACTATAAAATTCGGTATATTCTCAAATTCGTCTAAGTAAATCTGCTATACCGACACATCAAATTTAGCGACATAGAACAGTACTCGCGCTGCTGGTTGTTAAAAGTAGTTTTGACTGAAATAACAGTCAAAAGTAGTGCATAGAGATTGCACACTACTATTTCAAGCCCGCCTACTCTACTACATAGAACTCGGTAGGTTCATCAGGTTGACAGTGACCATCCAACAAAATAACCACAACTTGTAGACAAACGCACTATTAACCAATGATTTTCAGAGAAAACTACTTTTGACCAACTGCTTTCGGCTTTGAAATACCGATATGCGTAAGCTTGTTTACCTACTTGTTCGATAGGTAAGTAGTTTTTCTAGCTATCAAAACTGGCCTGGCCAGAAGATATAGTAAATAGAGCTTATTTCCAGAGCAAGGATCCTTTCCATAAATGTTGTATTCTCGCCTCCACGTCGACTAAATTATTGACGTCGGGAATCTGATTTTGGCATGCAACAAAGATTGGAATTGGAGCACGATAGAGGAATCAGAAAACCAAAAAAAATAGGAATATTTTCCGAGCAGCAAATCTGAATAGTTATTTTAGTTTCTGTTAGTTTTTAGTTTGTCTGAATGATTCTGGAACAAATCAGAATCATCTGAACAGATGATCTGATAATGGGAAGATGGTAGCGCGTGGAGTAGCTTCCTAGGTGGTCCTAAATGAACACCGATGTTAACGGACGATCCGGTCAGTCTTCGGATGGGTGACCGTGAGTGGCATTTACATCTGAGCGCTACCGTGGGTCGGATAACACGCTAAATTGGTGGTCCAGCCATGTTAGAGACCTTCGGGCGACACATTAACTTTGACACTATTGCTGGCCACTGAGCCTATACGAACTTACTTTTCTTTTTCTTTTCCCCCTTTTTTTTGGGCATGTGTAGAGTAATATAGAAATTGCATAAATTTTTCCATTAATTAATTAGTAAAAAAAAATTTTTTTTTTTAAATTATTAGTCTAAGCGTTATCTTATCATCTTTTTTATTATGTACTATGCCTACCCTCGACGGGCGATTGGGCAACCCGCAACTGGGCCAGCGTGGTGGGGGCAATATCCACCACGCTGGTCCAGTTGCAGGTTGGTGGATTCACATACGCCTTTGAATTTCTTCTCCGGACGTACGCAGGTGTCCTCACGATGTGTTCCTTCACCGAAAAGCCAAATGAAAATACATGAACTCCAAAGAGGTTATTGGTACGGTCCTGGGTTTGAACCTGCGACCACGGTTACAAGTAGAACAGTTTATGAAGACCAATTATCAAGTGCGATTATAATAATGTTAAAAAGTGTCTGACATGACTGTAAAAGTTATTATCATAAGTAGATTTTATTAGTGATTCTATTTAACTATCTAGTGAAATGCACACTAATAAGTATTTTAACCGACTTCAAAAAAGGAGGAGGTTCTGTTCGACTCAGTGTGACCGTTTTTTAAAATGGTAATGTACTAAAAGTATATGCGGCCAGTACTAAAAAATACTGAAGGTTCATGCAGGATTATACTAAAATTATACTAAAGGCTTTGGACATTTCCCATAGGCAGCTGACCTAATGATACAAACTTCCCGTACGATTGTAGGAACTGTTCCTAAATGTCACATGTCTTTAAAAAAAAAAATTGGGAAAATTATAAAATAAAACATGTAGGTACTTTTTTGAGTTTGCAGTCAAACTCAAGTCTATAATGGAAAAAAATCTTTACCCTTACCTTATTATCCAGTCTCCGGGTTCTCCATAAGGCCGAAAAGTTGAAATTTGTACCATGCCATGAAGTTGAAAATTGTACCAAAAAATACTAGTATTTGAAATTATACCAAAAAAATACTAAACTATGTTTACAGAGCCCATATTATACCAAATTTGATCCGAAAATACTAAAAACGGTCACGCTGTCGACTGTACGTATGTTTTTTAGGTCCCATATTAATTTGATGTAGGTTGTTTTTTTGTTTAAACTTACTTGTTGCGCTCTTCTCGCTGTATTTTTTATGGTAATGATTAGCTGCGCCCCGCAGTTTCACCTACGATCAATGGGATAAAAGGTAGCCTATGTATGTATTCCAAGGTACAAGCTACCTCTACACCAAAATTCACCCAAATCCATTCATCCGTTTCTGCGTGAAGGTGTAACAAACATAGTATACACACACCCACACACCTATAAACTATCGCATTTATAATATTATTTAGTAGGGTTAGTAGGATACGGTAGGATACCCAAGTTTAACTTTTCACGTGCACGTGATTCGTAGCGTAACATAATTTGTACGTTTTTCTTGACTATAAATAACGTCATGAAACGGATTTCTATATTAAAATATTATAATAAAAATAAAAATATTGGTGGACATTTTTACATAGCGCCATCTAGCCCCAAACCACAGAAGAAATAATAGTACTAAACGTACCCAACTATACTCGGATTCATAATCAAACGGACTAAACTGACAGCATCAAATGTCACTTTTCAAAATAATGTTGTCTGCAAAAAATCCGTAGTGATTGAATAGTTAAGTTCTTATTGTTCAAAAGAATTATCGAATAATTATTAAGTGCCATTAAACATTTAAGGTGCTGCCAGCGGAAGTGCAGGTAGAAAAGAGAAAACATATTGTGTTAAAAACTTGTTCTGTAAATTGCTACAGGGAAATGTAACATTATTGTCATGAATTATCAACTTGAAAAGATTGAAATCATACATACGTGAGGAACTACACCTTTTACAAAGACTAATATCAATATAGCGAAATAGTTCACTGGTGTGAAATTATTAAGTTTTTTGACATTGAGTTAGTTTTTTTAAGTTTTTTGTTTTTTAAAATGATTAAGTTTCTTAACATATGTTAATAAGCTTAATAATATTTTTATTTCTGCACTATTTAAATTTTGCCAAATATTAGCAACACTCGTAAAGTCAGTTTAGTCCGTTTAATTATGAATTCGCAATTCGAAAAAGCTTGTAGTATGGGAACCAGATAGCTGATAGAATACTTAAATGCATTTTTTGTTGAAAATACATAGTTATAATACATACTACGACCAGACATTGAACAAACATCTATGATCGTTACAAAAATGCTCGCCCTGGGTGGGAATCGAACCTACGCCTTACAGCTCTGAAGGCACTACCAACTGAGCTTTAAGTCAGTCATTGCCTATTGTCCCTTTATCTTATCTGTGTTAGTAAACTTGAATTATGACACTTTTCAACAGGGAATACATACCTAGGACTGTAAGACAAATACCTATTTTCCTATATATTTCCTTCATTAGATAAATATCTTGTCTAATTTAATTAAATATAAATTGTCAATATTAAAACTAAAATATGACAGTCAAAATATAATTAAATCTATACGAATTTCGTCAAATTTGACCCTATATATTTTAGATTTTGTTTACCCTACAAATACTATGATTATTACTATGTTCTTTGGAGGTATACGTAGTAAAATAATATTATGAATCCCAGAAGCTGCGTTGAGTGTCGAAATTAACGAGAGACACCCAATTAAGGACGACATCGTCGCCGGAGAAAGGTTCGGTTAGCATGTGGAGCACATTATGTAGAGCAGTTTTATAACCGATCCACGAGTATTTTGTAATCCATTGTTGGAAGAAAATGTACGAGTTGCAGATTCTTTATAAAAAGGAATTCCCATATTTTCATCCTGCGAATAATGCCTCTAGATGTTTTTTTTCTTTTTATATAGTCTAGGTCTACTGTAGACATGTCTGTATTTCCTTCTCAATTCGACTCTATGTTTTTTTTACGCGATTACTCCGCCAATTATGAACATATTATGTTAATTCAATAAAAAGGAATAGTCATGCTTTCGTAGATTAGGGCTGTTGAGCATAAATCTCAAGAGTTGATATTCCACCACGCACTATACAAATACTATTTTCTGACCGACATAGCCTAGTCGTTCTCCTATGGGCCATTTTCGCACATTTCCATGTATACCGAGGGGTTTAACAACCGTGTATTGCGAGCTTTATTTTTACGAGACCGATTTGCGAGCGATACCATTCGTGTGGTCACATCCTAACACTTCACGTGACGCGTGAAGAGGATGGCTATAGTTAAAGCGAGTTTCTTGCTTCAGTAAGACTGAATCAGTATTTTCTTTGGATATGTCTACACAATATCATCTCTGTGATGTCCATAAATATAGGGTAAGAATAATATGATGAATTATACATTTTATTTGCTGTCCGAGTGGGTGTTTCCCGATAATGATAATCTGGGTGTCTTCAAGTCGCGAGTGAATCGGTCGTAGCGCTCGTGGCGTAGCTTGTCTAGTTGATTCTAAACGATCACCGATGTTAAGCAACGGACGGTCCGGTCAGTCTTCGGATGGGTGACCGTGAGTGGCATTTATTTCTGAGCGCTACCGTGGTTCGGAAGACACGTTAAATTGTTGGTCCCGGTTGTTTGTTCTAGTTTCTATAACAACAACCGTCAGCCATGTCAGAGGCCTTCGGGCGGCACATTAACTCACTTACTTACTTTTTTAGGCAAGCGTGCTTCATCGTAGACTGCATCTTAGCTTAACAACAGACGAGATGGCAGTCAAACCGATGCCAATAATACTTAAAAAAATACTACCAGGTTTTGAGCAAGCTCCGTATTATATTTCACTCCTTTTTCTTTACCAATAGGAACATACAATAAAGCTCTTCTCCCGTTTATTCATCCATCGCTGACACAGAAAAGCGAAAGCCCTACTTCTTAGGTAGAACGGCTGTCAAAACAATGCTGTAAAGCAATTGTATGGAAAACCGCTGTCGCCAGTTTCACACATAATTGTATATAGTCACTTCGTCGAAAACATGCCAATCATTAGTCGCGCATTTGAAGTAAAACCACAGATGAAATAATAGTACTCCGGACAGAAAGTTCACTCCGCAAAGGAATTGAAATAAATAAGGACTCTATCTACTAGGCAATAAAGTAGCAATTCAACTCGCACAGCGAGCGGTATCCAGTACCGCTCGCTATATTCACTTAGATATACCGCTCTCTCTATCACGTATGCTTAGTTGTGTGTGACGAGGGTAGCGTGCGGGCGGCCACTGACTTCTGCCTTGCATTGTCCTCCCGGACGGAGCGCCGTCCGAACATACCTAAACTGCCGAGTGACAACCCCCTGGTAAAACGCTCGAAATGCCAAAATGGCAACAGATTAAAACATCTAATTACGATGCAATGTGGTTTGGTTTCCTACGCGTCTATTTAAATTGTCTTTTTGAGTATTCTCAGTTTAAAAACATGTATATTGGTAGAATTGTCATTAAGCAAACTTTAGTTTTTAGCCGACTTCAAAAAAGGAGGAGGTTCTCAATTCTATTGTTGTTTTTTTACAATATTAAGTGTGTTTTAATCGCTACTATCTAGCACTAGAACCACACCCTCAACAGTGGCATTCAGACGACTTTATGCTCATGCAACAAGGTATATTTTTGTAGTCACGAGCGTTTAGTGCTTCTTTTTAGCAATATCCGATTCCGTGAATTTCCTCGTTTGACGGAAACGCTTTCAAGTACGTATTTTAGGAAGGTTTTGTCATTGATTTTATTTTAAACGACGCGAAGAGTGTTCGGGCGTGCTATAAATGGACTAAAGTACTTTTGAATAATGTAGTACATAATAGTACCTACCTTTATAGGAGTAGGGAGTGATTCAACATCTTTATTGTGTACTTCTAAGAATGAACCTTTTCTGGATTTTATTTTAATGCAAAGGAGTGACGTGACGAACGAGACGATCACCTGATGGTAAGCGTCACGCCTGCCCATAACAGTAGCAGTGCCGGAATTGTGATCTTGCGAACAAGCCGCACTGCACTGCGCTCGTTACCCTGAGCCCTGAGATATAATTATTGAGGGTTTTTAATGTACTTGAGTATACAAGGTTACTGGTAACTTGATGGTTTTCCCAGTGGGACCATGTACTAACATGCATCAAATTTAAGCCCCCCATGTATAGTTAATAGTTTTTTATATATGTACAATTGAACTTCTTTTATTAATTTTTTTATAATGTTTAAAGAAAAAAATTGTATTTTTTTTTGCACTTTTACAAAAAAATAAAAATACATTATTAATCATGGTTATCACATTAAGTATTTTTGAATGTTTTATTACTTTTTAAGCTTTGTCAGTAATTTCCCGACAACTAAAATAATAACTGTACAACTAAAGTAATAATAACATTTTAATTAGTTTTTTTTAAGCAAAGTTCCAAAATTGTTCATCTTGGATAGATAACCGATTTCGGAATTAAATATCCTGAAACTATTAAGTTTCAGCCATAAATTGGGGGGTTTTTTAAATAAAAATTTAAGAGCTAAGGTATTCTATCGGTTATCTGGTTCCTATATGGTAATGGTACAAGCTTTGGTTATAGTTTGAGGCTAGATAGAAATGTCCTAAGTGAAATATCCACTAATACTTATTTAATTTGTTTTAATTTTTATTTGTTCAAAGACACAATACAATTTTAAATGATTCATGCCATTTTCGTCCCGATAAAATTCGTGCCACATAAAAAATCTGCTTTCATCCCAGTTTGTATGCCGTGTTCGGGTCAACGTATATTTTAATTTAAAATTTCTCATTTCGTCCCACTTTTCAGCTCCACGTTCGGCCCAAGTATTTTTTCTATAGTAAATATCCCGAAGACATAAAACATTAAGTACAGAAAACTATAAACTTCAGACAACGGTGTTTCGGTGTGCCCTGGAGCCCACACTAGGGTGACCTGTGTCGTGGGATCCAGGCCCTTCCTATCAACAAATTAATAAAAAAAAATACGGTAAAAAGTAAATAAGTAGTTACATTTCCTTTCTTAGCATCTAGGGTAATATTTCTATAGCGTTCGTTTCTGGCGCTCATTTCTTCCGCGCACTTGCAAAATGTGGAATGTCCTCCCCGCGAAGGTCTTTCCGAGGAATTACAATATGGAGCGTTTTAAAAAAGGCATCTACTCATATCTCTTTGGGTTGGCAACGCATCGACAACATTTCTAATGTTGCAGGTGTCCATAGGCGGCGGTGAGCTTACCATCAGGCAAGCCGCATGCTTGTTTGCCTCTCTATTATATAAAAAAAAATTTTATGGCATATATAAGTATAATAGTAAAATAATACTAAGTATAATGTAATGTGTATGTAGTATATAATATATATATTAAGTATAATAGTAATCATTAATTTATTATTTTATTTAATAAGATACCCATAATGTTATACAAGTATTGATTGGTTCTGCAAAGTAATTTAACATGGTTATAGGTTTGACATTATGGGGCCCATAAAAATATTATATTCGGTTTTTTTTCTATTCCGTTCCAGTTTTTAATATATATATTCCTATCCTTTTAAATACTAAATTTTCCAATATTAAAAATGTTAGAGTTGTTGTCAGACCTCTATTTCTATTTAATTATACAGTAAATAAGCAGATAATTATCGTAAATCTTTTATTTATTGCTTATTAATCACCGAATCCATACCAAATATTTTATGGTAATCTAGATTTAAAAAGTCTTCGCTAAAGCTCTAGGTATTTGTCAACGCCAACGCACTCATATAATATATATGATTTTGCTTGTGAATGACGATTTGTGATAAAATAAAAAAGTAATAAAACCTGAAGAAAAGTTAGCTTTGGTAGCTTAGTGGTATCCGCGATCGCACGTCACCGGTCGTGGGTTCAAATCCCAACAATGAGCTTGATTGATTGATTGATTAACTCTTTATTGTTCACACCATGAATTACACAGAAATAATGTAATAAACTTAAATATTGGAACAAGTGGCGGCCTTATTGCTAAAAGCAATCTCTTCCAGGCAACCTTTGGATGGAGAGGATATAAAAAATGCAAAGAAGACGGGGTGTGCAAGAAAAGAAAAGTGTGTGAAATCATAAACATAAATACCATAATTATTCCAACATTTAAAAAAAACATACTATTACTTAAAAAGCCTAAGCTTGTTTGTGCTGCCGGTGAAATAAAACAAAGGAAAATTGAAGGAGAAAAATTGCAAGGAAACCAAATCAGGTACTCTCTAGTAGTCGACTGGCTAGCAACCAGACGTAAGTTGACAGTCTGTTGCCATTCCCATTCCAGGATGCAGTATTTATTGTCATTGACTACACACTACCTAACATCATGTTTTTTTTAAATACAATCTAGTAACAAGACGAGCAAGACGTTCGCCTGGTGGTAAGCGTTACGCCTGTCATTAACAGTAGCAGTGCTAGAATTGTGAACTTGCGACCATAATCCTGCGCCGCACTGCATTGCGGTCGTCACCCTGAGATATTAGATGTTAAATCTCTTCATACCCAGTAATTTATCTGGTAACATTGCCCTTCAAACCAGAACACAGTAATGCTTTCACACTACTGCTTGGCGATTGAATAACTGGCAAAGGAGTGGTCTTCCCCAGGCGGACTCTGCAGTAGAGTTCTACCACTACAAAACATACAGATGTGAATAAAGTGTGGTCAAAAACCTAGAAAAAATGGCCTGATAAAAAAAGATATCCGGCTTGGCGATCGCAGAATGCTCACCACCGTTGGCCGATACCGTCTCGGTTATTGTCACGCAAAAACGGCTGAATGGATTTAGATGTTTGGTATAGAGGTAGCTTATACCTTGGAATAACACAAACCACGGGTGAAACCGCGGGGCACAGCTAGTAAAAATATTAACAAAAGGCCAGATAAGATAACTATAATTATATTGCTATAATTATCATAACATTATCATTAACAGCTAGAAAACGTCCACTGTTAGACGAAGGCCTTAACAGGAGGGGCTGCCATAATCCCCAGCCCTCCCCCGGGAGGGGTTGCAGGCGGCTTGGGGACCGTAGAATGCTCATCACAGTTATTCTGGATGCAGTTTTGACGTAAGACATCCCCAGTTTTTTTTAATGATTGACTGTTGCTTTTGGTCTTATATGGCCTTTACAGCGTCACCGGACTTTAGGCAAGCGCAAATAGCGCTAAACCTAGTTTAGGTTATAGGCGACTATCTCAAGGGCACCTCAGACGGTACGAACCTCGGCTTGGCCGTCGCCGGGAGTGGCGTCAAACTTGCCCTGGCACCCCAAAAGGGTGCCCTGGGGCCCTAGTAGGTTGATCTGGTTGACTATTTGGAGAGAATCTAACCGATCTTCTGACAGATCTAGGGAGTCCTATACCTCGTGTTTGTGTGCCTCTGGTAACCGGCACCTATACCAAAAACGGAATACTTCCTGTTGCTAGGAGTGGTCGGATCGGATACATACCCAGTCCAGGTCCATAATAACTGTTATTATATTCACCTGGTAATTTCCATTACTGGCGACTGTCGGAGGGGGGAATCTCGCCCCGTACCCCTGCGCCGGCCCCCCGTGATACAGGGTGTTATTATTCGCGTCTCTCGTAGTCGCTGCCGTGTACGTCGACTTGCAATTTTGGGACATTGTATACCCTGAAATTGTATAAATTATAATATTTAAATACATTCATAATTCTATATACTCGTATAATTTGATCTTGTGATGGAAAAGTTTAAGAACATCACGACAAAGTTAAAGAGTGACATAATATTTACTTTAAAAAACTCTTATATCTATTTAAAAACTCCTAAAAATGTTGATTAAAGGCCTAAAAAAATATTATATATGAGAGGTGTCATCTAAACAATTTATAAATAAAATACAAGACAAATTGCACTGCAACAAAAACCAACATCCACAAAGCTAATAAAAATTATAAATAATAACAGTTATAAATATAACTACGCATTTTTTTTAAATAACAGTTAAGTATAAATAAGTGTGTGCTCTAAATACTACTCCACATAAATGGAAACATAATATTATTCACGCCAAACCCACAATCCACATCCATTCATCCAAAATGCCATCCAAACAACCCAATAACTGTGCAAATGTAAAAATAAAAAACTCATTAAAAATCACGGCCATCAAGAAACGAGCCACGAAAAAAAATTTACAAAACAAAACAAAAACTCGATACCGCAAACCAGTCGGGTGGTAATTAAAAAAAACTGGACTGACCGAAACTGTAGGATTCGTTACAGTTAGTAACAGTAAAGTGTAACACGACACTGACAATTAAAGATGCTGCGGGTGATAAGGGAGAGGAGATTGGCAATCGATGAGACTGCGAAATATATCGATGTATATTTTTTTGGGTTAATGTGTACAATGTTTACATTCCTATATATATGGATACCAATTATATCGTTGCACAGATTTCACAGCAGCCGATTTGGTCATAACCGATTTTATCGCGATACCAGTGAACGCCAAAATTATTTAGAAATGACAAAAAAGAAATGGAATACATACAAATCATAAAGACTACTTGATATTGGCACTATGATACAATTGAAGAATAAAGAAGAATACAATAGAATACAAATGAAAATGAAAAAATCTCTGTAAGAGTAAAAACAATTATAACTATGCTACAAAATGTTCTGCTTCCATATCATGACAATTGAACACTAAAGACCTAGGAAAATGACTAACGCCCGCGCGCGCTATGACCTAGTGGCATTGAGCTCATATCTAAAGAGTCACAATCTCTAAGTAAGAACAGTCAAAAAACGTCCGAGCGGCGTTGTAAAAAGATAAAGATAAAAATAACTTTATTGCCAATAATATATATATACGTAAATGTTATATATAGGTATATACGTAAATGCTAGACATAAAAGTGAACAATAATTAAGTATAACACACATAACCTACACACCAAACCAAAAAAAAAATTTTTTGTGTCTTACCTGTACATACCTATACGTTCATATAGTTCACAATTGATTGAATTTAGACGCTATGTCGCTTGTATAGTGTTCAATGTATGCTTGGGCGCTTGTGCGTTATCGTAGTTCAAGTCGTTCACAAAGTCAGTGCACTGCATAGCGTGCGCCGAGTTTTGGTGCGGACATTTTTTTTGCACGTTTGTGACTCTATAGATATTAGCTCAATGCCTAGTGGTAAAAAATCCCATACCTCCCTGTACCGACTAGGTCAAATAATGTTATGTGTCTTGACACTTTTTTACACAAGACATTCAAAGGGGCTGCTCGCTATAGACCTGGGGCCTTATTGTTGAACCGTACGCAAGAGTTGCGCATGCGAGTGGAGCTGACCTTCGAACGATATTGTTTGGAATAAGGTTGAATATCGTTTGAAAGTCGGCTCCGCTCGTATGCGCAAGTTTGCGTACGATTCAAAAATAAGGCCCCTAAACCGTTATCAAATCGAAATCTCTACTGCTCATACTTTGCACCCTACACCCAGGCGCCTAATTTTTTTGGCGGACCATCGGAATGGATTACCCATTTTCCTCGCCGCCGACATAGAAGAATGTTGTTTTATCTGGAGCACTTATAATTTGAGTGGTCATTTAAATACGCCTTTATTAACTACCGGTTTTGAGCGACGCCTCGGGTGTTACGTTACAAAAAACTGGTGCAGTCAGATGCTGATGGATTTGCATTGAGAGACTCATTTTGACCAGAGTTTTGTAGACAAATTATTGAGAATCATGGTTCACAAACCGATATATTTTCTTTTTTTGTAGGCAAGTTAGTCATGTATGTTGACCAATTACGTATTTGTATACTACGTATAGTAAGTATTAACTTAGATAATTCAATTAACTTGAATCATCATCATCACCTATTTTCCACCCACTGCTGAGTAAAGTTCTCCTTCAGATTGCCACCTTGTGCCAGTCTCGTCCACTTTGGTCTCGACTTTACGAGTTGAATATTTAACAGAATTATATTAGTTGGAAATAGGTTTGCGAGTGATCACACAACCTCTGTTGCTAAGCAATGCGTTCTAGGCTCCACGAATGCGTCAAGAGCTATCAGTTTTGCGACAGATATGACAGCTACCACTTCACCCAATACGCTGTATTGGCTACGTCAGTGACTAGTTCTCTGGCAAATTACTTCTTTCCGGATACGACCCCTTCTTGGGCATGCGTTTTCCTTAATTCTTTGAGGTACCAACTTAAACTTAAAGTCGTTTTACTCGAAGACTTCGGTCTATTTCAGTTAGATTATTTATTTGTAACTGTAAGTCGTCGAAGATCCTTGAGAAAAAAATCCATTCACAGATTTATTATTATATATTGATTAGCTACAGCTTTTACACCTCCCAGCTGATGTCTGATCACTTAATATTCAGGTAGGTATCAAACATATGATGTAGCAACAAGAAATTAAAGGCTGACTCAGTTTCACTCCAGTTTTAAATCTGCGATCATAAAAAAATAAACTACATTATACCGGATTTCTGAAAGCGCTCGGTAACCGCGAATCACCTTGAAAGGGTCCACTTGGCGAATTTAATACATTTTAAAGCAATTATAAGTACGTATTCCGCAATCTTAATAATTCGTTTGATACAATTCTCGCTCTTTTTGGACAATAAGGACAGATACATGTAATTAAATTAAACTGTTTTGTCGATAAAATGGAGCGATATCAAGAACACGCGGAATTGTACTGTAGACTACTTTTAAAAATATATCTTTAACGGAATATGTAAATATTATAATGTGTTATTAAGGTATTACGAGGTGCTTTCGATACGAAATATCGCATGCTGGAGCCTAAGGAAACAAAACATCGGATGACGTCAATCATTATAATATAAATATGTTAATTAGACTTGTAGTCTACTAGACATAGGCTTGTAACAGACTTTTATAGGCTTTACTTCAAAAAAGTATCTTTGAACAATGCTATCAGTGGCTTCGACTATACAATACAATACAATACAACTTGATTGCACACCAGAAATATAGAACAACTTACAACTAATGAGGGTACATTATTTGGCAGTACAAGGGGCGGCCTTATCACCTTAAGCGATTTCTTCCAGGCAACCTTTGGATGGACTGGACAAACGAACGAAAATGCAATTTGGTCGGTGGTGTACATAATATAAAAAATATTATAAATTAATATTGCAAATTAAAAAAAAAAGGTACTATATGGTTAATTACTATTTTGACTATAGATAGGACCGGAGATGTGTTCGGAGAAAAACTGGGGCCGTACCGTAAGCCGCTTATTGCGGGACCGAATAGGCTCAGCTGCGACGCTGCGTGACTGAGAATTTTATTGTCCGCAATACGGTTCGCGATCGTGCAGTGTCAGCAGCTGAGCCTATTCGGTCCCGCAATAAGCGTTCATGATACGGCCCCTGTAATGAGTTCGATACCTACTTGATGGTGATGGGATGTTTCGATATAGATAATAGTTTTTTTTAATTCTGATCCAGAGAAAAGAGGTTTCTATGAGTTATAGTTAAGCGTACGTGTAGTACTAGGTAGTATGTCGACAACCACAAACCTGTGCCGCAAACCATGCAGCATGTAGTATGTAGTCCTTATTTAAAATGTTCTCCTGTGTAAACCGACTTGCCTCATATAACAAACATGTTATAATAATGGGCAATACAGAATCTGAATCTGAACCTTCTTTGAATATAGCAAAATACCTACGCAGATGCTTTTTTAACTAGAGCTGCTATAGAATTGCCATTTCAGGCATTGCTCACCTCATTACCTCACCAGTTACGGAAGCGCTTTAAAATATCTGGTTGTTCGATCCCACATGGATCACTAGTCTCATAGAGTTTAGATATTTCTCAGTCAGATTTTATAACTTCAAAGGAGTTTAAAGGACCTGGAGGACCTGCCAACGTTCTAATGTCGTTTTTGTATTTATTACGCTCGTTCTTAAGTGTACACCGTACAAACTCTTTACAATTTTATTACACGATTGCCCAAAATAAGGAGTATAACGTTTTCAGGGTTCATGTAACCTATATGGTTGAGTTTCTTTATTCTAGTTTAGAAAAATATGGACTAATAATTAAAAGTAAAGTTTATAATGATGTACAGACAATTATCCAAGTTGAAGAGGAACTGAGCAAAGCGAAGAAGAGACCAATTGCAAATGCTTCCATGAAAGCTTCAGAAGATTTTGCAGCAGCGGCTCGACCGCGGCACACCTAAAACTCTCCGGTGCAGCAGTTTACGTATGGAATTCGGCAAAGTTCAGCTGTCGTTCGGGTTGTAGCAAATAGTAACTTAGGTATTTTCTATTTATAGCCTTGTTCTTTTAGCTCAAACTTGTTATTTATTTGAGTAAAATATGCCACTATTTTCGCATTGCAAATAAGGCGTGCGATTTTCTCTGTTTCTTAAATTGATGACAAAATTTAATTTCAATCAATATGATTGGATTGCTGCACATCTGCTATCACCTCCACTTGTCTTTCACATCATCACCTCATCAGCCAGAAGATTTTCACTACTAGACGAAGGCGTCCCCCTTGGAGGGGCTGCCATAATCCCCATACTTGGCAGGCGGCTTGGGGATCGCAGAGTGCTTATCACCGTTAACCGAGAGGAAGCTGTTACCCATCCTCCGATGGTTCTGGATGCAGTTTTAGGACATACCCAGGTCCACTTGTCCACTTGTTGTGACTGTGACTGTTATTCGTCTAATTGTCTTTGCTTCAATGTAGAATCGAAATATCAGAACACTCCTTCATATCACGATTTTGAACCAGTAGCCCCACATGATCGCTATTTATGTCAAGCATACTATAATTTATTCTAGGTCGCTATAACACGGACATCCTACGGTCGAGCATGCCGGACCTGCCTCCTGCCGGATGTAACAAGCAGGACTTTGGGAAAAACGTTGCTCATATCTACTGTGTCACCCGTATAACAACATTCACTTTAATCAATTCATTTTCCTATAGTTATCTTATAGACTAGCTGCTGCTGCACCCGCACCGGCGTCTCCACAGAGCATTTGTTTCTTTCGGGAAAAGTAGCTAATGTAACTCTCCGAGTTTTCAGACTTATATTTTAAAATTTATTTTTGATATTATTTTTGGAAAAATGCTAAAAATCAAAAATATTTATAATTTAACGTTTTCAATAAATTCATAGAAGCTTTTTGACCGACTTTGTCCAAGGAGGACGTAAGGGACATTTGTACCAAAAGGCCACAAGCTTATGGGAAATGTTTAAAGCCTTCAGAGATGACTCTTCTATAGTAATTATTGTGATTTATTTTTATCTTCTATCTATAACTATAAAAGGCTATGTCCTGACTGACTGACTGACTGACATATAGACAACGTACAGCCCAAACCGCTAAACGTAGAGACTTGAAATTTGGAGGGTATGTTTTTGGAGAGGTGTTAACGCCCACTAAGAAAGGATTTTTCGAAAATCAACCCCGAAGGGGGTTAAATGGGGTGTTAAAGTTTGTATGAAACTTTTTATTCTCTGGTTCGATTGATACAAAACTTGGTATACATATTCTACTACAAAACTAAGAAGATACGGGTGTCACTGTTTTTTCAAAATCAGCTCCCGTTAGTATAAAAAAAAAACTAAGTTTTAGTGATAGTACGTTTGTTTCTCCTTAACTTTGTAACGGCTGTACATATTAAAATGAAATTTGGTATAGGGATGGGGATAGATGTGGGGATGGGGGTGGGGGTGGGGATGATACTGGGAACGGAGACGGGACGGAGATCGGCATGTTAATATTAAGATTACAATTGGTATCGGGATGGGGATGGGGATGGGGTGGGGATGGGTGGGGATTTGGTGGGGACAGGTGGGGATGGGATGCGGATGTGGATGAGGCTGGGAACGGGGATGGCCGTGTCCATATTAAGATGAAAGTTGAAATCGGGATGGGGGTGGGGATGGGATGGGGTTCGGGATGGGGATGAGAGAGGGAACGGGGATGTGGACGGGGATGGGCGTGTTCATATTAAAATGACATTTGGTATCGGGATGGGGATGGGGAAGGGGGCGCTTATAGGGATGAGGCTGGGAATGGGGACGGGGATGGGCGTATTTATTGGTCGGCTGAACAGATGGAGCTGCATTTTTGGATAGGTAGTTATAGCATAAGGTTCGGAAACGGACATAGGCTATTTTTTTGTAGGTCCACGCAGACGACTGTTTGACGGACATAATTATTATAGATACTGTACAGCCTAAGCTGCTAAATTATTTTTAATATTAAATTAACTTACTTTTAAATGCCTGAACTAAATTTTGAGTGGTGTAAACTTACACTCAGCTCAAGCTGTGGTAGCTTCAGTGAGATCAAGCTCGACTCACATTCTTGGGGTCGCGGGTTCGAACCCGGGCGAGCCCGTTCCAATTAGTTCTTTGAAACGTACGCATGGATAATATCACTGGCTTTTCGGTGAAGGAAAACATCATGAGGAAACCTTCATATTTCAGGAGAAGAAATACGATAGTGTATGTGAATCCGCCAACCTGCACTGGGCCAGCGTAGTGAATATGGCCCAATCAGGGTAGGCCGATATACCATTAGTGTTAAGGGCTGATGCAGAGAAACGCACACTCAGCAACGATTTTGAAAAATTCGCAAGGGGTTCAATGTATCATTAAAATACCATTTTGCCGAAACCATTCATTTAAGGCTGTTAAGTTTTTTGACTTAAGTGATAAGATAAAATAAACATATTTCAGAATTTTCAAACAATTTCAAAACTGGAAGGCCACGGGTCAGTTTTTCATTTGAAAAAAATGTTATATTTATAGATTAGCTAATCGAGTGTTTATGCGTAAGAAGATAAATATTTTAAGCACATGTACTTGATCCGGTGCACGCACCAAGCACAACGCTTTCGAAACGTCCATCCCGCGTCGGCTCAGATACGTTAAAACCCGAGTATGACGCGCTGTACCTCGAGCGCGCCCCACTCCAACCCACACCGAGTCTACCTAAGCGATCAGTGCAGCACTGTATTTTATCGAAGTTTCGTAATTCTTCCGATATTTTGGTAATCTTTTTACGTTCTTTGTTATCATACTTTTTCTGCTTAAGCTTATTTCATTTCATTGACTCTGTTGATACGGTATGCAATAATGATGATGCTGTAAACTATCCAGTTGAGTTTTTAAATTCATTAAGACCAGCGGGGCTACCATATCAGAGGCTTATCCTGAAGAAAGGTACACCCGTCATACTCCTTTGGAATTTAAGACCACCCAAATTGTGTAATGGAACCAGGTTACAAGTAAAAATGCTGCATCGTAATCTGGTTGAGGCCATCATTTTGACTGGGTGTGCCCATGGCGAAACAGTGTTTGTGCCGCGTATTCCCATGATTCCCAGTGACTTACCTTATGACTCCAAAAGGCTTCAATTTCCTCTAAAAGTTTGTTTTGCCATGACCATCAATAAGGCTCAGGGTCAAACTTTAAAATACGCTGGTATTGATTTAAGGCAGGACTGTTTTTCGCATGGTCAGTTCTATGTGGCTTGCTCGCGAGTTAGCTCCCCTGAAAGCCTGGCTATTTTAGCACCTTCCAACAAAAAAATCAAAAACGTTGTCTACAAAGAAATATTGTAATCTTTCGGGTCAAAGGCCCCGGCAACTATAGCGTCATTAGCAGACATTTTTAGGGTTCCGTAGTACTACGAGGAATTCTTATAAGTTTGTCATGATCTGTCTGTCTGTTTAAAATTCAACAAGACGGCTTTGTTTTGAAGTAAGTATTGCAAATGCGACATGCCAAATTTGGACATCCTCAAGAAAACTTAAAGACTTGCAAGCGGCTTGGAAAAAATGCAATAATATACGTATTTTAGTGATTCAATTGAGTTGGGCCCCGATTTAACCGAATTCCAGTATTCAACATTACTACGCGGGCAAAGCCGCGGGCAAAAACTAGTTATATTATTAAAATTATAAAACTTAATAGTGTATATATTTTAACACGAGACTATTTTGACTTTAGAGTCGACAACGGCAATGAGTTTGTGTATAGAAAGCGACCAGCAGACATTTATACATTACTGGCAATGAGTTTGTACAATTTGTAAAAAGATAAAACGAAGATGCGGTCACCGATAGAGCACGCTTGCTTAAAATTTAATTTGTATTTGTTGGAAAAGAGCTCCTGTATGCACCACAATAATAATATAAATATAATTAATAAAGATGTATAAATATACATCTTTTGTTATTTTTTTGTTTTCTGATAATGATTTATTAATGTTATTTTTTATAGATAGAAGCTCTCAATCAAAAACCCATTTCTATCATGAATCTATTCCCACTAGCTCTATTGGTTGTTACATTGATAGAAATAGTTGGACTTTGTCTAAGTAGTTCCATTACAAAGTACCGAGTAGCACCTTATTACTTAGCCGGCACTTGTTACGTACTTACTCACTATCTTATTAGATTGCAGTAACGGTGAAATCCGGATGCATGACCCATTGCTCCGGATTGCGACCGGTCCGGCATCTATTTGTCTATTGATGTTCTATGGCTATTGCACTTTATTCGATAATATAACCGTTTCGCGGTTTCACGAAGTTTCGGTCGGAACCCTTCACCTTTCACACATATATATCGTAGCTTATTAATATTTTAAACATTTCTTCTCTAATTTGATCTGTTTTTAAATGTATCGGGTCTAAGTCCTCGTTTAGTCCCCGAGGTACCATTGACTTGCACCATCGATAGTGCAGATGCAACGAATTAGTGTATTTGCACCCCGTATGCACCATTAACTTGCACCACCAATGGTGGGGATGCAATTGCTTTGTATCGTTTGCACCATTCAAATTAATACAATTACCAAAAAAAAAAAAAAAAACGTTCATCGATCTTGGACAAAATGTATGGAACAGCTGTTTTTTTTCGTGATTTCAGGGTTTGCCCCATAGTAAAAGTTGTTCATAATGATGAGTACAATGATATCCTAGAAGGATAACAGTGTTCAAACTAACACCCTGTAAATAATTTTCTTTCTAATACGTAATACAATGTGTTTGTACGTTTTTATGTCATTAAATAAAGAAGGGAACCGCTGTCGGAAACGGAGACAGGTGAAAATGCTGACACTGAACAACGGTAATTTTTTGATAGTAGACAATGGGTTCGATCCCAAAACATTTATGTGACGAACATAGATGTTTGTTCTGTAAAAAAATCTACTACCTAAAAAGTGAATGCAAAAACTTATCTAACATTAGGTAGATCTAGGAATTCCCCACATAGCGGTGTTCCGATTCTGACGAACCCGGAAGTGGTTGAACTACCGTTACACATGTCATGTGGTTTGGCTTTTAGATGTTGTTTACGAATATGACGCTCGGGCCAGTTTTTTGGCGCACTAGAGCGACCAATGACCAGCTATGAGGAGCAGATTAAAATTTGCCTTGAGCATCGCTTCTTGCGAGAGTGTACGTCACGGCATTTGATGTCACAGATACACATACAAGAAGGGTTCTAAGTTCGATATTACCGCGCGCAGCTATCTCGCTCGCGCATTTCAATAGACTGCCTTATAGCTCAGTTGGTAGCATGACTGCCTTCAGAGCAGTGGGGTGTGGGTTCGAACCCCACCCAGGGTAAACATTTATGTGACGAACATAGTGTTTGTTCTGTGTCTGGATGTATTATTAGTACGTATTTACAATAAAATAAAAAGTATATAAGTATTCTATCAACTATTTGGTTTCCACATTACAAGCTTTGCTTAGTTTGGGACTAGATGGCGCTGTGTGAAAAATGACCACCGGTAATAAATTATAATGGAAAAAAAAGTTAAATCACTGAATATAAAATTATGAAAATCGTAATAAGTTAAATTGCTGAGTTTTTTTAAAATTAAATTAAATAAATAAATAAATTAAATTGTTTGAGGTTCTTTAATACGCGGTTATTTATGTTTTTTTGGCCTGGATTTGCCCACTGAGTCTTAAAACGTGGCCTACGTTTTTTAAATAATTTTAGCAAGATAACTTTTTACTTCATCAGCTAGAAGATGTCCACTGCCGAACGAAGGCACACTGTACGACAACCGGCCATTTACATCCACCGCGTACCTGTTGCCCTGAGTTTCAGTGTCCTTGGTCCACCTAAGCTGCGTCTTATATCATTTTTAAAATTGCCTGGCTAATATTATGGATGGATCAGATGCCAGATGAAAACAAAGAGGTAAACAATTACAGGAGACACATTTTATTTTTCTTAGTGACCCTTACTAAAACTTCGAGTGCACTGAAAGTTGTCTAAAAGACGCCCGAGAGAAATGAGCTTGTATGGAGTATCTTAGTTATTTTTATGCGTCTGAAAACTTGACATTGACGGACAGACTGTAGTTGTACCTACCTATTATTATGCTAATTATTATTATTGTTATGCTTGGAGGATCTAGCTCTTTTTCTGAGTTAAGCAAGAAATAAAAATAAAAATAAAATTACTTCTACTTATTATTACTACGCTAGAGCTAGGTGCGTTTCGTAGTTTTACCTATTTTTCCAATCTTTCTGATTTTTTATTATTAATGTATTCTATGTTTGTTTAAAAAGCTGAGTTACGACATTGATCAAGCTTTAATACCACATGCAATGAAAAAAAAACAAAGGTGACAAAGGGTAAGAAAATACCAAAGCTATGCATTTGTGTCAAATAACACAAATCCCTAAGACTCAGTATCCGAAAATCCCGTTTTTGGATCCTATCAACAAAAACTCGTAAAAACCGTAATTGCTCAAGATCTAAAGCAATCCCCGTGGTCTATTCACACGAGATAAGTGGCAATCGATACTTGCGGGAGATTTCGTTTAAGATAAATTGGTGGCAGCCCTAAGTTTATTAACGTGCTGGCAGGAGTAACTGCGAAATGTAGACTTAAGGGATCAGC
Organism: Erannis defoliaria; assembly: GCA_905404285.2. Lineage (NCBI taxonomy): Eukaryota > Metazoa > Arthropoda > Insecta > Lepidoptera > Geometridae > Erannis > Erannis defoliaria. The sequence goes on from FR990076.1 coordinate 1,699,108, forward strand.
GAAAAGAGAATATTTTTGTGTGCTAGGCATTGCACTCCTAGATTATAGATGCGTCAAAAGAGGTACGCTACCTCCTCTTCACTATCGGCGATGAGAGAAAGAGAGAGCTAGATCCTCCAAGGCGATGCCTTACACGTGTGATCGCCTGTGATCGTCGGTCATCGCGAGGTAATCGTCACGATCATCGTACAAGCATCCACACAATTTTATAAATTAGACAAAAAGTTGTGAAAACTCAATCAAACGATATAAAAAATATATATACGAATTTGAAAGCAAAATACGCAATTTTTCGTTTGCATGGATTAGATAATTATTTTCCAGGTATCTTGATAAAACCAAATTACTGAACCGATTTTGATCAAATTTCTATGAGACGAATCTGAAAGTATATTCTTTTAAATTTTTTTTTTCAAAATATGCTCATATGACGGAGTTATGAGTTAACAAACATTAAAAACAATACAAACGAATTGAGAACCTCATACTTTTTGAAATTGGTTAAAAATAGAAGAAGAGAAGTTGATAGTGTTTGAAAATTCATCGTAATAGAACAAAGTAAATATGTGTTTATATTTGGGATTCCATGTTTCTGGGTGGTTCTGTTAAAGCTCTATCTATTTTCATTATCAGCCAGGAGACGTCCACTGCTGGACGAAGGTTCCCCCTTAATAGGGAGAGGTTGCCATAATCCCCACGCTTGGCAGGCGGCTCGGGGATCGCAGAATGCTCACCAAGAGGAATGTTACTCAAGAGAACGCTGCTGCCCGTCCTCCGGCGGTAAAGATAATAGTATAAAATAACATTATAGAAACCAGCCAAAAACGAGCCGGGTTCGCATTTAGGATTCCGCAGAGAACCAAAGAAAATTAGTGATCCAAATAATTTATATGTACGATATGTATTTGTGCCCTGCTACGGAACCATTGGACCTGGGTATGTCCTGAGTGGGTCCTTAAACTGCAACCAGACCCACCGGAGGACGGGCAGCTGGGTTCTTTTGGATAACGGTGGAACATTCCCCAAGCCGCCTGCCAAGCGTGGGGATTATGGCAACACCCCTCTATTGGGAGGCCTTCGTCCAGCAGTGGACGTCTTATGGCTGACGACGACGGAACCATCGGTGAGTAAATTCGACCCATACTTGGTAGTTTTTTGTCTGGTTTTATTCCAAAGCTGGTTAGATATTTGATTATTAATGGTTGTGTTTTTAAACGCGTTTCACAAAACCGCTACCCGCTGCAACTATAACCATGCAACATTTAGGTACCCGCTCCAACTATTTCGTCCCACCATTCAGAAGATAAATACGTTGGTGTCAGCCCTATACGGTAGCGTGTGCTTTAACGGCCCAGGGTTGCCACCTAATCACTGTAAATAATGAAGGTAAAGCCCTTAGTTTGCATTTTTCCCGCGCCTTTTTAACACAATGTGAAATTGGTGCTCATATAAATGTAGGTACTAGAGTAACATGCTTCTAAACACAATACGCATAATACATAATGCATAAGTTTCTATGGTAAAAGAAAAGGTTGACTATACATGTATAGCTTTGTGTATATTTTCCAAAAAGGGCAACTTAATTAATGTATTGTTGTAGGTACTGCATCATCATCATCAGCCCGGAGACATCCACTGCTGAACGAAGGCTTCCCCCTTAGACCGCCACACTGTACGACAACCTGCCATTAGCATCCACCGGTTGCCCGCGACTTTTACAATTTCGTCGGTCCACCTAGTGGGAGGCTTTCCTACGCTGCGTCTTCCGGTTCGCGGTCGCAACTCAAGAACCTTTCTTCCCCATCGGTTGTCAGTTCTTCGAGCGATGTGGCCTGCCCATTGCCACTTCAACTGGCAAACCCTGCGAGCTATGTTGGTGACTTTGGTTCTTTGGCGAATATCCTCGTTCCGGATTTTGTCGCGCAAAGTAACTCCGAGCATAGCTCTCTCTCCATTGCCCGTTGCGTGACTCTGAGTTTCTCCAAAAAGCCAGCAGTTAAAGAGCACGTTTCAGTTCCATATGTCATCACTGGCAACACACACTGGTTGAAGACCCTTGTACTGCAGGTACTGTAGCTCTCGAGTACCTAGTATCCGCAATGGGCTTGCGTAGAGCGGGCCCATTGCGGATTGGCTTTTGGATTCCTATTACATATAGGACAAAATGATTCAGGTTTCCTGACGACGTTTACCTTCAGCGAAAAGCCAATGGTATGGTTTTTAAAATAGCACGTTTAGGCCGGAATGACGCTGAATAGGGCGTGATATTGCATACACAACATGTGAAAAGCAATAGGTTTTAAAACGCATTATTATTTTATTATCAAAAATCAACATTTGCTGGCAAACATTTTTCTAAATCCTACGGAGTGCGAGACGAGAAAGATGTTCGCCTGGTCAGTATCATGCCTGCGCATAACAATAGCAGTGCAGAATTAAGAACGTGCGAACAAAATTCTGCGCCGCACTGCACTGCGCTCATCCCTGAGATATTAGATGTTGAGAAGTGACGATAATGGTAAAAGAAAGAAAAAAATAAGAAAATCTGCTACTAGTATTATTCGTTCTCTTTAAGTGTGCCCCGTCCTAGAATGCATTGTTGATTGCTATCAGACAGGGTGTGGTTAAACGCAAACCTCCTCTGTTTTTTTTTAATAAGAGTCGTTCTGCATTTAGTATTTCTGCGTTTTAGTCTGTCTGCGTTTTAGTCTGTCTGCATTTTAGTCTTTCTGCATTTTAGTCTTTCTGCATTATAGTAGTTCTGCCCCTTAGTAGTTCTGCCCCTTAGTCTTTTTGCTTTGTAGGCTGTCTAATCATAATGGGAAATTGAGTAGGTCACACATAAGCACTCACTCACACATTCGTTGGTATGATACCCTCGCAAATAGAATTACTTTGTCCAAAGAAATCTATGCCGCACGCAAATGCGGTTTATTCAAGCGGTACAAGTATTCATATTGCTTAGTAATTTGGATCCATTGCATATTTTATTAAGCAATTTGGTGATGCAACATTGGATCGGTCTGTACTATCTGGTAATGATTAAGGTCTAGACTGACCGTGATTAGGTCAAATGGTCAGGTTTAACGGACATCTGCAAAGCGTAGACACTAACTAAAAAAGAGGACCTTAATATCCTCGTGACTGAAGTGGTGGACCTGGGTATGTCCTAAAAATGCATCCAAACCCACCGGAGGACGAGCAGCGTCCTTCGGTTAACGGTGGTAAGCATTCTGCGAGCCCGATGCCGCCTCTCAAGCGTGGGGATAGAAGAAGATATCTATTCACTCAGACCTTAAAAAGATCTATATTAGTTATATCTCTAACGAAACAAGGAAATAGGCAGATTGTTGAATTTTTGAGCTAGACAACTCAGGAATGTAGAATCAAAACGTTTTGTGTGCCTTTTTGTTGATTACCTATTTAGCTTCCGTTATTAGGTCCATCGTATTGCTGTTCAAAATAGCAATGCAGCCATTTGGCAATGTATGCTGGCAGGTTTGAGCTTTTGGATTGTTTTGGACTTTAGGTAACTTCAATCAATGAAATGTAGCTCAAATAAGTAACAAAATGTCAGCGCATGAATCACAAATGACATTGACCTTCGACTGACAAAGAAAGCTGAAGATTAATCAAGTTTACCTGTGCTCAGTCAGTAGTCTATAAAGTGGTGCTTAATAAAGTTTATTAGTAGTTTGTAAATATAGTAGCTACCTAAGTATAGTTTGATATGTGAAAGTCCGTCTGCTATTAGTTTTCTGCGTGTCTGTACAAATTATTCAAAATTAGCGGTATTGTCTTCTAATTTCATGGGACCGATTCGAGCGGGATCAGTTGTACACCAGAGTCATGACCTCTGAAAACTGCAGTTAATTGCATTGTATGTTTTATTTAGCACTTAAATTATAACTTTACTTTTTAAAACTACGTAGCGATAGAAATAGATATAAAGATTAACTCTTTTTTTCTAACACAAAAAATCAAGGAAATGAAGCAAATACTTGCTAATTATTTTTTCATCGTCATTAATTCATCATTGCCCGTCTTAAAGCATCTTGAATTGTCTGACACAATTTTACAAGCTATATTTTTATGTTTGATAGATAAGGCGTCTGACCACAGCTCGTCTTATGTGAGAACGTCGTCGCGTCGTGGGGTGGGATAAGTCAAAAACACCTGCTTAGAAAATTTATTTTGCATTTTGTTAGATCGTTTCTACAGCTGTAATTTCTAATTACTGCAATACAAGAGAAAAATACCACTATAAACTACGTCATTCGTAATGGGTTCCACTTTCTAGGTTCATGGACCTAGACTAGACTTTCTCTAGGTCTAGTGATGCGACCGCTGGCGCTGCTACATAATTATAGTTGGCTAGATTTCTATCTAGACTTTACGTGACGATCGCCCAATGCTAAGTTACTGACGATCCGGTCAGTTTTAAGATGTGTGACCGTTGGTATTGGTTCCTATCGCAAAAACTTTTATTAGTAATGATATCATCATCAGCCCGGAGACGTCTACTGCTGAACGAAGGCCTCCCCCTTAGACCGTCACACTGTACACAGCTCAGCTTCAGCTGTGCTGTGCTATTATACCGGCTTTTTTATAATTCAAAAAATAACAAGGGCACGTGCCCCAAGAAAAGTTTTTTATGCTTTACAGGCTAGGTGCTTTTAGGTGACCACATATCACCTTATCTTATACAATACAATAGTTTATTAATAACATTGAAGTTACACATTCAAATTTCATTAAGTATGGCACAAAAAATAATAACATAATAAAATGAAATAATTATAAAATAAGGTTAATAATCTCTTATTTTAAAATAACCTTCAATGTCATAAAACAAATTCTCTTGTAACCACGCTCTGAGCTTGGTTTTGAAGCACGCGGTGGAAAGAGCATCCCGAATGGAAGCTGACACCTTTGTAAATTTGGGCCCCAAAATACACTGACCTCTCCGACTTGACGAGATGGTGCGACGGGGTTATCAGTTGGTATTTATTTTTATAGCTTCGTAAATCTTACGTGCTGTGAACGCCCCTACGTTGGAACGTTTCTAGGTTATACGCTATATGATTCAAGATATAGGTGCATTCGTCAATCCACGCTGGGCCAGCGTCGTGGACTTTGACCCGATCACCTTTCGAGGGTAGGTCTATTTATGACCAGCATAAACATAGCAGCGCAAGCGCAGTTTTCATACATTATTTATTTGCCAAATTCTTAATTTGTACGTTTTATGGGTTCTATTTCGTGATGTGTGAGAAACCAAGTTATATTATATTATACTAAAATCATATTTAAAAAAAAACTAGGTACCTAGAATTGTTTTTTGAAAATGATTTTACTTATTATACCTTTAGCTTTGATACCTACAACTACATTGAGGCGACGGTAAACTGAGACGATAAAGCGATTTATTTGGTGTCATAGGGTTTTGTCAAGGTGTTTTGTGGCCACAGAGTTCACGACCTGCTACTTGTATAACTATGTACGTTTTCTGGCCATATCTGATGGTTTTGGTGGCAAAATAGAGCTTTTATAGCTTGGCAAACCAGTAGATTAGGTAAAGTAGGTAAACTAGCAATTTATTTCGGTTTACGCTTCTTAGAGTATCCGTTTTTTTCCGTAATTAAAGAAAGAAATTAAAAAAAAAATGATATTTGGGTTTCAAGTTGAAGACCACGCAGGAAAATAAAAACAGTTATTGAAGCTGGCATGGATGGCAAGAATGCATGGAGTTAGATGCCAAAGAAGACTAGAAAAAACAGTAACAGAACTGGTAAGTGTATCGATTGCTGGCCCAGTGAATCGAAGGTCCCAACTCCAAGTAAAAACGAACATATAAAAATGTGTATAATTTAAAATAACGTTTGTTTGTCCGACCACCGTTCCCCTGAAATGGTGAAATAGTGTACTTGCGTACATCATTTATTTCAATACAATCATTCAGTTTGAATATGAGCGCGAAAGGGAGAGTCACAATTCCAATTCGCTAAAATACAAGCTAGGTTATTACATTGCAATCAATGTTTAGTAAGATTATTCAAACCTTTAGATAAATGTCGTGGTTATAATTTAAGACTGCATAAAAACATTAAAATTCTAAACACAATAAAACAAGCCATGTCATAAGCACCGCCTGTCTCTACTATCTTGCAGCCGTCAAAATTTTAAGAGCATTGAATCGTAAAATGGAACTATTTTCAGAAATGTCAAATGTTTAGCACTTACAGAATGCACTTTTTGTTTGTGGCTCTCAAGGCTACCTTCGTGGAAGGTATTTAAGGCGCTATTTTCACGAGTTATACAGAAGTTTTACTCCATCAAAACATCATTGAGTTAATCAATCAATGAATCATCCTATTTGTATGGTAAACAGTTTCGTCTCGTTTTCTTCTCGAACTACATCCTACAAAATTTCACGAATCTATTCAAAATGAATTGATATCAAAGAAATAAAACAAGCACTTTATTTGTATCCTTATCTTTAGTGACATTTCCACATGCTAATGAATGGCAAAATAAACTGGACTTTTTAAAGCATATATATAATTTATTTGTACTTAACCTAGTTGTAATTGAATTAATTAATTTTATGAAGATTAGATCAATTGTATTCAAGTTTTCGACGATCAAACATCATCATCAGCCAAAAGACGTCCACTGTTGGACGAAAGCTTCTCCTTAATAGGGAAGGGTTGCCATAATCCCCACGCTTCCAAGCGGCTTGGGGATCGCAGAATGCTCACCACCTTTAACCGAGGGAACGCTGCTGTCCGGTGCTTTGGTGATTCTGGATGCAGTTTTAGGGCATATCCATCAGGTCAAATCCAGGTTGATCAAACACACAATAGAGATATTGAGAGGTATCCATATTTGATCCTCACGGAGTTACTAACAAGTCAAGAGTACTTCTCCAAGATAAAAAAAATTTTTTTTGTCCAATACCTATTACGCAATCTCAACGCAAGGCGTTATATCCCAAGGGATATAAAGTTATATGATAATCCCAAGGAATATAATGTAATTTGAATTTGGAACGTTAAAATTCGTATGAAAACTCTTAGCTCTTCTTTACATACGGGCATTGTAAAGCGAGTTTATCGAATATCGAACTGGCCACCATCGGCAGAACAAAAAAATAACAAATGCCGCGACTGGATTTTTATTGTCTCGAAGAAAGTATGAAAAGTAGAGTGTATTCACCTCTAGGATAAAGCTTGCCTTCTTCTTGGGCGGTTTGAACCTCTCGCTTCACCAGGACTATACATAAGTTTAAACTCTCTTGAGTCCCTCTTTACGCTCAGGGTCCAATATGCCGCCCGTGACGTAAGACACTACTTTATTCCCTTGGTGCATAATCTACTATTTGTGTAGATTGTATGGTATAATGTACATACGTATTTTGTTTTATCTTAAACATAATTATACACTCAAATTCGTAGTTTTTTTGTTTTTCGTTTCTTTCGTTCAATCAGAAATCAATGGCTTAGTTTTTAAAACGTTTTAAATACATTTACTTAGTAAGTAAGTAAGTAAGTAAGTTCGTATCGGCTGAGTGGCCAGCCCTAGTGCCAGAGTTAATGTGCCACCCGAAGGCCTCTGACATGGCTGACGGTTGTTGTTATAGAAACTAGAACAAACAACCGGGATCAACAATTTAACGTGTCATCCGACCCACGGTAATGCTCAGAAATAAATGCCACTCACGGTCACCCATCCGAAGGCTGACCGGACCGTCCGTTGCTTAACATCGGTGATCTTTAGAATCACCTAGACTAACCTAGAATCACTACTTAGTTTCTTTAGCAGACTGATCAATGGAAATGCTACTTAACATTATGTGAATTTAAATTATAATACACCGTTTCTTACCTACACTTCGCGATTAAGTACCTACTGTTAGTTAATTGAGACTTCTAATTATATTGATAACTGTTTTTGTGATTAGGTATAAGTAATACAGTTCAAAGGTATAACCGGACTTTTGATATTTAAACGACAGTCATTACACTATTCATGTTATTGCAGATATTTGCTGCGTTCCGTAATGCGCTAAAAGTGATAATATTGCGAATCCGACCAAAGTCAGAAGTATTACTCAATCAAATCAAAGCCTTATATTTTATGACTATTAAATTTGGTCGGATTCGCGATATTATCACTTTTAGCGCATTACGGAACGCAGCAATTGTGTGTACGCGGCTTAAATTGCACAGATAATAGGATGGTCCTTAACATCAATAAAAAACAAAGGACACGCCATAGCACCGATGTAGTAAAAAATAGTGGAATATTTTAGCTCCTGAAATAAATAACAAATTTAAGGTTTCAGGACGAGGCTATAAAATGCAAAATAATTGACTATTCGTCACGACCTGAACGAAATTGCCGAAAAAATATATGAATTGATTTCGTGACCGAATTGCACGCAAACTACCACAGCCTAATTTTTACACGACTGCCCAAAAAAGGAGTGTAATCTTTTCAGGGTTCATGTATGTATGTATGTGAGTTTCCTTATTCCACCATAACTTCTAAATGGCTGATCAGATTTGGATATATTTATTGGGATCATTAAATTCTTTCCATCATTCCGAGTGACACTGGTTATATAAGTTATATATTTTTATATAATACTAAAAAAAGTTTTTGGCTCGGCAGCATGTTTTTTGGTAAATATTTTTTTCGTGGACCATGTTTTATCGACAGCGTAGTATACAACCCGTATGCAATACCCAAATTGAATTGCGAAAGAATTGATAAGAATCGAAAGAGATCAGTTCACTAATTGCTCTACTTTTATGGCAGGTGGTCGTCGCGCAATTGCCGAGAAAAATTGCCCGTGTAAATGCATTTTTGATTTTGACCCGTCTGCTGTTGTGTGATTTTTGCGGTCTATAATACATGATGTATGTTTATGTGTTTTCTCGTTGTCTAAAGAGGTGTCTATATCAACGCATAATAATCACCTTGCGTGTCGTAGGATATAATATAAAGTTACTGTAAATCTAATATGGCGGATTTTATTACCTAAATACGAACATCGAAAAAAACTTTCGGCTGAAATTTTATAGGGATAAACTATAATTAAATTTTTATAATTTTTTATTGTCCTATTAAAATGTGGCCCATAAATGTATCTGATTAATGAAAAGAAAATGAAAATCTGATCAAAAATAAGCAACTTATAAGCATTTTAATATCATGTTAGACAGAGAGGCGAAACAGCAAATCGTGACGTCACTTCTCTAAGTCATATAAATTCTATTCTGACAAGTAAGGCGTGACGTCATTTTTTGTTTTGTGGGAAACGACAGAGTTGTCTCTAACAAAAACTTTAAACGCTCATATATCAGAACATTACTAACCGATTTAGATTATTTTTTCAATAAACATACTAATTTACTTAAATTCTTCATCAAAGCTATTAGTTTCAACGATAGTCATCTACCCTATTACTGTTGTCTGTATCTACTTAAATTGTATTTAGTAGACCAAATAGTAAGTGATCACTTAATGCAGGAATGTGACAGATCTTGAAATCGTTCTGCTGAAAGAAAGGTATTTTTTTAAACATTATCGTCATCATCATCAGCCCGGAGACGTCCACTGCTGAACGAAGGCCTCCCCCTTAGACCGCCACACTGTACGACACCTGCCATTTGCATCCACCGGTGGCCCGCGACTTTACATTTCACGCGACGCACTTTTTTACGTTTGGAGATTTTTAACAAGTCGGAAAAACTATGTGTTTGGGAATGTTATCAAAAGTGTATCAAAAGAATGGCGGATGATTGCGATCATTCCAAATATTGATATTTCGCAATAAAAAATGTGGTGTGGCGCTAAGATATTAGGTTCCCAATCTGTATCGTGCGAAATAGTAACTGGCCAAATCGGACTCGTAACTAGTTATCAAATGAGCATTTTGTTCCCAAATCGAAGCTTGATACAAATCGCTACTACAAGATGGCAACGAGCACAGGCCGATTTGTAATTTTGTTCCCAGTTTTTATTCTGTTTATTTATTCTAAACCTAATAGAGTTGGAATAGATTCGAACTACTCTCACGATCTCTGTCTTCTGTATTAAGAGTGACGGAGATAGATAGTGTAGATTCAGTGTGGAAACCTTTCGCTTGGATTTAGAATAAGGTAGCAGATCGTAACTGGTTACAATTTTTTGGCTCGTACAACCAAAGAGAATGTAGTTAAACTACGTCGTACAACTACGAATGCAATTCGCGAATGTGATGGCCCACAATTATTTATAGTCATTCAACATTCCCAATTTGAGCCAATGGCGGTGAAATTAAAAATGTCTCATCGGCCATTTAATTTACTGCGCGCCTTATTGAATTCATTACTCTATGCCCGAACATTTAAACTTTTACAATAATAAATGATGTGGGCAGATTAAGCGATTAATCAGAAAAGTTAAAAATGTATTTACAATTACTTACGGTTTTTAAACAATGGTTGAGTACATAATCGATTGCAATCGATTTACTGAGATGACTTATTTATTGTCATCATCTTCCATACCCATCTGCATTACTCACTGTTGGGTAAAGGCTTCTACCTTATTATCAACCGACTTCAAAAAAGGAGGTTCTCAATTAGCCTGTGAGCATATTTTTTTTGTATGTATATATGTTACGCGATTACTCCGCCAATTATGAACTGAATTTGAAGATTATTTTTTTGTTTGGTAGGAACCTAATACACTCTTTTTTTGGGAAGTCGTGTAAAACGACGACCCACTGCTATTGCATGTGGATTTCCCTTGAATAGGTACGTACAAAATGTTTTGGACTCTACGTTTCTTATCGTATCTCAAAGGAATGGAAGTCTGCAGGCTTTCTTGTTTCTTATGAGATTTAAAATGGATATTTTTAAGAGTGAATAGGAATTTTGTATCTCTGCATGGCTTAACTTCAACTACGTCGTTTACTCCTGGTCAAACGTTGAACTCGACAGAAATAAAAAAACTGTGCTACGATTAGAATAAAATAATCTCCGGCTTTCGTAAAATAAATAATACCACGTTCTGTTAGTAAATCATTAGGCAGACATCGAACTCGTTAGTTTTAGCTCAAGAAGCGAATTTAATGAATAAATTAATAATTAGACTTTATAACTATTAATATATTACGAAACGGGTTGGCAAAACTTGTCTTGCAACGGATTTAACTTCAAAAATGCATGTAGATCACCTGCGTAAATAAAGTATAAATAGTTTTTATGCGTCGCTATAAAGTAATTTGTTCTCCAAACACATAAATACTAGCATAAAATGTATGTAGGAAGGCATTGATATAATTATTTACAATTACCAGTACAGTGAGCATTCTATTGTGCTTTATTTACCTTGTATAAAATAAACAGCTCACCTTTGATTCAGCCCGGAAAAAGCAGCTACCAACCTTCGTGCAGGCAAACAACAGAAATAACAAAACACTGGCCGAAAATAAAAACACAATCGGGAATGACGCGCGAGGTTGACAGCTTGTCAAAACGGGAGCACAGATAGGCGGGAATTTCTTTCTTTTTTTTAATTTTGGCTTCACGAGGCTGATGTATTTAGTGATTAGAAAAAAAACTTAATTTTGTTGTCGCAGTGAGTGCATCGGTTAGTGCGGTGCCGGCGTAATGAATGGCCGTAGTGAGGTGGTCGCTCGAACGGCTTTGTCGGTAAATGTGTGTCTTAAAATGTAGCGGGATTGGGCAGCGTTGATACTTTCCGTAATTACACCACTGAATGGTGTAGAGGGTGCTAACTTTTTGAGACTAGTTTGAATACTCATTATTTTAATTTTGTTTCTTTATTAATGCAAAGATAAACAAACTTAAAAAAAAAACAGCCGACTTCAATTTCAATTACTTGGATGACATCTATTTTCCAATTGGTTTGATTTGAAACCCAAACTACTGCACACCGATTTTGATTTAATTTCTATGCGACCAATCTGAAAGCATATCCTTATTTTTTTTTCCAAATCGGTATATATGTAGAGGAAAAAAAAACAAAAAATAATAAATTTGTAACTTAAAAAATACTAAAAGAGTCTTATTTGGTTAAAAAGGGAAACTTCTACCAAAGCCAAATTATTTATTACGCAGTTCTCTATAAATATTTAGAAGTATTAGCAGCTCCATTAAAAGATATTTAAAAAAAAAACGCTCGAATATTCTTAAGTATTTTTTCATAGAATTCGATTCCTAGAATCTTAGATTAAGTAAAGCATCAAAACCGCTAGTCACAGTATTCTGTGTAGCGGTTCGTAGTAGATTCGCACCGAATCGACTTGGCATTTCGGCAGACAAAATACTTGCGAATGCTTGATGGTGTGGAGTAGACTTTTTAACTTCTATGCTTGACTTAGCTCCCTGGCCGAGAAGCTGGGTTACTTTCACCTTATTATCGGGTTGAAATATATTTTTTTGGATTATTAATTTACTTTGTATGTTAACATTTTATTTTCACTAAGCGTAAACGAGAGTTATTCTTACTTAGAGATAATAATATGTATTATGTTGATGATAGGATCTTAACTAATGATTATTCATATTTTATGTTAATTAGATAGCAGTATTTAAATACTTCTTAATTATCAGATATTTTTATTTTGTAAAGGTCATGATTTTAATATATACTAGCAAAGACTTAGCTAGGGTTGTAAGCTTGGGGTGTACCAAGTCGAAAGAGGTTCATTATACTTATCATCGTGAACAAATTTAACCACGGGCCAACCCAAAATCGCAAAAAAAAACAGCTTAAGTGACTCTGTCAAAAAGTATGGAACAGAAGATTTATTCCCGAATGCAGGGTTGGTACCATAGTCAAAGTTGTTAACAATGATTAGTACAATGAGACCCTTTTGGCTAGGTACACTAAACCTCAAGCTTAAAACCCACCATTAAAAAAAACTGCGCTTTACAGCTTTACTCATAACTTTTTACTCTTTTTTTTATAACTTTTCTTCTCTTTTTATTTCTATGTTTTTTTCTGATCTTTTAAATTTTTCTTAAAGGTATTATATTATACTTGAATACTATACCCATCATCTATATATCATTTCCCATTAGATTACTTTGACATATACTCACTTGATCACTTCTGAGATTCAGATTATTGATTTAATTTGACAATATTCATTACAAAAGAAAATATTTTACTTGTTTTCTATTTTTATGTATTGCCTGAAAGCGTTTATAGATAAATAAATAAAATTTGGATCACTGTAGCTGGCAGTGATTCGATAGGACTAATTATAATTATACATAGGAAAAAACGGTTAAGGCTGCCCTCGTATCAAATAGTATTAAAACTGCCCAACCATTGTGGAATCGACATATAACCAACGTTCAAGGTAGAACTTTCGTAAAGGTTTAGGACATTTTCCCATAGACAAGTGGCCTAATGGTACAAATTTCCCATACCTCCTTGTATGAAATAAGCCAAAATATCACATGCCATATATTAAGAATACTTATTTTTTTAACAATTGATCGCAATAATAATATTTTTGTTTTCAGTTTGTTTTTTGTCATGCCAGTTCATCGATTATGAGTTGGTATTATATTTTTTGCTTTATAATTTTGCATAAATACTCCATAAAAGACTAGTTCAAATTACGTGTTTTGATCTATTATATTGAAGTCAAAATTGTTTAAAAATGCTATTTATTATATAGCTTTGCATTATTTTTAATTTATACAGAAATGATTATAATTTAATTTCAAATAACATCTGCTCACGTAGTTTTGTTTTAATCTTTCATTAATTTGACCGGAAACATAACTAAAATCAAATTGTATGTTTCACATTGTAATCAGTGGGAAATGTTTATCTCAGGTCGGTATCATACAAAATTTACTTTAGTTTTTTGTTCTTCCACTATTTTGAAACTTTAAATAATCGTAGAAATTATATTCTAGTTAGAATACATACATAGAAATTCATTTATTTTGTTTGGATATAATTATAAAAAAATAAAATAAAATTTATTATTTCGGTCGGGTGACAAAAATAATATTTTTTCCCCAAGAACAGTATAAATGTCGGGAATAAACCCCAGGTGGATGGTTATTGACCCAGTGGATTCAATCCATCGCCGCCGCTATAATGGCAAGGTTTGCGCAGGGTGCATTGCGTGGGGGAATAATTGGTTTATAATTAATAGAATTTATTTTATAATTTAAATATTACACCAATAATTTATTGTTCATAATTATAACGCAGAACAATAATTATACATCAATAAAAATCTAATCTCATTAAAATGTAGAGCTACGGTAAGAACCTTCGTAACAAGTACAAAATAGTAACATAAATATCTTAGTAACAAGAGCCTTCTCCATACTTTTGAAGCGCTAGTTCTGTATGCGTTTATAGGTAAGCTTCCCACGGCGGATCGCACCAGCTCTGATGCAATTCTGGAGTCTAATGTCAGAGGTGTAGGTTTTTTTACACCGTTAGACCCTGCGGTGCCGTGGGGCAAGAGATAGGAAGTTGCGATTGCTAAAGCGGAAGCGGACTCATATCATAACTAGTTGTACCCAGTCACGCGTTGCTGTGGGTCATAAAATTATTAGGTATACCAGCTGCGCGCCACGGTTTTACCCGCGATTAATGGGATAATTAGTAGCCTATGTTTTATTCCAGGCTATGAGCTACGTCTATACCAAATTTTATCCAAATCCTTTCAGCTATTTTAGCGTGAAGAAGTAACAAACATACACACTCACGTACACACACACACAACACACCGACAAACTTTCGCATTGAGTAGGATTTGGTATTACAATAACATAATTATTATAGTTTAAGTCACTCAGGGATATGGTGTATAGCTGTCTATTGGTGCAAATTATATAACTACTGCTTTATCAGCAATCAATATATTCGTGCTTTGCATCTAATTTTTAACCAACATCAAGAAAGAAGGAAGGTTCTATGTTCGACTGTATGTATTTCAAAATATGTATTTTCTGATTTTCACCGATTTCTCCGTCAATTATATTGTGGACCGTTTTTTTAAAATAAAAATACTGTTTAAAAGGTTATGCTCTCGAGGTGGTCCCATTATAGTTTGATGTCTTTTTTTTCATTTTACATGTTACTTACATCATAATAATATTAATAGCTTGTACCACACGTCAAGTCAGCGAGGCTTGGAGGAGATCCCAGCGATAAGTCCTCCTTTGTGTCTTTGGCTCAAAGGTCTCGCAGACGGATCGTGCGATTGTTTTCACTGAAACCTTACAGACAAACTGAATTAGCATCTTTACTGGTTTAGTCGTGAATCTTCGTGATAAGTGTGAATAAAGGTCTAGGATTGCATTGTCTTTTTAATTTGGAGTAAAGAGGAAAAAGGAAAAGTTTTATATGCCCAAAATTCTGGGTCCAACCCAAAGAGGGGACGGGACTTGGAGAGTCCGTAAAAACATGGAGAACGAGGAGCTAACAGGCGAGCCGTGAGAGATTAAAGCTCACAGACTTCGCTCGATGGGCCACCTGTTGAGAATGGGAGAGGATCCTCAGTTCAAAAAGGCGTATCTTGGAGTTCCCAATGGTCGCCGATCCATCGGCCGGCCTAGATACCGCTGGAAGGACGCCGTAGAGTCAGATATGCGCGAGCTCCAGGTAGCTGATTGGCAAGAAGCAGCGCAAGATCGGAACCGGTGGCGTTCTCTTATGTCGGAGGACAAGACCCACTTTGGGTCGCTGCGCCAGAAGAGTAAGTAAGTTAGTTTTTTTAAATACCTTCCAGAATCAGGTGACGAGACGAGCAAGACGTTCGGCTGGTGGTAAGCGTCACGCCTGCCACTAACAGTAGCAGTGCTATAATTATGAACTTGCGAATATAATCAATCGCCGCACTGCACTGCGCTGTCACCCTGAGATATTAGATGCTAAATCTCTTCATACCCAGTGATTTCTCTGGTAACATTGCTCTTCAAACCGGAACACAGTTATGCTTGCATACTACTGCTTGGCGGTTGAATTACTGGCAAAGGTGTGGTACTTCCCCAGGCGGACTCTACAGTAGAGTCCTACCACTACAAAAGGATGTGATTTTCTGCCATTTTCTACCTTTGAACGAGGGACTATAAAGGTATAAGTATATATAAAAAATATATATATATACTATATATATATATACTGTGTCATCGGTTAGATTTTCGATATGGTCGAAGATGAACCACGAGATCAAGATTTTTTTTCTTGTTTCTTTTTATTCTTAAAAAGTGTTGACTCTTGTAATTTAAAAGCGTTAATACCCAAAGTACTTCATACTCTTATTTCAAAAAGATAATCAAACTATTTCAGTTTATCGTATCATATAAATATTCATTGATTTAATTACCTAAATTTTTCTCAAAGATATCTACAAAAAATTCAGCGAGTTAGTCGCACAATAATTAGTGGCGTAAAAAACGCCATTAGTATTTTAAATTAAACAAGCATACATTTATTACATCATTTATAATAATTAAATAAGAATTTACAAAAACAAAGCTACTCCGACAAATAAACTTTCGTTAGTATGGGATTACCAGAAATAATCCTACAGTCCAGATTTTTTAATTGTTATTAGGCATGATTATATGGGAGCTTTAGTCCTGTTTTTCACCACTGTAGCTCTGAAGCTCTCTTATCTCGTAAATACGTGTTTAACTATTGCTTACCTACCTAATTATAGATTACAATATTTTATGCACGGGCTTTGCGTATATTTCAGAAAGTTTACTAGTTAGAGCGATATAAATTACTACCTGGGGGTTTATATGCACTAAATATACTGTAGAAAATTAACCAAGACTGTAGGAATTAATGTGAAATTTAAAGTTTGTTGACTAGCCTATAGTTAAGAACACTCTTGATTAAAATTGACCTTTCAAACGAAGAAAATATCTTTTCATCCGTTTAGGAGCTACGATGTCACAGACAGATACACACTTTAAAATTATAGCACCCAGTGTTATAAGGTTTGCAAGTTGAAGTGGCAATGGGCAGACCACATCGCTCGAAGAACTGACAACCGATGGGATTGAAAGGTTTTTGAGTGGCGACCGCGAACCGGAAGACGCAGCGTAGGAAGGCCTCCCACTAGGTGGACCGACGACATTGTACAAGTCGCGGGCAACAGGTGGATGCAAATGGCAGGTTGTCGTACTGTGTGGCGGTCTAAGGGGGATGCCTTCGTTCAGCAGTGGACGTCTCCGGGCTGTTGCTGATGATTATCGCTATTTTTAACCTAAAGTCTTCCTAACCTGACGCGGGTCGACCGGATCAGAAACAGAACGAGGCGTGAACGGGCCAGCGCTGAAGTCTAGCACAGGTATCACAATGGTTGCTGTTTACTTTCGCACTGCAGCTGATAGACACCCCCTTGTAAGTTCTCCCGGAGCAGGCAGTCCAGGGTCTGCGAGGATTGATAATGCCGGGCTGATGATGATGATGATAGTGAGTGTTATAACACTGTTTGCATTGGGCTAATCTAAAAATTCCAATCATTGTTCTCATACGAGTTAACAAAATCATTGTTTGGCTGAACGTCATCCGTAGTCTCATAGTTGGATAAATCAAATTTGTCTGCCAAGAACATGTCCGCCGCATACGTTGTCGCCTTCTCTGTCGAAAAGAAGCTTTCTATTTTACTTGTCGTCGGAGTTTCGCTGGGCGAGGGTTCTTCTATAGTGCTCGTTTTGAGAGTCGTTTCTTCTGAGCTCTTTTCCTTAGATTCGGATGAGCTGTCTTCAGTCTTGAAAGGCCGTGGCTCAGGCCGGCAATAGCCGTCATCCCAGAAGTTCCAACCGTTAGGACAGATGAAGATTTGAGGGCGAAGCTTTCCGCCCCTTTTCAAGCAAACGAAATAATGATTGTCACTGGACGGTAGAACTCCGAAGTCTCCCACTTTAGTGCAATCAGGAACCACTTTTTCCTTACACTGGCCGTTCGCCAAAATCACCTGAAAATTTAAGAGCTTGGAATATATTTTTCAGTCAAAGCGAAATTCTGCTTTGAACATTTTTGCGTGTCGCTGATTGGGCACCCTTTGTAGCGGACAATATTATTGGGTTTGAAAAAATGGGTATCAAAGGTTTCCAGATATTAAAAGTTGAAAGAATTGGAAGTCCCTACGCCATGTTGATCAGTTTATAGTGACATGCTAACCTGCTGTTTTTAAATCAGAATATCAGTTTTTTGCTGATCTTGTTCGTTATGACCTAAAATATAATCATTTACTTGTTAATTTTAACAATATAATATATTATTTGAAATGGATTGTTTTTTTTTAAAAAGTTACTTGTTAGTAAACAATATTTTACCAGTCAGCTTGTATAAGCGTGTCAGTTGTATAAAAGCTGAGCTGTAGTAACAGTGATCTTACCGAGCACTGAGCAGTCTGTGGGTTGTATCCATAGTGCCGGGGGCAGAGACCGGTCCTGTGGTCAGCTGGTTTCCCATCAGGCACACCCTCGGGGGGCGAGCACAGGTGGAACTTCCTGCAGTCAAGGGCGTCCGGGAAAATGCCCACCTGGAAACCATAGGATTTGATAATAAGATGATATAAAGATATTTGTGTTTTCAACAGAGTACTTTTTTATGCAATGGAGTACCGAGACGAGCGAGACTTTCGCCTGGTGGTAACTATCATGCCTGCTCATTACAGAAGGCAGTGCCAGAAATCTTTACTTGCGAAAAAAAATTGCGGCGCAGCACTGCGCCCGTCACCCTGAGGTATAACATGTCAAATCTCGTCATGCCTAGTTTTTTCTCTAGTTACATTGTCCTTCATACCGAAATACAGTAATGTTTGCATACTGCTTGGCGTTTGAATAACTGGCAAATCACACTTACCACATAACTGGCTCATGGCCCACCGAGCTTCGGCCTACTTACCTTTCTGCCAAAAGGTATAAGTATGGTCAATACCATATAACAATACCATATATACACTAATGTATTGTTTCAGCGTGTGATTATACGAACAACAATTGTATTTTATTCTTCGATCAATGAAACAGAGGATTTTGCTCCAACCGCTCGACTACAGCACACCTGAAATTCTCCGCTGCATCGATATGCATACAATTCGGCGACGATCAACTGTCGTTCGAGTCGTGACAACTAGTCTTTTACATTGTATTTTTAGCCTTATCTTTTTAGCTTTCAGTTGTTATTTGTGTGAGTACATAAAATATGCCACTATTTTCGAATTTAAATGACGACGTGCAATATTCACTATTTCTTAAATCGATGGTTTTGTTAGTGTAAAAGTTTATTTGAAAGTGTGCCATGCGTAAAGTGCCACAAAATTATGTAGACAGATTATCGTCATTGACATCTCTCTAATCGTATATGCTCGAAGATTCCACCACGCTGCTACATTGCGAGTTCGCTGATTGACATACCCATTAAAAGCATGTTTACTCACAATTTTTATCTTTACCGAAAATGCTATTGTTGTTTTCAACCGACTTCAAAAAAGGAGGTTCTTAATTAGACTGTATGTTTTTTTGTACGTAGGTTACGCGATTACTACGCCAATTATGAACTGATTTTGATGATTCTTTTTTTGTTTGGTAGGTAATACTTCAGTGATGATTCCATATACATTTTATCGAAATCACTTCAGTAGTTTTTAAATCAAAATTACTATAAAATATGAAGATGTCATCTAGGTATTCGAAGTTGAAGTCGGTCGTTTTTTTTAAAGCGTACTATTAGTATGACAATTCCGAAGAACTCCGACCTGTGATATACCTATTACTTTACGATTGTGAAGATCGTGTTTTCCTAAATTGGTTTGGTTGGTTATAATAACCAGTTTCATATTATCTAGTCTATGTAGTGCATTATATCTCAATAGTTCTAACTAGGCCAGTCAGCAGGAAGGGTTAGGTTAGCTGC
Organism: Erannis defoliaria; assembly: GCA_905404285.2. Classification (NCBI taxonomy): domain Eukaryota; kingdom Metazoa; phylum Arthropoda; class Insecta; order Lepidoptera; family Geometridae; genus Erannis; species Erannis defoliaria. The sequence continues at coordinate 1,719,046 of FR990076.1, forward strand.
TATCAAGTCAACAGTTTTATTGGTTCTCGTTAAGCCTTGACCTTTACTCGTAGATACGATCTGATCGGTGATATTGCGTCTTTGTACGTACCATGGAATAGCTATCTGGTAATGGCTCGTTATTTCTGATCAGATCTTATCTTTATTTTGGTCTACGGGATTTTTGTTCTTGTTTGGAAGGCCACATTTTTTAAGTAGCTGATAAAAGTTAAATTAACTATTCCTTCCATTAAAGTTAAAACAAATTAAAACAAATTTAGTCTGCGGCGTGGATCAGCTATTAAAAGAAGATAATTCATGATAGGTTCAATCAAGTGACTTCAAGTCGCCAGTGAGTCGTCTTCTGGGCAAACGTGCTCCACTGCATGAGATGGCGTTGACAAAACAAAACGGATAACCAAATAATAGTTAAAAAGCAAACTGACTATCTAGTCAGTTTTCATATTACTAAAGAGCGCTACCGTGAGTCGGATAGAAAGGTCTATCCCGGTTATTTGTCTTATAGTAACCGTTAGAAGATTTCTGGTAGAATTATCTGCTACATTAGAGTTAACTACAACGTGTCATAAAGCTTAACCTACATTGACGCGACCTGAGACAGCGGCCGCAGTGATGGCTGCTTTACTTGCTACCGCAGGCCAGGCTTCTGTGTCTTCATGGTTTGCTACAGCCTCCGGCACCAAAGCGCTGCAGTGTGGGCAAGCACATTTGCAGAATGTTGCACATTGTTGATACCAAAATTTTACAGCGTTTCACCGAGCATGGCTCGTTGGGAACACCTACCTTCTAAAAGGGAGGTATAAGAAGTAACGCTGTGTTAAATCGATAGGAAAATGTATTCTTCCTATCATTTGACGTTACTCGTTGGGAACTTACCCGTTTGTCCAGGACAGGCTTTAAACTGTAATCAAGATGTTTCATTTACCTGTTCGCATGAGTGTTGATAGATGTTCTTGGTTTCACATTCTGGAACTGCCTGTTTTGAGCACTGCCCCAAATGAGCGTTGCAGGTGAAACCTCCAGCACATTCTTCTAGAGGCAGCTGAAAAATAGGTAAAAATCAATTAAGTGGTTTGAAGTTAGTCAAACAAGATAACTAAGTCTTCTCTTATTACCCTTTTATTGGTAGATTCTAAACCGAAAACTCCGAAGAAATGTGGATTGTTTTATTATACTACTTACAGGGAAATTGGAAAACAACGAGATAATAATAATTATGAAATATCTTTATAGGGAAGCTCTGAAAAAGCAAAAGATCACGTTGGGTTATTCACCTTTGACAACGTATGGAAGGTTTTACGCACCATGTCGTTTTTTTTTGCAATTTCCGGATTTGCCCCCATTGTAAAAATTATCGTAAAAATTTCGACTTGTTTTAAAGCAGAGTGTGTTACCTTCAGCCATCCGACAGGCAGGCGGACGCAAGTGACAGAAGTGGTGCAGTTCTGGCAGGCCATGCCGGGCTTGGTGCAGATGCCTTCCACGTCCACCTCTCCCGCGCCCAGAGTCCTGCCCAGGGGGATGCTGGCCATGCGGTCCCCGTTCACGACTCCACGGAGGTCAAACGAGGTCGTCACCTGAAAGGTTTTGAGACAAACTGGTATTTTTTTTTATTGTTGGTGGCTTAATTCAAATTCATATTTTATTTATTAAGATAACTGGGATCCAGGGGTTAGTATGGTAACAAAGGTTTAAAAAATACTTACAAAACTATTTTGTTAGTATATAGAAAAATTCAACTGAAAATAAAAAATATAATAAAAAAATAAAATAAATATCGCAGGACATTTTTCACACAGCGCCATCTAGCCCCAAACTAAGCAAAGCTTGTAATATGGAAACTAGATAGCTGATAGAATACTTATATACTTTTTTTTTGTAAATACATACTTATAATACATACTACACCCAGACACAGAACAAACATCTATGTTCGTCACATAAATGTTTGCCCTGGGTGGGGATCGAACCCACGCCCTACAGCTCTGAAGGCAGACACGCTACCAACTGAGCTATAAGGCAGTCTATAATATGCCCCTATGCAGAGGCACTCCGCCAGTACGAAGCCAGAATAACATAAAGATCTTATCTGATCATCACTCCGACAAAATGCCTTAGCACAGGCGCACGCAGATCTTCAGCAACAATTTGCAGGATGCTGTTGTGATTCCCTCGCACCCTCGTCATCAATGACGCGACTTTTTTGCGTATGACGGCATGCTTAAAGCTTTTTTTTGTTTGTTTTTGCTTAAGCTTTGCTTCTGAATTTTAAGTTTTCTCTGGTTTTAATTTTTAGCAACACAGTCACACTGATAATACTTATCATATAAAATATATAATATATAAATGGCCAAGTTTGTGTGTAAGCTACCTTAGCTACGAGTAAAAAAAAACAATTTTACCTTTATTTTAACATAAATAAAACAATTTACAAATTGAAACTTTATCAAACAAAATAAGACTATCTAGGAAGAGTTCTCAAAATGCTAGCCCATTATTGCCACGACGCCTGTGTTCTAAAATCGATAAAAAATCGTACAAATTGATCAAGAAATAAAGTGAACTACGTACGATTAAAGATTCAATCATCATCATCATTACCAACCTATAAGTAGTCGAGCTGGACAAAGAGCCAATAAAAGAAGGCAATAAGAAAACTGAAATAGGTACCTAATGTAACAGAAAACTTATAAAAAACAACACAAATACACTCAGGCATACACAGGGCACACACACGCATAAAGTCACACATGCGATTGCAATACACTTAATAATTAACTTACTGAACTAGTAAACCCAAAAAGGGCAAATAATAGAATTTTCAGCCACATTATTTTATTGAAACCTGTGTCTGTTTTATTCCAAATACACTGGATAACTAGTTTATTCTTAAAATACTTGCCTACTACGTAATTTGGGATTCGCTCTTTAACCTCACTATCGCTGGTTTTTGATAAACCAACGCGAATATAAAGTGGGTTTGTTTATGTTAAAGTAGGTACTCACCGTTTGAGATATTAGGTAAACTTTTCATTAATTCGGTGTCAATTAAATATACGAGTACCTAGACTAGAGATATTTTATATATTTGAAGCGTTCATAATTATGCAGAGAGTATCAATTATTTATCATAATAATCTTTGTTCGCTTTCATCATCAGCCAAAGACGTTCACTGCTGGACGAAGGCCTCCCCCTTAAGAGTAGACAAGTTGGTCACTTCTCCATAGAAACGCGGTAGTATTACTACTCCACTATGTAATTTTGTAGGTCCAAGACTAAGTATTATATCGATTAATCTCTGCATTATCTAGGATTATAAATTATTACGAAAGTAAAAAGTTAATAAACATGAAAGTTATGAGCCAGGAAACATCTTGTATTTTAGCTCAATTTTAATGCCACATTGGACGTAAATAAATAACATAAGGAATACGAAAACTCTAAAATTATTTATCAAGCAGCATAGTTTAGTCCATAAACATTTCAAATAACTTAAGGTGGAATAAATTAACTCGGAGTTTATTCAACCACATTACTGCAGCCAAAAGTCGACAAAAAAATATTTGCGCGCTCATTTATCTTTCTTTCTCCCTTTCCCACAGTTTGTTTGATGAAGAGAGCATGCTTTTTAGCCGCGCCCACCGATGAGTTCGAGCTGTCAACTTGTCGATCCTTAACAGGGAGGGGTTGCCATAATCCCTACGCGTGGCAGGCGGCTTGGGCGTTTCTGGATTCAGCTTTAGGACATACCTACCTAGGTCCCATATCTGATTAATTAATATAATTATTTTTAATGTCATTATTCATTAATAATTGAAAATGAAGTCGGTTAAATTAAAAAAAAAAAGTACTTACCTGTACTGTTACTAGATACGACTCGTAAAAATGAGTTTAAGTTGGTAAGGGGTAGATGACCGGGGGAGGACACCCATTTAAAGACGTTCAGTCTCAGTGACCGTGAGTGGTATTTTTGTTTGTACCTACTATAACAATAACAACAACGGTCAAGCAATGTCAGAAGTCTTCGGTTGGGTTGTACTCCGCTTACGAACGACGTATAAAAACGTCGATTTTTTTTCACTGTAAAATCCACGATCCCGGATTACTAAATAGGTACCTACTTGATATTTATCTGTCAACTTCCTTATCTGTTCATACAACAAGATCTTTTTAAATATCATTGTAATAAAAAATGTAAGAAAAGCAAATACAATGCATAAAGATGGTGTTAAAAACTGGCCAGGTGCGAGTTGATTTTGATTCAAGGGTTCTGAACTACTGCACATTAAAGTCAACTTAGTTATGGGCTACTAGGGTCTCGTTGAACACCTGTTGAGGAAGATACTTACTTCTATAGTATTTAATTTTAGGGTTCGATATACCTAGAAACAAGGTTTTTGTAGTGGGGGGAACCCTACTGCAGAGTCCGCCTGCTGGGGAAGTACCACACCTATGCCAGTTATTCAACCGCCAAGCAGTAGTGTGCAAGCATTACTGTGTTCCGGTTTGAAGAGCAATGCTACCAGAGAAATTACTGGGTATGAAGAGATTTAACATCAAATATCTCAGGGTGACGAGCGCAATGCAGTGCGGCGCAAATTTGTGTTCGCAAGTTCACAATTCTGGCACTGCTCCTGTTAGTGGCAGGTGTGATTGACGCTTACCATCAGGCGAACGTCTTGTTAGTCTCGTCACTTGAACGTATAAAAAAACAGGTGATTAACAAAGAGAACTAATTTTTATGGTTAGTAAATAAATATTTTATTACTATCCGTAATAGGGGAAGATATACGGGCAGAATTATTTTTTTTTTAAGAAGAAGTCCAACCAGTCAAGCATCGTATAAAAATTACAACTTACTTAAATACTTACCTACAATTAGTATCAAAACAGTCTACCGAAAATTGGTCTCAAGTGCATAACGATAAAAATGTTGTACTTGTATTATACCCAACAGAAGCTTGGCCCTGACACAAAATAACATGTGCGCCTGATAGAAACATCATAGCTTAGAGCTTCAAGCAAGTTAACTAAGTTGCTTGGACAGGTTTCAAGGGGAGCAAACTGCTGTCTTGTTTCTTACTGCCCAGTTTCCAAGTGGAAAGAACTAAGAAAGTTACAGAGATGCTGTGAAACAATAGTCTTGTCTAGATATCGCTCATAAGAAACACACAAGTTGTTGAAGGTATCCTAGTTTCAGGAAACTGTGTCTGGAACTTATTACTTACTTTTCCTTTTTTCTTTTTGGAAAGACTACGTTTTTTATTCCGTTTGACCGCTAACTTCTATGTACATTTATATCGTATAGAGCACGCCTAGTTTTTGTTATCTAGCGGTGCCTGCGATTAAAAATTGAAATGAAAAATGGTCCGGTAACGATTAATTCGTTATGACAAATTCTGCTAAAATCGCGGCCAAGCCGTTTGATTGTGAAAAGATAGCAAATAGAAATACATAAATACACAATCTATAATAAACTAAAATAAATAGATATTATGCTTCTGGCCGGCGGCGATACAAAAAGATGGAAGTCACTCCAACCGACGCTCCGTGAGCGTGCTTTTAAATATATGAATGAATGAGGATTTCTGCTTATGAAACTATGGTACGTAACAAACACTCAAATAGAATGAACATGGTTGAAAGAACGTCTTATTCCTGAGCGTGCCCGATGGAGCTTACGCTACAGTCTGTAAGCACAGCTTGTCAAACAAGTTACAATAAAAAATAAAATAAAACACGACCCCAGCCGGAAAACATTTTTTTTCAACAAACAATAGCAATGCTATGAGTAATGTAAGGATTCTAACGATACCACATTACATCCAAATCTGTTCAGGCATTTAAAAGTTAGGGTGATGGTGATGGGTTATGAATCTCAACATACATGTCATGTACCCTGAAACACTGCACTCCTGGTTTTGGGCAGTCTTGTGAAAAAGTTACTGGTTCAAGACTTTTTACCAAGCTGATGTTCATCTTATGCATGGTATTGAAAACAAAATATCAGTCCGCTACCGTGCTTCGCATAAATGATGCCGAAAGTTTGTAAGGAAAACTTTTCTTTCAACCCGGAACACAACAGAAGTAGGTACGCAATTCAACTCCGGCGATCATCAATCCACTTCCTTCCCCTCTCTGCCCCTCTCTACCCTAATATCCTTCAGGGTAAGAGACGGTATCTGAGAATAAGATCCGGAACGGTTCGTTAGCTCCTTATAGGACACGTTTCGAATAATGTTACGTATTCGTAGCTAGCGTAGAGCTATACTCTATATAGCTAGCTAACCACACTTAGGCATAGCTATACGAGGTTTCTCTCTTGTACAATAAATTACACAATGGCCGATAGTACGTAATAATTCATTACGTACTATCGGCCCCAGGGGCAACTCCTCCCTATTAAGGGGGAGGCCTTAGTCCAGTAATGGACCTCTCTGGCTGTAGATGATGATGATGATGACGCAACAAAAAATATTTCATATATATTATTGATTTTTGATTTACTTTAAAGTTCTGCGAAATTGTTGGCGTCTTTTTTGTAATTTACTAGCTGTATCTTGCGGTTTTACCCGCGTGATGATTAAAAACCGTGATGATGATGATGATGATTAAAAGTAGCTATATGTTATTCCGGGAAATAAGCTATATCTATTCCGAGTTTCATCCAAATCCGTTCAGCCGTTTTGGCGTGAATAGGTAACAAACGCACACTCAGACATACCGACAAACTTTCCTACAGAGCAATTAATACATGATGATGCAAGAACGTTGTGCTAGTTTTCACTCCTTGAGAAAGGTGAGCGGATTTGATGGAAACCATAGGTTTAAGCCGCTCATCCATAGCTTTTTAAATCCTATTTTATTAGTGCTTGTGAGTGTAAGGAGAGGCCAATTATTTTTATCAAAAGAAATAAAATTTGGTCCCAAAACTCCAGTCGTAATAGATTTTAGCAAATCAGTGCGAGGGAAATAGGGCGGTCGCTACCATTTCCCCATAAATAGGGGTTATGTCGCTGCATGTCACATAAATTGCGTTTATTGTAATAATGTCGTTCACGACGGGCGGACGTAATGTCTTCGCGAATATTGAAATGGAATGTTTTGTCTGAAGTAGCTGTTGAGAATTTTTATTCTGAGGTTTTTAGGGGTCATTTCCCAAAAAGTGCCTAATGGAACCCTATTGCTGAGCCTACACCATCTCTCTTAAATTAAAATGTTTCATAGGATTTGCAGGTGGTTCCTGTAATGATTCAACAAATTATACGAAATAATGTAAAAGATAATTATGCAAAAAATAAGTAATAAAAGAAAAAAAAAATGGGTACAAAATTCCTATACCTACAAGTCCTACAACAAATCTAGGTATCTAGGTAATCTAGCTGTTTTCATCTAAGTATTGTACAAACAGGTTAATAGATAGAAGCATTAAATTCATGTGATTTTAACGCTATTGTAAAGTATTAGAACAAATAGGTAGAAAATAACGTAGTTTTATCAATCAATTTTAGGCACAAGCTTAATGCGATTTTGTTTTGGTAGATGAGATGTTCACGATTTATTTTATGGAACCCTCGAAGCGCATTCAACTCACATTTAACCTGTTTTTTTAGGTTAGTTAAATACTTTTTGTTTTTATCACCATCTTCTTTTTTACCATATTAAATGTAACATATGTATTAAGTGTAATGTGTAAAACACATGGTAATAATAAAAACAGTTTATCTGACCCAACATATTATACACTATACAGCATGGAAGTGACAGAGAGGGACATGTGAAACAGATACTTTGTCGCATCGCAGTGATTACTGTGGATGATTGCCATTGTTTCAGACACAATAAGAACTGAAGCTATCTGATGTTCTTAAGTGCTTCTCATTAGCCATTAATCATGGCTTTTATTCATGAAGTCTTGGAAATTCTTGGAAAGTCCGTGAGTTATGGCAAATTACTTATTTACAAATATACAATCTTGCCCAGAAAATGTTGCCCAGTAAAAACCCAGCCAGGAAATGTTACACCTATAAATACAACTTGTAATTATGTAGTATTACCTACTTAATACTTTTCAATAATGTGGTGGCCCAGTTGCGCGAAGATGCACCTCAATTCTTAGAACTTATGTAGGTACGTACGGGTTTGAAAATTCATCTGGTTTGTAAAGAAACCAGTACAATAATTGACTTATTTGGTAGATGGCTAAGAACTTCCTGACCTCAACTAAAGAAAAGGGTGACCGTCTCATGTCTCCCTGATTTTCCCTCCCTAGGGGAGATAACAGAACTTATTTTAAAATACAGTTTTAAGTATTCATGTATCCCATTGAAACCATAAAAAGAAAAACGTACCTACGAGTACTGAAAAGGTCGTAAGACCTAGTACCTAGTAATGAATATGAGAGTCGATGTCTGCCTACAAACTTCTATGCAGTTTGGCAGAGTTATAAATTGAGCTATGTAATTAATTCTCTAAGACAAAATAAACAAAAAAAAATAAAAAAAAATGAAAAAAATATTAATGACCAGTGTGGTCGATTTTGAAGATACAGTTACTTTTGTAGTTATGGAAGGTACCGTTATGAGGTGGTGATTTTGACAGAACTAAACTAACTAAAGTATAGCTGGCCTTTGGAGTTTTGGCGGGAACACGGAAAAATCATGTCGTTGCATTCTATTATTTTCTTTAACTTGTGTTTTTTCGCGAATTAATGATTAAAAATGGTGGTGTTTTAGTCATTGAGTGTTGAATTACGCGCATGAGTGTGGGCAAGTGATATAATGTGGTGGAGCATGTCTTTTCGTGTTGTTTCCAAAACTCCGTAGAAGCTCATAGTAAAGTCGCCACAACTTTACTAGGGCATGACTTGGACTCGACTATGACTAACTTCGTGTGACTGACTGTGATATTATGACATATTTAACTTGGTTTTAATAAAAAAACTTGAAAATTCATTAACTTGACACTGGCAGAATGCACAACGTGCGATGCCAATAACTAAAAAAAAATAAAAAAATTGCTGTCCTTAGCTAACATGTCTGATAAAGAGTTTTGGCGGGAACACGGAAAAATCATGTCGTTGCATTCTATTATTTTCTTAAACTTGTGTTTTATCGCGAATTAATGATTAAAAATAGTGGTGTTTTATTCATTGAGTGTTGAATTACATGCATGAGTGTGGGCAAGTGATATAATGTGGTGAAACATGTATTTTCATGTTGTTTTCAAAACTCCGTAGAAACTCATAGTAAAGTCGCCACAACTTTACTAGGGTATGACTTGGACTCGACTATGACTAAATTCGTGTGACTGACTGTGATTTCATGAAATACTTGACTTGATTTTAATAAAAAACTTGAAAATTTCATAAACTTGACACTGGCAGAATGCACAACGTGCGATGCCAACAAATAAGAAAAAAAAAAATGTCTGATAAAAAAAGACAGCGACATTTTAATTAGATCTGTCAACTAAAGTCTTCAAATATGACGACATTAAGTTCCTAAATGATTTTAGATTAGTTAGGTACTTATGCTTATAACTATGTTTTTCAAGAGTATTTTTTACTACAAACGAAATTTAGATTTTTAAATAAACTGTTGTAAACTATCACGTTCTTTCATTATAGTTAAATGATTACCACAATATAATTTACGTAAATAACGTAAATAAACTCCCGTAAAACTCTAAATGCTCTTGGCCTAAAAAAACAATAAATAAATAATTAAAAAACTATTTATACATGCTAGTTTCAAATCTGCCCGCTTAGCTTCAAACGTTACTTAGTTTTCACAAAATAATACACGTGCAGATTAATAAATAGTTAGTGCATATCCCTTAAGCGTCTAGCCAAGTGGCCCATTGTGCCAACTAGGCCGAAATATCCTATGCCTGCAATATAGGTCCGAAATGTCCTAAGCCTTTAACCAATAGGTTGGAGTTAGGTTTGTAATAAACTATGGAGTAAGCATGGCGTGATAAATCTATGACAGCCCTTCTTTCTCCATGGAAAGATTTCCCCCATATCTCTCGATGGCACTTATCTCGACCTTTGATCGAGATCAACATGATTAATTCTCTTCTATCTATACCGCTTCCCTTATTCTTGTATTTTATCCTTCTCATGTTCTTATGAATATACAAGCTACAACACGTGGGTGCTCAGAACATGGTTCTTGAAAGGTTTCCATAGATTATTTACTTACGTTACGATAACGAGTGGTAGAGTTTTAAAATAACCTGTCGTTATGAAAATGCGACGGCAACGCCACGGAGAGTGAATTATGTGAGTGAATGTGAGGAGAGAATGTGATAAAAAACTTCAAATAACTCTTAATTTTCTAATTAGTTTAAGTTTCTATTATCATTAAAAAAAAATATAAGCAATATTTTACTCGTATTTATTATTACACACAAAATCATAAATTAAATTAATCATAAAATAATTACACTCACTATTCCTCATTAGGGTTTTCCGTGCTGGAATTGCCATGGAACACACACAAACCAGTTATGGAAAACTAACACTTAGGTACACAACACCAGACTTTCAAATTCTTCATTCATGTTATCTTTCCGCCCGAAAACCGAATTCAGAATCTTTCAGGACCTCTGCATTTCAGGTTCTCTTAAAGTATAGTTGACCAACACTTTACTTACGCTACCTCAATGGAGAGCTATATTATAGTCGACGTCAATCTATGAGAGCCGCAGTCAACCGCATAACCCCTTCCAGTTAACAAAAAATAAGCCTGACTTACATACTTATTTTGTTACATGACTTTTTTATATTTGCTCGATTGGGCGACGGTGTATTTCCGAAAGTCGTTTTGCGCGTACGCGCGCCTGAGTACGAACGTCTAGTCGCGTCCCGGAGCGTAATAAGAAATGCTTGATCGATGACGGGTTACAGCCCGTACATGTTAAGAAAGATAGCGGGTTGGAGTTTTGATATTTTAATTATTTTCTGTTGACATAAATAACACCTTCTGCTGAAGAATCTTTTCAACTTTTTAAGTTACGCCGCTGCGCTGAGTGCAATCGAGCTCTCGAGATCATTCTTGAATTATACTCACTGCAGTAAAACTTGCATACATATGAGGACTAAGTTGGTTGTTCCAGTTGCGGGTTCATGGATTCAAATACGCCATTGAATTATTTTCTTATCCAGACGTATGCAGGTTTCCTAACACAGTTTTCATTCACTGTAAAGCTAGTGATATGAAAATCCGGACATAAACACTAACGGCCTTACTTAAAAATCTTCTCAACCGTTAGTCACTCCTTAAGATGCTCTGCCATCTTCTCTCTGACGTGAAGTTGCACGTGCTAGAAAAGGACAGGGAAGTCTAAGCAGTGACTAAGGAAGAAAAGTTTTTTAAAGTAAGCCCGTACCGAGCAACTTTTTAAGCTTAAGATCTTATTCCACAAAATGAACCATAATATTGACACATTTTTTATCGTCAGCAATAGATATTCCAAGACCTGTTCTAAACTATCACGTTTGTTGATTTTTCTTCTATGACTATTTACGGGATATTTACCGTTTTGAGTCTGCCTGTAAACATGGTTCATGCAACTGCCGAAATATCAGGAGCTCCTTTCACAACATAACTACACATAACAACATACCGTAAATAATCATAGAAATTCCAAGACCTATTTCAGCATGCTTTGGAAGGATGTACGGCCTGGAATAGGCTAGATGACTGGTATTTTTTTATTGTCCTATTAAAATGTGGCCCATAAATATAGCTGAATAATGAAAAGAAAATTAAAATCTGATCAAAAATAAGCAACTTATAAGCATTTTAATATCACGCTAGACAGAGAGGCGAAACAGCAAATCGTGACGTCACTTCTCAGTACGCCATATAAATTCTATCGTGACAAGTAAGGCGTAACGTCATTTTTTGTTTTGTGGGAAAGGGACAGAGTTGTCTCTAACAAAACTTTAAACGCTCATATATCAGAACATTATTAACCGATTTAAATAATGTTTTCAATTACCATACTATATTTACTTAAATTCTTCATCAAAGCTATTAGTTTCAATGATTTAAACATCAGTCATCTACCCTATTCAGAGTTCACAAACGTTCTATCCTCTTATCTCTTGCGCCGTCCTCATTGCGCATCGTTCAGTCATTCGGTCTGTCGGCTCTTTTAACTTTTTCACGCCTTTTTGCTTTGAAATATGGTTTCCAAGTTCCTATTTCTCGATCGATGGGTGATGGCGCGATCATATTCGATTCCGGTTCAAAAAGAATCATTGGGTTGTGTAATGGGTGAAGGGAGAAGCATTGCCATGACAGCGGAGTATTTTATGTCAGAAATCAAGTGAACCCAAAGGTTTATATGCGCAGTTACTACGGTCTTTGACTATGCCAGCATCCATAATAGCTAAATTAAGAGCCAAATTTCCGAACATAAGAATGTAATTATAGTCTTGGCCCACTAAACGGTCAAGGAGTAAAAAAATTAACTTAAAAAAAAATGGGATCATATACCAAAACATACCTACAAAGGTATGTTTAGATATACAGCATTACCACGCGAATCAAAATTTCTAAAGTGTATGGCCAAAGGACTATAGCTGATATATTTTTCATCTGGTAGTTGACTTTTCTATAATAAAATTAAGAGCTTTAGCTTATAATTTTTACCTTACCTAAATAACATCACATACATTTTATTTACTTCCACTTTCATCTAATATAAATACTTAAAATAATTTGTAAGCACAATCATTACAAAATTAAAGACCTTAATACCTCGAAATAATAACAGAATTCACGTACAACAATAAATCTTAAACACGATATCAAAGGAAAGCAGCTTATTAGAGTAAACAAGGTTGCCGAATTCCAGAAATATGTAAATTATTCGAAGCGAATCATAAGACGGGGGAATTCGGGAACTCAACAATTTGACTTTCGGTGAAATATTTTGGGATGTCTATCAAAGTAATAATAACTCGTTTATTGTTGGAAATACGGGAAGATTAAAACGCTGTCTTACGAGCGATACAAATACCCATAATTATCATAAACAGCCTAACATATCCCACTGCTGAGCATAACCCTCTCCCAAGGCTACACGCTTCCAACCACTGTCAGCTATCCTACGTATGTCGTCACTCCATCGAGTCTCTGGGTGTCCTACATGAACCATAGTGTACCTACATAGCCATTTTCAGCTTGTATTCATCCATTGTCCAGAATGAACGTTATGTATTTTCAAAAGAATTAAACGTGCGTTTCTCAGTTTTCGAAGTGCACTTAGAAATGCGTACTTAGGGCCAGTTTTTTGAACTAATAGTTAAAAACGGTAACAAATTGTTAAAATCCGAATAATTCGGTTTTTTGATTCATAGTTAGCATGACCAGTGGTCAAAAATGTAACTAATGGTTAGCTAGTTAACTATAGTCAGTTTAACAAATGGTTATGTCGATTTTGACAACGGATCAAAAAACCGGCCCTTAGTTAATCCGCCGTAGTAACTCATAAAATATTCTATGAAAATCTCAAGTGGGTACCAAAAACGGTTCCAAAGACACATCATTAATAATTTGGACGGATAGACTGACAGTTAGCTAGCTCTCGTCTGATGTCCTTGGGGAAAACCAAATCCGAGTGTGTTATGTTTTTGTCACAAATAAAGTCTTTTCTATTTCTATTTTAAATCCATCATCGCCATTCTCTGAATCATAATTTCTCGTTAGGTATCCGTCGTCAGATCAGTTTGTTCTTCCGTACGCAAAACCGTACGTCCGTTCGGAAATCGCGAGGCGACATCTAGAATAAATATAAATAACGTAGGTTTCCTTATGATTATTTTCATTTGTCAAAAGTACCTATTATAGTGGTAAGGTTTTAAATTCCAAATGTCAATACCGAACCACCCATTGGTACTGAGCAATGAATCGCATCTTCAGCCAACTATAAGTTAGCCATGGAATAATTTAACCAACTGGCTACAACGACTATTTTATATATAACGTTCTGTGAACGAGCGGAATGCGCTGGCCGCGCGAGTTTCACATGCCGCTGCGATGTCCCATTGCCGTGGATTTATGTCGAGCTATGAATCTGCGGCTTCCTGTATTGTCACTTGGATACAGACAGAAATTTTCCGAAAACAAACGATAAATTTTGCCAACCTAATAAAATCTCTGTTTTGAACTATAGGCCCGTTTGAGACTGTGAACCAACGATTATGTTACACGTATAAGATCGTTGATCGTTGGAAAACAATCTGCTCTATCACTTAACAATAAGCTGCTGGTATACAAATCTATCATAAAACCCATCTGGACATATGGCATACAGCTCTGGGGATCTGCTAGTAACTCAAACTAAGGTCCTACAAAGGTTTCAAAATATTGTATTAAGGGCAATCTCTGACGCATGCTAGTACACAAGAAACTCTGAGATACACACCCACTGTCAAACAAACAAGAGGTCAATAGATACTCGAAAAAATACAAAGAGAGACTGGATTCTCACAGCAACACTCTAGCCAAGGATTTATTAAACGTGGCTGGAGACGTCAAGAGGCTAAAAAGATGGCATATATTGCAACTTGAAGAGCGAACATAACCAATCCTTGTAGGATGATTCCCGTTGGGGTGTCACCTAATAAATTCAAGCCAATAAATCTGATTATGACTGGTACTAGTCGATGGCAGATAAAAGAAGCAAAAAGAATTAAAAAAAAAAAGAATTAAAATATAAGATCGTTGCTGTGAACACGATGCAGCAACTGCGCATCTTCTTCTTTTCGAGTCGACGTTCCGTTTTCGTACCTTTATCAAGTGTTTAGACCAAAACTCGGCCACCTCTGTGGCACTGTCCGGGGCTTTATGTAGGTCGTTAAGGGAGCAGGTTGTAAGATACACTGCACAGTCCAGCAGATGTGACTTCGTCTGCGGGCACACACCACAGAAGCATTGGGTGTCGGTATCTCTGATATAGCCCCACTTTGCCATGTTATTCCGACTTCGGCCTATCTGGGACCGCAATCGGTTCAGGTTTTTCCAGGTGGGCCATGGCTCAGTAAGCAGCTGCGCTGAAATACGAGTACATTTATATCTTGTAAATGATCAAAACTGTACCAAACTAAATTATCGAAAGCAAAATCATCATAAAGCGTAATCAGAATCAAAATGATCTAATCAACCAAGATGCGATTGCAATAATTTAGAAGCTTTTTTAGAAAAAAAACGATTCTCTGGCAACTTGAATATATCTATATCGTATCTATCAGAAAATACATTAGAGTTTTTTTATACGGTGAAGTGACGAGACGAGCAAGACTTTCACGTGGTGGTAAGTGTCACGCCTGCCATAACACAAGAATTGTGAACTTGCGAATACAATCCCGCGCCGCACTGTACCTGAGATATAACATGTTAAATCTCTTCATATCCAGTAATTTCTTTGGAAACATTGCCTTCAAACCGGAACATAGTAATGCTTGCACACTACTACTTGGCAGTTGAATAGCTGGCAGAGTAGACATAATATCTCTGGTTCTGAAGAAAACACCCACTTGGACAGGCATTTCACGTTGTGTTCCACACAATGATTATATTAGAATCAAAATGTTTGTTCAAGGTTTTGGAATTTCAACAACGAAACGACGTTATTTTTTCGTGTACTTGGTTTCCAACAGAAGATTTGAAGTTTTCAGATGCTGAAATTACAAGTATAGCTTAGTAATAAAGGATAAACATTTATACGGTGCCACTGTTTAGTTAGTAACCCTCAATTATGTTTGGACCGGGGTTATGTCCTTAAACTGCAACCAGACCCACCGGAGGACGGGCAGCAGCGTCCTCTTGGTTAACCGTGGTGAACATTCTGCGATCCCCAAGCCGCCTGCCAAGCGTGGGCATTAATTAATTATTTATTAAAACAACAAAAATAGAATCATAACAGCCCTAGACCAAGCCGGATACTTTTGTTACAGATTAACTAACTTTAATTATAATGGAAACACCGCTCTATTGGGAGGCCTTCGTCCAGCAGTGGTCTTATGGCTGACGACGATATTTGAGGAAGATGATTGGATGAATTAACGCACTGGTTTTGGTTTTCCAAAGTATTCCCAGTTGAGAAAAACGTTTTCGTTTCAAGATTTTAAATTCAACATAGAATCAAAATCTCTGAAACATTTTTCTACTGATGAAAAAGAATGCAAATGCGGCCCATAGATTACACTCCGTACGAGGACACCGAGGACAGGAAAGTATGAAAATTCCTCGCGGTCCGACCTCAAATTGCAAAATATGATCCGAATCGACCAAACTGGGTTGAAGTTTTTGTGTTCATTGTTGATACGTTGCCAACCTGGAGAGATCCTAAAGATGCTGTTTTAAGTGCTTACTGTTTATTTTTAATAACTAACTAACTAAATTAAATATAAAATTAAATAGTTGACCAAGGAGTTTTAAAAATGTACTGATAAATGGCCGGCAAATTTTGAAACTACATTCCTGTAAACGTCGCAACGTTTCAGAAACTGAGTTTTAGAATCTTAAGCATTGTTTTTTTTATTACATCTAAAAATTCCTTCTTTATTCCTCGCAAACAAGGCAGAAATGAGCTGTTTTGAAATTGGAATGTGTTTTTATTTCTTCTTAGTTATTGGCTTCGCACGTTCTGCATTCTACCAGTGTCAAGTTTATTAATTTTCAAGTTTTTATGTTAAAATAAAATGCGTCCTGCTTAGCACTGCGGGCCGCTGCGCGTCGCGCGCGTGATGACAGCGGTTGCTCTGCGGGCTAGGAAAATATAGAACAAGCTACCGGGACAAACAATTGACATGCCATCCGACCCACGTTAAACGGAATGCTCATTATTTCTGCACTAGAATGTGTCGATTCCCGACTACATAGGAACCGTGGATTTGGCAACATGGCACCGGAGGCCAGAGGGACCGATGCCAAAACTGATTTGGTTTTAAAATGAAAGCCGTTTTCAACAGATTGTGACATAAAAACAGATGCAAAGGACAGGATTCACGCTGAATAAAACATGATTTTGCTTTTTGGATACATTTTAAATATTGGGAAAGTTGCAAAATCTGGTTTGTCAGAATAACGTAGTAAGCTGATAGATAAACAACTTACATACATCACATACTGAGATAATTCAAATTTATGTATAATATTTACATATATATTTACAGAATTTCGTCAGAAATCATATACTAAGTACTTCGATAATACTTATTGAAATATA
Source organism: Erannis defoliaria (assembly GCA_905404285.2). NCBI lineage: Eukaryota > Metazoa > Arthropoda > Insecta > Lepidoptera > Geometridae > Erannis > Erannis defoliaria. The sequence continues at coordinate 1,736,294 of FR990076.1, forward strand.
CCTACACTAATAGGCTGTAGGTACCTATATAGTATTAGGTCTTTACCTATGAAATTGCCGTTTTGTATGGAATAAGTGAAAGTACTTATTTTTTTAAACTTTTTTATTTCTGTTATTCAAAGTAATCACCCATGCAATCGACGCATCTTTGCCAACGAATTGGCAGTTTATTGATGCCCTTCTTGTAAAAAAATGCCGGACGGGGAGGCAACAAACTCTTCAAAGGCATTTTGTACTGCCTCTCGGGAATTGAATTTTTTACCCACTAAAAAGTTGTCTAAATTTTGGAAAAAGTAATAGTCGGTAGGTGCAAGGTCTGGTGAGTATGGTGGATGAGGGAGAGCTTCCAACCCCAGCTCTTGCAGCTTGGAGACTGTCTGTAGCTGCAGCGCGAGGCAGGTCTCGACGCGTACGTTGCGCGGGCGATCGTTAAGTTCGTGGGGCCACCCTTACTATCAAGGTTTTTTACCTTGCCTATTTGTCGCAAATGGATCAAAATTGTTTTGATGCTAACATCAAAAGCTGCTGCTAGCTCAGCTGTAGATTGAGTTTCGTCAGCTTCCACAATCGCCTTTAATTCATCATTGTTGACCAAAGTCTCCGGACGACCACGAGCTTCATTTTTCAAGTCAAAATTTCCAGAACGGAACCGGAAATACCAATAACGGGTTGTGCGTTCGTTAGTACAGTTCTCTCCGTAAACGTTTTTGATGTTACGTGCCGTTTATGTCGCGTTGGTGCCACGACGGAACTCATATTCCATAATTACACGAATTTTTAAAGTATCCATTACAACAACCATCCATCCATCCATTAATACAAGCTTTGCTTAGTATGGGGCTAGATGGCGCTGTGTGAATAATGTCCACCGATATTTATTATTTATTTTATTTATTATGACGAAAAATGTTCAAATGTAATGAAAATACAACGCTAATCGATAAACAAAAGACTGAGTTTGTAAAAATAATGTCATGTTTTTAAGACAAAATTAATTTGATATCAGAATACAAAGCCATTCCAAACTTTTTTTCTATTTGAAATGAAGAACGAAAGACCAGTACTGAAGAACGGCAATTTCATAGGTAAAGACCTATTATATCCCTACCTACTAAAGATTGTACGGAATTTGAAAATGACTGTACCCATAAGCTTATCACGAAATCATCTTACAGTAAGTCTAGTAATCTATTTTAAATATATTATAAGTATAGATTACGCACTTAACAGGGCGTCAACGTCTATTTTTATTAATTCTTTATAAAACCACGAATATCAACGTCAGCGAACCTTATGTGTGAGATAACACCTCCAAAAATATTAGTTACTTGGAGTTGTGTTCGTAATAAAACGTCGTCCCCATCTATCTAACCACGGCGATGACTGTTAAAAAATGCCTTAGCATTAAGTCTTCTTTTGTAGATACATGTTTGTATATGTGCAGTTGTGCAGAGGATTTATTTTAAGGAGGGGCACAGTACACGGGCCAAGTTCCCCCTGGTTTTTTATTATTTTTATTTTACTTTATACTATGCTGTCTTTGGGATCAATGCTTTTGAATGACATATATAAGAATATAACTATAAAAAACAGTTAATAAAGATTAAATAATGAGAAATTACATGTTTATTATGCAAAAAGAAACAAAATGTTATTAAAACTGTATCTTAAAAATCTCCCAGTTTTTTTTGTTATATATAATGCGTTTTTCACGTGCCCCTGTGCCCCATCCCTGGATCCACCCTTGTGTGCAGTACAGAATTTAATCAATAATAAATAAACAAACCTCCGCGAATCAAAAAATAAATTTGCAAAAAAAAAAAATTTTTTTTTCACTCTCCTGTTGGATATAAACATCTTCCAAAGCAAACCACCATCGATTCCGGGCTTTAGTAAAAATAATACATGAAGTCATTATCTGAAAACTATTCACATAACGTTGCTAAACTGAATTATTTGTATAGCGAACATTCCAGAGCAATAATTCAACATATCCCGACCGCGAGCCTGGCATCTGTGCTCTACGCTATTGTCATACCAAAATATATGTACATACCAGCACTACCTATATATTATTTTATATATATATTATCATACGTGATATTAGCTGTTTTCTGCGACTTTGTACGCACAAACTTATACCCTTATAAATCAAAACCCCTTAATTCATACCAACCGCAAAAAAAACTTGCCGTAACGTCAGTCTCCATAACTTACCAAATTTCATTTTCACAGATTAAGTAGTTTTGTAATAGTGGGCTTGAAACTTGAGACCCTATTCATATTAACCGATCGGACGATTGATGAATTGGTTGTGAGTGTTCGTTTTGTACCCAGGATACATGTATACTGAGTGTAATGGGAACCGCTGTCGAAATCTAATTCAGGTGATAGTACTGGTACAGATACAATTAAAATAAAGTTCATTCTATCAGCTTTGAAGAAAAAAAATCTTTTTAAAATAAGTATTGTGTATCACTGGAGAAACAAAAAAAATGCTGATGTTAGGTTACACCCGGTAATATTATATTTTTACATGCCTGCAGGACGAAAGCGGTTAGTTACTTCCTCCCCGCAGCTGCACATCGTATACACACCACGGGAGCAAGTAAGGAAGCCTCAGATCTCATGCTCATGTGTGATATAGGTACGTGAGTTCTGAGACATTCTTTTCTTTTGCTCCCTAGGTGGGTAATGTTATCTACTACTTCTTGACTAGCACTCGGTTTAGTGGGTCATTGATGACTCAAAATCCGGGCGGAAAATATCACTGCCTCCCTAGGGAGGTAAAGTAAAGTACATGTGAAATTTTGGCCTATGCAAACATTCACGATTTCGTACTGTTTTTTTATTAAAATTTTATGTTCTATTTTTAAATTGCATTTGTAAGCTAGTATAAATATAATGTCTATGTAATTCACCGCATTGTAACTACATAATGTAAATCGCTTCAGTCGTGGCCCCTGCGACACAGGATTCTCCTAGTGCAGGGGTTACAAGAAAGATTTTTGGAATCTTCTCTAATCAATTTTATTTATTTATTTAAAAAAAGTTATGAAAAATGTCCTAAGCCTTTAAAAATCGTACTAGTCCCAAGTAAAAAAAAACTATTAAGCTTACTTTGTTTATGTCCTTTGACCATGTTGGTCTGTGCTATGTCAGAAACATTTTACTCAGTGAAATGAAGGTAACAACTATACAATTTAACAATTAACTAAAATTTATTAAAATTAACAATTAAACCTCTGTGTGAACCAGCTTTTGCTTTGCATTTTATTTTGGCGGGAAATTTAAAATCGTACTTTTTAAAATCATTTTCTAGTTAAAAGCTGCGAAATATAATTAACCTTATCGAGTATTTTTAATTTAAAAAAATAATAATCTTCAAAAAAAAGCACTTGTGTTTTTACTCCTACATCCCTTGTGATATAATCTACTATTGATAAAGTACACTTCAATATGAAGACGATACATCTTTCCGAACCCGTTCAATAAAACCTCTTTTCTTATAAGCCCTTTTTCCAAGAGTCTTGACCTTTCAAACGCCTCGTATTATAAGCAGACCATTATTCAAGAGTGCGTGCGAAGTCTTTGTTGGGCCTAAAAACACTCTGTACGTAGAAGTGTAATAATTCATAGAAGGGCCGCGCCTCAACCCTTTCAGCGTAAGCATTGCAAGTCTAAGAGCCTTTACAAGCTACTATTTTCAGAATGTAAAAAGAGACTAGAACTAAGAAGTTTGTTTACATTCATCTAGTTGAAAGTTGTTAGGAATGAATCAGGGAAGGTCCTTCCAGCATTTAGCAATGGAGGTGGCAAGCCAAGACCTACTGCTCTGCCAAAAAGATATAGGCCAGTGTCCATTATAACGTTAAAGGCGTGGTAGCCTAATTAGGAGATCAATCTACTTGAAAGCGTGAGGTCGTGGGTTTAAATCCCAGGCCCCTACCAATGAGCTTTTTGAAGTTCATGTACGGATGGCATACCCCTTCAGGGGTGCCAAGGCTCCATTGTTTTGCAAGGCTGCAAAGTTCTTTTTTGGCGCGAGTTGTATTAAAACCTGAGGTACCAGACGGTACAAGTACGATTCAAAGGTACGAGACGCAGAATAATTTTGCTGCCGAGCGAACCTCACAACTTTTCACCCAACTACAGCTAGGAAAATGCTAGAGTATTTTTTCATGCAGTCTTCGTGCTGGCCAGTGCGATTATTCTAAAAATGATGTTGACGCACTGACATGAAATAAGTATTACATTTTTTTTTTCTTAGTTATTGGCATCGCACGTTGTGCATTCTGCCAGTGTCAAGTTTATGAATTTTCACGTTTATTTGTTATCATCAAGTCAAATAAGTCATGAAATCACAGTAAGTCACACGAAATTAGTTATAGTCGTGTCCAAGTCATACCCTAGTAAAGTTGTGGCTACTTTACTATGAGCTTTTAAGGAGTTTTGAAAACAACACGAAAATGACATGTTTCACCACATTATATCACTTGCCCACACTCGTGCATGTAATTCAACACTCAATGAATAAAACACCACTATTTTTAATCATTAATTCGCGAAAAAACACAAGTTTAAGAAAATAATAGAATGCAACGACATGATTTTTCCGTGTTCCCGCCAAAAACTCTACGTATTACTTATGCATTTTCAGTGGACTGGCGATATAGAAAATAATTGAATAGAAAGGTTCGAATTTCAAAAACTCTCTCCACGCTAGCGGATAGAATGCACTTTTGCACTCAGATTTCCAATGATACATAATCGTTCCGAGCTTGTGAGGTGATACTAACAATACGTCGTGTCGTTCATTCAAAGAGTCCGCTCATAGCTTTCGTTGACCTTAGTTACCGTTGACTGTAGTTACCGAACTCAAAACTAAAATAAAACAGTTTTGAACATATTCTATTAGTGAGTGTGCCCAATTTCTGTACAAATTCTGTTTAGTAAGAAAATGTTTTTAAAACTAACGAATTATCTCATTATTATTGATACTATTTGAAAACTAGTGAGAGTATTAAAATTATTGAAATTATTTGGAGGACATCATTGTTGATTTGGTAGAACATGTGTAAAAAGAAGACTGTTTACTCAGGCGTTACTTTGCGGTCCATGTTGATCCGAAAAGCTATATTTATTTCTAATGTATTTCCGCTTTAATATCATTTCAAGTACTTATCTACTAAAAGGATAATGGGACAAACTACCGATTTTAAATTGATTGTAATTATCAACGTACAATTAAATCCAATCTAACCTAAAACAAAAATTAATTAAACCTGAAACAAAAACGACAATTAAACATGACACTAATTATTAATTTAATCTGAACCAAATAATTATAATTTCTACAACATAATATTAATCTGAAACAAAAACAATTTAGATTAACCTGTAAATTGATAGATATAATAACATACAAAAATAATATAAGCAATAAGTAAAAATATATCACCTTTAATCTGCCTCATACATACAAATGCGGCCTCAGTAGACCTCCTACCTTCGCTTCGCTCGGTCAACAAAATACAAGATAATATATCTAACTAAGGTAAGAACATCCAACTGAAAATATGTCGCTGGGTTACCTTAAAAAGCAAAGTACACTCATAGGTTGAGAATTTAGTCGAGGTGGCCAGAATGGTATTAAACTATAATCCAGTTAGGGAGCAAATTCTAGAAAATAGTGTATAAATTGCTCGGGTTTTTGCGATGCCCCTGGAAAATTACCTATTCCAGACTGGAGATCGTTACCCACTATACTGTCCTGTATTAAAATTACTAGCTGTTTAGTGAGATGTAATGTCATCATCATTATCATCATCATCAGGCCGGAGACGTCCACTGCTGAACGAAGGCCTCCCCCTTAGACCGCCACACTGTACGATAACCTGTCATTTGCATCCACCGGTTGCCCGCGACTTTTACAATGTCGTCGGTCCACCTAGTGGGAGGCCTTCCTACGCTGCGTCTCCCGGTTCGCGGCCGCCACTCAAGAACCTTTCTTCCCCATCGGTTGTCAGTTCTTCGAGCGATGTGGCCTGCCCATTGACACTTCAACTTGCAAACCTTGCGAGCTATGTCGGTAACTTTGGTTCTTTGGCGAATATCCTCGTTCCGGATTCTATCGCGCAAAGTAACGATGAGAAGAGATGTACTAGATGAAGATGAAAATGATGATGATGAGATGATGATGAATATGAAGTAGGGATGTAATGTATCTGATTTATAACTCAGTAATTGTTAGTATGACTGCCTTCAGAGCTGTAGGGCGTGGGTTCGATCCCCACCCAGGGCAAACATTTATGTGATGAACATAGATGTTTGTTCTGTGTCTGGGTGTAGTATGTATTACAAGTAGGGTTGCCACCCGTACTTTATAATAAAGTATTGTACTCTATTTTGGCCAAACGTACTTTATACTTTATGAGGGCAGTAAAGTACGTGAAAATACTATATATTTACTTGTGAAGTATTTTTTAAATGGACTTCTATTTATTACGTGTAACGGAGCGGACCGGACTGCTTTTAAAATTTAGGGATTGATTGTAAAGATTCCGTTAATATATTTAAGAGTAACAAATATTTGTTGGATGTTGCTAGAAGCAACAAAAAATATATATGGAAGAGAAATAGTCTGGTAAATAAATAGTACTTTATTTTCAGATGTTGTACTTTTTTTTTTACCCTAGAAAATTAAATATACTCTATATGCTTTAAAAAAAGGTGGCAACCCTAATTACAAGTATGTATTTACAAAAAAAAAGTATTTAAGTATTCTATCAGCTATCTGGTTTTCATATTACAAGCTTTGCTTAGTTTGGGGCTAGATGGCGCTGTGTGTAAAATGTCCACCGATATTTATTTTATTTTTATTTTATTTTACAAAGTGTAAAAAACTGAAATTATATCACCTAAATTGTCAGAGTAGGTTTACACTTTCAGGGCCAACTTTAATTAAATAAATGGAGGGCACCTATCATACAATTAAGGTTACTTTAATGAAATAAACTCCAGAGGGCGAATAGTGTTTTACCCTCGTATAATATCAGAACTGCAGGTGCTTTGAACATGTACTACAGAATTTAATATCGAAAATTTAATAATGTTAGACTGAATTTTACGCGCGACATGGAAATTGTGTGCTTCCCTCAATTCATTTTATATTATGTTAAATTAAATCAAGTACTTTAAAAAAAACAACATCAAACCAAAATTCCATAAGATTCCAGTAAAGTTGTCACCGCGTTGTAAACGACTTTGACTGGCGTGTGACGAATTTTGTTTGCCATTAACTGCGCCTGTGTCTTGTTTGCTAAATCAAACTTTCACTTGATGCAACTTATAAAACTTGTCACTGGCAGAATCCTCAAAGAGCTATGCCAAAATATAAGCAAAAAAAATACTGAAAGAGTACTTGAATTGATTTGACGCCCTGTGCTTTCATTTGAATTTCAAACTAGGCATCCCGCACCGTCATTCCAGTTTCCAAAAGCCTCGAAATCATCAAGTCCATTGGGTCGGTAATTAGCGACCGTCATGGCCGTCATTAAGGCCGCGTCTGCGTAACCGAGCCTGGTTGTTTATGTCTGCAGTACCATTACCGTAATGTGCCCGCGACGCCCTGGTAATGGAATAGGTGTTTAAATGTTATGATGATGATTCAATCCTCTTTAATTATGCGTAGTATATCTTTTATTCGTTTGATCAAGTATTTGGTAGGCATAAACAATATGTTAGGTCTGAAAACGTCACAGACTCTAGTGTTGCCTATGTCTCTTCAATACTGTAGTGATGTGCCCGTGATAACTTGGTAACAGAAAACAGGTGTTTAAAAATAGTACATTGATACAAGTCTGCTATGTTGGTCACTACGTTCTAGACGATACAATGCACGTGAGCCGCAGGCGAGTATAATAAGGTAGCCGAGGGTGTAATGATCAATGCCCACGCGTTTCATACGACGTTATTCATCACACTCGCATGGAAAAAATACAGTCTTGTATTTTTAGTTTTTTATTTATTTATCGAATCTTAAAAATCTATCATACATTTTCTCTTGTCTAAAAACCTACCTACGAATGCGATATTGTTATAGGTAACTGTAGTTGTAGGACTCTAGTTGTAGTGGTAGGTAGGACTACTGCGGAGTCCGCCTGGGGAAGACCTTTGCCAGTAATTCAACCGCCAAGCAGTAGTGTGCAAGCATTACTGTGTTCCGGTTTGAAGGGCAATGTTACCAGAGAAATTACTGGGTATGAAGAGATTTAACATCTAATATGTCAGGGTGACGAGCGCAGTGCAGTACGGCGCAGGATTGTGTTCGCAAGTTCACAATTCTAGCACTGCTACTATTAGTGGCAGGCGTGACGCTTACCACTAGGCGAAAGTCTTGCTCGTCTAGTCACTTGACAGTAAAAAAGAAAAAATGGTAAACTTTTTTTTCAACCACACTATACATTGTACATTGAATACGTAAACGAATATTTGAGTAAAATGACGCGCAAGCCAGTGAACAGTGAACGGCGACATTTTCTTTACCCGCGCAAAAACTCTTTGTTGGTGTTCATTATTATCCGATTTATTATTGCTCAATTTACAATCATCGTTGCGAGAAGGAGAGACAAAAGAAATGATAGTTAGCATTGTTTTCTAAAATAATAGGGTAGATGACTGATGTTTATATCGTTGAAACCAATAGCTTTGATGAATAATTTAAGTAAATATAGTATGTTTATTGAAAAAATAATTTAAATCGGTTATTAATGTTCTGATATATAAGCGTTTAAAGTTTTTATTAGTTTCTCTGTCCCTTTCCCACATAACAAAAAATGACGTCACGCCTTACTTGTCAGAATATATGTGATATGGCGTACTGACAAGTGACGTCATGATTTGCAGTTTCGCCTCTCTGTCTAGCATGATATTAAAATGCTTATAAGTTGCTTATTTTTGATCACATTATTTATTTTTTCATTAATCTGTTATATTTATGGGCCACAGTTTAATAGGACAATAAAAAAACCAGTCATCTAGAGCCTATTGCTAAAGATTATGAAGATGATCTGCGTGTTTCAGAGGTAGCGTAAAAGTTAGTCTTCGGCCACAAAACGAATACAAGACAAGGCGCCACAAAGTCAACCGTTGTCAATGACACTTCCATACTCCATGTTAACGGAATAGTGGCCTAAAAACGTTGCTTAATCTTAACCAGTGCTTAAACTTCTCTGTCTTGTTCTTGCACGTGACATTCCACGTCATTGAGAAGTTGTCAGAGCATCTTAAGTAGTAATTAAGATTAAGCGACGTTTTTAATTAAAGCCGTTAGCGTTTTGGTGATAGTGTAGATATACTACGCATTATCAAGGTTAGTATTTTATTGTATAACTATGTGTTTCAATTGTAGAGCTATGGTAGACCACAAAAATCAGGGCTTAATAAATGAAGCTGTAGCTAATGTTAATTCCATGGTTATATGGAATACGTGTTATTAAAGGCAACTTTTCTAATTTATTAAACTTATACCCTAAACTAAAAGTTGTTCATGGTAATCACTAACAATGTATAATTAAACTAGCTTTTGCCCGCGGCTTTGCCCGCGTAGTAATGTTGAATACTTGAATTCGGTTAAATCGGGGCCCAACTCAATTGAATCACTAAAATACGTATATTATTGCATTTTTTCCAAGCCGCTTGCAAGTCTTTAAGTTTGCTTGAGGATGACCAAATTTGGCATGTCGCGTTTGCCATACTTACTTCAAAACAAAGCCGTCTTGTTGAAACAGACAGACAGATGGACATGACAGAATAGATGGATGGATGGACATGGAACTTCTGAAAATTGTGAGGCTTCTTTAAAAATATATGTGGGAGATATATCACTGCAGGTCGGTAAATTAGAATGTGATGAACTGGGAATAGTTGGGATGGTAAATGTAGGTGAAATTAATTTGTCATTTGTTAACTGAGTAGGCTGTACCGTAAATGTAGGTGAAATTAATCTATCAGACTGAGCCGTAAATGTTGGTGAATTCAGTTCAGAAAAATATCGGGCTGAAGAAGTTTGGACGGTATGAGTTGAAGACGTTTTGTAATTATTTTTGGGCATCTCTACAGCTAAAGAATCAAAGTACAAAGGCAAAGTAGAAGTTGCGTCAGAACTTATATCTTCTGTTTGCATGCAACTTGGAGATGTAGGAACCTCAACACGTCGCTTAGTTATTTTTTTCGCTACTACTGGAACACGTGGAGTGCCGTTAGAAATTATATCTATGTCTTCTTGCAGATACGCATCAATCAATAATGATTTCTCGTAAATCGTAGCCGCTTTATAGGTCTTCCTGCTGTACCAAACTTTGCATACAATTTGCCATTTTCAGAAACTTCAAACTCAAACTCATAAATTTGTCCTGCAGCGGCTAGTTCACACGCAGTGCCCCAACTCGACTGCCGTGACATGTCATCAAAGTTTGCAGTCGCAGTGGTGTAGTTGTCGCCGTTTGAATCATGAGACATGATTTCAAACTCCTCCCAATTAGCTACTACATGAGTAACGATGTTTTTTCGCACCTCAATTGCCTTTTCTTGGGTACCGTGCATTAAAAAAGAAAGCGCACGAAAAAGACACGCTCCATCACCAACGATGGGAACAACATAGTGTTTTAACTTCGCTCCATGAATGAAGAGAAGTTCACTAAGCATTTTAAATAACAAACTAAATAACAATATCAACAGTAACAATATAAAAAAACCTAATAACAAACAATGTAAACTAAAATTAAAAAAAAATACGAATAACAAACTAATTAGCATAAATAATATCTAAAAAATTAAAGGAACAAATAACGATAATTATACGAAATCTAAATAACAAATGAAATGAAATAAGCTTAAGCAGAAAAAGTATGATAACAAAGAACGCAAAAAGATCACCAAAATATCGCAAGAATTACGAAACTTCGATAAAATACAGTGCTGCACTGATCGCTTAGGTACGCTCGGTGTGGGATGGAGTGGGGCGCGCTCGGCGTACAGCGCGTCATTATACTCGGGTTTTAACGTATCTGAGCCGACGCGGGATGGACGTTTCGAAAGCGCTGTGCTTGGTGCGTGCACCGGATCAAGTACATGTGTTTAAAACATTTATCTTCTTACGCATAAACACTCGATTAGCTATTATTATTATTAGCTAATCTATAAATATAACATTTTTTTTTCAAATGAAAACTGACCCGTGGCCTTCCTGTTTTGAAATTGTTTGAAAATTCTGAAACATGTTTATGTTTATTTTATCTTATCTCTTAAGTCAAAAAACTTAACAGCCTTAAATGAATGGTTTCGGCAAAATGGTATTTTAATGATACTGAACCCCTTGCGAATTTTTCAAAATCCTTGCTGGGTGTGCGTTTCTCTGCATCAGCCTTTAACACTAATGGTATATCGGCCTACCCTGATTGGGCCATATTCACTACGCTGGCCCAGTGCAGGTTGGCGGATTCACATACACTATCGTATTTCTTCTCCGGAAATATGTAGGTTTCCTCATGATGTTTTCCTTCACCGAAAAGCCAGTGGTATTATCCATGCGTAAGTTTCAAAGAACTAATTGGAACGGGCTCGCCCGGGTTCGAACCCGCGACCCCAAGAATGTGAGTCGAGCTTGATCTCACTGAAGCTACCACAGCTTGAGCTGAGTGTAAGTTTACACCACTCAAAATTTAGTTTAGGCATTTAAAAGTAAGTTAATTTAATATTAAAAATTAATTTAGCAGCTTAGGCTGTACAGTATCTATAATAATTATGTCCGTCAAACAGTCGTCTGCGTGGACCTACAAAAAATAGCCTATGTCCGTTTCCGAACCTTATGCTATAACTACCTATCCAAAAATGCAGCTCCATCTGTTCAGCCGACCAATAAATACGCCCATCCCCGTCCCCATTCCCAGCCTCATCCCTATAAGCGCCCCCTTCCCCATCCCCATCCCGATACCAAATGTCATTTTAATATGAACACGCCCATCCCCGTCCCCATCCCCGTTCCCTCCCTCATCCCCATCCCGAACCCCATCCTCACCCCATCCCATCCCCACCCCCACCCCGATTCCAACTTTAATCTTAATATGGACACGCCCATCCCCGTTCCCAGCCTCGTCCACATCCCATCCCCACCTGTCCCCACCAAATCCCCACCCATCCCCACCCCATCCCACCCCATGACCATCCCCACCCCATCCCCATCCCGATACCAATTGTAATCTTAATATTAACATGCCTATCTCCGTCCCGTCTCCGTTCCCAGTATCATCGCCACCCCCACCCCCATCCCCACATCTATCCCCATCCCTATACCAAATTTAATTTTAATATGTACAGCCGTTACAAAGTTAAGGAGAAACAAACGTACTATCACTAAAACTTTTTTTTTTTTTTTATACTAACGGGAGCTGATTTTGAAAAAACTGTGACACCCGTATCTTCTTATTTTTATAGTAGAATATGTATACCAAGTTTTGTATCAATCGAACCAGAGAATAAAAAGTTTCATACAAACTTTAACACCCCATTTAACCCCCTTCGGGGTTGATTTTCGAAAAATCCTTTCTTAGTGGGCGTTTACATCTCTCCAAAAACATACCCTCCAAATTTCAAGTCTCTACGTTTAGCGGTTTGGGCTGTACGTTGTCTATATGTCAGTCAGTCAGTCAGTCAGTCAGTCAGTCAGGACAAAGCCTTTTATAGTTATAGATAAATAAATAAAATAAAAATATTGGGGGACATCTTATACACAGCGCCATCTAGCCCCATACTAAACAAAGCTTGTATTATGGAAACCAGATAGCTGATAGAATACTTAAGTACAATTATTTTTTCGTAATTACATACTTATAATACATACTACACCCAGACACAGAACAAACATCTATGTTCGTCACATAAATGTTTGTCCTGAGTGGGGATCGAACCCACACCCTACAGCTCTGAAAGCAGACATGCTACCAACTGAGGTACAAGGATGACTGTCAATTACATATTACTACACAATTATAAGTACTAGCGTTGTTTTATAATTGTTTTTTTTTGTGCTTTATCAGCACTCGTACCTTGATTATATACCTGTCTATATAATCTAAGACTCGTACAAAAAGCTTTTCTCCATTATGTCAGCCGTAAAGGTTATGTAAACGGTAATCAATACAAGAGTAACGACATAGAAATGAAATTGGATTGTCTGTCCGTCCGGATGGCATGTATAAAACGCTCGTAAAACAGCTATTGTATAACATATTTGGTATTCAGAATAGTTCAGAATTTCAGTAAATTCGAGTATATGTACATATTATAACCATTTTGCAGAGAGTATCAATGAAAATAAAGATAAAAGAAGGAAATACCAGTGGCTCATTTAATAGTCTGTTTCTGTTTCTATCTGTGGTCGTCTTGTTGTCTTGTTGCTTTTTTATGGATATTAGGCATGTTTTGACAGCCATATCGCCTGATGCAAACACGTGGCCATGTGGCCTGACGCCATGTCTGCTGACGCTGATGCAATTAAATCTATAGTAACTATCTTCGAGCATATCCATTGGAGATGCAAACGGCTATGATCTGTCTACCTTTGTGCGTGGGACGAGTGACATTATCAGGTCTGGATCAGATAATCTGACAACTGCAGCATATTGAAATGGGTTGATAAGCTATTATCATTATCTTCCTGCATTACTTCATTCTAACATTCGCTGTTTTTTATGTATATTAATGGGTTCGCTTTTGACCTCGCCCCACCGAGGCATAGACAAGGCCTAAGTTGGAGCACTCTTCGTTTGAAAATCCTCAGATTATATGAGCTTGGAAATAATGCTGCTGGTAGACACCTCCACACCTTTACAGTACGGATTATAAATGTGCTTTCGAAGCGCTTTGTGCGTAAACGAGACACGTCCACTGTAAAGGGGTGAAGTGACGTGAGTGAGTGGGGTGGGGTATCTTGGAATGTCCTGTAGTAGAATGGACAGGGTGGAATCAGCTCGTGTAACTCTTGCGCGCATTCGCCGAAGTGCAGTGGATAAAACACGAGAAAGGCACGAAACCTGTCTTCTGTGCTCGAGGCTTCTTAGGGATTCTGAGCTCTATCGTCCTCATCCAATCGTTATTCAATTTTCTACTAGGGCTCTCTTACATTTCTCTTTTATAAGTAAAAGTCGAAGTGACATGTGTCAAAGGGACATGTGTCAACCTATGAAATGTCGACTACCAGTAGTAACACGGAAAAAAAACTTCCCGTGTTACTTGCTACTGGATCGCTTGGTAGTACTACGGTTATTTTTTACCCGTTGTACTACTGGTAGTAATACTTGTAGTACCACGGACAACAAACGAAAAAATACCTTTATGTTTATTAACTCCTTATTTGTATTTTTTATCACTATTTAGTTTTAGATAAAACTCAATTACAGTTATAAGTATTGATTACTCTTAAAAATCGTTACACATAACAAAATAGTGTAAGTTCATGAAATCTTGTTCATGCAAGACTTAGATTAAATTCTATGCACAATTTATAATTTCATTTTCAACCGACTTCAAAAAAAGAGGTTTTCAATTTGATTGTACTTATGTATGGTTTTTTTTTTGTATTTTTGTTACGGTTACGCGATTACTCCGCCAATTATGAATTGATTTTGATTATTATTTTTTGTTTCGTAGGTCATATATACTTCAGAGATGGTCCGGGAATACCCCATTTTATCGAAATAGGATATGTAGCTTGGTTTTTATATCAAAATGTATAAAAGAAAAAAGACATCGTCATCCAGGTATATAGTCGAAATTGAAATCGGCTCTTGTTTTTTTTAAAAGTATTATCTAGTAAGTACAAAGTTTGGTAAGAGATTCAAACCACTGTTCTCATAAAATTGTGATTTATTGTACCTACTCGTATATATGTGAGAAAAACATAGGTTCATGCGGTAACTCACACGGATTTCCTTACCAAACTTGAAATGTAAACAAAGATAGGCAAAAACTGCCGACAACGCGCGCCAAGACAGCTAGCACCGTCAGGGGACACTTAGGGACCTTCAGGGACAGTTAGGGACCTTTAGGGGACAGTTAGGGAACGATTTACGGCTCAATACTGCACGGAATTAGAACGCCCTGCTTACATAGACTGATTTATAGGTTTTTTGTTAATGGGTATTGTAAAACAAAGGATATTAGCAGTGTTTAATACATCTCGGTAGTTTATGATAAGAGCTTCCATAAATAATGTTTCGGATAAAACTTAAGACATGCTTAATAGAAAAACTTAATTTTTGTTTATAATACTTTTTAAATTACTTTAAAATGCAAATACATATAATTAATATTCATATCGTTATTACTTTGACATAGGACCCTAAATTTATCTAGCATTTGACTGAATGTTGTTTTATTTGACATAGTTACTAATAATTATTTAATTTTAGGAATTATTTTATTCGACAAACTGGAGCTATTAATTTACTAAGCAATTATTTAACACTACATTACTTTGCATTAATTTTGGAAAACCAAGTTCACATGCCGAGTAACGGCAAAATAGGAGGGCTATAAATAATATGGAACACCTAAGATCAATCTAAAACCCTTTTTTTTGAGAATAAAAATATCATTTCATGTTATTTTACACGAAATTTTTACACGTATTTATAACATGATAGCTGCTTTATTTTTCTTAAAATTTATTCAAGTACAACAGACAACAGGGATATTATCCAAGGGGTTTATTTTAAGGTTGATTTTTAGAACGGAACTTGTTTTACTTCATGTAATGGATCCCAAAAATAGCGGCATGTTGTATCGGGGTTTCACTAAGTTGCTGCGTCTGGCATCCGGATATGTGCCGAGTGGTAGCTTTCAGTCCCCGCTTCGAGCGTCCAAAAAGCGGCTTGATAATCATGACTGGTGTATGTACACTGTGTGCGGATTGAATCGTTCGGTCGCCTTTATGATCAGACTGCCTATACAAAGCAAAAGTACTACGACTGCAGACAGACTAAAATGCAGAAAGACTAAAATTCGGAAAGACTAAAATGCAGAAAAACTAAAACCCAGATAGACTAAAAATGGAAAAGACTAATGCAGAATGATTAAATGCCGGACCACATTTTTTTTATTCAGAGCAGATTTGCGTTTGACCACACCCTGCCTGACCGCAATGTTGCTTACCAAAGCAACATTGCAGTCTAGGATGACGCACGCTTACCGAAGAATGAACCTGTTTAATCTAGAATTGAAGACAACTTTGTAGGTAGAAATACTTCCGAAAAGCGATTGAGTCGCAGATCGCAGATGCTAAAATTCGCTAGTCTGCTTGAGCCCTTGTTGTTGACATGCAGTTGGAAAGCTGTCCATTGTGTCCATTTTATAATAATTATCGAGAACGGCTCTAGATTGTAAAAATTTTTCATCGCTGCACAATAGTACATTATGATACAAGTGTGCTATGTTGGTCATTACACTAGAGGCGGCATTATGCGCGCGAGCCGCAGGCGAGCGCGATAAGGAAGCCGAGAGCGTAATGACTAACATAGCACAAGAGTTTCATATGACTGTTTTCATCACACTAGCAAGGAAAAAACAAAAATTATTTTTTTATAATAATCAACCACACAGAGAAAACGTCAATAAGCATTTACGGAAAATGGCGCCCAAACCAGCAATGCGCGTGCAGGACACATTTACTTCAGCGGCATAAGAACTCTTTGTTGGTATTACAAAAAAACTCTAAATATTACCCGGCTATATTAAGAGTGCTTGGTATACATACGTCTAATTGCAGTCACGTACAAAATTGACTTTACCGGGTTATACCTATTATAGTACAAGTGCCGTAATGTAAAGTAAAAAGCACGGGTGCGTAATAGCTTGGATTATGAGTCTAAAACCGATGTGATAAGATCCACTTTACGAGCAAGTGTGATAATAAGACAATTATGATTTGATAGTATTTGATAGTTAGATTTACGAAGCTATAAAAATAAAGACCAACTGATAACCCCGTCGCACCGTCTCGTCAAGTCGGAGAGGTCAGTGTATATTTTGGGGCCCGCGATCAACAACCGTATACCAGCTTCCACCGGGTGCTTCAAAACCAAGTTCAGAGCGTGGTTACTAGAGAATTTGTTTTATGACAATGAAGCTTATTTAAAAAAAAAACGAGGTTATTAACGTATTTTTGTAATTATTATTTCATTTTAGTAAGTGATTATGTTTTTGTGATTTACTTATAATGAAATTTGACTTGTAACTTTGGTGTTATCAATAAACTATTTGTATTTGTATGGAAGATCAAATTAGTTAAGCGTCGATCTAGACAAAATCTGTGTTCGCATTGGTGTCAGTAAATACGTTAAATAGACAATAGACAATCATTTATTTGTAGCAAAGAATAAATAAACACTGATAACAATAATACGAGTATAACGGTTATTATATAAACATACAAAAAAAAATAGTGGATCATTTATTTCTGCCACAAAACGGACCCAACTCAGCATAGTACCGGTTGTATATAACCGGTCAGTACCTACCCAATGTCAGTAGCAACTTCAGTAGAATCAGTACCATATCAATGGTCAGTATCTATTTATAAGACATTTTATAAGCTTTTTTTAATAGTAAAGCCCGCTATTAAAATAATTGAGTGACCAACAGCTTCCAAAATAATTGAGTTTTATATAGTTCAAATAATATCGTCTAAAAATAATTAGATTGTGTTGGATTTTCTAGCTACAAATTATTTTACTGTGTAGAAGTCCATAAAACACAATTATTGCTGTTTTTCGCAGTCTACGCGTAAATCCACCTTCCTAAAGGTTTTATTTCAAAAGTTTCACGACCCGACAAATAAACTTAAGGCAGTCGCTCATTTCATTAGGCCTTAACTAAACCTTTTTACAGCACCCTCCAATAAAAGCAGCTTTGAGTCCTCTCTAATAAAGGCAACGTCGAAACGAGAAATCGCCTCGCGCGGTCGGAATCGGTAAATAGGATACCTACTAAGTGAACCGGGATTGAATCTTAAGTTTTTAAAAGGTTCTAGTAATATTTTAAACTATATTCCATACTTTGTAGTGGTAGGACTCTATGGTGGAGTCCGCCTGGGGAAGTACCACAGCTTTGCCAGTTGTTCAATCGCTAAACAGTAGTGTGCAAGCATTACAGTGTTTTGGTTTGAAGGGCAATGTTACCAGAGAAATTACTGGGTATGAAGAGATTTAACATCTAATATATCAGGGTGACGAGCGTAGTGCAGTGCGGCGCAGAATTTTGTTCGTAAGTTCACAATTTTGGGTTCAAACCCGCGACCTCGCGATGTCAAGGCTTTCTCCCGATTAGGCTCTTACGGATTCAGAAGCAAAAATTCCCTACGAAAGACTTGGTGCCTTCGACCCCGGCGCCCCTGCCCTTTACCGGGGCAGATGAAACATTTGAACATTTAATTCTACCTATAATAATGATCACGTAAAAGTTAACAACAGAAATGTTAGGGTGTGTACAGATCTGGCAAATGCG
Organism: Erannis defoliaria; assembly: GCA_905404285.2. Classification (NCBI taxonomy): domain Eukaryota; kingdom Metazoa; phylum Arthropoda; class Insecta; order Lepidoptera; family Geometridae; genus Erannis; species Erannis defoliaria. The sequence goes on from FR990076.1 coordinate 1,754,855, forward strand.
CCACGAATGCATTATATTCACCGCAAGCGCGCCGCACGTGTGCAGTTACTGCAACTGTTTGGTGCGCCTCTCGTGCGCCTCTCGCATGGTGCACTTGAGCGGTGCAGTTCGCACGCACAGATATCAGTTTGGCCCTATTTAACCTCCCAGTTTCCGCTGCGCGCGTGCAGTGCTAGCGCAGTTCACGCACAGCGCTTAGCTGGTACGGCTCGTGAACGGCGCGTGAACAGACCGCACTACATAATGCACGCGCGCAGCTCGCAAGATAACGCAAACAGGCGCATTCGCCAGATCTGTAATCATCTATAAGGTGCTGCGAATGTTTACATTTTACTATAACGTGTATTCAATAAAAATCAAACCTTGTGCCATAATGTTTAATAAAGAACCAAATTTTGCTAAAGAGTTAGTTCTAAATTGTTAGTAGTTCCCCAATCTAGTCGTTACTCAATTGACCTAAGGGCACTTGGAGATTGCCTTCTTCATATTATTCTGTCAATACCAAACTTGTAGATAAAGCTTTGGACAGAGTAACGTTGGGTTTAGAAGCGAAACAAAATAGATTTCATAAATATTCACACGGAAAATGGATTTAGAAAGACGCTTTTATTTGTCCGTTATCTTTGATTATATTAGAGAGAGAGCTAGATCCTCCAAGTCCGTTATACATTATTGATAAGTATCAATTCTTTCGTTCAAAGGTAATTCGATCAAACGGGATTCTTGAAAATGTGGGTGACTAATAATGTTTACGAGTATATTCGATCAGCTTTTCTTCAGATTGCTAATACGCTGAGCTCCATCAGGGACTTCGGGTCTTGTGAATTATTTAGCTACACATGCGGTTCCAGTTCCAATAGAGAATTGCCAAGCTTAGGTATAGCTCTCTCCATAGCTCGCTTAGGATAGCAACTTTAAGTCTATATCTACTACAAACTGATTATCCTCATATTTTCATCCAAACCTAATACATACGAGCTAATAAATCGCGCCTGCCCATAACTGATTTATGGATCCAAAGATACGACCAATGGAAATCCAGTTATTACTAGGAGCCATACATCATCGTAGTAGATATGGAAACCTGTGCTTGTGTCTTTCACTGAATTGGGATTGTCTCAACATAATCTAATTTTTGAATAAGTATCTTGTGTTTGGGCATAACCTTATTTCAAGCTAGATGTTGTTCGCGACTTTGCCTGCGCGCAAATTTTGCAGAAAATGTGATTATATGCATTGACTACATTTGTTAACCGACTTCAAAAAAGCAAGAGGTTCTCATCTCTTTTGTATCTTGTTTTTTGTATAAGTTTGTTAACTCAGAACTCCGTAAAGGCTTGTGACGTTTTGGCGTAGTTCATACAAGGAAGTATGGGAAATTTCTACCACTAGGCCATGCATTGGACTTGTACTCCGCTTAATCCTTTAAACAATCTGTTGTCTACAGAGAAATTTACTTTTCTCTGGTTGTCTATCTACTGGCTTGTCACCATTGTTATTTAGGTAGCCGCTAGCCGTTGGACAGTGAACCCTCGCCTTTATGAATAGTTTGAGGGCAAATTATTCGTACGCAAAGTTAGGGGTATATTGGGTTTATTTAGCCTTTAGACGCCCGAATAAGTAATAATTTTGCGTTTACTTTGGGCTATTGTTATGACAAGTTGCTAACATAGCTAGTTATATTGGATAGTTAGAAGAAACGTTTTGGTAATTTATGGTCCAACGCGTTACTCACAACAAGTCACGAAATCAATTATTCATGGGCCTAACTCATAATTTAACAAAGTGGTTTTAATTAAGGCGATTCACCGAGGTGAAGCGAAGAAAAACTGGTTTGCAGGATCAAATGTTTTAGGTATTTACTATTAAATAACGGTCTTACAAAAATTACACAACACACTTAAAGATATTGTCTAAATAATGTGCTAATTTGTTACACGATAATATGTACTTTACTTGAACATATAAAATCCTGAAAAATGGCTAAAATAAAAGTCTGTTATGAATTATTTAATAATCAAATTTCTAACTTGCATATGGATTTTTAAATGGATATATTTCTCTTTAACTACTAGAGATAATCTACTAACTTTTAGTTTTCAACTTAACTCCTATATTTATTAAATTCATTTTTATCTCAAAGTTTAAGCGTTGTATAGCGGTTTCACAACATGCCGCGCTCGCCTCAAAATGCCTCGCCTTAAGGTGCTAATGTCATCAATACTTGACAAGCTCTAGCTGGGAGTTTTGGCGGGAACACGGATAAGTCATGTCGTTGCATTCTATTATTTTCTTAAGCTTGTGTTTTTTCGCGAATTAATGATTAAAAATGGTGGTGTTTTAGTCATTGAGTGTTGAATTACATGCACGAGTGTGGGCAAGTGATATAATGTGGTGAAACATGTCTTTTCGTGTTGTTTTCAAAACTCCATAGAAGCTCATAGTAAAGTCGCCACAACTTTACTAGGGTATGACTTGGACTCGACTATGACTAATTTCGTGTGACTTACTGTGACTTCATGACTTATTTGACTTGATGATAACAAATAAATGTGAAAATTCATTAACTTGACACTGGCAGAATGCACAACGTGCGATGCCAATATATAAAAAAAAAAGCTCTAGCTGGCACTGCCAACGATGTCTGTAGTGACAAAACATATGATCTGTAAAAAGAACCGATATATTAAATAGTTATAAATATTTTCTGATTTTGAAATCCCTGTTTTTTAATAGATAGTTTTTTGTTACCCTGGCGTACCTGCACAGGCGTTGCAGTTGCAGTTATCCCGAGGCGGTCAAAAAGTTTTTTTTAATGCAAGAAGCATTTTTATTTGTTAGCTGGTTTTTCTTCTTCTTTCAACTCACAATTGAAGCTTAGCTCTGAATTTGGTGCAATCACTCTGAAACAAATGTCATCATCAGCAGCAGCCTATATAGACTACCTGCGAGATACAGGCTTGCTCTCCCGTTTGTCAATGTTCCCCTCTCGGGCCAACCGAATCCAAGCGTCACCGTTAAAAAATATTTTTCACACAGCGCCGTCTAGCCCAAACTAAGCAAAGCTTGTACAATGGAAACCAGATAGCTGATAGAATACTTGATTTTTTTTAACTTATTTTTTATTACATGTCATTGGTTAACAATCAAAAAGTAATAAATCAACAACATCATCCACAGCCTTCTTTTTTCACTGCTGAATAAAGATTATGTCTTGCTTTCCATAACAGTGATAAAATTGTATTAGCTACTACTTAATTATTTCGCTGAATTGGAGAGAGATAATAAAATTATGGAACATAATTATACAATGTGTAACAAAAAGGTTCAACAATACAGAAGGGTATGAATGTACTCATCATTATCAACATCTTTCACTATGGAGTCAACCCTGAAATCGCGAATAAACAATCAGCTGTTCCATACATTTTGTCCAAGGTCAATGAACTTTTTGTATGGAACAGCTGATATTTATTCCGCGATTTCAGGTTTGGCCCCATAGTAAAAGTTGTTCATAATGATGAGTACATACATACCGTTCCGTATTGTTGAACCTTTTTGTTACACATTGTATAATCTAACTAAAACTTAACTACACATGTTTGCCTTTGTACACACAAAGGTAATGTAATAAGAAAAAGACAAGTGGGAAGAAGACAAGGAAACTCCTTGGAAAAATATAGACAAGTTTTCTTGATTGCCCTAACCTCATTTTCATTACCCAGGTTGGCAAACCGACATGTAACGTAGAAAAAGCTGGCAATAATATTATTATTCCATTTACTTCTTCGGGTCAGAAATCTATTTTATCAAAAACTATTTTTTTCTATCTCAGAGAAAATATTATTTTCACGAAAAGGTTTGTTATTTCTGGAGCTTTAGAAGACTAGAAATATCAAAAACCCTTTTTATACTAAGCACACATTATTCATACTTACGGAGTCAGGTCTTTAATATCAGCTTTCCAAATATTTTGTCTGATATGAGAACCTTGTTTTAAGTCGGACTGCGGGTTAATATATTTTTTTCTTTGTATAAAATTACCCTTCATCCATATTGTTAACTAAAAATTCATAACTAGCAACGAAAATATAATTTCTTCGCTGTTTCATAACTAGTTATTAAACAGGATTGCTTTCCCATTTTCATAATTTTTCATAGGTAACTGTTAAGACTACACAATATTTATTTTACATTTTTTTTAGGCTTGTGCTTGACTGCCATCTCGTCTGATGATAAACGAAGATGCAGTCTACGATGGAGCACGCTTGTCTAGAAGAAACCGATTCACTCGCGACTTGAAGACACCCAGATTATAATTATCGGGGAACACCCACTCGGGCAGCGCTACCCACTGTTTAGCAGTTCGAATAAAGAAAGTGGAATCAAACCGTATAGTACGAGTTTTTGGTACAACCATAAAACGGTGTCGCCCCGACGCTGTTTTCCTTGGAGGTTAATTACTAACCCCCTGACAGTCACAAACTATTTCATAATTAATGTATTGAAATTGATGAGACTTTGACACATTTTGTTTTATAAAAAACAGTTTCGAACTATTACTTTGGTTTATTACAGTTAGATTTAACAACATTTATATGTCGCCGCGAGAAAGAATCGGGCGTCTTCGGGTGCTTTCGTCATCGAGTCATGAACATGACTCCTTAGTTTTAAGTGCTATTTCTAAATATCACTTAATTATAAACTTGATTAATGTAAAATTCATAAAGTTAATTTTAATTGCGTTGTATCCAGTTTAAATCTTGAAATTATCAATCAACATTAAATAGTGTTCAGTTTGACTATTTGCTGAAGTAATTTGGCGTAAGTCTACTTTGCTACTCAGCAATATCACATCAAAAAACTAAATTTGTGATGTGATATTGCTGAATCAATAATTGTAAATAGCTTCATAATCTCTTTGGTAATAGTTTTAAAAGCATTCTGCTTACTGACTGATTATTCAATAGCTAGTTGTAATGACTTCTAGCCGCCATAAGCGCCGCCTGTGTGCAAAGCGGGGCACTATCGAGCTAGGCGCGCGAAATGGCGGCTTCGAGTTGTTGGAACGAGCAAATCGGACTCACTTTGTGTCGGATTTTCACCGTGAGAACATCTGTAAGTAATACCTTGTAATTTGCAATAAAATAATTACTTATCGAGTGCTTTCTCTGTTTTTATTTCAAGTAGAATCCCGTGAGTGTTTAATAAATGATTTTAGTTAGCCTTGTGTGTTGAATAATAGCTAGATAGATAGTAAAAATTGCCATAGCCTACCCTTTGAATTCATGTTGGTACTTTAACAGTTTTAGTTAGGTTTAAAAGATCGCTTAATAGTTAAGTAGTGAGCTATGTTGCAATAGCAAAGCCGATGGTCGGTAAGGCCAGCGGTTTTGCCTATTTTAAAAAGTATAAATCGGTTCCCACTCCGACATATATAATCGTCGAAATTATCGTAAATGATTTGGTTTATTTGATGTATAAAAAAATATAGCATGTATTTTTAAAGCAACTTTTTTTTAAATCAATCTTGCGACGAGACTAGTGAGACGTTTGCTTGGTGGTAAGCGTCACGCCTGCCCATAACAGTAGCAGTGCCAGAATTGAAAACTTGCGAACAAAATCCTGCGCCGCACCGCACTGCGCTCGTCACCTTGAGATACTAGATGTTAAATCTCTTCATACCCAGTACTTTCTCTGGTAACATTGCCCTTCAAACCGGAACACAGTAATGCTTGCACACTACTGCTTGGCGGTTGAATAACTGGCAAAAGTGTGGTCCTTCCCCAGGTAGATTACAAGAAGATTTACTCGTAATTAGAAAGATCCAGCAATTAAAGTTCTATTATTATTTACGAGATATTTACCGTGATTATGTTGTGAAATGAGGTCCCGATATTTCGGCGCAGTTGCATGCACCATGTTCACGAGTAGACTGAAGAATGAGGGTGGTTGTTAAAAGATAAACAACCGTGATAGCTTAAAACAGTGATCCAGATACAGGTACGCACTTGACACGTGCTCGTATAAATAAAAATATCATCATAATCTGCCTCCCAAGGCATGTCTCTCAGCCTGAAAGTGTCATCAGTCCGATCATCATCATTCAATCACTCATTAATCGGACTACTGATACAACGGCACGTTTTCCGATTCACGGTCTCGCTCTAGAACACAACTCGAATCCAGGCGATAGATAATGTCAGATCAGTTTTAACGTGCTGATCTATGTCGGTAACATTCGTTCTCTGGTGGACTTATGACTTATGATTGATTGATTGATTAACTCTTTATTGTTCACACCAAGAATTACACAGAAATAATTTAATAAACTTAAATATTGGAACAAGTGGCGGCCTTATTGCTAAAAGCAATCTCTTCCAGGCAACCTTTGGATGGAGAGGATTTATAGAATGCATAGAAGACGGGGTGTGCAAGAAAAGAAAAGTGTGCGAAATCATAAACATGTACTTACCATAATATTATTCTAACATAAAAAAAATATAAAAAATATATATATGTAATAGTAAAAATACATACTAATAAAAATACATACTAATACTTAAAATACCTACAATATTTATAATAAACGAATATATATAACATAAATATGTATATGTACAATGATTAATTATCATTGTACATACCTGTCTATATAATGTCATATAATCTTTAAATTATATTATTACTTTATTTTATTAGCTCCCATTTTGCAAATTGGCGCACAGGATGGCTTGTGCTTTGCTCCATAAAATATATCAGGAACCAACATAAAATGTTGGTGTGAAATTAATTATCAAAATTGTATTTAAATAACAAATTAGGATTTTTTAAGCATTTATTTTGGAATTGTAAACTAGTAATAAAATGAGTTTCAAATTTAGAATCTATCGGATAGCTTTATACAAAATATTTAGTTATCTGTTGGAAGCCGTATTACGACATGACGTCATATACGCTGACTCGCTCGCACTCGAAGAATTCTCCCATAAGCGAGAAAGAGAAGCTAGATCGAGGAGACCATTTTGAAAAATAGACATTCACGTCGGAGCCGCCGTTGCGCGTGTTACGGGGTGAATCACCTTTTGGATTTTTTTACATCTTTTTGAGAAGAGAATGACCTGAGGGAGCCAACGCCGATCCCGCAGGGGACACCAGGTCCATATTTCCGTCTGAGATGACGTAAAACTCCAACTTTCAAGAATTATTTTGTGACGCGCCATGCGGTCACCAAACTAAGGAACTCGAGCGAAATTCTCATTTGAAGCTTTGAAGACAAGGCAATGTCATTTCACTGGAGGAGCTCCATGAAGCGTTCGAGAATCGGATGATCCTGCAGAAGACACCATCAGCAAAGGATCCATCAGATAACCTCCTTTCATTTATTTTATTTTTACCAAGTTTTCTCGTCATTATCTTCCATCGAAACAATAGCAATCAGCTTATTTAACTATTATTCCAACATATTGTAACTTTGCAAAAATTTTATTTCTCTTCTCCAAAAAAATCATTTTTATATGACAAATGGCGCCCGAACAATTATTTACTTAGAATTTAACTTAAAAACAAACCAATTTTATCTTGTGCAAAGGTGTATGTTGGAATTTATAAACAAAAGATTACAATTTAATCTACTGTAGAAGTAGGTATTTTCACAATTGTGTTATTGAATTTGTGTAACAATTTTTCTTGTAAAGATGTATAGTACACCGTCTGTTGACCGTAAGTTAACAGCGGAGCAAACGTCAGATTCACCTCAACCAGAACTCCAAAATTCACAGAGCTTAATAGATATACCTGTTTCAGATTCAGACGAAATGAATTATGTCAATACCGATGTGAGGATGGCTCAAGGAACAATCCAGTCGCCACTATGCAAAAATATCCACACAAATCCTGGCACTAGTGTTATAGATCCAGCCACAGACGGTGACAAGTATATTCCATTTATGAAACGAAGGCACTGCTCTGAAATTTTACAGATCAGTTCGCCATACATTACCCACTCTCCCCTCAAATTTTTTAATAAAGTATTTTGTTTACTACCCATAGTAGACGCTAACAGAAGTCAATATATACTTTTATTATAAAATTCAGATCAATAGTTTTCGAAATATAAACAAAAACAATATTTATTTATTCAAAGCAATGCAGAATGTAAACACACATATGGCGGCGCTTATAACTTTTTCAAAATTGTAGTTACAGACAATTATTTTTGATTTATCGTACCTACGCATATCTAGCTACCTATAGATACACAATTTTGGCTATCGGTTCAGTATTATTCAAATTAAAATGAAAACCGTATGTTCACAACCAAAATTCTCAAAAGTAAAAAAGAAACACATAAGTTTTAAGTTTGCGTTTTTACCCACATTATTATTTCTACGGATACTTTAGGATACTGTAAATCCATAACAAATACTGATAAAATCATAAAATCAATAATTATTTCTTTACAAACAAGTTTAGAATTTAAACATTGCAATTTTCCTTGTAAACCAACAAGTTCATGTAGGTAAAATGACATACTATATGGTCTATACTCAGACAAAGTATGACTTCTATTCAGACATTGAACTACTTAAGCGTTATTTAAACAAGAATTTACTTATTTTGATTTCCAATTTGTATAGAAAAGACGATTCTTTTTCTGTCTCAAAGACAAGTTTCAAGTATTAACAAAGTGTTGACCTACATTCAGGGAAAGACTTAAATACTTACTTTGAATTAACTTAATAACAGTATTCAAAGCTATTGTTTTGTTTTGGACAAGTATCCATTGCTATATAAAGCAAAAGCAGTATATTTAATACCATTTTTTTTGTGTTTTGAGACTTGGTAATTTTTGTTAAAACCAAGTCTGTGAAGCAATTTTTTAAGGTTAATACCATTTTTTTTGTGTTTTGAGACTTGGTAATTTTTGTTAAAACCAAGTCTGTGATGCAATATTTTTAAGGTTAAGTATGAGTAATTATTTTTACATAACCAACAATAAACCAAACGTTCAATAATGCATATTTTCGTGTGCTTATTAGTTCTTAGCCTACATATTGGGCAATTTTCTGGAGGATCCTATTTAAAGGCAACCTACCATTAACTATAGCTTATTAGCTAATTATTTGGGAACGATTTAGTTCTAGTCTTTTTGTTACATGCTAACATACATACCGGATTTGACTAACGACAAGTTTATACCTAGTATGACTTAAAATGTTTTCTTATGGCTGAGTTAAAACACTCGGACATGCTAGCAATATTTAGTAGATCTACATACATACATACATACCAAACTTACCTTTTTGTCTTGTAGATACCAAAGGTTGTCTGTGAACCTTCAAAGATTAACAATTAGTCTTTAATTATAGTTAGCAGCATCTAGTGCACGGATTCACTGCGTAGATTTAATTTAGGTTTAAATAATTAAGATTTACCTGTACTTAATTAAAGCTTATACTTAGTTTATCTAATGTTTACAACGATAGATATTTACTTTAAACATTAGAAGTTTTCACTTCATACTATTAGACAATAGTGAGACTTTATTCTCATAGAATTAGGTCATTACTAGAAAACCCAAACTGTAGGGTATAGATTATTATAAGAATTACAAACATACTAACACATATTTACTTACCGTTTAAAACCATTTAGATATCATTGTTTTTCAGATAAGTTTTGTCCGCACCTACATAAGAGCGAATGGATATTTATATTAACAGTTACCTTTTAAGCTACTTGCTATATACTACTTTTGTTTTATTACACAATGTGTTATTTCTATAGGTATATCCTATACCATCATGTTATGTATGGAGTCATGAGGATTATGAAAAGTGAAGCAAGTATGTCAGAATAGCTCAATTTAACTATGAGATGCAAGGAGATTTATGAAGTTCGATGTAAGTTTAAAGGTGTGAGTGGTGATTTTGTAAGAACTAGGCAGTGTGAATATTATTTGAATTCCTTATAGGTACCTATGTATGAAAGAATGTGAGTGATTTATTTTATGAAAGTGGAATAACAGTTTATTTTGCTAGATGGAATGTAAGAAGCTTGCTGAAGTATCAACCTCACTATATTTCAGGATTCCAACCTATAACAAAAAGTTTCTTTTCATGCCTACCCCGTCTGTTCAGACAGTAAACTGTCTTTTGTTTCAAAAGGGGGATATTGTCATATAATCTTTAAATTATATTATTACTTTATTTTATTAGCTCCCATTTTGCAAATTGGCGCACAGGATGGCTTGTGCTTTGCTCCATAAAATATATCAGGAACCAACATAAAATGTTGGTGTGAAATTAATTATCAAAATTGTATTTAAATAACAAATTAGGATTTTTTAAGCATTTATTTTGGAATTGTAAACTAGTAATAAAATGAGTTTCAAATTTAGAATCTATCGGATAGCTTTATACAAAATATTTAGTTATCTGTTGGAAGCCGTATTACGACATGACGTCATATACGCTGACTCGCTCGCACTCGAAGAATTCTCCCATAAGCGAGAAAGAGAAGCTAGATCGAGGAGACCATTTTGAAAAATAGACATTCACGTCGGAGCCGCCGTTGCGCGTGTTACGGGGTGAATCACCTTTTGGATTTTTTTACATCTTTTTGAGAAGAGAATGACCTGAGGGAGCCAACGCCGATCCCGCAGGGGACACCAGGTCCATATTTCCGTCTGAGATGACGTAAAACTCCAACTTTCAAGAATTATTTTGTGACGCGCCATGCGGTCACCAAACTAAGGAACTCGAGCGAAATTCTCATTTGAAGCTTTGAAGACAAGGCAATGTCATTTCACTGGAGGAGCTCCATGAAGCGTTCGAGAATCGGATGATCCTGCAGAAGACACCATCAGCAAGGGATCCATCAGATAACCTCCTTTCATTTATTTTATTTTCCCAATTTTTCTCGTTGCCGTCATCCATTGGACTATCGCCATCAGCGTTTTAATATTAATATTGTATTAGGACTTATCAAAATAGTAAACGCATTGTAACCTCAAATAATCTTTTGTTCTTTTTTCTCCCATATATCTTTAGCACAAGATAGATAGGTAAATTATAAATCATCAATTTCATTTTCAACAAGAGGCCCCCTGTACTCCAGAGGTCTGATGTTTCGTGACTGATACGTATCCAGGAACCCTAACTTTTTGTTTTATTCTTTTTGTTATTTGTTTTGTCTTTCTTTGACAAATCACAATTTTCTTATGACAATAATCAAAGTATATGTACGAAAACACACACAACAAAATCTGTGGGACAAAAGCGAGCAAAGGCGACTGCAAGCATGCCAAGACCACTTTCCCAATCCTGGACAGAAAGATCACTAACAATCTGTTGAAGTTGCAACGACAGGACCTTCGTCTTTTAGTAGGCCTTATAACCGGTCATTGCAACTTGAACAGCCACTTATACAAACTGGGAGCCACGGATAGTCCGTTATGCCGGGGCTGCATGCAGGACAATGAAACCGTAGAGCATGTGCTGTGGCAGTGCAAAGTCACAGAACCAACAAGAACTGCTACCGGATTGCATGAGGCAGCTTTATCTCCGCAACAGCTTGTACGCTTCTCATTATCATGTACACTTCCATCTAACCCACTAGAGTTACTATGCCAGCGGCCCAGAGCCTCGCTCCGTTACTTCAAGGAGCTGGGTTGGCTCGGGTAGACGCTGGCGGGGGAAATGCACAATACACCCCTAGCGGGACGTCAGTGCAGGACTTATCGCCCCCACGTTGTATAAGAAGAAAACACACACACATATATTATGATTCATTCATTCCGAAAACGATGCCTTATAGAAACACCGAGCATAGCACTTATATTCCTCAATGAGCGACTTATTTAGTTAGTTCTGTTATTAACTGGTAGAATGCATTTATTAACTTTCGTAGTCTAGCATATGATAACTAGTAGTTCGCAGCGAACTGAGACCTCGCGACCCCCACATCTTCCAAGCCCCTTGACTAATTTAGTTTTTTTTGGAACTTGATAATTGTATTTGCAGAACTACTTGCTTACAAAACTTCAGAAAGATCGAATCAACAGGTCGCAAGTTATCGTCAATCGAACTATACATACAAACGTACAAATACAATACAAACAACAGCGGATCTGCTCAAGTAGACTCAGAGACCTTGCGTTGCTCGGTCAATAATGTTAAAAATAAAACCCAATAAAGTTAGTAATATCTGATTCAATCTCAGATGTTATAAGCAAAGCTTGGCTGTGGTTATTTCATTCCAAACGTAGTCATTTTCCGTTCGAATTCTTTCAGACGCCACTTCTAATTTGCGTTACGCCCCACAAACAAAATATTTATTCTCGCAGCTAATCCTGCACGTTTATAAACGTCCCATTTACCATTTATATGCAAAACAGGCAGCGACGGGATGAAGCGTTTGCGTTCAGAAATCAGTAACGGTTCTTGGCCCATTTTTCACTTGGACCTTCGTGTGCTTTGCTGGATTGATGGGAAAAGCCTGAAGTAGGGCTCTGAAGTAAGCGTGTTTATAAGCGAAAGCGATTATTAAAAAATGCAGGCAGAGCAACGCTGATTGTTTACAACCACCATGATGCTGAGTTGGGGCCCGTTTCTGGCAAAAATAAATAGACATTGTGGTCAATTCTGAAGGTTTAAGTTGACAGATCTAAACTAACTAAAGTATTGCTGTCCTCAGCTAACATACCTAGTAAAAAAGTGACAGCAATATTTTAATTAGTTTAGAACTGTCAACTAAAACCGTCAGAATCGACCACAATACCTCTATAATATTTTCTATGGTTTCATTTAACCTTAATGTTTTGTACTATAATATTGTTATCTGTGTTTATTGTTACAAATAAACTATGTATATTTACGTGTGAACAGCTTGGAGGATTCAACTCTCACTGATTAACAGTGTTTTATAAATAAACTGGGTGAACCAGGGAACTTTTTACTGCCGCGTCTTTAAATTGTTATCGTGTATGTTTCCGATGTTCTACTATTCGGGGCGGAGAAAATGTAACAAATAAAATATAATAAAAATCGATTCAGCCGTTCTAGAGTTTAAATGATTTAACTAACCAGACTTTGTTTTATATATTAAGAGATAAATAAATACCCGTCGCAGGTTTCTGTCTCTGTTCTTGTAACTCTGTTGAAAATTCATACGAATAAACTCCAAAGAGCCCATTGATACGCGTCCGGCATTTAAATCCATAACCCTCCACAACCTCACGCTTCCTAGTCGAACGGTCAACTGGACTACCATGGCTATCAGTAAATCCGCTATATAAATATCTTGTTTAGTGACCACACCGTTAGGGATAATCATAAGATATGTGACGGGCTCGCGCACCTCCATAAGGCTTAGAACCATAACTTATAAAAAAAAAAAAAAAAAAAAAATGCTGTGTGAAAAAAATGTCCTGCGATTTTTTTTTTTTTTTTTTTATAAGTACATCCCTGCATCTTGATATTACAGTTAAGTCATGGGGAAGTGTAAGTGAGAGCACTGATTTAGGCGTAGTTATTGAACTAATCGTAGGCATAGTACGTAACCATACTCTCATCATTTACCGTAGACGTACTTTGTAATTATTCACGTAAGTGCGCACGTAAACGTCTCTTATCTCATTCGAACGAGCAGATATCGTAGTTTACAGCTTCAAAGAACTCTGTGTACCCTTGAACGTATATACCAATGGATATGAACGGTCAGTTTGCGGCAGTTGCGGTGCCGAAAAACCAAACACCAAAATATTCTTCCGTGATACTGGTATCGTTTATTATAAAGAACAATGTTCTTACGTCGATGCGGTAAGTGCCAGGCAGAGGGGTCTTCCTGAACTCGTCGTTCTTGGTTGTTGGTGGTGCGGTACACGACATCATTATATCAGAATCTTTATCATCATCCTTACTAGTTAAACTTTCTACCGACTTAAAAAAAGGTGGTTCTCAATTCGAGTGTAGGTTTTTTTTATCTTACGTGATTACTCTGCTAATTATGAATTTATTCTACCCTATTTATTTCTTTTTTTGTTTGGTAGGTGAAACTTTTTTATCGAATTCGGTTAAGTAGTTTGGTTTTTAAATCAAAGTTACTGGACAACTGGAAATTAGCGCTCGTGGCGTAGCTTGTCTAGGTGATTCTAAACGATCACCGATGTTAAGCAACGAACGGTCCAGTCAGTCTTCGGATAAGTGACCGTGAGTGGCATTTATTTCTGGACGCTACCGTGGGTCGGATGACACGCTAAATTGTTGGTCCCGGTTGTTTGTTCTAGTTTCTATAACAACAACCGTCAGCCATGTTAGAGGACTTCGGGCGGCACATTAACTCCGACACTAGGGCTGGCCACTCAGCCTATACGAACTTGCTTTTAAACTGGAAAGTATGAACATGTTATCCAGGTAGTCGAAATTGAAGTCTGTTGTTTTTTTTTAAAGGCGTATTATATAAACGCATTAGGCGCTTTAGGCGTATTTAAATATTTCAGAGTGACGAGCGCAGTGCATTGCTACGCAGGGTTTCGAACTGTAAAAGTATAGCCTTATGATTGCCATTGAACTATATTGTGCAAGCGTCACGCTTATCGTAATGGCAACACTTTTAGCAGATGGCGCAGATGTGTAAAAATCTAGTTTTCTTGTTAATCATTGCTTATATATCTATATGCTCTTGATGAGGGCGATCTCGATAATCTAGCCCAAGAAAAATACTGGGTATTGTGCTTTGTTTTAAGAATCTATGCAGCTATTGACGGCCTGAAAATAGATTTGTAAGTTAGATAGTTATTTGCATTTTAAGTTGGACAGAGCTAAGGATTGCTGTATTGCTGTAAAGGACAATTATACAGATTCTTCCTGCAAATTCGAGTCTAATAAGAGTAAAACCATTAAGTTGTAGGAAATAAACGACAAAATGGATGTGATTGACAGTTGAATATGGCCGCATAGACAATGCACCACCTAGCTAAAAAAATAGCATTGTGAATGTCCTATTTTATATAAGCGACATATTTTTTAATTCACTAATGTCCAGTGTAAAAGTAGCCTAAGTATGAGTTAATCCAACGTTTAAACGTATAAAGCTATCTCGATACCGATAACCCGTCACAAAACCATTGAGCTAATATCTATAGTCACAAACGTGCAAACAACTCAAAACTCGGCGCACGCTATGCAGTGCTCCGACTTTTTGAAAGACTTGAACTACGATAAGACACAAGAGCTCAAGCATACATTGAACACTAATAACACTATACAAGTGACTAAATTCGAACAATTGTGAACTATGTAATACACGTATACGTATGTACAACGGCACTCGGTCGATTTTTGACTGTGTTCAATTAGAGATTGTGACTCTTTAGATATTAGCTCAATGCTCAAAACACATTGAGCCGTTACAAAGTGAGGAAGAAACACACATACACCTACAGAATTTTGCAGATGTTTGTGATTTACGTCAATCTCCTTTGCCATCGCTAACTAAACTTCATGTCCAGGTAGTTCTCTCATTTATGGTCTACGTTACCACAACGTTGCACGTTCTGTAGTACCATTACTTGTTCTATGGCTGAGGTAACGTAGAGTCTCGAGATAAAAGAAACAAGGCACCGAAAACAAGTGATTCGGAAAAAGGTAAAGGGTTAACGCGGGTACAAAGTAACTGACCTCTACCTTACACTTATATACGCACACATCAAAGATTTATCTGCTACAAAAGGGAAAATTCTGTAACAGACATAATTGTATAATTAGAGTTTTAAAGTTTAGAACATAGCCCATTCGCATCGTAAATTCTAAAATATTTATTGGACTCTCTTGGACCAGCTTCACCTCAAAATGTCAAGCAACGATCGTTAACGAAAATGACTAGCTTGATCACGTACCTGTGTGATATTATTATTCCGGAAACATGCTATCTCCGTTCTGAGTTTCATCCAAATCCGTTCAGCTATTTTGGTGTGAAGAGGTAACAAACATACACACACACATACCGACAAACTTTCGCATTTATAATGATAGTGTGATTTTAGCGTTATAGCCGGAGTAAAGGTTGTTCATAACCATGTCAACAATGAGTTTCCTTTAAGGTTACCATCACTGTTAACTATGTCACCGTCAAAGCATATAATTTAGTCGTTGTATAGAATGCCTAGGTTATGACTTGTATAATAATTATAAAGCTCATCATACATTGCTTATCGATTTTAGGTATTCTATACATTTCCTACGAATTCTATAGGTATACTTCAACAACCAAAAGACGCCCACTGCTGGACGAAGGCAAGGTCTTAATTCTATATACATTTCCTCGGAATTCTATATAAATTTCCTAGGAATTATATATTTTGAAGGATAACATACGTTGCCAGTAAAATTGTATATGCCGCATATATTTGGCGTTAAATAGTTTTGAAGCAACAACACCAAGCTAGCATTTCGAAGGGAACCGATAATGAAAGGTTCTACCAATGTGATTTGCGAGGGCAAAAAGCCCTTTTGTGTTTCCCTAACGTATTTCTAATAAATGTTATCGATACGGAGTAGGTACGGTAAACAATAAATAACGGATGTGAATCGAGAGATGCCAAGATTTGGTTGAAAGGAGGAAACAAGGATGTGAGGAAACGTTGTTTCCCGGCAGACTTCGTTACAGTCACTTACTGAATTCAGAATGTGTGGTAATATCTCAAGATATGTTATAATATAATGTGTGAAGTGTGTATAAAGAGAGTAAGAGTAGAACAAGACAAATACTCTATGTTTTTATAGCTTAAACAGTAAGAAAAATTATGACCTCCAGCAGGATTCGAACCTGCATACGAGCAATCTCTGGGTTTCCGTCTCAACTGCTTTGCCAATTAAGCTACAGAAGTCTCTGTCTTACCCGTCAAAGTTCTCAAACTGCTTTTAAGCTATCAACTACAACAAACTACAGAGACTACTTAGCCTTCTACACAACAAAAAACAAAAGGATCGCATCCAGACCGATTAAAGTCTAGAGACAATCCAAATGCTCAAACCCACTACCAGTCGGCAGCGTACCCAGCAAGCTGGCGGCATTGCCACGCTGGATGGCAATGCTTATGCGTTGGGCCAAATAAACGCCAGCATTTTGATCACGTGACGCGTCGACCAGGCGCTCGGATATATTTTTGAAAAGATGATGAGCTCCCGTTCCCCACGGGCCCAATGTCTCAACACCAAACGGCTCAAATTATGTAACCTCTGCCAAAAAGCTATCAACTAATGTTTAAGCTTTAAAAACAAAGTGTGGAAACACGTCATATAAAAATATTCAAGACAAATACTTTCTTATTAGAAAAAAAGCTTCATCAGCCTGCCTAGAGCCTAGACTTATTGCTGGGTATAGACCTCCTCTCCCTTGTGCAATGTTCACAGTCTCAGGCCAAGCGCATCCACCTGTCTCTCAACCGAGCACTGGTCCCGGCCCCTTAGATCCACCATCAGGCTCCAACAAAGCAAATTTTTTTCTTCTGTTGAATTAAGTTGTTCTAGTTTCTATAACAACAACCGTAAGCCATGTCAGAGGTCTTCGGGCGGCACATTAACTCTGACACTAGGGCTGGCCACTCAGCCTATACGAACTTGCTTTTAAACTGGAAAGTATGAACATGTTATCCAGGTAGTTAAAATTGAAGTCTGTTGTTTTTTTTAAAGGTATAAACGCATTAGGCGCTTTAGGCGTATTTAAATATTTCAGAGTGACTAGCGCAGTGCATTGCTACGCAGGGTTTCGAACTGTAAAAGTATAGCATTATGATTGCCATTGAACTATATTGAGAAAGCGTCACGCTTACCGTAGTGGCAACACTTTTAGCTGGCCACTCAGCCTATACGAACTTACTTTTTTAGTAAAGGCATTCAAATGTAATTTATTTAGAGGGTAATAAATACATTAGTAGGTGTTTCAAAGACGATTATAAATAGGCTAGATAACTGGTTTTTTTTTATTGTCCTATTAAAATGTGGCCCATAAATATAGCTGATTAATGAAAAGAAAACGAAACTTTGATCAAAAATAAGCAACTTATAAGCATTTTAATATCATGCTAGACAGAGAGAAAAAACAGCAAATCGTGACGTCACTTCTCAGTACGCCATATAAATTATATTCTGACAAGTAAGGCGTGACGTAATTTTTTGTTTTGTGGGAAAGGGACAGAGTTGTCTCTAACAAAAACTTTAAACACTTATATATCCGAACATTAATAACCGATTTAAATATTTTTTTCAATAAACATATTATATTTACTTAAATTCTTCATCAAAGCTATTGGTTTCAACGATTTAAACATCAGTCATCTACCCTATTATTAAAGTAGTTCACTGGTGTGAAATTATTAAGTTGTTATCATAAGTTGAGCTGGAGCCCACGACACAGGTCACCAGGTGTGTAGTGTGGGATCCAGGGCACACCGAAGAACCGCTGTCTTAGGTTTATAGTTTTCTTTATTTTAATGTTTAATCAGCTGCTCTTCGGTATATTTAAAATTGTAGTGTAAAAATAAGGTTCAGGTTCAGGTTCTAATAGGTTTGACACTACTACTAACACTGTAAGTACTTATGGATAATTTTGTCAGAAATAATGTATTTTTTTTATAAAGGTGATGAAAAGATGAAGTTTCTTAGCGTAAGTTAAAAAAGTTAATCTTTTTTTCTCAGCAATATTTAAATATTGCCAAAAAGTAGCAACGTCAGTCAGTTTAGTCCGTCTAAATATGAAGTCGACTATTGTTCAGAATTTTTCGGCCGAACCATATTTTTTAAATAAATTGCTTGCGTGAGCGCATCTTAATATATTATGCAGGTGTTTTATAGATTTTTTTACTGCCATAAGCCTTTATTAAATACAACAAACTGCAAAGACTACTTAGCCTGCTCCACATAAAAACAGGATTGTATCCAGACCGATGAAAGTCTAGAGACAATCCAAATGCTCAAAACCAGTCGGTATGTAGTTTAGCAGTTAAATAAATTTTACTTAGTTTTATAGTTAAACTTAAATTCTTAAAAGGCATTTACGTCTTATAAGTTAGTTACTTACTTCTTAGGATGCAGTATGGTTACTTTAGCTGCAAGCAATGCAGTATGCGAGCTTGAGAAGTTCTAGGGCTGAAATTAATAATTGAATTATTTAAGAAACTCGTAGGGATGAAGTTTAAACTTGGACTTTGTTCCCGTAAAATTAACGTTGAGTTAAGAAACAGCGGAGACGTTACATACTTTTGATTTCCCTCACCAATTACATTTCGAATAAATTTATCAGGTTTTTACATAAACTTTGTTTGTAATATTGAAATCTTTTGTAATAAATTATTTTGTTATGTTGGACGGATTTGGATGAGTTTCACAGTTGAACGTTCAGGTGTTTTAGTAGGAAGAGGACAAACAAACACACACACACTCCAAAATACCGATAAACTTTCACATTTATAATATTACGAGCTGACCCGTCCCGGCTTCCCACGGGGGTAAAATACCCATTTTAAACTGACTTCAAAAAAAGGAAGTTATCAATTCGACACGTACGTATGTAATATTAGCTGTGCCCCGCGGTTCCATCCGCGTGATGGAAAAAACAGCGAAAATGATAATAAAAAATTTGCATATAATGTTGTCATCACTATACCTTTAAAAACCAAGTACATCCCATACAAAGTTTCATCCCGCGTTTCACCCTCTTCGTAGAAACGATTTATGGGGATAAATCGTTTCTACGGGTAGATATTGAAAAAATATTAATTAAATGTCTATTTTTTCCCATTTCTTAATATTTGTACAAAATTTCATCGAGGTAATATCGAAAAAAGATTTTTCCCATACAAACTTGCATCCTCCATTTCACCCCTATAACTTACCCCCTATAACCCCTAACCCCTATTCTTACAGATTAAACAGTGTGGTGACGAGGTCGAGGACGAGGACGAGGTGACTATATACTGCTATGAAAGTACCAAATTCTACCAAAGATTTTGCTTGCTTCATATATCTATGTTACTGACATCGGAGTACATGAACTTACTCGTATCTCATTCATATTTTACAGCACATTATGTACCCAAGTTGCGTTGCAACAATAAATACGATATACGGCTACAACTTGGGACTCGGATAGGACTAAGTGCACAATAAGTTTAAGCTACAAAGTTGTGTAGCTTTCGCAATAAGTCAGAATGTAATGGGAAGCGATTACGTATTTGTCTCTGGTGTTCTCAATTCCAGAGTCGTTGCCGCTGGCACAGTTGCTTCAGTGGTATTGAATGGTGGTATAGCTAGGTCGATCCCCAAGCCGCTTGCCAAGCGTGGGGATTATGGCAACACCCCTCTGTTAAGGGGGAGGCCTTCATCCAGCAGTGGACGTTTTATGGCTGGTGACATAGCTATAGAAAGTGGTGAGATACGGTCAAGCTGTTGCGGTAATACCGTAACAATAATGATCATGATGAGATTAAAAAGTAAGTAAGTTCGTATAAGCTTATAGTAGCCAGTGTCACGGTCGTTATTACAGAAATATAAATAACCAAAAAACCGGTACCTACCAACAATTTAACGTATCATTCTATTCATGGTAGCGCTCTGCTATTCACGGTGATTCTAGATAAGACTGATCGGACCGCCGCCGTTATAAGAGGGAATCTGGTGAGCGATTCTCTATACAAACGTATTCCCCTATTTTCTTCCTTGATAATGCCTCTAGAGCAATTTTTTTTTGTAAATTCTAGGTCTACTGTAGGCTCTGTCATTCTCTTTTATTCAGCAACTAATTACTAAAAAATATATAACCCTCCAAAGATTACTATGAAACAATTTTAACCGGTTAATATTTCTTTTAGCAATTACTTGCTGAAAAAGAGGGTATGACAGTGACATTTCTACAGTAGACATAAACCTAAAAAAAATTGCTTTATTGGAATTATCCAGGAAGAAAATAGGAGAATGAGCTTGTATGGAAAACTGATCACCGGGTTCCCTCTCAACATCGGTGATCTTTCAGTACCACTTGTCTAGCTACGCCACGAGCGCAATAGGCTAGTGATGAGGCTTACTAGATGTAAGGATTCCTTTGCATCAAGTTTGCTAGGTATGGGCGCTACACACACACGCGCAGTAAACATAAGTGTATAATATTATACAATATACACCTGTACCATTGAGCTAACATCTATAGAGTAACAAACGTGCAAAAAAAAGGCCGCAGACTTTGTGAACGACTTGAACTACGATAACACACAAGCGCCCAAGCATACATTGAATACAATACAAGCGACATAACGTCTAAATTCGAACAATTGTGAACTATATAATGCACGTATAGGTATGTACAACGGCACTCTGACGATTTTTGACTGTTTGCACTTAAAGATTGTGACTCTTCTTATATTAGCCCAATGACCCGTACATAGTGGACATTCCCCACGTACGCACAAAGCACTTTGATTTTGCTCGCTCGCGCTGGAATCACTCACTCGGTCCCAATGGTCAAGTACATGCAAAATAACACCAGATTCTATTGTTTACGCTCTATCAATGTAAAAGGGTGATCGGATGACGAAGTTATGATCCAATATGGATAGTAGGCGACCCTTTAAGCCGCTTGGGAAATCTTTGCTAGACGCTTTTCTGACAGCTTTATGACCCCTGGTCCTCAGCTCCAGTTCCACGGGATTATGTTGCGGTATATTGTCACTAGATAATGCATCGCATCTAGCTACTTAGTAGTAGGGATTAGCTATAGATATCCTATCCATAGTATACCTGATTTTCACATACGCCATTGAATTTCATTGATTTATTTTATAATGAAAACTGACGTGGTTTTGACACATTTTTGTTTTATCAGTGCCCAGTATATTACTCTGCTCTATGATCAGTGCTAAGCAGGACGCAGCTCGCGCGTCGGGCTCTGTTTTCACTCTTTGAAAAAGGTCACCGGATGTGATCGAAACTATAGTCGGAGTATCCGATTTAATTAAACGTGAGTATTCCCGTATAAATAAAACGTAAATGTCTTATTGGTACATGCGGACCTCTTCTTTTAATAAGCTACTACGTCCTAAAGCTACATACTTAGATAATATTTCCGAAAAACCTCATTTTAGGGAGTCGAGTAAAATGAGATAAAGTACTCTAGCCATCCATCAATCATTCTTAATCATTATTATTACATCGTTGAATCAAATTTAAATTGGTAACCGACGCTCATAAAATCTAACTTAATAAAGCATGTCCAATTTATCCACAAGTTGTTGGTTGTTTGTTCTAGTTTCTATAACAACAACCGTCTGCCATGTCAGAGGCCTTTGGGCGGCACATTAACTCTGACACTAGGGCTGGCCACTCAGCCTATACGAGCTTACTTACTTTTACTTATTTATCCACGTACCATACCAATGAACGGATGGAATTAAGTTCTGATCCGATTTCAGAAGATTAAGTTACTATGATAGATACGGACTAGCGTAACTAGATATGACTTTAAGCTGGGAAACGAAACGAATTTTCTGGTTGTTCCGTTTCTAATCGCCTCATCCTTTTACGTATAATCTTTACTCAACATAGAGAAATATTTATTAAATAATTAAATCTAAATCAATTCTCTTTCAAGCTAAAATCTAGATCTTGAAAATGCAGATTACAATCTACAGTTCGAAAAATCAGTGTGTAAGTAACCGGCCAAACCCGATTTCAGGATAAATCAGTTTAGCCTTAATTGAATTGTATTTTATTCAATTTACCTATTTATTATGTCGTTATAGGTATTCTATAATGTTTATACTAGAACAAACTAGTTTATCCTGATAGAAATACATACTCTTAGGATAAACTGGTATGGTCTAGTATAAACATTATAGAATACCTAGAACCTAATAATAAATAGGTAAATATTCAATTTAATTAAGGCTAAACTGATTTATCCTATCAGGCTTAGGACGAACTAGTTTAGCCTAGACTATACCAGTTTATCCTATTGCATGAAGGAAGAATTAGTTTAGCCTAGGCAAAACTAGTTTATCCTGTAATCGGGTTTGGCCGGTAACATATACACGGTGACTTTTTTAACGTGAGAGAAAAATGAGGATGTAGTGTACTGATCATTATGAACAAGTTTTAGTATGGGGCCAACCTTGAAATCGTGAAAAAAAAATCTGTTTTTCCATAGTAAAAGTTTACTGACCTTGGACAAAATGTATGGAACAGCTGTTTTTTTTTTCACGATTTCAATGCTGGTCCCATACTAAAAGTTGTCCATAATGATGAGTACACTACACTCTAACTTTTCCCTCACGTTAAACAAAGTCACGGAGTACATAATGGGTACAAATCTATGGGTCCTGGTTCAGTGTCCCCATTATTTGGCATGACATTGCTGCCAATTATTATAGTATGTTCTCAGATGCCTCTATGCAAAATGTCGTTAATTTCACAGATTCCGCGATTTTTTAAGATGGTTAATGATTGATGGTTGATGGATGGTTTGGTGGTTTATTAGGTAAGAACCCATATCTCAATGAAGTGACTTTGAAGTGTTCTTTATTTAGACTAACTTACCCGTTATTCTTAAGCCAAAACTAGACGGTGAGCTTATTGACGCCAACGTTAAGAAGTTACCAAGGATAAGGACGCTAGTGATTCAGTGGGCGATATTCTGACAGGCAATGAAAAAAAAGAAGTTCATTATAGATGGCTCTAACTTTGCCCAGGCCAGACGTGGCAGGCATTGTCAAGTTTTTTATGATATTTCTTATGCCACCTATCAAAAATTGTATGCTGTTTTTATTTATTTATTTAGTAAACATACAAAACATAATGTAATAACATTAGATTAAAATTGTATATACATATTGCAGATCTGTATCACATTCCAAAACTGTGTATGTCTAGGTGCATTAAAATATCAGAATTAAATAGTCACTAGAGGAAATTACAATTTGTGATTAAAATTAAAAGTGACGTACACAGTCAAATTGAGAAATAAAATTGAAATTGCATTGAAAATTGAACCGTGAATTATAAACTTAGTGCTAATTAATGTAATAATATTAATATTTTGCTACACACAGCTATACATTTGTGTTGAGTTGGGTCTGAGGGAACCAATTTTTATATTATTCAAGTCAAATTGTAAAGGCCAGACTAAGGTTTTAAGTTGAAACCTAACACCTAAACTGACTGTCTGACTGACTGTTTTGACTGTCTCTATAGTCTGTGCTATCTGTCGAGTTGAAGGAAACCACTTTTTTCTTTTAAATTCATGTTTGGAAAATAGCTCATTGAGTTGATCTGCTCTTGTTTTATATATCAACATCAATGGTAAGATTTTATTAAGACGCTAGATGCAACCGTCTTGCACTTGCTTTAGATACAAAATTTATAAATAATCAGATGAAACAAACTACTTAACCTTTGGCAGATAGAGTTTAGCCGGGCTCAGTAATCTCTTGAATCCAATTCCATCGAAAATTCCGGGCGAAATGGACGGGTCGTGTTCGTCAATACTCAATACGTTAGTTGTCCGGACGTATATTTTAATAGGTATTGGAATAATCCCGGGATCGAGTTTCCCGGAAACAAGGCTGATTGGAATGGACGGACGCAATACTGTTTTATAAATTGATATTTTGAATTGTAGTGACGGGTTTTTGACTGAAAGGGACTATTATAATGAACTGGGATTAAAGAGTTAAACATTCGTTTCCAGTAAGTACTTATAAGCTTATACTTTCCTGATTGAAAATAGGATTGATGTAATGAATAGATAGTTAGGAATTATGACGGCTATGGCAAGGATTTCTTTAGCATAATTGGCAAATCAGTCGGGACGGGAACCCGGTAGATTGCTCGTATACACGTTCAGGTCGTGACAGACGTCTTATTATTTCATATACTGTCTATATCTAGGCTGGGTCAAAAACATTGATGGCATGACTTTGACAGCTCCAATCAAGCTGAAATAATTTGCTTAGTATAGAAAGAAAAAGAAAAGAAAGAAAGAAATTATTTATTTTTATCACACAAGACACTACAACAACAAAAAACAATTACACAGAAATACAATATAACAAATGAGTAGGTAATAAAAAAAAACATAATAATATGTAACAGTTGTCGCTGCAGTGTCCAGTGCGACAAAAAAAGGTTAGAGCTCAGCATGATGCTGCTAATTTCTTAGCAGCGCTGGTTTTCAGCACTAACCTTCTTAAGACGCACGGGACTACTAGAAAAAACATAGAGTGTAAGATAATAAGAGAGTAGTATAAAAAAAATATATACATAGGTACGCGTATATAGTATTTAAAAATAATTATTATGTTAAAAAATAGGCACAGAATTAAACATTTATGTAGATAAATAGGGAACAGACAAAGAAAAATGTTAGTAATAAAGCTGCGAAGGACAAGAATAGTAGGCATTGGGCTCATTTTACATAATAAATATGAATAAAAATTATACTACTGCTGGAGAAATAAATAAAGAGTGAGAGTAAATATAGAGTGTATAAAAAACTATTGTAGAAATTGAAATACATTTTTTAATCAATTCTCACTATTAGTATAGTAACTATTGGACTTAACTTAACTGTTGAATTTATCAATAACGTTGCTTCATCTTGTAGAAGAGCCTGAAAATGGAAGGAATCTATTATTATTTTAGTATGTACCTATCTATTTTTTTTCTAAGTATTATAGAAAATTAATAAACATTCATGAAAATCTGGTAATGTTAAGGTAAGTAGTTAAGTTACTTAGAAATTGAGATTGAATCAATATGTATTTTGACACACATTTTGTAGTGGTAGGACTCTATTGCAGAGTTCGCCTGGGGAAGTACCACACCTTTGCCAGTTATTCAACCGTCAAGCAGTATTACTGTGTTCTGGTTTGAAGGGCAATGTTACCAGAGAAATTACTGGGTATGAAGTGATTTAACATCTAATATCTCATGGTGACGACCGCAGTGCAGTGCGGCGCAGGATTGTGTTCGCAAGTTTACAATTCTAGCACTGCTACTGTTAGTGGCAGGCGTGACGCTTACCACCAGGTGAACGTCTTGCTCGTCTCGTCACTTGATTGAATAAATGTATTTATTTCTAGACTAAACACGCAAACGCGTGGGGAAAGCGTGGGGATTATGGCAACACCCCTCTATAAAGGGGCCTTCGTCCAGCAGTGGACGTTTTATGGCTGACGACGAAACACGCAAACTCCCTACACGTAGTTGATTTTAACTCAAACGTAGGTAAATGTAAGTCAGATTCGTGCAACGAGGATTACGTACCACCTAACAAAATGTATTGTGTATATCTAAAAAAGAACCATCACATTAAGTTTGCTGTATTATATTGGCAGAGTATCCCAAAAAAAAGTTCGTTTAATTACTAGCCAATACAATGTTTGGTTTTATTTGCCCTTTTTGTTATAACAGGAATACCCGGCATATAAACGTTACGTCAAGAGAGTCTAGAAGCCGATGAGTTATCAATAAAAAACGTTACGTCAAGAGAGTCTAGAGGTCGATGAGTTATCAATAAAAAACGTTACGTCAAGAGAGTCTACCGGTCCATGAGGTATCAATAAAACACGTTACGTCAAGAGAGTCTAGAGGTGGATGTGTTATCAATAAAAAATATTACGTCAAGAGAGTCTTGAGGTCAATGAGTTATCAATAAAATCAATAAAAAAAAGGTACGTCAAGGGAGTCTACCGGTCCATGAAGTATCAATAAAAAAACGTTACGTCAAGAGAGTCTAGAGGTCGATGAGTTAGCAATAAAAAACGTTACGTCAAGGGAGTCTACCGGTCCATGAGGTATTAATAAAAAACGTTACGTTAAGAGAGTCTAGAGGTCGATGAGTTATCAATAAAAAACGTTACGTCAAGAGAGTCTAGAGGTCGAAAAGTTATCAGTAAAAAAAGGTACGTCAAGGGAGTCTACCGGTCCATGAGGTATCAATAAAAAACGTTATGTCTAGAGGTCGATGAGTTAGCAATAAAAAACGTTACGTCAAGGGAGTCTACCGGTCCATGAGGTATTAATAAAAAACGTTACGTTAAGAGAGTCTGGAGGTCGATGAGGTATCAATAAAAAACGTTACGTCAAGAGAGTCTACCGGTCGATGAGTTATCAATAGAAAAAACGTTACGTCAAGAGAGTCTAGAGGTCGATGAGTTATCAATACAAACATTTCCAGTAACATGATGCCAACTGCTACCAGGTAGCCTATGGCGAGGAGGATGAAAGCGGGTGCTGCGCCACCCAGAGCCAGCGCGCGCGGCGAGCTGCCCGCGCATGCCACGGGGAGAGGCGCCGTGCGCCGCTGTACGCACGACACTATGCCGCGCTCCAGCATGCGCGTCAGGCTGCAAGTAAGATACTACTATGTAAAAAGTAAGATAGTTAGTTCTTGTGTCAGAGTCAATGTGCCGCCCGAAAGCCTCTGACATGGCTTGACTGTTATTGTTATACATATATAGAACATACAGTCGGGACCAACAATTTAACGTGTCATCCGATCCACGGTAAAGCTCAGAAATAAATGCCACTTACGGTCACCCATCCGTAGACTGACCGGGTCGTCCGTTGCTTAACATCTGTGAACGTTTAGAATCACCTAGTCAAGCTACGCCACGAGCGCCACACGTAAGATACGAGTATCTTTAAAACAAAGGATCCACACAAATAAATGTAGTTTTTTTTTGTCGATGTTGCTAACATACTACATAGCTAACAATTTCGAAGCTGTAACATCTAATATCAGGGTGACGAGCGCAGTGCGGCGCAGGATTGTGTTCACAAGTTAACAATTCTGGCACTGCTACTGTTAGTGGCAGGAGTGACGCTTACCACCAGGTGAAGGTCTTGCTAGTCTAGTCACTTGGCCGTACAAAAAAAAAACTCCAAAAATTCTGGCAACTTCACTTAAGTTTAAGGTTTATATTCGTTATTCGAAGGCTATCTAAAAAGATTATAAGACGCTCTATCTATAATTATGATTTTCACAATAAAGCAGCAACACAAAAGTTAGTAAAGTCATTTTTATGAAGTGCTAGGTATAGTAACCCGTCGGACGCTTAATTAACGCATAATTTGTGTTTCCATAACGGTTTCAAAGAGATAGCATAGTCATTTGGCACAGATAGACAAGTGTATAAATTTAGTCATAGAGCCTTTTGTAACCTTTCGATTATATTACGGAACCATAAAAGGCGAACGAACTTGGAAATAATTTCAGTAGTAAAGATAGATATCTAACTCAACATTTTTAACGATCAGAAAATAAGAAATGCCCTAGTTTTCAACAAGATAAAACAAGAGAACTGCATCTGAGTAACGTTTTCGGCTGTTTTGATAAGTTGCCAAATGCGATGTTTGCTTCTTCGACTGCAGTACTACAAACTCGTGAAGTCGGTCGCTCGGGTTACCTACTGCACTGGAAAGGAATCTTATCTTACAATTGCAAGTCAGATAAGTCTTGTTGGCTGCAGATTGTTAAGCCTTTTGACAGGCGTAATGCTGTGTAGCAACTTACAAGTGAACATACGTACGAAATGTATAAAAAAATTGAATTAAGTATATTTAATTTTATACCAACGGACAGAACAAATGGAACATTCTTAATCTTACAACTTTAGTGATCCCAATCTCACGCACTGGGATTATTAAGCTAAGATTTTTCACATTGTTTTCAGGACATGCTAAATTTAATTGAATAGATATTAAAAAAACATTTTTTTTAAATAACAAAGCATAGGTATTACATAAATCAGAGCAACCGTATTACTTTTTAAAAGAATAAACTTAAGATCTCTAAAATTGACTGTGTTTTACACCTACATTTTTCAAACCTTAAAAACTCTTTATTGACTTTTTTTAAAGTAGTTTAGCCTTATCCGGTATTATAGCACTGGGAACTTTCGTAAACTAAACAAAAAAGTTATCCTGTAACAAAAACAAAATACCATACAAATTATAGTATGACCATTTTACTAACGTAAACGGAGACCCTGGTCTCACGCACCGGGTTAGTGGTAAAACTCCGGATATCGCGACTGCGTAGCCACTGCAGAAGAGGCTATCGGTGGGGGTAGTCAAAAAAGGCAGCTATTCGAAATCAGAACTCCATTAGACGGCGGGCTCTTCGATTTTCTCGAATCACCCGGTCTCTGAGACAACCGCGGGTTAACGGTATCAAGTCAGTTCTATCCATGCAGAAATAGAATATTCTTCTCACCGGAAACTTGTGAACTCAGGCGCATGATGCCACCGACGCCACCGTAATAAAAATATGACGTAGTAAATAAACCCCACACTTGTGGAAGACTTTTTTTTTTTTTAATACAGTCAAGTGACAACGACGACGAGCAAGTCTTTCACCTGATGGTAAGCGTCACGCCTGCCGCTAACAGTACCATGCCAGAATTGTGAACTTGCGAATACAATCCTGCGCCGCACTGCACTGCGCTCGTCACTCTGAGATATAAGATGTTAAATCTCTTCATACCCAGTAATTTCTCTGGTAACATTGCCCTGCAAACCGGAACACAGTAATGCTTGCACACTACTGCTTCGCGGTGGAATAACTGGCAAAGCTGTGGTACTTCCCCAGGCGGACTTTGCAGTAGAGTCCCTACCACTACAAAAACTACTACTACTTGACTTTACTAAAGAACTAGAGATTCAGTTATCTGGTTCCCATAGTACAAAATTTGCTAAGTTAGGGGCTAGTAGCCGCTGCGTGAAAAATATCCACCAATATAATTTTTTTCGTTTATTTAGACAATAGACAATCATTTATTTATGGCAAAGAATAAATAAGCCCTGATAACAATAATACAACAGTAAAAGCAAACAAAAATATTCCCACCATTGTTCCACCATTTGTTTTATTATTTCCACCTCATTGCTTGTTTGTGAGTCTTATACATCGTTGATTGACGAGATTTTTGTGTAACACAATTTATATAAGGTAAATATAAATGTGCACGAAATGAATAAATTAAGTAACGCAAACGATAACCTACCTCCATGTTAAGAACTCTTTGTACGGGCTGTCTTTTTGCACCCCAGGGTACACTAGCACCTTCTCAATTGAAGGCAAGGAGTCCAGCTCACAGAGTTCTCCCTGGTCGAACATCTGCGATATGAGGTTGTTGGCGTTGAACGCTTCAGTGAGATACGCGTATCCTGTAAAGTTAAAAGATTCCACAATACGCTATAAGTAGGTACGAGAATACGCGAAACGGTGCGAGTAAGTGAAAAGGAGCTTATTGTGCTCATCGTTGTGAAAAAATGTGGTACTATGAGATTGAATAGGAAATCGCAAAAAGATAAAAAAAATGAAATCTAACTTACTCGAAGGAATTATAGTTTTTGCGGGTTTACAAGATTGGCCTTATAGTAAAATTTGTTCACAATGATGAGTTTTTAATAACCTCTTTTTTGTTTAGTTGTTACCTTTCTTCGTAACCCAGTAGCTATAGATACGAAAGTTTTGGGACAAAGTCTCAAAACATAGAATAGAATAATCGTTTTACTTGATAATATTAATAAAAGCGTTATAAGTAACCATACCTTACCGAAATTTCAGTAGATATAGTGCTAAAAAAAGTAAGTAAGTTCGTATAGGCTGAGTGGCCAGCCCTAGTGTCAGAGTTAATGTGCCTCCCGAAGGCCTCTGACATGGCTAAAAGTTGTTGTTATAGAAACTAGAACAAACAACCGGGACCAACAATTTAACGTGTCATCCGACCCACGGTAGCAGTCAGAAATAAATGCCACTCACGGTCACCCATCCGAAGACTGACCGGACCGTCCGTTGCTTAACATCGGTGATCGTTTAGAATCACCTAGACAAGCTACGCCACGAGCGCTATAGTATGCTAATAATTAAATAGATAGACAGTGGCACTAATTACAAATCTTCTAGTTTTAGAATTTATGTATTAAATGGTTACCTCCAGCTTTCACCATAGCTACGCCTTGCTCCAAGGGTACAAAGAGAGGTGCACTTCTTTTCTTACTTACAACCCTTCGTTTTATGATGTCTTCGTATTTGGCATTACGTTTATTGAAGTAATAATCCGAGACCTAAAAAGCAAAACATGAAAAATGAATTAAATTGTAAAACTCAAATAGCTATGTAAGTTTCCGTATATTTTACATCGTTTTCTGTACGATTTTTGCATTAATCCTATTGATTTAATCTTCGGGATTCCATCGCATAGTCCTATCAATACGACCAAGAAAAATTCTAAATGTTTGAGGTCCCATTGACGGGTTTAAAGAAAAGAAGTGGTCCTTTTGATGGGGTTGCGAAGAAAACCAATTATTAATGGTCTAAAGCCATGTGAAATTTTGGCCTAGCTCATACAAGAGGGTATGGGAAGTTTTTACCACTAGGCCACCTGCGTATGGAAAATGTCCGAAGCGTTTGTCGGGACCACGAGTTTAAGCCAATTATTAGTTGTCCAATAGACGGGGCCGCGAAGAAAAGCAATTCTTAGTTGTATTGATGTGATCACCAGAAAAGTCAATATTTATTGGTCCCATTGATAAGGCTACCAAAAAATATATATTTTTGTTTCATCATAATCAGCCTGTCATAGTCCACTGCTGGACATAGGCCTCTCCCAAGGCACGCCACTCAGCCCGATCTTCAGCTGTCCGCTTCCAACCCCTGCCAGCTGTCTTACGTATATCGTCACTCCATCGAGTCTCAGGACGTCCTACCCTACGTTTGCCGATACGTGGCCTCCACTCTAGAACACGTCTACCCCAGCTATTTTTGTTTACTCTTGGCTATATATTTTATCCTTATTGGTCCTATTAATGGGATCACAGTAAATCCAATTTTAAGTGGTTCTATTAATGAGTTCACGGGAAATCCAATTTGTAGTGATCACATTGATAGGCCAATTCTTATTATTAAGAGTTAGCATTTCCACTGTATTTAAAAAATATTGTAACTGGCCAGTTTCATTTGCTCGCTCACCGTAAGCCACGAGTGAGTATAACCCACATCCTCGAAGATCACCTCCAGCGGACTCTCGAGCAGCTCTTGCAGGGAGTTGATGGAAGGGGGAGGGCCGTTCAGCAGCCAGCTGACCACGCTGCTTGTGTAGTAGTTGTAGATCAGAACACACGCGATGCCGGTCACGAACATTGTTAACTTCCGAGCTGATGAAGGATAAAAAAGGATCCAAGTAAGTAATAGATTCGTCATCATCATCATCAACAACCAGAAGACGTCCCCAGCTAGACGAAGGCTTCCCACATAATCCCCAAGTTTCGCAGGCGGCTTGGACGCAGAATGTTCACCACCGTCAACCAAAAGGACGCTGCTGCCTCCAGTGGATGCAATTTTAGAACATACCCTGATCCAATGTAAAATCGGCCTGGTACATCTATCTCTACCAAGCTATCCCTACCGGTAGGGATACGTGGAAAAAAACACTTAGATCTGCCTTATTTAGGTCGAAATAATGGATTACTAGACATTGAATTAGTAGACCATCAGGCATTCTTTTTTTTATAGTGGCAGTACTCAAGTGCAGAGTTCGCCTGGGTAGTAAGGTAATAGGTATAGGTAAGGTACCACACCTTTGCCAGTTATTCAACCGTCAAGCCGTGTGCAAGCATTACTGTGTTTCAGTTTGAAGGGCAATGTTAGTAGAGAAATTTCTGTGCTCGAAGAGATTTTACATCTGGTACCTCA
The DNA here is from genome assembly GCA_905404285.2 of Erannis defoliaria. Taxonomy (NCBI): domain Eukaryota; kingdom Metazoa; phylum Arthropoda; class Insecta; order Lepidoptera; family Geometridae; genus Erannis; species Erannis defoliaria. Next base: position 1,787,606 of record FR990076.1, read on the forward strand.
GGGCGACGAGCAAAGTGTAGTTTGGCCCAGGATTTGGTTCGCAAGTTCAAAATTCTGGCACTGCTACTGTAATGAGCAAGTAGATGCTGGTGACCACCTAGTGAACGTATCGTTTGTCTCGGGACGCCACTAGATATATATTTCAGTTGCAGTAGTCCGGTTGAAAGCAAAGAGCGAAAAACATATCTTTACATTCTTACGTTTCATTCGGATTTTATTTTATTTTTAAGTATATTTTAATGTGATGTGTAACACATTTAACATTTGAAAAAGCTAGTAAATAAAAATATTTTTGTCTTATCGAGTTACCTGCTGAAACTCTACGAACTACTGAATCGTACGAGTCTTCAAAACCTGAAACAATGTTTATGGCAATTTTAATTTAACAAATGATAACAGTTATTGAGCTAACAAAACAGTTTTAGAGTCGAAATCCCATCCCGGCAAATTCCCGGGAACAAATTTTATATTGTTTGTATGTTAACTATTATGTTTGTATGCTTTATTTTTATGGACAAATAAGTCTAGCAAATAGGTTTCTGAAGGCTGAATGGCCAATCCTTAGGATCGAAATTAATGTACCGTCCGACCACTCTGCAATGCCTTGACGGTTGACGAATAAATATCCCTGGACATTTTATTCTGTAACCGTATTCATTGTAGTTTTCACATTGACCGGGGCTGAGCAATCTTATATGCCATCCGATCCGACCCACAACGCCACAGTAGCACTATATTATAAAATGACGCTCACGATCATAATTATCTGAAAACTGACTGGATAGTCCATCCCTGTAGGAACTTTTGGAATCATCTAGTCAAGTTACGCCACGATTGCTACTTATAAGCAAATACTTACATTGCTGGCAAACACTGGCGGCGACAGAGAACAGCGCGTACTGAAAACACGATGGTCGCGCCTCCAGTCGCGATGCGAACACCATGATGACGGTACACATCACCGTCACAAACAGCAGACAGTACCACGTGCCAGCGCTGAGTGGTCGCAGGAACTGATTCTCGAACTTTCCGGGACCGGTCGTTGGTATACGGTAGAAATATCGTGTCCTGGTGTAGCGAAAAAAACGGTAATTTTTAGAACTAAGATTATTCACATACGTAGCTATATTATCGTCATGTTAATAAAGAAGCAGCGCATAGATTATATTTCGTTCTTAATAATATCGTCAAGTTTATAAAGAAGCATTATAAAATATAGGGTATTTTTGGTTCTTAATAGTTTTGCTTAGAGAAAAGATACTAATGCATAAACTATCTCGCAAGCCAAGACATGGTACTTATAAATCAACATAATCCTGTAAAACAATATAAAACATTTTTTTTGTTTATCCAAATAATATAATAAATATTAAGAAATTACACATCTTTAGAAAACTTAAAAAACAAAGAACTTTCATACAAAAGTTTTCACCCGTTTTTACCCCCATAGGGGACGAATTTAGAAAAAATCTTTCTTAGTACACCTCTACGCATCAAGACAATTACACTATCCAAATTTCAAGTCTATACGACCAGTGGTTTAGGCTGTGCGTTGTCTGTCAGGACATTGATTCGTATAGCATTAGAAGATATCACTCACTCAAGAGAAGTCAAAGCTGGATGGATGAGGGTAACTCTGTCAAACAGAGATTCAAGGTATCTAAACGATGATGATAAATCCTGCTCCCTAAAGTAAAGACTAGTTGCTATTGCCTGAAAAAGATAATTTACATTAAAATGATACTTACATGTACAATTGTACATTGTACATTCTATTTTTTTGTGCGAAACAACATTATACTAAATATGGTTGAATGAAAAACAATAATTAACCTCGTGGAAGCTTAAAGCTTAGCTATGTAGAAAATTACTTAATGACATCCACAGAGCATAGACCGTCCAGTGAGACAGCTATCACTGTCATTATACACACATTTATACAACAGTCATAACTCAATAAATACATTTATTTAATTTAATCAATTAACGGACCTGGGTTATGTCCTAAAACTGCATACAGAACCACCGGAGGACGGGCAGCAGCGGTTAGTTAACGGTGGTAACCATTCTGTGATCCCCAAGCCGCCTGCCAAGCGTGGGGATTATGGCAACACCTCCCTTTAAGGGAGAGGCCTTCGTCCAGCAGTGGACGGAATCAATTAAAACGGCACATTGCCAGTTACATTAAACATACAACATAAAACTTACACAGAAGTCAATATTTTAAATTAACTACAAATTATTATATTATTATTATTATGAACATAGTTGAACATGGAAAATCATAGTAAGTAGGGCGTTGTGATTTAACTGTTTGTAGCAAAAATAGAAAAGGAAATAAAGATAGGACCATATACACTAAAAACATTAGAGAAGAAAAATGTCTTACTCTGCTAGCGTTTTGTTCATACGTTCCAAGCCATTTGTCAGTTCTTGTGTGGACGAAACTGAAAAAAGAACAATAAAGTAGGTATCACAATAGGGTAGATGACTGATGTTTCAATCGTTGAAACCAATAGCTTTGATGAAGAATTTAAGTAAATATAATATGTTTATGGAAAACATAATTTATATCGGTTATTTATGTTCTGATATATGAGCGTTTAAAGTTTTTGTTAGAAACAACTCTGTCCTTTTCCCGCAAAACAAAAAATTACGTCACGCCTTACTTGTCAGAATACAATTTATACGGCGTACTGAGAAGTGACGTCACGATTTGCTGTTTCGCTTCTCTGTCTAGCACAATATTAAAATGCTCATAAGTTGCTTATTTTTGACCAGATTTTCATTTTGTTTTCATTAATCAGCTATATTTATGGGCCACATTTTAGTAGGACAATAAAAAAAAACAGTCATCTAGCCTATTGTTTGGCTTTACTGAAAGTAGATTATTAGTCCAACGATGTTATAGAAAGGCTGTTCTTTCCTTGTAACTATGGATTTGATCACAGCTTGGTTGACATAATTATTGAAAATGGCAAAACACGTCTAGCCTGGAATGAAATTGCTCCTCAAGTGTTGACCTGACGGATAATCTAAAAGTCAAGAATAAAATAACATTATAATATTCAATTAACCATCATCATTAACCCGGAACCATCCAAAGATCGAACATTTTAGACCACCACACTGTACGACTACCTGCCATTTGCATCAACCGGTTGCCACGGCTTTCAAAATGTCGTTGGTCCACCTAGTGGGAGGTCTACCAACTCTATGTCTTTTAGTTCGTGGTCTCCATTAATTAATTGAGTTAATACTGCAATAATATTATTTACTTTATGTTATGGAGTTCAGCAACTTCCATGAAAACTATACTCGTTGTTCTAGTGATAGTGACAACACCAGAGACAGGGTTCACGTTAGTCAACATTTTTGGATCGAAAGTTTTTGATGTTGCCTGAAAATAACATAAAAAATCTGTTAAGAGCGTCCATGTAGATTTCACCAGCTTGAAATGAACCTCTGTAAAGCGAAGTCTCTATCTCTCTTCAGGCCAAAGAACTCACGACTGAGATAATCCTCATTTGTCCTTTTTTGAAATCCCATCGTCTATAGTATTTACACCTGTTCAATTCTTGAACTAGTTCTTTATTTTCTTCTCTTGCTCTCCATGTTCCGATATCTGTGACAACTATGTCACCGCCTTGTTCTTTCCCGAAGTTGAAAACGTCTAATAATTTAAACTGGTCACCTGCAATTTGTAGAAAAATTGTAAAGTATATTTTATGGTAACAAAAAAAAGATAATATTCATGTGTATATTCCAATATCGGGCATTTAAATTTAATATATGAATTTAATAAATAATACATTTGTCAGTTAGCTTATAATTATAATGAAATAAGAATGAAAAAATGAAATTATAGTAAATACAATTTACATGTCAAGTAAATAATGGTCAATAAAAATTTAAATTTAAATCTAAAAATATTATGTCGCACTATTAGCCCCTCGCACAAACGTGCCCATTAGGCTGGCAGCGTTCCCCCGCTGTATTGCGAGGGAAATCTGTTTGTCTGTATTCATGTTAATTTATACTATCTTACCATTTCGTGAAGCAAGAATAATATCGGCATCAACGCTTATGTTAAGACTGCTCAATATCTGTAAAACTCTTGAAGAGGTTTCCAAATCTTCATTATTATCTCTGATAGATGCGTTTGTATAAACACTTAAGTCTGTAGTTTCATCTACGATTAGCCAAATGTGCGATAAATCGAGCCACCTCTTTTCTGATGCCTGAAAAAATACTTCACAATAGAAGCTCGTTCATTCTCGTTCATTACTGTTTCTACACATAGTTTCACACATAGGATGTCAAAAAATACACACAAATTCACAGACAACGTAACCAATAGCAGGCCTGGCGCATTCTGGACTTTAGGGACGATGCAATAATGTACGTCTACTGTACAAGTATGTGGCGAGCCCGTCTAGATGGGCTAATTCAATGAGAAATAAATCCGTTAAGTGCGAGTCTTTGCGAATTGCGACTCGGCCAACGAGGATTCCGTACTACCACAAGTACTAGGTATTCGGCGATAGTATCTAACGAATATCCTGTAACAATTTTAACCGGCTACTTAGTACGGTTCGCGAGATATAGGTAAAGATCGGACAGACGGCTGGGCAGATAAACACGGTAGGCGACTTATTAATAGGGTATAGTTGCATTATTTTTGAGCACGCAACCCTAAAAAGGATTAAAACTAGCGAGACGTTTCTCGCGGCGGAGTGTTGGCGGAAAATTTTGTAGCTTCATTGTAATATTTTCATTGCATTGTGCAACATATTTATTTTCGCGTGCTAATGTTTTATGTGGTAGTGTTTTATTCATTAAAGGCTGGACCATGTGCACAGAAATTGACAAGATATGTTTTACTACAATAATGTGGTGAAATATGTCTTTTCTTGTCGTTTCTAAGACTCTGTAAAAGCTCATAGTAAAGTCACCAAAATTTTAGGGCATGACTTGGGCTTGACCGTGATTTTATTTTATGACTGATCTAGACGTGAGTTTTTATAGTATCAGGTCAAATAGACCTGATACTATAAAAACTCACGTCAGGTCAAATAGACCTGATACTATCAAAAACTTGTAATATGGTTATACTTGAAACTGGCAGAATACACAAAAAGTGCGATGCCAAAAATCAAAAAAGAAAAAAACGCAAAAGGCAACTACTGCGAAACTATGTACGTTCTACGTTCTATGTACTTATGAAAAGGCAAACTTTTTTATGTGAGAAACGTTTCTTCGAATTAGAGTGAAAATGAATTAAGTACGCAGTAGGTCCTAAAACGTAGTAAAAATTATCTTTGGTAGGTGCCACCAACCAAATTCGCCTAAGAAAAACTTGTGTGTAAAACTCCTTTCTACATAACTCTTCCAAATTCTTCTAAACCCTACAAACTTATTTGTACTGTTGGTGAAATGGAAGAACTAAAACTATTCAGTAGGCAGCTGTCAGTTTTCTTCACACGATGGTAGCTCCCTCGCTCATCTGTAGAGATAAGTTAGTCAGATTGTTATAAGCAGCACCTGCCATTTAAATCCTCTAAAAACAACGAATGAAACGCTGGCGCGTTTTAGTAGTGTAGAGCGCCATCTAGTAATTTTTTGGGACCTAAAGGGACGAACAATAGAACTATTCAAGGTTTGGCTCGAGAAATGACGACATATCTACAAATTATCAATTTTCAAATTTTTCCCATAACTACTGTTTTATGACCTTGTTTCCAAATTTCATGCTCCTAGGTCAACGGGTAGTACCCTATGAATTTTGATTTGGTTCACTCTAAAAAACTCGCAGATATGGCCATAATTTTTTATTGCGTTACATATAAGCTTGATTTTTTTACAGCTTCAAGGGACCGTTGACTTACATATTTGATATTAATTTCAACTTGATACCTCCGTTCCAGAGAAAAAGGACTTGACAGACAGACAGACAGACGGAAAACGGAGTGATCCTATAAGGGTTATTTTTTTCCTTTTCAGGTACGGAACCCTAAAAAACAGTCAGAAGAGATAAAAGTTACGCGCTAGACAGAGAGGCAAATTCTAGGTTAATATAAATGCAGGTAGTTAGCGCTCGCTCGTCGTGAATTGCACTTTTTGTGTTGTAGCAAGAGTCGCTACTTATTTAAATGTTTTTGCGGAGTAAATCTTCTGTACTTGTACTATTATGTATTCTATGCTTACCCAGATAGAGATCTTCAATTTAGCATACAAATCATGTTAAATAAGGTAGATGACTGATGTTTATATCGTTGAAACCAATAGCTTTGATGAAGAATTTAAGTAAATAAAGAATGTTTATAGAAATAATAATTTTAATCGGTTATTAATGTTCTGATATATAAGCGTTTAAAGTTTTTGTTAGAGACAACTCTGTCCCTTTCCCACAAAACAATAAATGATCACGGCTTACTTGTCAGAATAGAATTTATATGGCGTACTGAGAAGTGACGTCACGATTTGCTGTTTCGACTCTCTGTCTAGCATGATATTAAAATGCTTATAAGTTGCTTATTTTTGATCAGTATTTCTAACTGTCTATATAAAATTCGAAAAAAAAAAAGTCAACACCAGAAGCGCGTTGGGTGCCTGCCTAGCAGTAAAACTGTATCTTATGGAAAAAACGTTTAACACTAGATTCATCAAAATTTACAATATTATAAAAATTGATCTATCGGCAACAAAAAAAACTCAACAGATACATTTTGTTTCACATCTTTGAAAATAGATCAAATGAGAAAATAAAATCTCACTAGATCCATCGTGGATCTAGCTCCTGTATCTACTGAGATTGATCCAGTGTAGATACTTGAGTTTTGACATAGGTGTACTGGTACTCCAATAAAATTATAACGTTTGTTAAGTTAATTGTATTGTATTGTAAATGATTTAGTAATGATTGTAACAGAAGCACACTGAAATTCCAGCCGCTATCCGGCAGGAAGTGTGTGATATTTTTTCTGGGACAAAAAGTAGCTCATGTACTTATCCTGGCCATACGCTATTTCCCTTCTTTCTTTTACTCAAATCCTGTGAGCTGTAGCGTAAAGAAAAAAAAACTAAAAAAAAGAACTAATAAACACACACATACTCATCCTCAAACAAACACAAATAATATTATTATGAAAACTGACGTGGTTTTGACACATTTTTGTTTTATTTATACGGGAATACTCACGTTTAATTAAATCGGATACTCCGACTATAGTTTCGATCACATCCGGTGACGTGCAGCTGCGTCCTGCTTAGCGAGTGCTAAGCAGGACGCAGCTGCACGCGCGTCGGGCTCTGTTTTCACTCTTTGAAAAAGGTCACCGGATGTGATCGAAACTATAGTCGGAGTATCCGATTTAATTAAACGTGAGTATTCCCGTATAAATAAAACAAAAACACAAATAACTTCACAAACTTTCACATACATAACATTTTAGTGTGTCAATTTTGATTAAAAGCGTTTTCCCTATTATACAAATAACCAACAGAAACATTTATTTTGCTTACCGTGTACAATACTTGTCCAGCGTCCTCACATTGCGCATTCATCAACACTCCAATACTGTTGAAGAGCTGTAGAAGGCAATGTTGTATACTTTTGTGTGACAAATGATCCATGTCGAGGCTCGAAACAGATATAGAGCGAGTTGAAGCTGCTTTTGTGAATTTCACATCCCCTGCAATAATGTAATTAATTGATATTGGTTAATTGGATACATACCTATATAATATAAATATACTTTTATCTTGAAATTAAAACACAACGTCGACTAAGTACATTTTAATTGACGCGACGCAATTGACGCGAGGATCTAGCGGATCTAACTCTCTGGTTTGAGCCACAGGTATGAGCATTTGAATTGACTCTAAAATGAATCGGCCTATATACAATTCAATTGTTTTTTTTAAAGTTGGTTATGTCTATTAGATAGTACGTTTTTGTAATATAGCAAGAATGAGACGAACGAATACGCCCTTCTGGTAAGAGATACCGCTTTCTCATGACCATTGCAGAACCAGAAGACTGCAGAACCCAGAATTTCACATAACAAAGTAACAAACAGAGCATCACTGCGTTGATGCTCATAGATTTGAAATATTCGATAGTGAGTTGTTTTCGTTAACAAAGAGGAAAACCCCTACAATCATTTAAAAAATAATATCGGTGGAAATTTATCACACAGCGCCATCTAGCTACGCAAATCTTGTACAATAGAAACCAGGTAGCTGATAGAATACTTACATAGTTACTATATTTTTTTGTAAATAGATACTTATAATACATACTACACACCCAGGCACAGAACAAACATCTATGTTCGTGACATACATTTTTGTCCTGGATGGGGATTGAACCCACACCTTACTGCTCTGAAGGCAGACATGCTAACAACAAAGCTACAAACAAGGCAGTCAAAAATATTTATTGTGTAGCTGAATTTATTAACTATGTTATTATGTTGTAGCGCTCGTGGCGTAGCTTGTCTAGGTGATTCTAAACGATCACCGATGTTAACAGATCAGACAGTCCGGTCAGTCTTCGGATGGGTGACCGTGAGTGGCATTTATTTCTGAGCGCTACCGTGGATCGGATGACACGTTAAATTGTTGGTCCCGGTTGTTTGTTCTAGTTTCTATAACAACAACCGTCAGCCATGTCAGAGGCCTTCGGGCGGCACATTAACTCAGACACTAGGGCTGGCCACTCAGCCTATACGAACTTACTTACTTTTTTTATTATGTTTAGATGGTGGCTACCTTGTGTGACATGACAAAATTAAAAAAAAAACATAGAGGGGAAGATAGAACCAAAGCAAGGATCTGGAAGACAGAGAAGAAGCTTTGTGGATCAATTCATGGAAAGGGCCTAAGTCATGTCGTACAAGAAGGTCAAGGAACTGGCAGAAGATAGAAGAAGATGGAAGTTACTCCACTCATAAGAGCCGTTCTCTTAAATGCATGATGGAGACAAGGGTGTCGCCAGCCGATGGCCCAGGGGGGCAAATTGATAATACAGAGGACGCACGAATGAATGATAGACGAAAGGACAGAGGCCAGTGTTCTCGAAAGATAAAATGCAAAATCAGTAGATGTTCCCTCTAAATTAGGTACATAGACTAATACTATTTCCACAATTGAAAACTTTTTCCTATTTAGGTGGGTAGCAAGTCAAGTGAGTGGACATAAATATTCGGTTGCTTTTCATTTTTTGGAGCTCTCAGCTGCGTCTGGGGGGAACAGCCCCCTTGGTGACACACATGAATGGAGATATGTATAGATGTAGTATCCTATAGTCTCTACAATAGTTATTCTATACTCACAAGCCAAATTTCCACAAGATATCAAACAAACAAAAGGAATGTTCCTTTCTTGGAAGTAATTTGCTGTAAATTCCACAGTATCCCAACGCAGTCCCATAGATATGGCCGGCAACAAGAAAGCCGACAACTTTGAGAACCACATCGCATAAAATTAAGGAAGCGACATGGTTTTCTGTCATGCGTTTGTTATATTACATTTCAGGAGGTTAAGGAAAGTACAGTCAGTAGCAGTAGCTTTGAGATGATTAGGTGGACATGATTGCCATTGTGCACACCTAGTCCTTATGGCATTTCTTTGGAATTATATCCCTAAATGAATGGTTTCCATTTGTCTTAATGTACAGGCCTTTATTAATCAACAAATTGCATATCGGAATAAACAGCATTTTAACAAATCAAAAGTATTTTTTTTATATGTGCACAAATAACGAAGTTATAAACATTTTAGTTTCATATTAGACAGGGAGGGTACTATACTAGGTTTATGACGTCAAAGTTCACGATTCCAAACAAATTATATACTAGCACGTGTTTTGCTAGAATGGGACAGATGACTCCCTCCCAAATATTTTGAACGCTTATATTTCAGGACTTTACCAGCTGATTTCAATTAGTTTTTCGATGTAAGCCTCAGATTCAGTTAAACTCTCCACTTATTCTATTATTTTAATAATCATAACACAGGCATATTCCCTATTGTGACAAGAACTGTACAAATCATATGAAACTTGTCCCTACTAAGCAAGTCATTGCTTAGTAACTTGATATCAATTGAGCCGTCACATTATTGGAATCATTTTGATTAGATTGAGTTGAAACGTAAAAAGGAATTTTACATTAGGAGATGGTACTTTATATTCCTTTTATGTTCTACAAAGTCCGTAATAAAGACTAATAGAAGCTTAAGGTATTTGATTATTTAGACATTTTATGAATGCAATTGCACGTGAAAGTAATGTATATCTGGGTACGGGGTTGTGGTTTAAATACGCTGTCCAATCGCTGTCAGTTGGACTACGGGACTATAGTATACTTATTAATCAAAATAAATGAAAGACTGCAACAAACACAATAGTTTTGCCATGACTGCCTGTCCATTGGTATGTCGCGCTTTTAATTTATCCGATCCTCTTGCCACGCAACCATACTGTTCGTCAAGGGCGAATTATTATTTCTCGCAATTTCTTTTATGAAAGTTTTTCTGTGTTTTGACCTTACCATTTTATGACATTGCTATTTTACAGCATTGTCATTTTAACAACTTTGTAATTTTACAATAAAAAAAATTGAGAGTTATGCTCGGAGTTACTTTGCGCGATAGAATCCGTAACGAGGATATTCGCCAAAGTTACCGACATAGCTCGCAAGGTTTGCAGGTTGAAGTGGCAATGGGCAGGTCACATTGCTCGAAGAACTGACAGCCGATGGGGAAGAAAGGTTTTTGAGTGGCGACCGCGAACCGGAAAACGCAGCGTAATAAAGGAAGGCCTCCCACTAGGTGGACCGACGACATTGTAAAAGACGCGGGCAACCGGTGGATGCAAATGGCAGGTTGTCGTACAGTGTGGCGGTCTAAGGGGGAGGCCTTCGTTCAGCAGTGGACGTCTCCGGGCTGATGATTATGGTGATGATGAATTTTACAAACTTGTCATTTGACAAATTTGACATTTTACAATCTTGTAATATTTCGACCTTGTCATTTTGCCACTTCCGTGTTGACATTATGAGACGGACAGACAGTTATGAGTACAATGACTCCCTTTCGGTTAACTTCACCCTAAGCATAAAGCCCTGTATAACCCATATGTATCGCTGTGTGCACGAGTGCTAGTTATTAACAAGCCCGCCCCGCGGCGTCGCTCGCCATTTCCCTTGTAATAACAGAGCTAGAATTTATTGCCTTCACGGGCTGCGCTGGTTTTACTTACCGTTTTATTGAATTTTATGTCGTTTGCGGTGGTTATTGATAAGAGAAATATACAACGTGTTTTATACAGGTATAATACGCTTAATAATACGTTTTTTTTTAAAACAACTTAGTTCAGTTTCTACTACCTGGATGACATCTTCATGTTTTCCAGTTATTTTAATTTATTCTAGTAATTTTGATTAAAAAACCAACCGATTTTGATAAAATTTATATGGGATTACTTCTAAAGTATCTCCTATCAAACAAAAAATATATATTCAATATCAATTTGTAATTGTAGAAGTAATCGCTAATCGCATAACATACAAAAAAAACAGTCGAATTAGAACCTCTTTTTTTTTCAAAATACAATATCTAATAAAATATTAATATTATAATAATCTGAAAAGGCCTAAAATTAATTTCCGGGAAGTTGACATTGTAAACACCTAGAAGTTTCCTTAGAAACATTATGAATTCTTCTTCAGGATTATGCTTTCAGTAGTATTAGAATACGCTTGAAGGGACATAGTTCCACAGTGTAAATACTGACGTCAAATTATCAGTAGGAATACTTATTATAATGTGATATAGGTACATGAAAAAATCCTTCTTAGTTTGTGGAAAAGTTGTATGGTAAACTAAAATTAAATATCTTCGAGCTCTGCGATGTTATATTTTTTATAAAATTATTATTCACTTTACATCATATTCAGTTTAATAAAATACATTAACAAAACAACATAGGTACAACTTTTTTTTCTTACTCTAAGCTGTATTGAGTACAGCAGCAATGATCAGGTATGGGCACTGGGCAGGTGTTATCTCTTCTCTTGTCTTTTAAACACTGCTTTAAACTAAGTTTTTCATTGCTGTAAAAATATAAATAAAAAACAGTTTGTGAAATTTGGCATCTAAGGCAGAGACTTCTGTTGCTAAATTGGCAAAGCAGTTGGGACGGAAACCCATAGAGACTGCTCGTATGCAGGTTCGAGTCCTGCCGGAGGCCTCTTTTCTTCCTGTTTAAGCTTTTACATATAAATTAAAAACTCGAAATGCTCTTATTCATTTTTTGTACATCATCACACAAAGGAATGTATTTTTTCTGCAGTTGTTTCCTACTGTTATACAATAACTATACTGTGTACGCCTCAAAGTAAGTAATATTAGTATAGGTAAAGCATTCCCTTTGAAATAAGCAGATTATCCGTGCGCTGGGCTTGCCTTTGGTGTTTTTGGTAGCTTTTTATTAAATTGGTAAAACATGATGGTATTACATAAGGGTTGCAAAGGGGGATCCTCAAAGAATGTTGGTTCAAGAAATGCAAAGGTTCCATGTTTGTTTCCGGATCTTTTGAAACTCTTACATAGGCGTAGGTGTAATATTTTCATTAGTTTATTAAACAACTATACTGATCCAATATTTTTTAGAAAAAAAAATATACATATGCCGACTTCTAGATCTTTATTCACCTAAATTATGTATAAACTTAAACGAAAAAGTAGAAAATAATACTTTAATTCTGGCACGGCTACTAGTGGCAGTCGTGACGTTTACTTGCAGGCGAACATGTTGCTCGTCTCGTCACTAGATTGTTAAATAAATATATAAAAAAAATACTTCAAAGCAAAGAACATTGAAGGACAATCGACGAAATTATTGAAACTTATCCTTATGTCCACTCACTTGACTTGCTGCCTATCTAAATAGGAAAAAGTTTTCAATTGTGGAAATAGTATTCATCATCATCATCATCAGCCCGGAGACGTCCACTGCTGAACGAAGGCCTCCCCCTTAGACCGCCACACTGTACGACAACCTGCCATTTGCATCCACCGGTTGCCCGCGACTTTTACAATGTCGTCGGTCCACGTAGTGGGAGGCCTTCTTACGAAAATAGTATTAGTCTACCTAATTTAGAGGGAAAATCTACTGATCTTGCATTTTCTCTTTCGAGAACACTGGCCGCTGTCCTCGCGTCTATCATATACCTATTTACAATTTATAATCAGGTACTCGTATTTTTAGTTACCGATGCGCCGCCGCCGTCCGGCGCCGCAGGACCTTGTCCTTCTTCTGGTCTTCTTGTCTGGCACCGACTTCCACAGGGAATAGTCAACCCACACCGGCCTGCGTGGTGCAATGTGGCCTATTACACAAAGGTTTGCCTATAGCCTATTATTATTTTTCTGTGCTATGCCACTGCCCAGCATTTTAGTATATAAAGATGAAATATTTTAAAGTTACTCAATAGGGTACAGATTTGAATACTTATTCAAATCATTGTATGTTGGAGCTAGGATAGTCAAATTTAAGGGTAGGTTTTGACAAATTTGTCTTCGTGAGGAGGAAAATTCCTGTTCCAATCGATAGGTGATCCTGCATTCAAAAGTTTCAGTCTCCCTTACTGAAACAATAATTTCAGTGTAAACTGCGAAAGAATCTGTAACGACGTTTTTGTCCCGCACCCCAGAGTGGAATGCGCGCTAAACTCATCCAATTGCTCCTGGAATGTCGCCTAGAAATGGGTTGTTTTGTATCTGTGGTGTTGCCAGGGTTTTGTCGAAATTGGGATAAAAATAAATATATAGGTAAATGGCATTTTGCTGAGTCACGTGTGCAAGAAAAAAATTCACCCAAGACAAATTATCTATGTTAGAATGGGCTTGTAACTATAATAATACTAGAGGTCGCCCGCGACTTCGTCCGCACACGTAAGAAATTCGGCCCATTCCCAAAATTCACCACTTTAAATCATCCCGAGCAATTTTTTTAGTCCCCCCAAGTCCCCCAACTCTACCGACTCTATCGACTCTACCGACTCGACCGACTCTACCCCCCCCCCCAACTTCCCCCCTTTGAATGAACTACCCAAACATCAATTTTCAACACTATAACTTCAAAAACAAAGAACTTTCCATACAACATTCTACCCTCTTTCCCCCCCTTAAATCGTCCTTTCAAAAAAATAATTGAAAACAGTATTTTTTATAAATCCACATTTTCGGGACTATAAGTCCAAAAACAAAGGACTTTCATACAAACTTCCCCCCTCTTTCTTATCTAATATCCAAAAAAACCTTTCTTAGTACACCCCTCCGCAACGAGACGAATACAAACCAAATTTCCAGTCTGTACGACCAGCGGTTTGAGCTGTGCGTTGTCTGTCAGTCAGTCAGTCAGTCAGGACAGAGCCTTTTATTATATTAGATAGAAGATAGATAGATAAGAGCGTTTTGGCATGTTTTGGGACACATCAGCCAGAATTACTATTTTAAGCGAGAGCTGACAAAAACAGTGATTCGTAAGCAGGAGAAGTTGCCTTAATTGTCTTAAGGTTAAAAATTTGTTGGACCTTAGTATATTATGTCCTACCACTGCATCCAGAACCACCAGAGGACGGGCAGCAGCGTCCTCTCGGTGAACGGTGGTAAACATTCTGCAATCCTCAAGCCGCCTGGCAAGTTTAGGAATTATGGCAAATTAATTATATTAAGGGAGTCCTTGGTCCAACAATGGTCCAACTGTTAATGATGGATGTTGCTTAAATCGTTTTGTAGAACCTAGTCGTCATTTTCATAGCGTGCGCTTATGTAAATATAGATACCCATTTTTGTGAGCTATTATTCAACGCCAAGCAGCGCCAAGTAAACGCACGTGCGAAAACACTTGATTATATCTAGATTGAAATTTATATGGTTATAGTAACAAATAAACTAAGGAGGGAGCTGCTGCCCGTCCTCCGGTGGTTCTGGATGCAGTTTAGGACATACCCAGGTCACATCCAAGTGTACAAAATTGTCTTGAATGATGGCCACAGCAGCGCGCTGAACTAGCGCATCTGCCCATGAACAAGTATTCTAAACTATTCACAGCTAGTTCCGATGGAAACATTTCCATTACCTATCGCGATTCGCTTCTGTATTTCTGCATTTTGTCCAGAATCGAACGGAAATTCAACGGAAATTTATAATGCCTGCTGTTACGGAAATTGATGCAAGCAATTTTGCAGTATCTTTTTTGTAGAATAAAGTTTGTCTAGGGACGACTAAAAGAGGTGTAAGGATTGTCCAGTGACTGGGAATGACAGAGCTTAAAAATAATTATAAATAGACTTATCCATTATGATAGCAGAGAATATACAAATAATACTCCCATTTTTAAATTACAAGAGGTCGCCCGCGACTTCGTCCGCGTACGGAAGAAATTCGGCCCGCTCCCAAAATTCACCACGTTTTTTAGCCCGCGACGAATACACCCTCCAAATTTCAAACGACAAAATTCGCATTCGCAAAATTCACCACGTTTTGACGTTGACATGGTTTTGACACATTTTCGTTTTATTTACAAAGGAGTACGTAAGTTAAGTACAAGTTTTTTTTTGTGGTAGGACTCTACTGCAGAATCCGCCAGGGGAAGTACTACACTTTTGCCAGTTATTCAACCGACGAGCAGTTGTGTGCAACCATTACTGTGTTCCGGTTTGAAGGGCAATGTTATCAGAGAAATTACTGGGTACGATGAGATTTAATATCTCTAATATCTCAGGGTGACGAGCGCAGTAGTGCGGCGTAGGATTGTATTCGCAAGCTCACAATTCTGGCACTGCTACTGTTAGTGACAGGCATGATGCTTACCACCAGGCGAACATCTTGCTCGTCTCGTCACTTGAATGTAAAAAAAAAAATTTTT
Organism: Erannis defoliaria; assembly: GCA_905404285.2. NCBI lineage: Eukaryota > Metazoa > Arthropoda > Insecta > Lepidoptera > Geometridae > Erannis > Erannis defoliaria. The sequence goes on from FR990076.1 coordinate 1,803,546, forward strand.
TAGTTTTGCTTACACAAAAACTGACATACACGTAAAAAACCCACTAAAAATTAAAAATATATTATTTTTTGGGATTTTCATTCTGACTTTTCCACAGGTTCAAAGTCTGTCGGTCGGTAGAGTTTTGAATTGCCAATTTCAGTTTAAAAAACAAGTGTGAAATCACTTCATAATAAAAACATTTCCTTTTTATTTTCTATCATTTTCTAATTCTTTTAGTATCAAAAGTTAAAAAATATATATTTTATACTGGATATCTGGGCCTTTAACTGTATTTTTGCTGGAAACGTTTACCAGCAATTTACTAACGTAACAATTCTGCAAGCTACAGCCAAGTATTGAGTTCCTAAAAGTTTCATTTGCTTTGTCTGAAGTTTTTCTTTTCCCTTAGGAAGGAGAGAGGAAGGCAAACTCCGCCAGCGTTTCTCGTAACATCGGTGAAAAGCGATCAGTGTAATAATACACTCGACTTCGTTAATTTGTGAGCAATGGTCCGAATGAGACATATTGTTCCAATTAGTCATGTTCTTTATTTTGATCAAAAGAAAATGTTAAAGTATGTCTACCTACAAGTCTACATTTTGATCGAGTGATTAAGTAGGCTGACTCCTGACAAGAGTGACATCGAAATGCGTGACATATCCGACTCGGAGCATCCTGACTCTAATTATATCAAAGTTACATCAAGAAATCAGTCGATAAAGTACATTCCCAAACATTTTTTCCATACTTAACCTCTAGCCCTAAAATGCAATTTTATTGTTTTCTCGAAAACTGTAGGTTTCCGCATTCCACTTTTTCATGGAGAGGTTCCCGTCTCTCTCTCTCTCTCTCTCTCTCTCTCTCTCTCTCTCTCTCCTATCTGTCTATTTACATATATTGAAAAGCCCTTTCCCGCCTTGGTCTTTTAGATATTTCAACCCAGAAATCCTCACTACTCATGCTACACTATGTACATTAAAGCTCGCTGGCAGATCCGACTCGGATAGGTTAGGTGAGGAGAAGAAATGATGCGACTTTAAAAGATTTGGATGATTTTATTTTAGGATGAGTAGCTGTTATTTTCATTTACTGTAGGATTCGTTATTATTAGGATTTAAAATTGTATGGCTTCCAAATATTATATCCAATGAATATTAGAAGCAGTGAGGGTATGTGTAGTGTAGTAATGTTATGTAGATTTACCATTAGGATGACTAATTATTAGGACTTAAAACGATATGGAATACATAATTAGGATGAAAATTTGCATGGGAATTATTAGGGAAATATTATATCGAATATATTTAAAAAAAATCTTGGTTATTGCCATTGTACTTTGTGCATTCTGGCCTTGCAGGATCTAGCTCTCTCTCTATATAATCAAAGATTCTGGCAGTGTCAAGTATATGTATTTTCAAGTTTATAACGTATCACAAGTAAAATATGTCAAAATCACAGTTATTAGTCATACGAAATTAGTCACAGTCGAGTCCAAGTCATGTCCTAGTAAAAGTAAATGTCGTAGAGTTTGCAAAACACCAAAAAGAATACCATTAATAAATCAACCTGTATTTTATCTTAAAATTAAAAATCTTAATTTAAAATCTTAGAAGTATCTTTATGATTATGTTTACTTTTATATAGGCATTTTAAAATAAATTCAGGAATTTAATTATCATTGAATTTTTGTTCTTATTGTTTAAAATTATTTATTTATTATTATTATATTATATATATTATTAATTTATTATCTTCGTTATTTGTGCAGAATCAATAAAACTTATGAGTATATAGCGATATTGAAATATAATTATCTTCTAAGATAACATGACAGCTTTAATAATTGCGTTAAAATCTTGCCAAAACATAGTGAACACTAGAAGAGGTATTACATCAAAAAACCATTTACTGGCTAAAACACTTAATTAACTTAATGAGAAACCCTAAAACCAATTAAGTAAATAATGTAAAACTATAAAAAAGCGCTAGGAATGGAAAAGGCCTACATCTACCACAATTAATAATATTATCTAAGCTCCAACTGCAATATTGTTCGAATGTAGAGCAGTTAAAATATTCTACCTCGTCTAGTGCTAAAACAATAGTGCTTTGTCTTTCGTCTATTCCCAAGGGTTGTTAGCTCGCAGACTGCACTGAAGTTTGGAGATGTAGTTACTGGGTATAGCGTGGATGAATTACTGGCACAGCCTCCGCAGCTTGATTCATTCATGAGCTCATAGCTGGATGTAAGGGCGGGATTACGCGTAACGGTACAGTACTAAGCCAAAATAATGTACCTAAAACTTTTTGCAGACGCTCCAGCGGCGCGACGGTCCACATGTGGCAAAATAAAGTTTTCTTGTTAATTGTTGTATATAAAATATCTGCTATTGATAAGGGCGTTGTCGATAACCTAGTCCAGGCCCGTCCAACACAATTTTGTAGAGGGCCAGGTTTAATATTTTTGTAATCTACAACCATATACCAGCTTCCATTCGGGATGCTCCTTCCACCGGGTGCTTCAAAACCAAGCTCAGAGCGTGGTTGCAAGAGAATTTGTTTTATGACATTGAAGCTTATTTTAAAATAAGAGATTATTAACATATTTTTTATAATTATTATTTCATTTTATTGTGACATACTTAATGAAATTTGACGTGTAACTTTGGTGTTATGAATAAACAATTTGTATTTGTATTTGTAATCGTAGCGGGCGAAAACAAATTTCATAGGTATAATAAAATGCAACAGTATTTTTCATATGTCAAATCATTTATTAAAAAATAAAGTTTCAGTCGTGCTAATTATTGCACCTAATTATTTAACGTATAATACTTACACTTTTAAAAACGATTCGATATCGTTCACCATGTCATCAATCCTTTTTGCTATGGTTTGATGGGATATGTTGATGTTTTAGTAATATTTTTTAAAGTTTTAACCAGGTCGCGGGCCGGATGAAGGACTTACGCGGGCCGCATGGTGGCCCGGGGCCGTATGATGGACGGGCCTGATCTAGTCCAAGGAAAAATACTGAGTACTGTGCCTTGTTTTAAGAATCTATGCAACAGTTGACGGCCTGAAAATAGTTTTTTAGGTTAAATAGTTGTTTACATTGTGTGTTGGACAGAGCTTTGATTAGCAAGGCAAAGGATTGCTGTAGAAACCAGTACATGCAGATTCTCCCTGGCAATCCGAGTCTAATAAGAGTCGTCGTTAGCCATAAGGCGTCCACTGCTGGACGAAGGGCACCCAATAGAGGGGTGTTGCCATAATCCCCACGCTTGGCAGGCGGCTTGGGGATCGCAGAATGCTCACCACCGTTAACCAAGAGGACGCTGCTGCCCGTCCTCCGGTGGGTCTGGTTGCAGTTTAAGGACATACCCAGGTCCAACTAATAAGATACAACCATTAAATTGTAGAAAAATACCCACTAAAACTTGGGCATTTGGAAAACAACACAAACAGACGGTAATATTTTAATTTTATTTATATTACGCTTCACCACATTTTATCACTTACCTACACAATTACGAGCGTAAATCGGCACTTTTTGAACAAAACGACACAATTTCTTTAAAATTTAAATGAACACTTGAAAAAACACAAGTTTTGGAGAACAATTTTACAACAGGTTTTCTTATGATAGGAGCGACGCGTCTATTTTCTAAGCGCCTGACAAAAATCATTGAGCATTTAATCTGTATGTAGTACGTCTAACTCAAACTAGATGGCGCTAGCATCGAGTTGACTCGCGCTTATGTTTCATTCGCTAATTCGATAGGACTTTTTACCGATTGTAATTTTAAACGATCTTTCCAAAGGTTAAACGGGGGATGATGATTGGATTAGACACGCGACTGCGTGACGTCCGTCAACCAATGTTACGCTTAGGCGGGCTAAAATCCTTCTGACCCCTAATTTTTTGAAAGATCTTTATTGTAAACTGAACTAATTTAAAGTTAGTTACTCCTACCGTAGCTTGACTTGACTAGTAGTCAAGTGACTAGGTGATTCTGAAAGATCATCAATGTTAATGTTATGCAACGGTCAACGGATATGATCGTGGTTCTTTAATTCTATAACTAATCGTCAAGCTATGGCTTTGAGCGGCACATAAATCTTCTAATATTAATGTTCTATTTTAAAACCGGTTATATTTTTTTCTAGTAATGTATCTTTATTAGGTTATTAAAAGTACTATTTGTTTAAGTAAAGTAAAAGTAAAGTATTATTTACTAGTAAATTTGTACAAAAATGCAAATTTTTATACTTGGGCTACTTTTCTACTTGAAATACATATAAAAAACCTACTCAGTAAGTTAATTTTTTATAATATAAGTAGGTACAAGTGATAGGTAATATTTTTTAGGCCTGTAATTATCCCTTTCGCGAACCGTTTATCATGTTGTTTTTTGGATGTAATTCAAATAAAAATTAAAAAAATATATATATCATAATCTATCATTACAATATATTTAAATATGGTATGTTGGTACCTAATAAATAAATAAAATAAAATAAATATTAGTCAAGAAAATAATACATAAATTCAACGTACATTAATTGAAATTGAATGAGTTCCTAGCGTCTAAGGGTGATTCTAGCCCGTATACAGAATCAGTTCATAATATCATCACGGTAAATACCGTAAATAATCACACATTACAGTGTAAAAAATACATTTGTAAAGAGACATACTTAGATTAAAACACAAAAATATCTTATTTTTTCAATATTATTTTATAATAATAATCATATTTTTAGCACTAAGTATAATTGAAAATTTTCAATTGCCAGGTCTCAAGCCCCAGAATCCAATTATTTGAGCTAAACCCGACCAGGAACTCCGTGAGATCCGTGAAGTAGGCAGGATTAAGCAAGTTTATATAATGCCGTGACTAATCTAACTAATTTTGGTGGCGCAGAACGGAAAGCCGTTCTGCGCCACCAAAATTAGTTAGTTTCAAAGTTGACGGTGGAGTAATTAAAACAGCATGTATTGAATTAACCCAAAGCCTAAGTCAAACCAAGCCGCCTACCAAGCGCGGGGATTATGGCAACCCCTCCCTATTAAGGGGGAAGCCATCGTCCAGTATTGGACGTCTTCTGGCTGATGATGATGTATTGTATTTGTTATTTTCAAGTGTGAAAGGATCTGGGTATATTGAATTTGTTATTTTCAAGTGTGAAAGGATCTGGGTATGTCCTAAAACATCCGTAAACCACCAGAGGACGAGCAGTAGCGTCCTCTCGGTTAACATTCTGCATATCCCCAAGCCCCTTGCCAAGCGTGGGAATTATGGCCCCTATTAAGGGGGAGCAGTGGACGTGCCTTCATAGAGAGCTTTTTAATTTTAACAAATTTTTTAGGCTTGGGTTTGTCTGCTATCTCGTGTGATGTTAAACGAAGATGCAGTCTACGATGGAGCACGCTTACTTACTTACTTACTTACTTACTTAGTGCTAGTTTAGCTACAACTCAAGATAATTTTTGGGGGGTTTTCAAAACTTTAAGAGGGGAACACGGTCTGCGACTCTCTATGCAAATGTACAGACTGATTCAAACTTAATGGCGGCTGTGAACTTAGGCGCGAGGCGCTACGCAGTAGCAAAAATTAGGCGACCGGTGTGCTTACAATCGCAAAGTCTCGCTTGCAGCGCACTTCACAGCCGCCATTAAGTTTGAATCAGTCTGTATTCCATTATTTTCCTCCTCCTTTCCTTATAAGCCTCTAAAGCAAAATATTTTTTTCAAATAAAATATAGGTCTACTGTAAACATATTTGTCTCGTCATTGCCTATTTTTCAGCAACTAATTGCTAAAGATCATCCTATATCCCTTCAAAATTCTTCTTAGTGATTTTGCTCTACTTTAATTGCTCTAGAGGCATTATACAGGAAGAAATTATGGGAATACATTTGTATAGAGAGTCGCAGACCGTGTTCCCTCTTAATATTCTTTCTTTTTTTTTTGTTCCCCTATTTCATTATGGATTCATCGACACCACACCAAGACTAGGTGTTCAATTATTTACCAACAAAGAAATTACATAGTGACTTTTTCACTCGGATTTGTTAGAAAACAATTTGCCCGGGATGTAAATAGATGGAAAGTACGCGCGAAATCCTGGATCAAGAGAAAGCTCTGGCGCACACTCACAATTTTTTGTTGCTATAACCAGCGACAATGATAAGATTTTGAAGACTATATGTTGAGCGCCGGCTCTCCACTCGCTTCAGTCATACTCTGCCTTTGCGACATGCGAGCCGTACGATACGACAATACACACTTCTAATAAATGTACATGTGTTCTTTTTTTGTCATGCAGTAATTAGATTCGCTATCTCTATTTTCTGGCAAATGTAAGTAATATGCATACTTTTAGCTAGGTATGCTTGATTGATGTCTTGTTAATTTTGATCGATTTGCAAGCGCTGGGCCCGTCCGTTCCATTATCACCGTCGCTGGCTATATCGCTAAAGATTGGATCCAAGTTGCGCAAAGTAGAGAAGAATAGTAGGAAGTCTTTTGCACTGCAATAGAAAAGTGCAGGTCATAATACTTGTTATATCTTAAGGCCACGAAATTCTACGTTTCAAACATATTTTTGAATGCGATCGATTATTAGTCTAACGTTTTATCAGGTAGGGTCACATTTAGCGGAGCAAAATTATGGCGGTTACGCAGATTCGTGCGAGTCAAACTTCGATTTGTGAAGTTTTTCTCATATTACTCGAAAAGTATCAAAATTAAGAATTTTTCGAACCAAAGAAAATTCTCCAAAGCACTATTATAATCCAATATTTTTTTATATGTGACTGTGTTGTAATTAGAACATATAACTGAAAAAAGTTTAAAAATAGAAACTGTTTCGGTATTTTTTTCTATCGAGGAAAGTATAATTAATCGTGTTTTCAACCAAAGGAAGTAACTAAGACGGATTTTTGTCTGTAACATATTATTTTTTTGGTATTTAATATAAGTAGTTTGACTTTATAACATTGATTTTTCGAGGAGAGGAGAGGAGGACAACTTTGGAATATAGAACCCTTAACCTGCACTTTGGACCTTCACAAATAGTTTAAAGGTACACTTCCATGCATCGCGGCTGATCGTAGCCGTACGTGGTCGCGGCGCGGTTTTTAAATTTATACTTTGTATGTCAGGCTAGATGTTGACCACATCTCATCTACTCTGTTAAAACGACCAAAAATATCTGCGAGTGCTATAGCTAAAGTACAGCTATATAATGCCTGTATTAACTACCGAAAAGGGTAGATGACTGATGTTTAAATCGTTGAAACCAATAGCTTTGATGAAGAATTTAAGTAAATATAATATGTTTATTGAAAAAAATATTTAAATCGGTTTAATGTTCTGATATATAAGTGTTTAAAGTTTTTGGTAGAGCAAACTCTGTCCCTTACCCACAAAACAAAAAATAACGTCACGCCTTACTTGTCAGAATATAATTTATATGGCGTACAGAGATGTGACGTCACGATTTGCTGTTTCGCCTCTCTGTCTAGTATGATATTAAAATGCTTATAAGTTCCTTATTTTGATCAGATTTTCATTTTCTTTTCATTAATCAGCTATATTTATGGGCCACATTTTAATAGGACAATTTAAAAAAAAAAACAGTCATCTAGCCTATTGGCATGTAGCTTCCATCCTGAGTCTGGATCGTCTGAAGCTTTTTCCATTTTCCCGGCAAAAGTTCCAACTACGCGTTGACTGTTAGTAAGTGAAAGGGGTGAATAATGTCCCTGGATTTCAGGAGCGAGCTGAGACGGTCTATCCACTCAGGACTCGTTTAATTTTTAACGTCGCGTGAAGAAAGGGTTGCTGAATCTGGCTTTATTTGTGATAATATCGTAGTGTTTTGTGTTACGTGAAGAACTTTTAGGAAAAATTGTGGATTTTTGTAGTAAAGTTGGCTTTTAACTTTCAAGTTAATTTAGTTTTTTGTAAGCGTACAAAGTATTTCTTTAAAATCCAGCCAAGTGCCGACCAGACTGCACACGGGGGGTTCCGTACCACAACACAACAAATCGCATAATATTTATCCGCCCAAGCGCCATCCCGCGGTATCAAATTTCAAATAAGTGTTCCGTCCCGCGCCGCCGGCGTCAGGTATTTCCCGCGCATTTTAAGTGACCGTCTCGAAAGCGCCTCTTACGACGCTGAGTGACAAAATTTATGACAGGACTCTTTCAATAACCAAGGAATACGTTACGTAAATAATTTTGGCTATTGTAGTAATAAAATATTATGCTACGTTAGGCAAACTTATCCTAAAAAACAAACATTTTGTTTTTTAATACATTATTAATTTGAAAATGAAAGCGATAGCATACTGTTTTTTTTTTATTTCAAACGTAAATGAACGTAGCATTACAATAAGGCAATAATATCGATATAATTTGATTTAGAAAAAAAAGATCAGAAACTTACAGATTTTTTTTACGACTAGCACTTTTTTTTTACTTCGTGCATAGATTAAAATACCCACAGAGAGTGGTAAAGACTTGTAACTTCAAGCAAATATATCAAATATCCGTATTAGACTCCCTAAACGGCATCTGTTGAGCGCCCCATTCAAATTATGAGGTAAATCATATGGCGCAAATTTCGTGCAACTGGAGTTGCAGGAAGTATAATTGCGTCGGGGAACGTGCAACCACGGTTGCACAGGCGCTCTAGCGGTATTAAATTAAAAATAGTTTTTGGTTCAATCTAGAATTATAATCAGACCGTGCACCTATAACAATTTATGTTACAATAGCGTATAAATATAAAAAAAAAAAAAAATTCACGTAATAATAATAAACCTTAAAATTAATATCGTTCTCTGAGTACATTTACATTATAATAATAATACATGTTAATAATATTGTCCACTGAACATGACATGTTATAAATAAAGGGAAACAGAAAACCCCAAATTCATACTTGCCATTATTATTCTGTTTACATAGCACACCACAATGAAATATAATGTACACGTAACGAACAGAAGGCGCGGCGTGAGCTTAACAAAAGGGCTCCGTTGGACATCTTTTGGATACAGTACCCTGCCTGTACCGTAAGGCCTAAAGCAATAAAAGGAATAAAGGTATCATCGCTCGAAGCCCGTAAATACTCGCTGTCCCTTGAGCTTGATTTATATAACGAGCTGCCAGAGTCGTGCCTGTGCCGTAGTGGAGAACTAGAGTGCCGGAGTGTCGGATCCGGAAGGTTTTCAGGTGATTTTAAAATTGTCACGCGGTAACAAATTATGGTACCGTTTGGAGACGTTGTGTGGTTCGATTGTAAGCGGCAACGCCAAACTATCCCATTGAATTATACTAAACGTTCGATTCAAAAGAACACTATACATTATTGGATATTTTTGATAAAAATATACCTAAGTTTAAATTTGATATTAGAAATTTTTTATACATAACCTACACAAATACAAAAATTGTATTCGGAATTATAAAGGTTTCATTAATTAATCATGCTGTTTACACATGCTTAGGCACATAGTCTGGCTCGAAATTATACCTAGCTAATAATGTATACGTTTAGACTATGTTCTGTTTTGTGTATCAATAAATAAAAGAAAAATAAAAGATTGGACAACTAACATCAACTAGACGTTTACATTGTGCTAAGTATCACTCCCGCCATTTTTTTAAATGTTTGGGTAAATATGTAACGTGGTTAATCGATTCTCCTAGTGATTCTGAACAAACTACTTTCAGGTTTGCACCACACTAAAAATAAAGCTGTATAAAAATAATAACCTAAATTCCACGTTTATTTATTTTCTTCCGAGAGACTCAAAAAATCGATGTAGTTTCTTCATGTTGAATAGATTTCAGTATTCCAGTCAGGTTTTAATGTACATTCGGAACACGTGCAAGCCGAGGAGGTTGTTAATTAATAACCGCCCTTCTTGATCCTCCAGTCCAACATTTTAATTTTTCGATTTAGACCACTTTTAAAGCATCTTTTGGCTCATTTTCTTTTTGTTTTTGAAGTTTGCTTTGATTTCCGAGTAAAGAGTTAATAGGGTTTGTACCGGATCATTTCATGATCAAATTCGCCCTTGGCCTTTCTACTATCGAATGATTGGAAGCATAAACCAGAAAAATCTATGAAGCGCTTTAATTCTATTTTGATGCTTTTGTCTATTTATTGTAACTTAATTCACTAGCCATCATTTTTTTTACAACTCACGTAGTCTACATCTTTTAACCGCTAATTTATTTCTTGAATTAAAGAACTTGAATCTATAATTGTAGGGTCGTTTAGCTTAGTAATTACCATGTCTCCGTTAGTGTTGCAATGACGTCTTTGATTAAGGAGAGAGAGAGAGAGAGAGAGTGAGAGAGAGAGAGAGAGAGATAGAGTGATAGGGGGGGGGGGGGAGAGCTAAACCGTCGAAGAATTCGTACATTATGTTGGTGCTCTTTAAATAAATGAGCAGGCGGCTTGGGGACCGCCGTTAACTAAGAGGACGCTGCTGCCCGTCCTCCGGTGGTTCTGGATGCAGTTTTAGGACGTACCCAGGTCCCAAACAAACCCTACATAATAAAAAATATAAAACTTAAAACTTAAACTAAAAGCCCCATAGATGATGGAAAAGTGGCCAGAATGCTGGCGGCATACAAACAGCTACAAATACAAAAAAAATGTTGTGTTTTGTTGCTTTTATTTATTGTTTTGTCCATAAATCAAGTCCCTAAGTTACTGCCGCCAAATTTGATTATATACCCAGCCAGAGCTAGATTCTCCAAGGCCGCCAATGAATATCTGCTGTGCGGTGCATGGTCTAATTTTCAGAAGAATTTGTTCATATTTTATTTAAACCTCAAGTTATGGATGTCTTAGTGGATAGACAATCAGCACCCTTATCATGGACGTTCGCGATTCCGATTGCGATAGCATGCCATCCTGCTCGTACCAAACCACTCGCGCCATGCGCCCTCCTGTTCGCGCACGCTCGCAATCAGAATCACGAACGTCCATGATAAGGGCACAGTTCCGGATATCGCGGGTAATTGGCAGAAACGAACGTCAGAAGCAAACTGTGCAAGACTTCAACATTTATCCAAAATGTTGATGAGTGGTGACATGTCCAGTATGTCAACAAGCAAGCAACCAAGAAGAAGTCTTAGCCAAGTCCGCCATCACTGTCGCCCCACCCGATTCAAGTGGTACAAACCGCTTGGCTTCCAGCCAGGCTGCCTCGCTGCGCCCGTGAATTTAACTGTCTTATACATAAGCGATGAAGTCACGTACTTAGTGTTCGTTTGTCTTCACTATTGCGTTGAAAGGTGATCTGATAACCTGCCCCTCAGGGGCTAAAGAAAGTATTCGCTTTAAATCGCTATTTGATGTAGTAGAGTAGAACAGAAGGGAATGTTCACCGTCATCAGGATTAGTGTCTAACATTTTTTTATCGTTGAGGGGCTTGGTGTTTTTTGCCACATCTTATTGGGACTAGGTCTTTTCAAATTTAGGTAGTTAACTGTGAAGAAAACCCCAGCCAGGCTTCTTAAATAGTTGCATAACTTAAAATTACTTAATAACCAATATTATTTATATATTAGCTTATTATACAGATAAAAGTAATTTTCTTTAGATACGTAAGTAAAATAATTTTTATGATATTATTTAGATTTAAATGAGTTTTTTTTGTAACATTATTTATTTGATTTATTTTGTTATATTAAATGTATAATAATAATAATGATTTATTTCAATACAAAAAATCATATCAATAGCAATATATCAATGCTTATGATATTGATAAATTATTTTCACGGAAAAAATAATAGACAATACTAACTGTAGGGTTTATGCTCTTGGCTCATTAAAAAATTCGTTATGGAACAAAGTTGAAAATATAATTATACAACGAGACCAAAAACTGAGAATTTACTAACTAAGAAGAAGAGAATGAAGTTATTAAAATACTGTTGCACTTGAAACAGTTTTATACAAATATTAAGACCCCCGACTTGTAGCTAAGCATAGTCCCCGAACATGTCAATCATTCAAACAAAAAAAAAAACTAAACAAAATCGTTTCATCGATTTGGAAGCTACATTGCCTTAGATTAAACTTATAACACGCCTCTGTTTGTGTCGATAAAAATTACATACTATAATTATATAACTAAAGCAGTAAGAAAAATTATCACCCCACCAAATTAATTATGGCGCCACCAACGCTTTAGTAGTTAAGGCAGAGACTTCTGTAGCTTAATTGGCAAAGCAGTTGGGACGGAAACCCAGATATTGCTCGTACGCAGGTTCGAGTCCTGCCAGAGGTCATAATTTTTCTTACTGTTTATGTTTTATAAACAGAAAAACCCAAAGTGTGGCAACACTTCATACAAAATATTCTATAATTATGAAAGTGTGTAATGTATTCGTATTGATTTATATCTAAAGTCTAAAATAGCAATTCCACGGGAGAAAATTTTAAAGATAGAGCAAACAGACTCGACAAAGTAAAACTTCCTCTAATCGATGTCAGTGACCGCAGTCTCTAGATACTTCAGAAGACACTTCTTTGAAAACACTGTTTAACACACACACTGGTAAACATCCCGTTAATAATAATATAACTTTTTTTTACACTTCTTTGGTTCTTCTTACTGCTTGTCTTCATACTGTGGTCACGGCTTGTAAAGAAATACCCGTTTACGGCCCCAAAGTTCTTACCGACTGGTTTGTAACAGCCCCCAGTTTTAAAACATTTCGGAACTCTTTTCGCCTTAACTTGAAATAGAGCTGGATTGTACTCCAACTTTGTTTTCAATAAATTTAAAGCTCTTTGAGGTTTAGTCGAAGTTTTGCTTTTGGTTACTTATCATTTTGAGGTTGAAAATTTCGTGTATATAATTAAATACAAATAAATAGCCGCCCAAAACTCTCGAAAGAGAAAATAATAATTGTGCTATTCAAACATTTGATTTTATTTTGGGTTTCAGTAAATAGATTCGTAGCAAAGCGTGCTCTATCCTAGACCGCACCATTTATTTCAAGGTGTGGTCAAACGAAATACTATTCCGAATAATAAAATTGCATTCACTAGAACATTTAGTACATAATATAAGAATGTCCGACGAATCTGTACCTACTTATGTCGCACCGCTCTCAATTTGGTCGGTTCTGTCGGACGACCGGTCACCAACGAAGTCAGCCAGCGACTGAATGTACACTGGTGGGGAATACTCGTACAACTGTGTACCTTCACCACTGGGATAGATGATTTATTTAAAACAGATTCGAATTCTAGCGGCGAGTGTTTTTTCCTTGCTTATAATAATGAAGTAGGTATGTGCCATAGATCTTACGCTTTAATTTAAAACATAAATATAATTTAGTATTTTTTGCAAGTTTAATTCACTTCACAAAAATAAAACTATTTACTACGTTTTAATTTTCCACAACAAATAAACAATGAAATGATAAACAACGCGGGTGTTTTACGAACAAATAGGAACAACAAACAAATTACCAACTTCCGGTCTGGCGCCGGAAGTGCACGGCTAATATGCCGCGAGTAGCGCGGGCTAAAGTTGAGAGCTCGCGTTTATTTGTTCTGGTTAGTTAGTGCCTTAAATCTTTATTATATTTACTGATAGCGTCTTTAATAATTTACTTTTCAAGTCTCATGCCTTTAAAGTTCTTGTTTATACTCGGGGGATTAAGGCTACATTTATGCCTAGGTTCAATAGTCTGCATTTTATAAAGAACGTTAGATTTAAAAAAAATGTATTATGCAGATGAAGTACTTACTTTAAATTGGCTAGTTAACCTCTGTGATAGAAGCGTTTAAGCTTTTGATGACATCGTGAGGAGACCTGCATAAAAACAATAAAATGTATGAGATTGACAGTTGACAATGGCCGCATTAGATATGAGCGCCGATGGCAAATACCATGGCGGCGGCGTGATCTAAAAATTTTCACGGCGGCGGCGGCGTCGCGGCGGCGCGGCTGTGGCTCTTATATTTTTTATCAGGGATCAGATTTTAAAATTAATAAACTGTTAAATGGGTATCATACTCGCGCAACGAGGGTTCCGTTCTACCACAATCAAATCACTGAAAACTGCTAATGAAAATATAAGCCAGGTCAAAAGACTAAGTTAACATTGTTGTTGATAAAATTTTCGTCGATTCATCGATACATGGTCAATTTACTATCTGAAAATATGAGTTTGTAATCGTTAAAGTTTTGTTTAATGTTATAATTAACAATATATTTTAGATTTTCCCTGTATTTGCGCTATAAAACTGATTCTTGCCAAATTTCATGGTCAATGAGAAGTATCCTATATATTTTGTTTTACTTGCTAGTACGAATAATATAGGCAAAAATGACCGTATTTTTAATAATTGGCTGTATTTTTTTTGATGATTTAAGGGACCGTTACGGTCCCTACGGTGGGCGTAGGTACGTATTTGATATTAATTTCAACCTGATATCTGCACAATTCCTGATAAAAAGGGTCTTGACAGACACACAGACGGACGGACAACGAAATGACCTTGTAAGGGTTCCTTTTTACTTTGTATGGTACAGAACCCTAAAACTTAAGAAAAGCTGTGTTGATGGAATCAAAAAGCTTTTTATTTTTTAATAAAGGAACGGAAGATATAAACAGGGCAAGTATTTGTTCGTAAATTTTACATAAACACGTTAACTCGGTATACACGTTATATACTTGCCTCAATTGAGCGAGCGCGAGCGCGAGCTACAGCTGTGTGGCGTGTGTGGCTGGGAAAGCATGTTGCGATATGTCGCGACGGCGCGCCGCGCGCTTTTCTCGGCGGTGCGGTGGCGCGCCGACACGAACTCACGGCGACGGCGGCGCGCCGGCGCGGCGCTCATATCTAGGCCGACGCCGATGCGTCATCTAGCGAAAAAAAACGCAGTGTGGATCCCTATTGATAGATACTTCCAGCTACTGAGCCAACACAATGCGATAATTAACAACTGACGAGCAGAATGCTAACAAATTACCAACTACGCTCCGAGAAACATAACGGCTAATTACCGGCGCTATATAGGTAAATACTGCATAACATAGTTCTGTTGAGCTACGGAGCTGCAGAGTTGGGGAATTAACATTTGTAGACGCCATTTCACTGGGCTTTAATTAAAGTTTATCTGTTAGACATTGAATAATAAGAACTATAAGAAGCAACATAATACATAAACAAGTACAATAGTTAAAAAAAAAACGACTGCCCAATAACTTTTTTTTTAACTAAAATTTAAAAGTTTTTTTCCCGACTTCAAAAAAGGAGGAGGTGCTAAGTTCGACTGCATGTATGTTTTTTATATGAATGTTCACCGAATACTCCAATTTAAAAAAAATATTTGAAAGAATATACTCTCAAAGTGGTCCCATATTAATTAGAAGTTTTTTTTTTAAGTTACTTGTTGACATTATTGTTAATGGCGCAGTTTAGCCGCCATTTTTTTTATTACAGCCTATGTCGCTCGGGTTGATTTCCCGATTTCAGGTAATAATAAATCTAAATGCTTACAAACTTAAAAAAATACTCTATGAATGGCTACAAGAATACGACTATGAGTCCTTCGAAAAAGTACTTATAAGAATCGATTAACAATAACTATTATTTTAGAACCTAACAAAATTTATTGACACTTCTCTTTCTAATAACAACGCAAGTAGGCACACACCCATGCGTTCATATTCATATACACCCCACACCTTCACACCTAAAACATGCACACCACACGCATACACACCCCACACATATACACCACACATACACACCCCACAGATACACACCCCCACATAGCTTGGTGTTTCAATTTTAAATAATTGTTTCTTGTCACCATGGCTTATAAATATCATAAACAAATATGTATTTAACTCTGTTTTAAACTATCACGGTTGTTTACTAAAGTTATATTATTATTAACGGTTTTTTTTTTTTATATGTATTTATTGTTGTTGTTGCTGTTAGATTTGGGGGAAGCACTGGCTGCTGCACTACAGCTTAACGCTAAAGTAGCAGCCAGGGATTTCACTTATTTTTTATTGTACCATTTTATAGACAATAAAGCATTTTGTATTTGTATTTGCTGATGTAAGGATTCTAACGATACCCCATACATCTAAATCTCTTCAGGCATTCAGAAGTTATGGTGAAACAAAGAAACTCACATACATACCATACATACCTACATGAATCCTGAAAACATTACACTCCTTTCCGCACTCTGTCTGTAGTCTCCGGTGTCCGTACCACAGAGTCAAAGAACCTTAACTGGGCGCTATAAGTATGTTCAGGCAAGGTAAGTCGATCTATATTTTTAAAGCTTAAACAGTAAGAAAAATAAAAAAAATGTTTTATTTATACGGGAATACTCACGTTTAATTAAATCAGACACTCCGACTATAGTTTCGATCACATCCGGTGGCCTTTTTCAAAGAGCAGGACGCAGCTGCACGCGCGTCGGGCTCTGTTTTCACTCCCCGACAATTCCGTTCTGGTCCGATTTAATTAAACGTGAGTATTCCCGTATAAATAAAACAATAATGTGTTAAAACCACGTCAGTTTTCATAATAAAAAATAAAATTATGACCTCTGGCAGGACTTGAACCTGCATACGAGCAATCTCTGGGTTTCCGTCCCAACTGCTTACCAATTAAGCTAACATATAAGTATCTGCTTTGCTGCTCCGAGTCACGCAGCGGGCAATCGAGAGAGCTAAACGAGAGCGAGAGCCCAGCCCGGAGACGTCCACTGCGGAACGAAGGCCTCCCCCTTAGACCGCCACACTGTACGACAACCTGCCATTTGCATCCGCCGGTTGCCCGCGACTTTTACAATGTCGTCGGTCCACCTAGTGGGAGGCCGCGCCTACGCTGCGTCTTCCGGTTCGCGGTCGCCACTCAAGAACCTTTCTTCCCCATCAGTTTATCCTAATATCGTCTCCAAACTTAGTTATATGGAATCGAGTTTCCCCCAAACAACTGTACAATACAACTTGAGCGTTATATCTCCATTTGGCCATAAATAGTTCACTTCCGGATATTAACAAAAACAAGTTAGGCTCATTTCGACAAAACATGAGATTTATCGTTTCCCAACTTAGTTCCATGCTTGAGGAATGTGTCCCACTTAATAGTGATGCAGAAACGACGAGCTGTGTAGTTGAATTTAGAATCATATGAAGTAAAAAAAAAAAGAGAAAAGAAGATCAATGACATAACGATTTATGCCATTTTCTTCCCGAGAAAGTTCGACCTACTTTAAAAAATCTGCTTTCGTCCCGCTTTGTATGCCGTGTTCGGCCCAAAATATATTTTAATTTTAAATTTCTCATTTTGTCCCACTTTTCACCTCCCAATTCAGCCCAAGGTTTTTTCTTTAGGTAAATTTATAAAACGAATAAAAAGTAACAAAGCCCTAGGGCCCTAGGGCCTCTGATATGACTTGTTAGTTGTTGTTACAGAAATATAGAACAACAAACAAACGGGACCAACAATGAAAATGTAAATCAGCTCAGATGTAAATGACACGGTCACCCATCCGGAGACTGACCGGATCTTCCGTTGCTTAGCACCGATGATCTTCTAGACTAGAACTATCTACGCCACAAGCGCTACACAGTAAATTAATGAAATGGATGTGAATTTATGATTGTTGTTGATTATTAATAAAGCGATAAGCAACGTATTAATACACCTGGCGGTTTCACTTTTACAGGAGTCAAAGTCGCAGTACGCAGTCTTTTACAGGAACTATTCAAAGCAATAAATTTTCCTACGGTAAATTTCCCAAAACTTTTGGAGCGAGAACAACATGTAGGACCCCCGGACGAAACCAACTACTGCTGCGTAGACAGCAATGTACTGTACATTATACTTTATTCGCCTGTTCCACATTCCCCTACTGGTAGGGAGTAGCGCTCGTGGCGTAGCTTGTCTAGGTGATTCTAAACGATCACCGATGTTAACAGATCAGACAGTCCAGTCAGTCTTCGGATGGGTGATCGTGAGTGGCGTTTATTTCTGAGCGCTACCGTGGGTCGGATCACACGTTAAATTGTTGGTCCCGGTTGTTTGTTCTAGTTTCTATAACAACAACCGTCAGCCATGTCAGAGGCCTTCGGGCGGCACATTAACTCTGGCACTAGGGCTGGCCACTCAGCCTATACGAACTTACTTACTTACTGGTAGGGAAGATAGGATTATGGAGGGGTCCAGTAGCAAAAAGTGGCAAACGCATGAAAATACATGAACGCCTGTTCCACATATCCTATCCCCTATTTTCCCAGTAGGGAAAAGTCGAAAAAATCCTATTCTTTCTATATAGTTAGATAAAGACAGTAGAAAGTACCGTCTTTACCACAAGGGCACACGGAGACCGTGCCCAGGGCCCCCAACCTCAGGTGCCCCAGAAGGACCGACAAGTTTTCTCACATTTTATCCTCAAAACATTTTTTTCGGGCACAGTAACAGTGAGCACCCGGTCGAAAATAAACCTTACTTTGGTCTTAAATTCTTAAGTTTTTTAATTAATTTTTAAATTTTATTTAACCAAATTAAGACAAAATTAAATAATAAATAAATTGGTGGACATTTTACACACAGCGCCATCTAGCCCCATACTAAGCAAAGCTTGTATTATGGAAACCAGATAGCTGATAGAATACTTATTTACATTTTTTTTCGTAAATACATACTTATAATACATACTACACCCAGACACAGAACAATCATCTATGTTCGTCACATAAATGTTTGCCCTGGGTGGGGATCGAACCCACTCCCTACAGCTCTGAAGGCAGACATGCTACCAACTGAGCTATAAGGCAGTCAAACTGCCTTTTTTCTTTTAGAAGTATTTACAATTTCCAGAACATTTGACTTGATTTTGACTTATTTGCCTGTCTTAGTTAGGATCGATTTAATTCAAAAAAGCCAGTAGAAAAATATTTGTATAATTCGTTTTCTTTACTTTCCAAAGGGGCCCCAAATTCCTGTGTGCCCAGGGGCCCCAGCATAGTTTAAGACGGCCTTGCCAGTAGGGATATGTGGAGCAGGCCATTTTATTTACTAAAAATGTGGAGAGTTTAACATTGAAAATCGACTCTAATATAACGCCTCTACGCTAGCTACCCGCCCTGACCGCCCTTACCGTACATCATATCAACCGTAAGTTGCAATATGAAGCGGTTGGCCGTGAGCCATTCGATTCCGCTCCTCGAGATTAGAATGTTAATGTCTGTAGTTTGTCTTGTCTGTCGGCGCTGGTAGTACAGCAGCCTGTTGTATCGTATAATATACGGTGTTGAGTGGATGATGTGTTGCACAGTTTTAGCTGAATGCGGAAAGAGAAGAATCTGGCAGTAGATGTGGCTGGCTGGTTTCTGATAATGTTAAAGTCGCGGGTCGAACACGATTCCCAACAGTGATCAATGTCTTCCGGTTGTTTGTTCTATAGAGGGTTAGTTCTAATCAGTTAGCATCCTTTATGGGCATTTTCTTTACATCAAAACAAACAACTTTTACTATGGGGCGAACATTAAACTCGCAAAACAAAAACAGCTTTAAAAGTACTTTAAAAACAGAACGTTTTGTATGGATCATCCGAGATTTTTTTCTCGGTTTCAACAGAATATGCCTTTAAAAGGATGCTATCTGATTAGAACTAACTCTGTATATCTAATATAATAAGAGGCTCTGTCCTGACTGACTGACTGACTGACTGACAGACAACGCACAGCCCAAACCGCTGGTAGTACAGACTTGAAATTTGGAGGGTGTATTCGTCTCGAGGCGGAGGGGCGTACTAAGAAAGGATTTTTCGAAATTCGACCCTCAAGGGGGGGAAAAACGGGGGGCGAAGTTTGTATAAAAGTCCTTTGTTTTTGGACTTTTAGTTACGAAAATTTGGATTTGGATAGTTCATTTAAAATAAAAATGGTGTTTTCAAAATTTTTTTGACCGGGACGATTTAAGGAGGGGAAAGGGTGGTGGAATGTAGTATGGAAAGTTCTTTGTTTTTGAAGTTATAGTGATGAAAATTGATATTTGGGTAGTTAATTCAAAGGAAGGGAAGTTGGGGGGGAGTTGGTGGAGTCGGTAGAGTTGGTCGATTCGGTCGACTCGGCAGAGTCGGTAGGGTCGGTAGAGACGGTAGAGTCGGTAGAGTCGATAGAGTCGATAGAGTCGGTAGAGTCGGTAGAGTCGGTAGAGTTGGTAGAGTTTGCTCGGAATGATTTAAAGTGGAGTATTTTGGGAGCGGTCTGAATTTCTTCCGCACGCGGACGAAGTCGCGGGGGACCTCTAGTATATATATAAAACAACAAACGTCATGCCATTACAGAGGCCTTCGGGCGGCACAAACTAGGGTACACTAGGGCTGGCCACTCAACCTATACAACTTACTTTATTAAAATTACATTTTAATCCAGCATACAAGACTAGCCTTTCATCACAGCTTCATCTGCAACACAGCTTGTACAATATCCCGATCCTTCAGGACTCGTTACGGAGGTCCTTTAGCTTCGCCGTGCATAAAGAGCAGCCAAGACCACAGAATAAGTCACAGTACCCAGACTGAAAACTAAACACTATAGGCAAGGTGGAATACCTTTCATAGACGTGCCAGGAAAGCCCTAAGTCAAAAGCTTATTGCGTTTCACAGGCATTATAGCCGTGAAGCAAACTTTTTCTTGAATTTTCCATTTATCTATACATCAATTTATATAAAAAGAAGAGGCCTATGTCTTGTAGTGGACTATGATAGGATGCACTGTTTTAAACTATCACGGCCGTTTACTAAAGTTCTATTATTTAGTTTTTTGTTTTTTTTGTATTTATTTTTTCTTTTTTATTGTTTGTTTTGTTTTAGTAGTTGTTGTTGTTTAGTTTTTTTTTGTTTTTTTTTAATACCCCGTTAATAATAATAGAACTTTATGATAGGATGATTATAATGTTGATGATGATGTCCTCCCATTACAGCATCATTATTGGGTAGCAGAAAAACTAATGGGAGCGCGGTGCGCAGCGGCGCAGAATTGTGTTCGCAAGTTCACAATTCTGGCACTGCTACTGTTATGGACAGGCGTGACGCATACCACCAGGCGAATGTCACGCTAGTCTCGTCACCTGACTATATAAAAAAAATATTGAACCGATATACTTACTATATTATTTAAAAGTGTTTGTAGCATCTCCCGTCTTTATTCATGTGTATCTTCTTCCTTATGGTTGTCTCCAGACAACCTAAACTGTTTGTCGTAAAGACTTTACATTTGGAGGGTGTATTTGTCTTGGAGCGTAGATATGTTTATAGGATAAGTTTTTTTAGAAATTCTTCCCTAGAAGGTAATATGGGTGAAAACTATTGTACGAAACTCAGGATTTTGATCTTAACGTTGTGAAAATGAATAATAATAATAATTTGTTTATTTGTTCAAAAACAAGTATACAATTTTAAATATACCGAAGACCAACTGATTAAACACTAAAATGAAATAAAACTATAAACCTCAGACAGCGGTTCTTCGGTGTGCCCTGGATCCCACACTAGGGTGACCTGTGTCGTGGGCTCCAGGCTCTTCCTTTCAACAAATGAATTTAATAAAAATAAAAATAAAATTTAGATAGTTTTTATTTAAAGTTTAAAAAGTCGTTAGAATATATTTTTTAAGACGAATAACTCATGGGGATGAAATGGGGGAAGGAGCTTTATATATTATAATAAAGTTCTGTTTTTAAATTTGGTAAAGAAAATTGGTATTTGGGTAGTTTTTTAAGTATTTTTTTTTCTTTGTTTAAAGCTTTAGTTTGCTATTTGGATAGACATTAAACAAATACAATAATATTTTTTGATAGGGTTGATCTAAAGTGGTGAATATGGGGAGGAAAAACTGACTAATTAACCCAGCGGTACGGAAGATTTTCGGGAGCGGGGCGAATTTCTTCCGTACGCGGACCAAGTTGCGGGGTTCAAGTATCACACTATTATTATAGAATGTTAAAAATGTCTCTCTGACCGCCTCTCCCTTGCGCCTGGGCACAGGGCGAGTGTCGCCAGGGAGGCTTGCGAGTGGAATGAGCACGGCCTCACAGAGCAGACAATAGTTCCGTCCTCAGACGCTATTGAGGCTGCACACATTGTGCACGCGTCGCGCCCTCTACAGGCACACCTTGGCTTTTTAAGGCTGCATATCTGAATGGTGTCTAACGAGTTGCTGTTGCTAAGCCTACTCTGTCTGGCTGTTTTGGCTATAATGACTTGTGTGTCCGTAATTATAACGTCTCAGAATAATTACAACAAAAAATACATGCTCCATGCATGTGTGTGTTTTGTTGTAATAAGCATAATCAGCCTTTTAATAATCCACTGCTGGACATATCACACATCAGTCAGAAGACGTCCAATGCTGGACAAAGGCCTCGCCATTAATAGGGAGTAACCTGCCTGGAGTAACCTGTAACCTGTAACCTGCGATTAGTAGTCCACTCGTTTTTGCCCAGTTAGTGTAACCTGCGTTTTGCAGTCCACTCGTTTTTGCCCAGTTACTGTAACCTGCGTTTCGCAGTCCACTCGTTTTTGCCCAGTTACTGTAACCTGCGTTTCGCAGTCCACTCGTTTTTGCCCAGTTACTGTAACCTGCGTTTCGCAGTCCACTTGTTTTTGCCCAGTTACTGTAACCTGCGTTTCGCAGTCCACTTGTTTTTGCCCAGTTACTGTAACCTGTGTTTCGCAGTTACAGGCGCAGCATTTGGCTTTTCTGTATTGTCTACCATAGAAGGTTTTTGAATCTGCTCACTAATATTCTTTATATAGGCACTGTACCTATTTTAACAAACCTTTGTACCTATTTTTTTTGTATGTTTTACAAAAATAGATTAAGATAAATCTTTCTGAAAATACATGAACAAAACTAGAAAAATGCGGAAGGCGGCTCATATTCAAACACATAAACCTATAAATAACGTCCGATAGTGATAAAAACCGTATAAACAACAATATATAAGTCAAATAACAACACATAATGATACCCAACGAAATAATACAAAACACATTGCGCTTACCATGACCCATCAAATACCACCTCACGCCTATTTTGTACTTTATCACAATAAAAAAATCACAACTTTCCTTCAGGTCCTGAAGATATTTATTAAGTTTTATTGGGACAAGGTTCTAAACTATCTTGGCTTACGGAGAGAGGATCGCTGAAATTTTCGGACAAATAAAAGCTTGCCTTCATTAGAGTAAAAGCTTTTCCATAGTAAGTGTTTGGTAGTTCGGTCGGGGTCGGCTTACTTTAGGACCGTACCGTTTCATGCTGATAACTATACGTCTTTAAACTACAGTTTCAGGCACTGTTCGACTGTAAATCAGTTGTCCATATGCTAAAAAAAACAGTCACCTACTTTCTACCCAAAACCTTTTCGTGACATTGATTTAAACATTTTTATGTTGTGTGTTTCTAAAGTTTAATTTTAATAATACAATAATATAAATCATATCAAATTAAATAAATGGTCAAAATATTATTTAATCTAAACAAATTACGTAAATTTTGCCCCTCGCCCAAACGTGCCCATTAGGCTAGCTGCGTTCCCCCGCTGTATTGCGAGGGAAATCTTTGTAAAGGTAGGACTCTACTGCAGAGTCCGCCTGGGGAAGTACCACACCTTTGCCAGTTATTCAACCGCCAAGCAGTAGTGTGCAAGCATTACTGTGTTCCGGTTTGAAGGGCAATGTTACCAGAGAAATTACTGGGTATGAAGAGATTTAACATCTAATATCTCAGGGTGACGAGCGCAGTACAGTACGGCGCAGGATTGTGTTCGCTAGTTTACAATTCTGGCACTGCTACTGTTAGTGGCAGACGTGACGCTTACCACCAGGCGAACGTCTTGCTCGTCTTGTCACTTGATTGTATAAAAAAAAACTGTTACATAAGATATTTCCCGGACCGTGGGTCTCGTCCCCTATCCCACAGACGCAGACAGAACCTAGGTGTTTATGAACTACGAAATTTATGAAAAATTGTTTTAAAAAGCTGTTGACATTTTATAGCTCATATCAATGCTTATAAGTATAGATAGAGATATTTTTAACACAATTATACTCGTAGTAATAGATTTAAAGTAGACTAAGTAATGAAATTTTGTCTGACGTTAATATCATCTTAAGACCATTAATAAAGGATTAATTAATCACTTCGCGCATGGAGTTGCGAAATGTTTCAGGTGAAGTATGTTTTTTTTTACTTTAGTTTGTTCAGTTTGTATTAAATTAAGTATTTGGTTTTAATCAAAATCATTTTTATCCGATTTAGGTTATCCGTTTTTATGTATTTGCGTTATTAAACTCTTATGTTTGTGTTTCAAAATGATTGTACAGATAAGTCGAGACGAAGATGATTGCAAGTTACGAATTATTCATGACAATCAAATATAAATAAAATATACAAGGGACTAACTAGAAAGGAGCTGAATAGAAAAAAAACCTTTATAGTTTTAATTACTAAGCTCCTAATCTAGTGTAATAATAGTACATTATGATACGAGTGTGCTATGTTGGTCATTACACTAGAGGCGGTATTATGCGCGCGAGCCGCAGGCGAGCGCGATAAGGAAGCCGAGAGCGTAATGACTAATAGCACAGGAGTTCCATACGACTGTTTTCGTCACACTTGCGAGGAAAAAACCATTTTTTTTTGATAATAGTCAACCCAGCGAAAACGTCAACAAACATTTGCGGAAAATGGCGCCCAAATCAGTAATGCGCGCGCAGGTTGACATTTACTTCAGCGGCATAAGAACTCTTTGTTGGTATTACAAAAAAACTGTAAGTATTACCCGGCTATATTAAGAGTGCTTCGTACACGTACGTCTAATTGCAGTCACGTACAAACTTGACTTTACCGGGTTATACCTATTATAGTACAAGTGCCGTAATGTAAAGTAAAAATCACGCGTGTATAATAGCTTGGATTATGAGCCTAAAAGCGATGTAATAAGATCTACTTTACGAGCAAGTGTGATGAAAAATATTGAATGAGCTCATTATTAATAAGTCCAAAATGCGAGGTGTAAGTTATAGTTATAGTGTGGCGCGGAGTAAGGAATAGGGTAGATGACTGATGATTATATCGTTGAAACCAATAGCTTTGATAAAGAATTTAAGCAAATATGATATGATAATTGAAAAAAAATATTTAAATCGGTTATTAATGTTCTTTTTTTTTTTCAACCAAAGTTTATTAATTTTTTATTTATTTATTACACACGTTTGACAAAAAATAAAAAACAGGTCTTAAATATTTCACTTATTACTAGCATGGTAATCTATAATTATACACTTACTAAACGGGACAATTAGTAATGAAAAAAAAAATTATGTTCTAATATATTATAAGCGTTTAAAGTTTTTGGTAGAGAAAACTCTGTCCCTTACCCACATAACAAAAAATGACGTCACGCCTCTGTGCGCCATACTTGTCAGAGTATAAATTATGTGGCGTACAGAGAACGTCATAATCTCTTCTCTGTCTAGCATGATATTAAAATGCCTAAATGTTGCTTATTTTTGATCAGATTTTCATTATGTTTTCATTAATCAGCTATATTTATGGGCCACATTTTAATAGGACAATAAAAAACCATTCATCTAGCCTATATTTGGGCTTCGGCTTTTCAGCTTACAAATAACACGTTTGCTGTTAAACTGTTTATAGCCTTTCGTAGACTCGTTTCGTAGCTCATAGTCTCGTAGCGCCTCCGCCGTAGCTACGTCTACGCGTCTCATATTTCACTCTTGGCATGATACCATCGCGACAAAATGCTTCTATCAATCAAACTGACGTGTATTGTATTATAACAACATTGCTTTACCATAATTTTTTTTAATATTTGTGATTGACATTTCTTCCTGCTTTCGTTCCTCTAAGATCCTTCTTTACGCTGATGATATGAAAGTATTGTGCCCTATAAAAACTATCGAAGACGCTTTATGTCTCCAAGAAGATTTAGATAGGTTTCAAAACTACTGCTCTCGGAATAAATTGGACTTAAACGTTTCCAAATGCTTTGTTTGTTCCTTTACACGAAAGCCGCAGCCCATCTATGTCAATTACAGTCTACAGAACTCCATTGTATCCAGAGTGTCTACAATCAAAGACTTAGGAATCATCTTTGATTCCAAATTATTATTTGATGAGCACATCAACAGTGTAGTAAAAAAAGCCTCAAGGGCTCTAGGATTTATTTTAAGAATGTCTTCTGACTTTTCATCTCTGAAGACATTTAAAATATTATATTGCGCGTACGTGAGAAGTCACCTTGAATACGCCTCTCAAGTGTGGAACCCAAACTATGGCATTTATATTACGCGTATTGAAGGCATTCAAAAGCGTTTTCTACGTTATCTACAATATCGCGCTAAAGTGTTTTTACCAGATTATTCCGCCCGGTGCAAAAAGTTCCACATTCTACCACTTCATGAAAGAAGACGAGTAGCAGATATTTCTTACCTCCTGAATATAGCAAATGGTACGATTGACTGTCCGGGGTTACTTGGGCAGCTGGGACTGCGCACACACACCGCTTCGCTTAGAAGGCCGAATCTTCTTTATGTTCCTTTTGTGCGATGTAATTATAGGCAAAACAGTTATATTATAAGGGCATGCAGGTGTTATAACACTCTTGCTAATGAACTTGATGTAGATCTATTTAATACTTCTGCATTCAAATTGAAGCAGCTTCTGAACTCAAACTATTTCTTGTAAACATGTTCCAATCTGTCCTCTATTCTCTATTTATTATGATTTTTTCCAATATATATTTAGTAAACTTAACTTCCTATTCTCTATTTAGTGTTTTTATTGTATAATTATGTTCGAGTCCGTCTTTTTACAAATTTGTTCTATTCTTCTTCTTATCTGTGAAAACTTTTAATTGGCCTTCTATTCTTAACAACTCTATTTAACTGTGTACATAGCTGTAAGTTTTCCTGTGAAAATAAAATAAAATAAAAATAAATAAAATAATGTAACCTTGAATATTATTTGTTGAAACAAAGTGTAGTATCGATATCATTATCATACGTTACATTACATACATTACATTGAATACGATACATTATCTACTATTATATCTCGTAAATAGTAACATTATTTGTCATTAACAGCCGTCATAGTTTAAAATGGTCCGGTCGCCGCTCGGCATAATGGCGCATCCCGGGATACTGTTGGCGGATCAGCCTTTCGTGAGTGGCTAGCTCACTACTTAGGCCCCCTATTAATTGCGGTCGACCTAGCCGGTACCGTACCTCTGATACCGCTACCCTCCGCGACTAATTACCCGATGCAGCATATTGCCGTCAGCAGTCGGTCTTGCCAGGGCTTGATAACGTTACCTAGTATAGTAGTATCTTATCTTTGACGTTACCAATTGACATTAAATTTACCGGTAAATAACGTGATTTTCTTAAAGATACCTGCCTAAACGGTATGATTTGGTAGCGATACTTAT